>CM076445.1:14810000-15410000 GCA_038419695.1 Scomberomorus guttatus
TTTATACATTTTTCTACACTCAGTAATCTTCTTTTTTCACCTTATGAAAGGTTAATTTTGACTTCTTGGCTACCTCTGAGGTGAAAAGTGCAAAATGTTTCTGTATGAAATATAAAAATAATCAGAATGTCCTTTGATAGAAACTGAATTCACCTTTTTTGGCACGTTATTTTTATTCAAGGTCATCAAACATTATAATCCTTTAATCATATCAGGTCTCTAACATTAGACCATTAGGCCTACAGCATTAAAAAAATAATTTCTGTCATCTATGAGTTAAAAGAATATGTTCACCATTTCTCGAGTCTGTCTTAAAACAATAGCCAGGTGCCCAAACAAGTTTTGTCTTGACTTGAGATGAAGCTGATAGCTGATGAAGTGATGGTACCAGCGAACCTGAGGAGACCGGTGGAGATGGGGAGGTGGATGGGTGCGCATAACAGCAGCATGCTAGACTAAAGCAGAGATAGAGAGAGACATATTTAAAAAAGACAGCAACCAGATGATAGGCTAATGATAAAGATCTGTCACTGTGCTATTGGGTAGAAGTGATCAGCTGGTGACAGCTGAAACTCAAACTACTCCTGTACATTGACAGCTAGGAAATGATTGAGCATGCATGACAGGGAGGTGTGAACAGTGAATTTACACCTGGCATGCAAGGTGTAAGGAGTTAAAGTTAAAAGGATATGTTCACAATTTTTTGAGTCTGTCTTAAAACAATAGCCAGGTGCCCAAACAAGTTTTGTTTGCTGTAATCATTCCTCCTGTTCATACTGACCAATAGAAGATCCTCTCCAAATGTGCTTACAATGTAAGTGATGGGGGACAAGATCCAGTCCTTGTTTTAAGCAGAAATGTATTTTGAAGTTTATCTGAAGATAATATGAGGTTTCAGTTATTCAAATAAAGTGGATATCTGCCACAGTTACAGTCTTTTTGGTAATGTAGTTCATTTCTATTTTGCATTAAATAAGATGACTCACTAAAAATAATGGAAAAGATGGGAGACAGGGACGCATGCAGATACAGACCAGAAGAGTCATGTCAGCGATTATTAGTGAGCTTTTTGAAGGAACTGACATCAGAACTGACTCAATGTGTCTGAGACAAGCAGCTGTCATGCAAAGTTGGTGATGTTATGAAAATGATCATTCAAAAGTGTAAACAAAAGCAAAATTACTACCAGAAAAGTTTAAATCAATTTAATTCAGCAGTGTATACAGTGCACAGTGAAATGAAAAGGACAGGCCTGGTTATCGGAAGTCATTGTGTGCAAACTTTGTACAGGACACAAACATCCTCTGCATGTCAGCAGAAGAGCTCTTGCAACACAAAGATCTTTTGTGAAATGCACCTCTTCTGCATTTGTTACTGTCAACACTGTTAATAGGAAGAATACAAAGAATATAATGATAATAATTTAATATAACATAATAATGAAACTTCAAAAGTATAATGGCAACATGACAACATGTGGAGCAGTTAATCACATTTGATTTTAACTCTGCTTCCATCTGATGGTCTGAAATGGATACTGCTGCCTCAGTAACTTCATGTAGTCAGTTTACTTATTATACACAGAATATGAAACATGGACTTTTAAGTATAATTCACAGAATTCATAAACGATTGATGAATCAACACTGACATGACTTTCTTGTGTAAATTTCTAAAAAATATATATATTTTTAAATCAGTTAAAGCAGGGATTTTCAAAGTCTGAGAAATCTGACCTCCCCCTTGTTTATTTGCCTAGTTTTGCTCAGTTCCTGGTGGTCAATTCATGATTATGTTATTTGATCCCATAGACAATCACCAATTGAGCCAAGATAGGCTGATATTGCTGTTTGACATACTTCAGACTACACCAAATACATGAAAAAAGGTCTACATCCAGTCAAGAAATAATTCTTGTCTGTGTGTTGCAAACCAGCAGAGACAAACATGTTCCCAGGCATGTTGCAGCTGTGGGTGATACAGGTGTTGCAACACCTGCACTTTCAAAGAAACATCATTCCACTCCCACATTTATCTGAGTCACTGATGAATCTAAACTGAGTTCCACATACGTGAAAACCTATTGGTCGAGTTAGATTGATTGAATGGCCATCCAGCCAATCACAGCCATTTGACCAATCCACCAGGTTAGAGTAAATGGGTTTGGTAAAGTTACGTGCATTCAGAAACGGTGCTGCTGTCACTCACCGCTGGCTGTGATAACAGATTACAGAATAACAGATCAGAGGTATGAGACACCTATTTAATACTAAGCAATAAGAAAAAAAGAAAAAAGAGAATTATAAGTCTGATTCTTTATAGTTTTTACTCAATGTTTGCATTTGGTGGTAAAAAAAAAATATTTTTTTTTTTGGGGGGGGGGGGGGGGGCGGTGCTCATGTCTCACCCCTATCCCCAGACTTTAAAAGTCGTTGCTCCACGCCTGACTTTAGCTGTCAAGAATACACGTTTATCCATAAATTCACTATTTTGTAGTATTTTACTAAAATCTAGTTTCGGCAGAAGTGCGTATATTACGTCTCTTTCTACTCTCTGAGGATCTGTGGCACATTTCCAGTAATAGCTTTCCATAACAGGAAGACTCGCAGCAAACTGCACATCTGCTCCTAGAAAATGTTCATACTTGAGTTTGAGTGCTGCTTTCGAAGGAAGTAAGTGGAGTGAATCGTTTCATCATGGAGTTTAACAGGTGATCATGTTGTTGGAATTAGTGGGTTACTTTAATTATGGAATTTTCTGGATTAAAGAAAAGAAAATAAGAGCTTTTCTGTTTGGTTTCAGGCGAGTTCGCGATAGGATGTCTCTGATCCTGCTTCTTTTAGGGAACATTGCCACTGTAGCTCTCTCTGGTACGTATTAATTTGACATGTAGACAGTTTTAAATAGTCTTTTTTATCTACTCTTTTTTTATTTTACTCATTCTCATGATCAATCATGTCTGTTTCGTTCAGGACTTGATAATAAAACAGGCCTAAATCTTGATTGTACCAACGACTACTACAGTTGGATGCATTGCCGCTTTGACGCACAAAACTGCACTGAATACAACCTGAGTCTCTACCGCAACGATGGTTATGGGTGAGTTGGTTTCTCCTTTTTTCATTTTTCCAGATCAGATCAATCAAATACAGTAATGATTCATGTCACTATCGATTAATATGTATTTCAAACAACTGAATCAGCCTGAGAAGCCAGAAATATAAGTAGCCTATAGTCAAAGCATCTTGTATATGATTCAACAGGGAGCAATATTGCATTCCCAAGCAGTGTCACACTGGCTGGTGTTGTTGCGATGTCAATATGACGATTATATCAGGGGAGACACATACAGCAACAGTTATCAAAGAGGGCCAAAGTGTGGAGAACAAAACCATCAGTATCTCGGCCGGCGGTGAGTTAACTTTTTAAACTGTCCTACCCACAAAAACCATTCTTGATATAGTAAACATTTGTAAAATGTAATATTTCTCCCAAATAAGGGAACTGACAGAAGCAAGAGTACTTTAAGTTATATTTTATTCTCTGCATTGAGTTAATGTTTAAGTCCATAAATCTGCAGCTGCCAGGAACAGACTGGATGAACTTTTCTCATCTCTGTTCTACAGTAAAGCCCAACGCACCAACAATCATCTCAGTGAAGGAATCCAATCAGAATTTTGAAGTTAAGTGGAAGGCAAACTGTGACCGTGACAGTCTCAGAAGCAGCTTGAGCGTTCATGTGACTTACCGTAAAAAAGGAGACACAGAAGAGGTAGGAGAAGTGTCATAAAACGGTGACTTTACAGATCTTTTAGTCTTTCAGTCTGCTTGTCAAACACTTCAAATAAAAATGAGTGGCCATGCAGCTGAAAGGCATGTGCTGTAGAAATGTGAATTCATGAAAAAAGATGCATTGATGTTGATGCATTGTGTGTGTTGGGAAGGTTTTCAAACGTATTTGCACCCAACCGCTTGGTGGCAAAGTCTTAATGGCCATTTTGACTGTGTCAGGTTTAAAATGTAGACTTCTACTGAGCCACTCAGTGATTATTAGTAAACAATGGTTTGGTTGAAGGAAAAAGTTAAAGAAGCTACGTTTTTAGAATTCTCTCTCCCTTTTTTTGTTTTTTTTGTTTCTCGTTACCAGATATCTCACGTTATGTATCAAGCCGTGCTTGATGGACCGAATTACTTTGATATACTCAGTAAAGACTTGGCGCCAAGTACAACATATGTGGTCAAGATAAAAACCTACACAAGCATCAGTGGCCTGTTCAGTGACAGCAGTGAAGAGTTTGAATTCACAACTTGTGAGTGTTTTTGTCACTTTTTAAGCATTGTACTGTATATTTTTTCTTATACTGTTATAAAAGAGACACGTAAAAGACACACTTTAACACTGTATTTATCCTTCAGCCTTTGTCCATTAATACTCAGAACTGAAGGTAGAAAAAATGAAACATTTTGAGGACTTTTAGATGCATCTCCAAAACAGAAAGCTGTTTTCAGTACCGCTGTTAGACATGACAAGAAGTGTATAATGTAATCCATCAACATTAAGCTGTGTCGTGATGAAATCAAATCTCTAAAATTGAATTTTAGTAGAATAAGATACCGGAAATCCAGTATAGTATTACAATGTATGGCACCAGGCTGCACTGATGGATTCAACCTTGATAGAAGTAATAATGTCTACAGCTGCTGATTCAACATACTTACGGTTCAAGATTTAAAGCTACATACCAATCTTGTCACTTCACAGCTGTTTCCCGTCACATCCTGTTCTGGGTTCTCATCATCTGCCTCAGTATTGCTGCAGTCATCATCACCAGAGTTGCAGTGGGCTGTTTTGAAATGTAAGTAATTTTGTCTGTTCCTTGTTTCCATGTTAGTACAGTATTATAAAGCTGTAATTCCTCTGTTTTGTAATGTTTGTATATGTCCTGTCTGTTTGCCATTTTATTGATTTCTTTGTGCATTTGGTTTTAGATTAAAAGCTAAGTGGTGGGATATAGTTGCCAAATGTCCACATCCAGAACTTTTAGACATGCATCCAGGCGAGCAAAAGGTAAGACACCTTGTGACGTTGGTCAAAGAAAAAGTAAAGATGTTGTTACATGAAAAACACACAGCTTCTATTATTGTGTATCTGTTTATTTAATGTCTTTCCACATTCACATTCAGAAAATCCTTGAAACATGTAGATGTCAATTTGAAACCAAAGGTGTCTTTTTTTACTTAAATACAACATTTTCCACTTAAACTCTTAATGCAATCTTTTTTAAATTGGTCCATTTAACTAAAATGTTTCAGATCTGAAGATTTTAATTTTTTATATCCTTCTCGCTGCAGGTCTTAAAGCCGTTACAAACCAGCTTCTCCTCTGTCTCCATTGACACTGCTGTTGTAAATAACAGTAAACCACGGTTAGTACGGCTGCACCGATTCATCATCAACTCAAGACATGTCTAGAAGGATTTTTTTCTTCAAGGTGTCGTGATTTTAAACAACATTTTTGATTCTCTGTATTCAGGTTGGAGGGATCACTGACAGAAAGCAGCAGTGGAATGAGTACCGGCTCCTCTTCTGCAAACATAGAACCTGCTGACATCAAGGCCGGCGTTCAGGATGCCCTCAGTAAAGCCTTTGCCCACTTTGGTCCAAAATCATCAATGACTGCCCATCTGCTCACAGAATCAAACAAAGACAGCATTTCGCTCTCTGCTACCTACAATCCTTGTGTCACAGCTGATGACTTAAAGAATTCTCCTGAATCCACTGACCTTGACAATATGACCTATTCGATACGCATTCCCAGCTGTCAGATAATGATGAATAGTTCCGAGAATCAAACGCAGGCTCAGTTGCTTTGTGACTCAGCGTACCATCCCAGTGAGGGTGACATGATGACCTGTCTTCACAAGCAAACACCAGCTTGTCCGGATCCTGTACAACAAGATATCATTTTACCACCAGTGGTTTCATCTCTTATGCCAACAGACATGTTGTATCAGTGCAGTCCTGACCAGCAAGCACAAGTCCAGAGTGGTCAATGTCTCTCTGAGCTCCAGAGACCTTTCATCTCTGCTGACCAGTCTATGTCAGTAATCACAGACAGTGACTATCACAGTGTGTAGTGTTGATTCATTTTCAGGGAATTTCTGCTTAAATACACAAATCTGTAACATGACTGTTTTCAAGGCTGTTTTATACATTTTTCTACACTCAGTAATCTTCTTTTTTCACCTTATGAAAGGTTAATTTTGACTTCTTGGCTACCTCTGATGTGAAAAGTGCAAAATGTTTCTGTATGAAATATAAAATAATCAGAATGTCCTTTGCTAGAAACTGAATTCACCTTTTTTGGCACATTATTTTTATTCAAGGTCATCAAACATTATAATCCTTTAATCATATCAGGCCTCTAACATTAGACCATTAGGCCTACAGCATTAAAAAAAATAATTTCTGTCATCTATGAGTTAAAAGAATATGTTCACCATTTCTCGAGTCTGTCTTAAAACAATAGCCAGGTGCCCAAACAAGTTTTGTCTTGACTTGAGATGAAGCTGATAGCTGATGAAGAGATGGTACCAGCGAACCTGAGGAGACCGGTGGAGATGGGGAGGTGGATGGGTGCGCATAACAGCAGCATGCTAGACTAAAGCAGAGATAGAGAGAGACATATTTAAAAAAGACAGCAACCAGATGATAGGCTAATGATAAAGATCTGTCACTGTGCTATTGGGTAGAAGTGATCAGCTGGTGACAGCTGAAACTCAAACTACTCCTGTACATTGACAGCTAGGAAATGATTGAGCATGCATGACAGGGAGGTGTGAACAGTGAATTTACACCTGGCATGCAAGGTGTAAGGAGTTAAAGTTAAAAGGATATGTTGGATATAATGGAGTTCATTTCTATTTTGCATTAAATAAAATTACTCACTAAAAACAATGGAAAAGATGGGAGACAGGGACGCATGCAGATACAGACCAGAAGAGTCATGTCAGCGATCAATACTGAGCTTTTTGAAGGAACTGAGACAAGCAGCTGTCACGCAAAGTTGGTGATGTTATGAAAATGATCATTCAAAAGTGTAAACAAAAGCAAAATTACTACCAGAAAAGTTTAAATTAATTTAATTCAGCAGTGTATACAGTGCACAGTGAAATGAAAAGGACAGGCCTGGTTATCGGAAGTCATTGTGTGCAAACATGTTTGTACAGAACACAAACATCCTCTGCATGTCAGCAGAAGAGCTCTTGCAACACAGAGATCTTTTGTGAAATGCACCTCTTCTGCATTTGTTACTGTCAACACTGTTAAAAATTCACTCTTTTTAAAATTTTGTTTGGGTTGCTCCGTTTACAGTATTTTACTAGAATCTAGTTTCGGCTGAACGTCTCTTTCTACTTTCCGAGGAAAGGGGAATAGGACGTTTTTCCGTTGAATCTGTGGCACATTTCCAGTAATAGCTTTCCATTACAGGAAGACTCGCAGCAAACTGCACGTCTGCTCCTAGAAAATGTTCACACTTGAGTTTGAGTGCTGCTTTCGAAGGAAGTAAGTGGAGTGAATCGTTTCATCATGGAGTTTAACAGGTGATCATGTTGTTGGAATTAGTGGGTTACTTTAATTATGGAATTTTCTGGATTAAAGAAAAGAAAATAAGAGCTTTTCTGTTTGGTTTCAGGCGAGTTCGCGATAGGATGTCTCTGATCCTGCTTCTTTTAGGGAACATTGCCACTGTAGCTCTCTCTGGTACGTATTAATCGGACATGTAGACAGTTTTAAATAGTCTTTTTTATGTACTCTTTTTTTATTTCACTCATTCTCATGATCAATCATGTCTGTTTCGTTCAGGACTTGATAATAAAACAGGCCTAAATCTTGATTGTACCAACGACTACTACAGTTGGATGCATTGCCGCTTTGACGCACAAAACTGCACTGAATACAACCTGATTCTCCGGAGCAACGATGGTTATGGGTGAGTTGGTTTCTCCTTTTTTCATTTTTCCAGATCAGATCAATCAAATACAGTAATGATTCATGTCACTATCGATTAATATGTATTTCAAACAACTGAATCAGCCTGAGAAGCCAGAAATATAAGTAGCCTATAGTCAAAGCATCTTGTATATGATTCAACAGGGAGCAATATTGCATTCCCAAGCAGTGTCACACTGGCTGGTGTTGTTGCGATGTCAATATGATGATTATATCAGGGGAGACACATACAGCAACAGTTATCAAAGAGGGCCAAAGTGTGGAGAACAAAACCATCAGTATCTCGGCCAGCGGTGAGTTAACTTTTTAAACTGTCCTACCCACAAAAACCATTCTTGATATAGTAAACATTTGTAAAATGTAATATTTCTCCCAAATAAGGGAACTGACAGAAGCAAGAGCACTTTAAGTTGTATTTTATTCTCTGCATTGAGTTAATGTTTAAGTCCATAAATCTGCAGCTGCCAGGAACAGACTGGATGAACTTTTCTCATCTCTGTTCTACAGTAAAGCCCAACGCACCAACAATCATCTCAGTGAAGGAATCCAACCAGAATTTTGAAGTTAAGTGGAAGGCAAACTGTGACCGTGACAGTCTCAGAGGCAGCTTGAGCGTTCATGTGACTTACCGTAAAAAAGGAGACACAGAAGAGGTAGGAGAAGTGTCATAAAATGGTGACTTTACAGATCTTTTAGTCTTTCAGTCTGCTTGTCAAACACTTCAAATAAAAATGAGTGGCCATGCAGCTGAAAGGCATGTGCTGTAGAAATGTGAATTCATGAAAAAAGATGCATTGATATTGATGCATTGTGTGTGTTGGGAAGGTTTTAAAATGTATTTGCACCCAACCGCTTGGTGGCAAAGTCTTAATGGCCATTTTGACTGTGTCAGGTTTAAAATGTAGACTTCTACTGAGCCACTCAGTGATTATTAGTAAACAATGGTTTGGTTAAAGGAAAAAGTTAAAGAAGCTACGTTTTTAGAATTCTCTCTCCCTTTTTTTTTTTTTTTGTTTCTCCTTACCAGATATCTCACGTTATCAATCAAGCCGTGCTTAAAGGACCGAATTACTTTGATATACTCAGTAAAGACTTGGAGCCAAGTACAACATATGTGGTCAAGATAAAAACCTACACAAGCATCAGTGGCCTGTTCAGTGACAGCAGTGAAGAGTTTGAATTCACAACTCGTGAGTGTTTTTGTCACTTTTTAAGCATTGTACTGTATATTTTTTCTTATACTGTTATAAAAGAGACACGTAAAAGACACACTTTAACACTGTATTTATCCTTCAGCCTTTGTCCATTAATACTCAGAACTGAAGGTAGAAAAAATGAAACATTTTGAGGACTTTTAGATGCATCTCCAAAACAGAAAGCTGTTTTCAGTACCGCTGTTAGACATGACAAGAAGTGTATATTGTAATCCATCAACATTAAGCTGTGTCGTGATGAAATCAAATCTCTAAAATTGAATTTTAGTAGAATAAGATACCGGAAATCCTGTATAGTATTACAATGTATGGCACCAGGCTGCATTCATGGATTCGACCTTGATAGAAGTAATAATGTCTACAGCTGCTGATTCAACATACTTACGGTTCAAGATTTAAAGCTACATACCAATCTTGTCACTTCACAGCTGTTTCCCGTCACATCCTGTTCTGGGTTCTCATCATCTGCCTCAGTATTGCTGCAGTCATCATCACCAGAGTTGCAGTGGGCTGTTTTGAAATGTAAGTAATTTTGTCTGTTCCTTGTTTCCATGTTAGTACAGTATTATAAAGCTGTAATTCCTCTGTTTTGTAATGTTTGTATATGTCCTGTCTGTTTGCCATTTTATTGATTTCTTTGTGCATTTGGTTTTAGATTAAAAGCTAAGTGGTGGGATATAGTTGCCAAATGTCCACATCCAGAACTTTTAGACATGCATCCAGGCGAGCAAAAGGTAAGACACCTTGTGACGTTGGTCAAAGAAAAAGTAAAGATGTTGTTACATGAAAAACACACAGCTTCTATTATTGTGCATCTGTTTATTTAATGTCTTTCCACATTAACATTCAGAAAATCCTTGAAACATGTAGATGTCAATTTGAAACCAAAGGTGTCTTTTTTTACTTAAATACAACATTTTCCACTTAAACTCCTAATGCAATCTTTTTTAAATTGGTCCATTTAACTAAAATGTTTCAGATCTGAAGATTTTAATTCTTTATATCCTTCTCGCTGCAGGTCTTAAAGCCGTTACAAACCAGCTTTTCCGGTCTCTATTGACACTGCTGTTGTAAATAACAGTAAACCATGGTTAGTACGGCTGCACCGATTCATCATCAACTCAAGACATGTCTAGAAGGATTTTTTTCCTTCAAGGTGTCGTGATTTTAAACAACATTTTTGATTCTCTGTATTCAGGTTGGAGGGATCACTGACAGAAAGCAGCAGTGGAATGAGTACCGGCTCCTCTTCTGCAAACATAGAACCTGCTGACATCAAGGCCGGCGTTCAGGATGCCCTCAGTAAAGCCTTTGCCCACTTTGGTCCAAAATCATCAATGACTGCCCATCTGCTCACAGAATCAAACAAAGACAGCATTTTGCCCTCCGCTACCTACAATCCTTGTGTCACAGCTGATGACTTAAAGAATTCTCCTGAATCCACTGACCTTGACAATATGACCTATTCGATACGCATTCCCAGCTGTCAGATAATGATGAATAGTTCTGAGAATCAAATGCAGGCTCAGTTGCTTTGTGACTCAGCGTACCATCCCAGTGAGGGTGACATGATGACCTGTCTTCACAAGCAAACACCAGCTTGTCCGGATCAAACAAGATATAATTTTACCACCAGTGGTTTCATCTCTTATGCCAACAGACATGTTGTATCAGTGCAGTCCTGACCAGCAAGCACCAGTCCAGAGTGGTCAATGTCTCTCTGAGCTCCAGAGACCTTTCATCTCTGCTGACCAGTCTATGTCAGTAATCACAGACAGTGACTATCACAGTGTGTAGTGTTGATTCATTTTCAGGGAATTTCTGCTTAAATACACAAATCTGTAACATGACTGTTTTCAAGGCTGTTTTATACATTTTTCTACACTCAGTAATCTTCTTTTTTCACCTTATTAAAGGTTAATTTTGACTTCTTGGCTACCTCTGATGTGAAAAGTGCAAAATGTTTCTGTATGAAATATAAAATAATCAGAATGTCCTTTGATAGAAACTGAATTCACCTTTTTTGGCAAACAAGTGCCCAAACAAGTTTTGTTTGCTGTAATCATTCCTCCTGTTCATACTGACCAATAGAAGATCCTCTCCAAATGTGCTTACAATGTAAGTGATGGGGGACAAGATCCAGTCCTTGTTTTAAGCAGAAATGTATTTTGAAGTTTATCTGAAGATAATGTGAGGTTTCAGTTATTCAAATAAAGTGGATATCTGCCACAGCTGTCTCGATGCACAGTGTTTTCCTGTTCAGCTGCAGTGGAAGGATCATAACAAGAGGAGGGAATTTGGCATCACAAAGGTAGTAACTTTGAAATATATTGACTTGAAATGAACTAATTTGGATGGCTGAAGCCTCATATTAGCTTCAACTAAACTTTTAAATACATGTTTGTACAGAGGGAGGACTGTAGATTTTGTCCCCCATCACTTCCATTGACAGTGCATCATGAAGGGATCTCTTAATGAACGGGAGGAATTATCAACGTGTGAAACGTGACAATGAAGCGTGTCAATGTTGGGCACCTGACTACTGTTTTATGCAGACTTGAAAAATTGTGAACCTATCCTTTAATGGAGTTCATTTCTATTTTGCATTAAATAAGATGACTCACTAAAAATAATGGAAAAGATGGGAGACAGGGACGCATGCAGATACAGACCAGAAGAGTCATGTCAGCGATCAATACTGAGCTTTTTGAAGGAACTGACATCAGAACTGACTCAATGTGTCTGAGACAAGCAGCTGTCATGCAAAGTTGGTGATGTTATGA
Organism: Scomberomorus guttatus; assembly: GCA_038419695.1. Taxonomy (NCBI): domain Eukaryota; kingdom Metazoa; phylum Chordata; class Actinopteri; order Scombriformes; family Scombridae; genus Scomberomorus; species Scomberomorus guttatus. The sequence goes on from CM076445.1 coordinate 14,822,011, forward strand.
AAATGATCATTCAAAAGTGTAAACAAAAGCAAAATTACTACCAGAAAAGTTTAAATTAATTTAATTCAGCAGTGTATACAGTGCACAGTGAAATGAAAAGGACAGGCCTGGTTATCGGAAGTCATTGTGTGCAAACATGTTTGTACAGAACACAAACATCCTCTGCATGTCAGCAGAAGAGCTCTTGCAACACAGAGATCTTTTGTGAAATGCACCTCTTCTGCATTTGTTACTGTCAACACTGTTAATAGGAAGAATACAAAGAATATAATGATAATAATTTAATATAACATAATAATGAAACTTCAAAGGTATAATGGCAACATGACAACATGTGGAGCAGGTAATCACATTTGATTTTAACTCTGCTTCCATCTGATGGTCTGAAATGGATACTGCTGCCTCAGTAACTTCATGTAGTCAGTCTACTTATTATACACAGAATATGAAACATGGACTTTTAAGTATAATTCACAGAATTCATAAACGATTGATGAATCAACACTGACATGACTGTCTGACTGTCTTGTGTAAATTGCTAAAAACTAATCATTTAAAGCTTTGAGACAGAAATCCTACAAAACACGTTACACAAATGAATTCAGCTGTTAACATGGTATTATGACAAAAACATTTATTTTTTATTCATCAAGTATGTTCAGATAAATGCATATTTAATGTCATGAAAATGTTACTATTTCCTGAGTGTACTAATACTTTTTTAAAATCTATGAATACCTAACAAAGATTTAACCTCGCCTAAAGGAAGTGTAAAGACAGTTTTCCTGTTTTTACTGGACAATACTTGTTTTGCCAGAGTACGTTTTTGTCTTTAAAAAAAATAAAATAATAAAAAATATTTTCTTTTTCTTTATAAGAGAACAAGAACACAGCAGGTCCCATATAATACACCTGAGTATGTGGCATATACATAGAGACACCAACACATATTGACATTAAATTGCTAAAATACATATAGAATAGTATTGAAATAAAAAGACAAATAAATAAATAGATAACCAATTAAAACTAATTGACAGACAATCACAATCATGATGAACCCAAGCTAAAATGAAATTTTCTCTCTTTATTCTCTACCCATCCCACATATTGGTATCCATGAAGACATGTTCCAGTAATCATCCTCACAGGGGTCAAAAGTCAGACACAAGAGGACCTGCTACATCCGGTCAAGACTTTCGAAACAGTTCTGGTCTGTGTGTTGTAAACCAGCAGAGACAAACATGTTCCCCCTAATGTATGAAAGTATTTATCCCTGCAGCAGCACAGAAACACAACAAATGCTGTTTAGATAACAAGAAATAGTCTATTACAGCCTGTTCGCCTACACGGAAGAGAATCTGACACCAGTGGATAATTATAATAAAACTTTCAGTTATAAAGATTAAGTGTACACTTAAAACTGACTTTATCCACAAATTCACATTTTTTAAATTGGGTTTGGGTCGCTCCATTTACTGTATTTTACTCAAATCTAGTGTCGGCTGAAGTGCGTATGTTACCTCTCTTTCTGTTCTTTGAGGAAACGGGAGAGAGGGACGCACTTCCCTCGAATCTGTGGCGCAATATTTCCAGTAAACAATGTTTTTTCTTTTTTTTACCAGGACGGCCAAGTCATGGCCTGCCTTATTCTGCCTCTGATTGGCTAGTACTCCTTACCTTGGTTGGTTTGGTTGGTTAGGTTTAGGAAGGGGAGTGAGATGATTGGGTTAAAGTAAGAATACCAGCGTAAACCCATCAGAGTAGAGTAGGGCGGGTCATGACTTCACCGTCCTAGGAAAAAAAAAAGCTTCCAGTAATAGCTTTCCATAACAGGAAGACTCTCGCAGCAAACTGCACGTCTGCTCCTAGAAAATGTTCATACTTGAGTTTGAGTGCTGCTTTCGAAGGAAGTAAGTGGAGTAAATCGTTTCATCATGGAGTTTAACAGGTGATCATGTTGTTGGAATTAGTGGGTTACTTAAATTATGGAATTTTCTGGATTAAAGAAAAGAAAATAAGAGCTTTTCTGTTTGGTTTCAGGCGAGTTCGCGATAGGATGTCTCTGATCCTGCTTCTTTTAGGGAACATTGCCACTGTAGCTCTCTCTGGTACGTATTAATCGGACATGTAGACAGTTTTAAATAGTCTTTTTTATGTTCTCTTTTTTTATTTCACTCATTCTCATGATCAATCTTGTCGCGTCATGTCTGTTTCGTTCAGGACTTGATAATAAAACAGGCCTAAATCTTGATTGTACCAACGACTACTACAGTTGGATGCATTGCCGCTTTGACGCACAAAACTGCACTGAATACAACCTGATTCTCCGGAGCAACGATGGTCATGGGTGAGTTGGTTTCTCCTTTTCCCATTTTTCCAGATCAGATCAATCAAATACAGTAATGATTCATGTCACTATCGATTAATATGTATTTCAAACAACTGAATCAGCCTGAGAAGCCAGAAATATAAGTAGCCTATAGTCAAAGCATCTTGTATATGATTCAACAGGGAGCAATATTGCATTCCCAAGCAGTGTCACACTGGCTGGTGTTGTTGCGATGTCAATATGATGATTATATCAAGGGAGACACATACAGCAACAGTTATCAAAGAGGGCCAAAGTGTGGAGTCCAAAACCATCAGTATCACGGCCGGCGGTGAGTTAACTTTTTAAACTGTCCTACCCACAAAAACCATTCTTGATATAGTAAACATTTGTAAAATGTAATATTTCTCCCAAATAAGGGAACTGACAGAAGCAACAGTACTTTAAGTTATATTTTATTCTCTGCATTGAGTTAATGTTTAAGTCCATAAATCTGCAGCTGCCAGGAACAGACTGGATGAACTTTTCTCATCTCTGTTCTACAGTAAAGCCCAACGCACCAACAATCATCTCAGTGAAGGAATCCAACCAGAATTTTGAAGTTAAGTGGAAGGCAAACTGTGACCGTGACAGTCTCAGAAGCAGCTTGAGCGTTCATGTGACTTACCGTAAAAAAGGAGACACAGAAGAGGTAGGAGAAGTGTCATAAAACGGTGACTTTACAGATCTTTTAGTCTTTCAGTCTGCTTGTCAAACACTTCAAATAAAAATGAGTGGCCATGCAGCTGAAAGGCATGTGCTGTAGAAATGTGAATTCATGAAAAAAGATGCATTGATATTGATGCATTGTGTGTGTTGGGGAGGTTTTAAAACGTATTTGCACCCAACCGCTTGGTGGCAAAGTCTTAATGGCCATTTTGACTGTGTCAGGTTTAAAATGTAGACTTCTACTGAGCCACTCAGTGATTATTAGTAAACAATGGTTTGGTTGAAGGAAAAAGTTAAAGAAGCTACGTTTTTAGAATTTTCTCTCTCTCTTTTTTTTTGTTTCTCCTTACCAGATATCTCACGTTATCAATCAAGCCGTGCTTGATGGACCGAATTGCTTTGATATACTCAGTAAAGACTTGGAGCCAAGTACAACATATGTGGTCAAGATAAAAACCTACACAAGCATCAGTGGCCTGTTCAGTGACAGCAGTGAAGAGTTTGAATTCACAACTTGTGAGTGTTTTTGTCACTTTTTAAGCATTGTACTGTATATTTTTTCTTATACTGTTATAAAAGAGACACGTAAAAGACACACTTTAACACTGTATTTATCCTTCAGCCTTTGTCCATTAATACTCAGAACTGAAGGTAGAAAAAATGAAACATTTTGAGGACTTTTAGATGCATCTCCAAAACAGAAAGCTGTTTTCAGTACCGCTGTTAGACATGACAAGAAGTGTATAATGTAATCCATCAACATTAAGCTGTGTCGTGATGAAATCAAATCTCTAAAATTGAATTTTAGTAGAATAAGATACCGGAAATCCTGTATAGTATTACAATGTATGGCACCAGGCTGCACTGATGGATTCAACGTTGATAGAAGTAATAATGTCTACAGCTGCTGATTCAACATACTTACGGTTCAAGATTTAAAGCTACATACCTTAAAATGTTTCAGATCTGAAGATTTTAATTCTTTATATCCTTCTCGCTGCAGGTCTTAAAGCCGTTACAAACCAGCTTTTCCGCTGTCTCCATTGACACTGCTGTTGTAAATAACAGTAAACCACGGTTAGTACGGCTGCACCGATTCATCATCAACTCAAGACATGTCTAGAAGGATTTTTTTCTTCAAGGTGTCGTGATTTTAAACATTTTTGATTCTCTGTATTCAGGTTGGAGGGATCACTGACAGAAAGCAGCAGTGGAATGAGTACCGGCTCCTCTTCTGCAAACATAGAACCTGCTGACATCAAGGCCGGCGTTCAGGATGCCCTCAGTAAAGCCTTTGCCCACTTTGGTCCAAAATCATCAATGACTGCCCATCTGCTCACAGAATCAAACAAAGACAGCATTTTGCCCTCTGCTACCTACAATCCTTGTGTCACAGCTGATGACGTAAAGAATTCTCCTGAATCCACTGACTTTGACAATATGACCTATTCGATACGCATTCCCAGCTGTCAGATAATGATGAATAGTTCTGAGAATCAAACGCAGACTCAGTTGCTTTGTGACTCAGCGTACCATCCCAGTGAGGGTGACATGATGACCTGTCTTCACAAGCAAACACCAGCTTGTCCGGATCAAACAAGATATCATTTTACCACCAGTGGTTTCATCTCTTATGCCAACAGACATGTTGTATCAGTGCAGTCCTGACCAGCAAGCACAAGTCCAGAGTGGTCAATGTCTCTCTGAGCTCCAGAGACCTTTCATCTCTGCTGACCAGTCTATGTCAGTAATCACAGACAGTGACTATCACAGTGTGTAGTGTTGATTCATTTTCAAGGAATTTCTGCTTAAATACACAAATCTGTAACATGACTGTTTTCAAGGCTGTTTTATACATTTTTCTACACTCAATAATCTTCTTTTTTCACCTTATGAAAGGTTAATTTTGACTTCTTGGCTACCTCTGATGTGAAAAGTGCAAAATGTTTCTGTATGAAATATAAAATAATCAGAATGTCCTTTGATAGAAACTGAATTCACCTTTTTTGGCAAACAAGTGCCCAAACAAGTTTTGTTTGCTGTAATCATTCCTCCTGTTCATACTGACCAACAGAAGATCCTCTCCAAATGTGCTTACAATGTAAGTGATGGGGGACAAGATCCAGTCCTTGTTTTAAGCAGAAATGTATTTTGAAGTTTATCTGAAGATAATGTGAGGTTTCAGTTATTCAAATAAAGTGGATATCTGCCACAGCTGTCTCGATGCACAGTGTTTTCCTGTTCAGCTGCAGTGGAAGGATCATAACAAGAGGAGGGAATTTGGCATCACAAAGGTAGTAACTTTGAAATATATTGACTTGAAATGAACTAATTTGGATGGCTGAAGCCTCATGTTAGCTTCAACTAAACTTTTAAATACATGTTTGTACAGAGGGAGGACTGTGGATTTTGTCCCCCATCACTTCCATTGACAGTGCATCATGAAGGGATCTCTTAATGAACGGGAGGAATTATCAATGTGTGAAACGTGACAATGAAGCGTGTCAATGTTGGGCACCTGACTACTGTTTTATGCAGACTTGAAAAATTGTGAACCTATCCTTTAATGGAGTTCATTTCTATTTTGCATTAAATAAGATAACTCACTAAAAATAATGGAAAAGATGGGAGACAGGGACGCATGCAGATACAGACCAGAAGAGTCATGTCAGCGATCAATAGTGAGCTTTTTGAAGGAACTGACATCAGAACTGACTCAATGTGTCTGAGACAAGCAGCTGTCACGCAAAGTTGGTGATGTTATGAAAGTGATCATTCAAAAGTGTAAACAAAAGCAAAATTACTACCAGAAAAGTTTAAATTAATTTAATTCAGCAGTGTATACAGTGCACAGTGAAATGAAAAGGACAGGCCTGGTTATCGGAAGTCATTGTGTGCAAACATGTTTGTACAGAACACAAACATCCTCTGCATGTCAGCAGAAGAGCTCTTGCAACACAGAGATCTTTTGTGAAATGCACCTCTTCTGCATTTGTTACTGTCAACACTGTTAATAGGAGGAACACAAAGAATATAATGATAATAATTTAATATAACATAATAATGAAACTTCAAAGGTATAATGGCAACATGACAACGTGTGGAGCAGTTAATCACATTTGATTTTAACTCTGCTTCCATCTGATGGTCTGAAATGGATACTGCTGCCTCAGTAACTTCATGTAGTCAGTCTACTTATTATACACAGAATATGAAACATGGACTTTTAAGTATAATTCACAGAATTCATAAACGATTGATGAATCAACACTGACATGACTGTCTTGTGTAAATTGCTAAAAACTAATCATTTAAAGCTTTGAGACAGAAATCCTACAAAACACGTTACACAAATGAATTCAGCTGTTAACATGGTATTATGACAAAAACATTTATTTTTTATTCATCAAATATGTTCAGATAAATGCATATTTAATGTCATGAAAATGTTACTATTTCCTGAGTGTACTAATACTTTTTTAAAATCTATGAATACCTAACAAAGATTTAACCTCGCCTAAAGGAAGTGTAAAGACAGTTTTCCTGTTTTCACTGGACAATACTTTTGTTTTGCCAGAGTACGTTTTTGTCTTTAAAAAAATAAAATAATAAAAAATATTTTCTTTTTCTTTATAAGAGAACAAGAACACAGCAGGTCCCATATAATACACCTGAGTATGTGGCATATACATAGAGACACCAACACATATTGACATTAAATTGCTAAAATACATATAGAATAGTATTGAAATAAAAAGACAAATAAATAAATAGATAACCAATTAAAACTAATTGACAGACAATCACAATCATGATGAACCCAAGCTAAAATGAAATTTTCTCTCTTTATTCTCTACCCATCCCACATATTGGTATCCATGAAGACATGTTCCAGTAATCATCCTCACAGGGGTCAAAAGTCAGACACAAGAGGACCTGCTACATCCGGTCAAGACTTTCGAAACAGTTCTGGTCTGTGTGTTGTAAACCAGCAGAGACAAACATGTTCCCCCTAATGTATGAAAGTATTTATCCCTGCAGCAGCACAGAAACACAACAAATGCTGTTTAGATAACAAGAAATAGTCTATTACAGCCTGTTCGCCTACACGGAAGAGAATCTGACACCAGTGGATAATTATAATAAAACTTTCAGTTATAAAGATTAAGTGTACACTTAAATCTGACTTTATCCACAAATTCACATTTTTTAAATTGGGTTTGGGTCGCTCCATTTACTGTATTTTACTCAAATCTAGTGTCGGCTGAAGTGCGTATGTTACCTCTCTTTCTGTTCTTTGAGGAAACGGGAGAGAGGGACGCACTTCCCTCGAATCAGTGGCGCAATATTTCCAGTAAACAATGTTTTTTCTTTTTTTTACCAGGACGGCCAAGTCATGGCCTGCCTTATTCTGCCTCTGATTGGCTAGTACTCCTTACCTTGGTTGGTTTGGTTGGTTAGGTTTAGGAAGGGGAGTGAGATGATTGGGTTAAAGTAAGAATACCAGCGTAAACCCATCAGAGTAGAGTAGGGCGGGTCATGACTTCACCGTCCTAGGGAAAAAAAAGCTTCCAGTAATAGCTTTCCATAACAGGAAGACTCTCGCAGCAAACTGCACGTCTGCTCCTAGAAAATGTTCACACTTGAGTTTGAGTGCTGCTTTCGAAGGAAGTAAGTGGAGTAAATCGTTTCATCATGGAGTTTAACAGGTGATCATGTTGTTGGAATTAGTGGGTTACTTAAATTATGGAATTTTCTGGATTAAAGAAAAGAAAATAAGAGCTTTTCTGTTTGGTTTCAGGCGAGTTCGCGATAGGATGTCTCTGATCCTGCTTCTTTTAGGGAACATTGCCACTGTAGCTCTCTCTGGTACGTATTAATTTGACATGTAGACAGTTTTAAATAGTCTTTTTTATGTACTCTTTTTTTATTTCACTCATTCTCATGATCAATCATGTCGCGTCATGTCTGTTTCGTTCAGGACTTGATAATAAAACAGGCCTAAATCTTGATTGTACCAACGACTACTACAGTTGGATGCATTGCCGCTTTGACGCACAAAACTGCACTGAATACAACCTGATTCTCCGGAGCAACGATGGTCATGGGTGAGTTGGTTTCAGATCAATCAAATACAGTAATGATTCATGTCACTATCGATTAATATGTATTTCAAACAACTGAATCAGCCTGAGAAGCCAGAAATATAAGTAGCCTATAGTCAAAGCATCTTGTATATGATTCAACAGGGAGCAATATTGCATTCCCAAGCAGTGTCACACTGGCTGGTGTTGTTGCGATGTCAATATGTTGATTATATCAGGGGAGACACATACAGCAACAGTTATCAAAGAGGGCCAAAGTGTGGAGAACAAAACCATCAGCATCACGGCCGGCGGTGAGTTAACTTTTTTAAACTGTCCTACCCACAAAAACCATTCTTGATATAGTAAACATTTGTAAAATGTAATATTTCTCCCAAAAAAGGGAACTGACAGAAGCAAGAGTACTTTAAGTTATATTTTATTCTCTGCATTGAGTTAATGTTTAAGTCCATAAATCTGCAGCTGCCAGGAACAGACTGGATGAACTTTTCTCATCTCTGTTCTACAGTAAAGCCCAACGCACCAACAATCATCTCAGTGAAGGAATCCAACCAGAATTTTGAAGTTAAGTGGAAGGCAAACTGTGCCCGTGACAGTCTCAGAAGCAGCTTGAGCGTTCATGTGACTTACCGTAAAAAAGGAGACACAGAAGAGGTAGGAGAAGTGTCATAAAACGGTGACTTTACAGATCTTTTAGTCTTTCAGTCTGCTTGTCAAACACTTCAAATAAAAATGAGTGGCCATGCAGCTGAAAGGCATGTGCTGTAGAAATGTGAATTCATGAAAAAAGATGCATTGATATTGATGCATTGTGTGTGTTGGGAAGGTTTTAAAATGTATTTGCACCCAACCGCTTGGTGGCAAAGTCTTAATGGCCATTTTGACTGTGTCAGGTTTAAAATGTAGACTTCTACTGAGCCACTCAGTGATTATTAGTAAACAATGGTTTGGTTGAAGGAAAAAGTTAAAGAAGCTACGTTTTTAGAATTTTTTTTCTCTCTTTTTTTTTTTGTTTCTCCTTACCAGATATCTCACGTTAGGAATGAAGCCGTGCTTGATGGACCGAATTGCTTTGATATACTCAGTAAAGACTTGGAGCCAAGTACAACATATGTGGTCAAGATAAAAACCTACACAAGCATCAGTGGCCTGTTCAGTGACAGCAGTGAAGAGTTTGAATTCACAACTGGTGAGTGTTTTCTTTACAGTCTTTTTGTCATTTTTCAAGCATTATACTGTATATTTATATTCCTTGACTGTAGTCATACTCAACATACTGTACATCACACTTCTGTTCTGCACAAACATATAAAAGACAGAGTTTAATCATGTTTTTATCCTTCAGCCTTTGTACATAAGTACATTAAATATGTAATCCACATTCGGCTGTATCATTATATATGTTACCAAATCTCAAAGAGATTCTTATAGAACAACAAATCAAGTCATTTTTTTATTTATATCACAAACCACAATAATCTTTTTGGGGTATTCCAGCTTTCCTTGTTTAGAATGACATTGAAATGTAGAGGGCTGACCCTTATTTGCATCTAATTCATCCGTGGAGTGTGTGAACATCACTGCTTACACATTATTCACATGTTGAACTTCTGTAACGAGGCGTGTTTATTCAAATAAAAGGAAATGTTTCATCTCCACTTTTTAAAGACATTATAATGCAAACAGCTAATGATTCAACATGTCAACAGGTTCCAGATTTAAACACCATGTACTTCTCTCTAATTTCTCTCTCTACTGTATGTTAACCGTACAAAAAAAGGAGATACTGTCTACCACAAAACCGTGGCTCTCATCATAAGCGTCACTATTGCTGCAGTCATCATCAGCGGTGCTATATATTGCTGTATTGTAAAGTAAGTCAGAAAAATAAACTGTCTTTGCCTGGTTTCTTTGTTTGTAAAAAGACAAGCTTTCCCCTGAAACACTGTTAACTGCTGCTTTTAGGATTAAAACTAAGTGGTGGGACTCAGCTGCTAAATGTCAAAATCCCAAACTTCTTCTTATGCATCCAAGCAAGCCAGAGGTGAGGCGAAAATTTAAAAACTTGCTTCTTTAAATGTTGCACCCTTTTTATTGAACTCCCTTTCAAATAAACATTAAAGGACGGGTTCACAATTTTTCAAGTTTGTCTTAAAACAATAGTCAGGCACCCAAATGAACATTGAAATAGGTTTTTCTTGCTGTAATCATTTCCTCATACTGAAAATCTCTTCATAATGCACTTACAATGTAAGTGATGGGGGCCAAAATCCACAGTCCTCCTTCTGTGCAAAAAATATATTTAAAAGTTTATCTGAAGCTAATATGAAGCTTCAGCCATCCAAATGAGTCAAATCAGGTAGATATCTTTCAACATTACAGTCTTTTTAGTGCCAAAGTTCCTCTTTTTGTTACTCTACTTCCACCACAGCAAAGAGACACTGTCTGAAGAAACACAAAGAGGGAAGTTGATTCTAAAAACACTGTAAATGTGGCAGATGTCCACATGATATGACTAACTTAGACTGCTGAGGCCTCATATAAGCTTCAGATAAATACATTTTTAAATGCATTTTTATACAAAATGACTGTGTGGACACACTGTGGATTTTGGTCCCCATCACTTACATCGAAAACACAATTGAAGGGGATCATTTAATAGTCAGTGTGAACAGGAGGAATGATTACAGCGAGGAAAACCACTATTCACTTTTCACTTGGGCACCTGACTGTTGTTTTAAGACAGACTTGAAAAATTGTGAACCTGTCCTTTAAACCTCTTCATACATTTTCAGAACTGTTAAATAGCTCATGCAAAATCTTTTGGAAAAAAAACATATAACAACAGATAATTTCTATCCTCCTTGTTGCAGGTGTTGAAGTTCATACCACCCATCATGTCCTCTATCTGTGTTGAGCCTTTTGTTCCAGATGACAGCAAACCATGGTTAGCATGGCTACAAGAGCACATCAACAACACAATACATTTCCTCAGGGATTTGCTTCTACGTCATTGTATTTGCATTTTAAGTAATCCATTCATTTGTCTGTATTCAGGTCCAAGGGGTCGCTGATGGGCAGCAATGGGAGCCTTCAGCAAAGCAGTGGGATCAGTACTGGCTCCTCTTCGCTCAGTTATGCTAACACAGAACCTGCTGACATTATAGCCGGTGTTCAGGATGCCCTCTGTAAAGCCTTCGCCAATATCAGCCCGATATCACCTGTCACGACCAATCCGCTTACAGAATCAAACAAAGGCAGTGATCTACTCTCCACTCCCTACCATACTTGTGATGTTAGACCTGATGACTTGAGTTCTGGATCATCTGGATTTGACAATAAAACCTATTCCATTCTCTTTCCCAGCTGTCCGTGTCAGACACTGATGGACAGTTCTGAGAATCAAACGCAGGCTGAGTTGCTTTGTGACTCTGCATACCATCCCAGTGAGGGTGACATGATGATCTGTCTTGACAAGCAAGCACCAGCTTGTCTGGTTCCTGTACAAGATATCATTTTACCACCAGTGGTTTCATCTCTTATGCCAACAGACATGGCGTATCAGTGCAATGTTGATTCTGGGAGATTTTCCTATGCAGAAGACTCCAGTTTGTCCTCCATCTCTAGCAGCACCAACACGACCGCGTCTTGTGATCTCGCGCCCAGAGTCGAGAACGAGGTGCTCAGTGGTGCGACGCAGCCCGATGGCAAAAGCGAAGAGGTCACCGTATGTGACGAAAATCCCTGCTACGGCTGTGTGCCTGCAAGCTCACACAGCTTTCCTCCAGTGGATGACGACTACCAGGCATTTGAAACTGTTGTGAGGCAGCCTGATATTTTGTTTTCAGAGCAGAGAAGTGGTGAGGAAGAGGAACACTTGGATAGATATCCAGAGAAATCATCCACCGACATCCTGGAAAGCTTCTTAAGCCCGATGTTTCCAGATTTCAATGATGTCCAGGGTGGTCGGTGTCTCTCTAAGCTCCAAAGACCTTTTCTCACTATGATCTCTGCTGACCAGTCTATGCCAATAATAACAGACAGTGGCTATCAAAGTGTGTAGTGCTGATTTTTTTTAGCGCATTCATTTTTTCATTTCTGCTTCTTTTTATTATAAACATGGCTGTGAAATTTCCAAGATGAGAGAGACGACGAGAATGATATCATATGATAGACGTTCATATCTTTAACATGATGCTTTTCTGGGTCTTTTTGATCAGGTCACATGACCTTCATCAGCAGATGGAGTTTGCCCAGTTGTCATGGAAATGTAGGAAAATTCTAAAATTCCATAGGTTCTACATTTCCATGAACAATTGTGCATCTCTGAAGACCATGTGATACGATGGAAAGCTCCAGAACAGCCACCAAATAGACCTTGAGTCAACTGTAACATGTTTTAAAGTCTGTTGTAGATATTTTTGTTTAGTTTTGTTGTCACATCAAAGCATTCTACACTTTGCATCTTGAGAGTACTTAATGTATATTTTGTAAAAATGTTGTGTATGGCTCTGAGATAACATGGCTCCATGTAAATCGAGGAAGTAAAACGTCCATAAAGATTGTATTTTAAAAACTTAAAACCTAAAAAAAAAAATAATAATAATGTAAGAAACTGAATGCACTAGTTTTAATCATGTTTTGAATGCTTGCTTGCTACAAAACACCTACAGTCAGCTCACGTATCTGTATCTTACATGTGATATTCAACTAAGGTAATTTGTTTTTTCAAATTTAAATGAATGAAGCTCATGGAAATGTATTCCTTAAATGTCGTATAAATGCTGCGAAGAACATGGTCAGTAAGATTTCAGTGATATTTATGTGAACTAAAGAACAATTTCTGTTACATTATTCAGCCATCAATTGACTGAATACTGTCATTGACTGTCATTTTGTGTCTGAAACAAGCCACAACAATGAGCTGTCACACGGTGCCAATGCTATTCAGGGTTATGAAATAACTTCCTCATTGCTCTTCTCTGGAACTGCTGAACCATTTACACAGACACGCACGTCAAGTTAACACAGCAGTTCATCACAGCTGATACATGTAACTCAAAAGGAACCTGTTTTACTATGAGAATGTAAAGATTAAAGGGAATAAGAGAATGAAAATAGTATTATTAAGGAATATTTCTTTTGTTACAATAAAAGATGTTTACACTGAGAACACTGGAGTGAGTTGTGTTTGCTGGAAAGAGAATTGTTTCAAGCACAGACATATCTCTGCAGATACTGTAAAATCAAAACTATCTGCATGATTAGATATACAATGCTATATATAGTTTGTGACAAATTGTTTTATTTTTTGTGATTTAGATAAATTGACCCTTTAAGTCATACCCACAGCGCACAGAGGAAGTAACTTGTGAGAGATGCATGAAAACAACAGAAAAATGTCTTGGCTCCTTAATTTGACATATTTTCGGTTTAAACAGATAACTTCAAGACATCCCATTAACTTTTTTTTGAATAAAAGAGGTGTATTTATTATATTATGTATTATAACGTGTAGAAATAAAATACTCATATAATAAACTATATTGATATTACAATATATAATAATATTGTGGTTATATCTTTTTTATATCAATATAAAATGGTAAGAAATGTTTCTCTTTGACACATTGACAAAAAGTACACGTATAAATAATACATGTGTACATGAGAATGACCTCAATAAAGATGAAAACATTTCTGCGCCGCTGACACTGACAGCAGTATTATACAATGGCTGTTGTCCTGACAAGTCATAACATGTAGTGAGTTATGCACAAATATACTGTAAGTTACCAATGTTAATCTAACAATGTAACTGTGCACTGTGTACAAGTGAACTACATAACTAAAAATGCTGCTCTTGCTTGATTAAAGTCACTAGTAACATTTTTTTTTTTTGTATAAACTTCAAAAGTTAAAGTCACCATTGCAACATATGAAGCAGCTCATCTGACAGATAATAACTCTGCTTCCACCTGGTGGTCTTAAAATAATTTACTCTGTTTTACTGCTTCCACATAAAATAATCCACATGATAACCAAAATATTTTATAACCAAAAACACTCTAATATACTATATAAGCAGTGTACTGTATATTTGAAGAATCCACAATTTTGTCCATACTCTGCATGTAGAATTGCAAGAAAAGGCATAAAAATCTGTACAAGGATCTTCACAGCTCCTCACTTCATCATACTTCACACAACATACAATACAGCCGGCTATTTCCTGTAATTGGAGGAGCCACTTAAGCAGTGAACAAGACTATTGGAAGAGGAAAGGGACTGTCACAACTGTGAGTTATTTGATTGGAAGAATGCCCTGGAGGAGGAAGGTTGTCCCTGAGTAACCTTTGATTTTATCTGAGCTCCTGAGAAATGTTCTGTTATTGTTGAAACTCTTGTGTACCTGGTGACACATCCATAAAGAACACCTTTCTTCATACCTGTGACTTGGACTGCAGCATGCAACAACCAGGCCGGCTGAGGCTGAGGCCGTGGCTGGAGGAGCAGATTCACTCTGGGAAGTATCCAGGAGTCAGCTGGCTGGACCAGGTAGACCCCCTTCACCTCAACCGCATCTCTACATACACAAATACACATGCATACGTGTCTGGGTGCAGTTTTTGTGGTAGACCAAGTTGCTGCAGGCAGCATAAACACAATAATGAAGAATCAGAAAACACTCTGGGCAACATTGTAACCTGTTCTATTGTGTTTTATTCAACAGTCAGCAAGAATTTTCCAAATCCCGTGGAAACACGCAGCTCGTCATGGCTGGAGTATTGACCGAGATGCTACACTCTTCAGGAGCTGGGCCATGCACACAGGTAGGAGCCTCACACTGGTCTTCTGATCCATTCAGACTATATTTTATATAAATTTTTATGTCTATCTATTGACTGCTCTTCATCTGTTTAGTCATTTAGCCTGATACCTTGTGCTACCTGATTGCATTTACACTTGCATGCGGATGGTTTTTTGAGTGAAACCACAGAAGAAAACTAACAGAATACACTGCTGTATTACAGTACTGATATACTGATATACTGATATACTATACTGATATAGTGTATATATATATATATATCAGTACTGTAATACAGCAGTGTATCACAACATAACAATGTATTGTTAATGTTCAACTCATTAAACTGCACTGTGACATGTTCATGTAAGTATGAACAGAAACTTCAGTTTTTTTTAGTATGAAATTGAAATTTGTATGGAATCATTAATTTGACTGAATAAACAGATTTTTTTCATGATCATATCATCACAACAATATTCCATGACAGATAAACAATAAGACTGAGTTATCGCACAGCCCTACATGTAAGCTTCAAGTTGTTAAAATAAATGAACAAATTAATTGAGAAGACTTAAATGTACAAGACTTCTTGCCTAATCCCATCTCTATGCCAAACATAACAATCTTTTTCAAAATTTGCATTTACCAGGTGAATTCATCAAAGTGAAAAATGGCCAAAGAATAAACCTCAGCACAGCATATTATAGAAGGAAAATAAGCACAAAATGCTATGTTCCATTTAATCTTGGCCTGTACTACGGTTTTACAGCATTTGTGCCAGAAGGCATTTGATCATTATTAAAGCATTTTGGAAATTATTTCAACCTTCCGTATGAGATGCAAACCTGTTTTCCTCCTTCCAGTAATGAGCAGCCAGGGTTGCATTGTTCAGTCCATGTCTTTCGAGATCTACCACATTCCTGCTATGATCTAAATTAAAACCATTTATATCCATCGATTATTTAAGGGCATCATAAGGAATGTGGTGATGGAGGCATGTAGTTGTTTTTCTTGAGAGGCCACTGTGTTTGAATACAGTAGCTGTTCTTTTGTTTTTGTACATCATGTTATAATTTGAATATGTGATTTTGTACGGCTGCTACTTTGACCATGTCTCTCCTGTAAAAGAGATTTTTGACCTCAATTGGGACTTCTTGGTAAAATAAAGCTAAAATAAAATCCCAGTTTCCGGCTAAGTGATGAGAATTTTTATCTATAAAGATTTAAAAATCTCACTCTAATCCGTCCAACTTCCTGCAATGCGAACTGAAAGTCAAAGGAATACGATTAGGAAAAGATGACAAAAAAATCTATTCTGGTCAGTTTGGTTTTAGTGTGTGCACACTAAAACCTTTCACACCTGGGTGTCTTTTGCATAAAATCTACAAAATATGAAACATATACAATTAATTGTAATTTACAGAATTGAATACAATAAATGTGTAAATTTCTCTGAGTTAATAAGCTCATAACCAGATGTTTTTGTATCTATAATCAAATTTCTGGGTTGGGTTTCTTTGAAACCCATTGCCCTCTTGGGAAAGGTCTTGGGAAAGTCATGCTTTGTGACTGTACAGTAGCTGCATGACATCATGGGAAAGCTTCAGTTGCTATCAAAATGCAGGGCGATTGTGTTGCTGTCAAAGTACAACAGGACTTCTCTTCACAAGCACACATCAGCTGTGTGTGTGTGTGTGTGTGTAAAAAAGGACATTGTGTAGAATCAGCACGATTTAAAATTCAATTAAACATTCGAGAGTTTTCATTAAACAAAACAATAAATAAGTAATAATAATATCTGATACATGTAATACATAACTGAGCCATCCAAAAATAAATGACTGAAACATTTAGATGATCTGTGACTTGCAGAGGCTCTGAGTCATTAATAACCCTCCTGTATATAGAACAGGTTGAAGCATATGTAATATAGCTGCTGCTGCTATTTGTGCACCTTTACTTCTTGTTAGTCCTTGTCTGCTGTAAATGATCCATAGTGGATCTTTTTAAGCTCCAGTGATTTTATGAATGAGGCTGGCGATTATCCAAATCACATTGTCATCGCACTCATTTCTAGTTTGAACTGTTTTGCTTTTTCAGGTAGGCTAGATTACAGATCGGGCAAAGTGGGGAACTGCCCAAACACTCCAGGCTAACTGCGGTTAATTGATTAGTCGTTTGGCCTTTAAAATGTCTGCAAATGCTGAAAAATGTTGATGATTATTTCCCAAAGCCCAAGATACAACCTAAAATGTCTTGTTTTGTCCTCAACAGTCCTCAACCCAAAGATATTCAGTTTACTATCATTGAGGACTTGTTAGAAATCACAAAATATTCACATTTAAGAAGCTGGAATCAGAGAATTTTAGCATTGTTTCTTAAAAAAATGACTCAAAGCGATGAATCGATTATCAAAATAGTTGTCAAATTACCACAGAACAAATCTGAAACCAGGTAGTATTTCAGCATTGAAAAACTGCACACACATAAACACCGTGTTTGTCTCTATGCTTGTTCACTTCAGGGCGATACCAACCAGGCAAAGACAAGCCAGATCCCAAGACGTGGAAGGCAAATTTTCGCTGTGCCTTGAATTCTCTACCTGACATCTGTGAGCTGCGGGAGCACAGCAGGAAGCGAGGCAGCAATGCCTACAGAGTCTACAGGATGCTGCCCAGCACACAAACACACAGACGCAGGAGAGGTATGACACACACATAAAGTGTACTTTCCGTTTCAAAGGGCAAACATATTCTGACACACCCTTCTTCTCCTCTCAGGGCTTAGGTTGTTCAGCAGGCCCCGAGAGAGACAGGCCAGTTTAGGAGCGTGCGCACCTGATGATCCCTGCACCGTGCACACTTGGCAACCCACAACAAGACCCATTTCAGACACAGTGCCGAAGGTGGAGACCCCTGCAGAAGACGCATTACGCGGCACTCAAACACATGGTGAGAGAAAGCAGTTTGTTGTCAATCAGGATGTTGATCATGAAAAAAAAAACTGGTGAGGATGATAGTTGTTGTCTTTGTGCAGGGATGTGGGAAGCCAAACCAGAGGACCAGGAACAGAACGAGGCTGTTTTTAAGGTACTTTAAAGACATCAAATGCAATAAGTCATGGTTTTCTGACTGGATATTGTGTGGGATGGTCTGACCAGTTGTCTAAGTGGCTGACTTTTAGGTGAGTCACAGATGACTGGTGTGGTTTGAGGGCTGAACAACCCAAAACTTTCAGCCAACAGTGACACAGAGCAGATTTTTTTGAGCTGCCTACAGCTGAAGTATTTTAGACACATTTTCCACTCAAATTGAAACTATGAAGGAGAAGCAACAAGGTGGAGCTCTAGATGTCTGACCCTATTTGGTCTCCTTGTAGCTGATGGACCACTTAAACAATGTTGACCTGTGGAACCAGACTGGGGAGCAGAGAGGATGGAGAACACACACACTGTGGGACCACTGGCACTGTAAGACACTATATATGTTATGTGATTGTGTGTATGAGGACCGTCGACACCTTTTTTCGTCTTTTTAGTCCTAGAATTGGTCGTTGACTGACTCAGTAGTTGGGTATTATTGACGGCAGGTGAAAACAGTTGTGCAGAAACATTCTCTGCAGATTATTTGGGATTCCTAATGTCAAAAGAGTATAAAAAATAATAAATAACTGGCCAAAACAAAGTCCTTAATGACTGAGCAGCTGTAGGGTAGCCCTAATATTCATGTGCATGTAGTACAGCTGTGCATATGTGTGAATAACCACATGCTTGAGTCAGGCTTGAGTGTTTTTGTCATGTTGTTTTGTGCTCCTCAGGTCCTGGTGATGATAACCCTTACTCCCTCCACGCAGACAACCACAATGACCTTTTTGGCCCAAACTACATCAAGGAACTCTCCGATTGGTCCACGCATCAGCAAACACTGATGCCGTAGCCCAGTTGTGCAGCCAACAGCACCCAAATGTGCAAACCTACTCCTAAATAACAGCTCGCCCTCCTCCTGTTTGTGTACAGCACGTACATGATTAAAATCTGTTTTTTTCTTGCTAAGCTTCATCTGTTTTCCTCCTGGCGTCTATCTGCTGAGCTGACCGCTGAAAGAGAGAAATATTAAAGAGAGCTGGAGAGGACAGAGAATATTGCTGCTGTCAGTCTGTCGGTCATCCTCTCTGCTGAGCCGGCTGCGATGAAGATCTTGTTCCAAGCCAAGCTGTAGCTCCGCCATCATCACTTCAGTTCATTATGGTTCAGTGCCTCACTCTCACTGAAACGACACCAAGCTCACACCACAGCTGACTGAGTAAACAGATCTCATTTCGCTTCAGTGCGGGATGAGTTATTGCTCTGCTGTTTCTTCAAGTTTAACCAACATACTGTAACTGAAGAGCAGCACATGAGGCTTTTACAGTTTGTGGGTTTGTGTTTGTCCCGTGTATCATATTATACAGTGAACTTCAGTTATAATATGTTTTGTCTGTATGCGTTTGATCTCTAAACCTGTGTTTTTTTGGTTTTACCACGTGTATATTTTCTTTTTGTGAGGCACATTGTTTAGTGTGACAGTACTATATAATATTTTTTTGTATTTTTAAAATCATCCTGCATTTATAATGTGTAAAAGCTAGTTAAGTCTTCAGACCCTGTGTGTATATGTATTTTGTTTTCTGCGTTTGTTTCCATTTTGCAAGTATTACAGCCCCAAACAATAATTACTGTGTTTTAGAAGCTGCCAGTTTTGTCTTCATTTTTGAATTATTTGCTCTGAGATTTATTTTATTAGTATTTACATTCTGTAAAGAAGATTATAGTAACTGACAGCACAGCGCAGGTACATGGAGCGCTTAAGACTCTCAGTTCAAAGCTCAGTTCAAGGCTTTGAATGGCAGCTGTGTGTATCATTTCAATAACATCTACAACCAACGGGGGGGCGGGGGGGGGGGTTACATTTCAGGTCCTCCCCTACAGGCTGCTGTTTTGTATGATATGAATAAAAAGAACCGAATGTGTTGTTCGCCTTTAGCCTGTATTGACTTTTAAACACCTGTGCATTTGTTCTGCTTTAACATTGCTCAGTTTGTGTGTGTCAGCGTAGGTAACACAGGTATTTACAATTGAGGAAGATTTAAGGACTTCTAAACCTAAAAATGGGGTTTTACTCTGTTTATTTTGGCAGATGTTTTGATGTGCCTCAGCAGGAGAAGCACAGGTGTAAATAATGACACTAATTATGTTCCTTTGAAGCGTCAGTCCTATTTTAGTGCCAGCATGCACTGTATCAAGACTCTGAAACTGTCACACCTCAATGCAATACAGCCTTTGATTACACCTGTGCTTTTCCTGCTAAAGCCTGATAAATGTCTGTTTAAATAGTTTAATAGTAACCTCTTCAAAAACCTGACATTTTATATGGTTAAACGTATATGAAGAATGAGTATTGTTTTTTAAAAGAAGTGTTTTATGCACTTTTGTGGGGTTTAGGCAGTGAAAATACAGAAGACACAGTAGGTCAAACATCAACAGATGACATTTATTTTTCATTGCTTATTCTGAAAAAATGCAGATAAAAGACAGATGAGTTTCCCTAAAAGTGGGAAGTACATGTCAGGCAGATCTTCAGAAAAACAAGTGACAGAAAAAACAAACAAAACAAACAAACAAACAAAAAAACACTGCTCCAACTCTGCCTTTCCAGCAATGTTATACAAAAAAGTAACCAAAAATATGTATGAACCTGAAGACATATAAACCATGAATCCATTACTTTTTTTTTTGTTATGTATTTACACCATCATACAATAAGTCCTATCACAGAGTCTCGTGATAAAGGAAACATTTTTTAAAATCACATTCAACCACTCCACTAGCACAGCCTGCTGGTCACACAATATACTGCAACCCCAGTAGGTCTTGACATTACAGCATTTAGCCCAGAGGGGAGAAAAAACAATCATATGGAGGATCACTTTTCACACAGAAATTACTACAAAAACAGTTTAACAGGAATAAATGAGTTACAAGAATGTAGCCTGATGAATGATCAAATCTGTCAGTGAATGTCTGAAAGTTTCAAGGGTCACCTTGTGTGATGCTGGAGGAGTGACAACACAATCAATGCAACGCTGGTCAATTTTCCCCTTACACAGCATTACAGGAAGTACCTGTCACCACTAAGAGGGTGTAAATTTCCTGTTTGCTGCATCAAACCTTAAAGCCTGCACATTTGTCCCAATGGATAACCTTTTCAGTTTTAGATGAGCTGATCAAATCTCTCTCCTCTCTTACCTGCTTATAAATGGTCAGATATTACATATCCATTAGCTATACTCTATCAGGTATGTTACGTGAATTTAACACCAATCTACATACTTTTTTTTGTTGACTTTGTAATATAAAGACATTCTGTTGTAGACGTACTCAAGCACAGGATGCACATGGAGGACACACGATCACATGCATTAACAGAACCAGGCCTGCTCATCAGTAATCACTGTTAGTGTTGATGAGCAGTGTGTACATGGTGTGAACACCGATTACCCCCTAAGTGAGTGAGGCCATACAGTGTATGTAACATTCATACTGCTGCTGCTGCTGCTGCTGCTCTGTCACTGCCTGCAAAGACTTGATTAAGGCCTTCTTCCATGGAGCCTGGTTGAGAAATTTGGACAACGTATGACGATAATGAGGGAGGAAAAATGTACCAGCCAGTCAGGTTTCCGCTGTAATTTCAGCAGCAGTCAATAACAAGAACATGAGCTCGAGTCTGACAAGACTGATAACAGCATAAACAGGCAATAAGAAAGAACTGCATTTATTTGCTTTTCCCTCAGAGAGGAAACATGTATGTAAAATGTAAAATATAAAACCTGCTGTGAGAAGGTGGATAAACTTTGTATACAAAAACAGGAAAAATGAGGACTAGTTGGGTTTAATGTTCATTGTGTTTGTTTTTGATAAAATAATGTATAATATTAATCATTTTAACACTGCTACAAAAAGGTGGGTCAGATTAGGTTGGATCCCATTTAGTAGCATTTTTTCAGCTTTAAAAAGCCTGTCAGTCAACGATGCGATAAAAGAAACATCAAACTACTAAGAAATCATTTCTGCTTAAACTGTAAGTGTACCAGCCCCTCCAACCCCCTCCCCATGAAAATGATTTAATGTCAAGAGAAATAATGTTGAAAAGTCATGACAAGACACATTATGTAACACAAAAAATGAACAACAGTGATAAGTTTGATCTAACCGTGTAGGTAAAAGAAAAACCCCCTAACTCTACACAACCTGACCCACATTTGTTTGCAGTGTTGATTTGATTACTACCAATTTTATTTCTTGGTCTCTAGTTGGTATACGGGATTTAAAAAATTAAAAAAAACAATCATATAAAAAATATGAATCTTCTTGACACTACTAAGCTCAGCGTTTGCAGTAGCAGCTGCTAAAATGCTATGAAGAAAAATAACAAAAATGACGTCAAAAGGCAGATTAAGAGGTTCATAGTTTATTAAAACTCTATATGTTTCAATCTAAATGAGTATAAAAAAAAACAGTTGAAATCAATGCGAAATTCCTAAGCAAGTGTGAGTGTACAATGTATGGTCCAGTGTACTCTACTCATTTCAAGTTTATTACAACAGCAATCTTCAACCCTGAAAGCAACTCAGATAATCATGAGTATTTCTCAGAATAAAACAATGAAACATTTTGCTTTTTTTGCCTTGCTACCTCTACCTGTCCTTTGATAAACCTCTGAGAATAAAAGAAGGAAACAAGAATGTTCCAAATCTCCAGCGTGGCCCAGCCACCATGAGGTCCGTTTACAAATCAGATAATAAATACAGGCATCCAAATGGGCTACAACAGCAAATATTTTTGAAAATATATTCCTCATGCATACACACAAGCATACATCTGACTGAGATAATGAGCTTTCTAAACCCTCTTCTCTACTCCTAACAGTTACTCTTTACAGTGCAACAGTATGGCAGCAAATGGATAGCAGTGCTTTCATAAAAAAAAAAAAAGGAATGGAAAATAAAAATATGTACAACATTATGGAAAAGCAGTAGTTTTCATCTTTTGGTCCTGTGTCCATTACAGACACAACTGCTTTTTTGAAAATGCTTCCTCAAACAACAGTAGTTTCCACAAGACTGAAGGGCTGTGAGGGGGAAAAAAAAAAAGTGGAACACATGTTAGGATCTGAAACGCTGCTGGTTTTGGTCATATGAGCAAAACCAGAGTCGCACACATTTCACATCAAATCCAGGCCGAATTGATCAAAGTTTGGGTAGGAATTCACTTTTTGAAAGAATGAAAAGCCTTAAGAGTGTTGTTTTTCTGTCATTTGAAAAATTGAATCTGTTCAGGTAGATGTAGAAAAAAAAAACCAAATAAAACTGTGGAAGTGACCATGGCAACATCCAGTGGAAGTTTATAAACAAGTCAGGGTGAAACATTAACAGTTAACCAGTCGCCTGAGGCCTGTAGAAAGCCATGTCAGGGTGGTATATTCACCACCCCATTCAGGCTAGAGCTGACAAAAAAAAACAAACTGATAGCTGAATCATTGTCACAAGGAAAACTGAAGCCATTATCAGCATAAGAAAGCTAATCAAGAGGAAAAATGGGGCAGTCATTCCTTCATGGAGGGGATGAACTCCCCCTATGTAAAAAACACAGCTGTAAACAGATATGGGCTGTGCGGCATTTCACCAGTTCCCTTTAAAACCACACCAGACAAGCTTGGCGCGGTGTGTAAGCATGACACGCCATCATCTGTTATGACACAGTGTGGGTGGAGTCATGACATGAACGTTTAGTCATAGACGTTAACTGGAAAATGCACATTTCAATATGTGTTATTTCTCAGCAATAATAAAGTGTGTGATCTTCAAGACAGCATGTGACACAGAGGAACAACTTGATTTTTTTTTGGGGGGGGGGGGGGGGGATTAACCTTTCACATACAGTAGGTAGGCTGCTTATCAGTGTTTACCAACAATGCTGCACTACTGTTGAATATTGCTCCAGAATATTTTTGCATTATTAGGCCCCAGTTTTACATGCAAAATCTAATTTTCCTTAAATACCGAGGCCCTCAAAAACAAAATAACTATTTGCATAAACCATGTCTGATGGGATGTGAGGGTAGTGAAATTTTTGTGGCTGAATATCAGCTCCACAATTAAAAAAAAAAAAAAAGCATCTCTCACCTTGTTACAACTGAGAACCTTCAGACCCTCCATGCGCGTAGCCTCCTTTGGATTTCATCTGGGCCTGAACGAGGTCAACCTGTAAAGGTGAAGCAGTAAGTGTTAACTGACTGAAAGCTTATAATCGATATACTGTGTTATATTCTGAAAAGAAAACCAGAACCTACTGATGCCAGTCCCAGACCCATGTCCCCTGAGCCTACGTGTGTGGTGTGAACAAAGTTTGTTGGCTCTCCGATCATGGAGCGATCGATCCGTCGTCGCCGTTTCTGAAAATGAAAGCAGCAAACATACGCTTACATTTTAAAAAATATTATAAAAATAAGATTGGCTGCTCTTATCGTCCTAAAATATTTTAAAGTAATGCGACTAGTCGGTACGGATTGATGCAACAAAGCCTACTCATCCCACTCCTGTTTACCCTCTGAAACTTTGTTTCATAGGCAGGAGACCTGTGCTGTGGAGCTAAAGAAGCTGAGACAGAGGTCGACAATCACGACAACCATTTATCTTATCTGTTGGGATACAGACGTGGTGACTGCGAACAGCCGAAACTGGTTGTTTTCTTGTCACAAAAATGATCTGTATTGAGTGCATGTGTCATGTCAGACAGTGAGATGTGGTTAGGTTGAGTCCCTGCCACTGGGTGTAATCATCATGCATTACACAATCGTTTTTAAACAAACTTTAAGAATATTGACTGCTCATGACTTTCCTAGTTTAAGTAAAATGCGAGATAAATCAGTCAGGACCCTGCATAACACTAGAGAATGATGGTGTTGTTCATAAACCTTTACACCACCTAAAAAACACCTTTCATACCATTTTCCACTTTAAACAATGCAGCTGCATTAAAGAGTAAATCAATTAGTCTTTGGGGGTTAATTTGATACTCACAGGCTGTGGCTGCTCTGCAATGCAGCAGCTGAAACAAACCCAGAACTCAGTCATTCTGAGGGCAACGAAGAAGCCGCAGCAGTTTCCTCTCAGTTCAGACGTTTCTCTCCGTCTGTCTTCCTGTTCAGTGTTACCAGAGCCACAAACACACGGCGGAAGCTGATGACAGACAAACACCGCTGGTTTCTCTGAGGGGAGTAAACCGTTGGCACACAAACTGCTTTCCCAACGCAGGGCAGCACACTCCTGTCAACATGTGAAAGTTACAGAAAAACAAATTCTTAATTACATCCTGACGTGTTCTGTCAAATCAGCCATTGCTGTCATGGTTAAAACTCATGTCTACACCTTCCTGTTTTTCGTTTATGTTTTTCCTGACGAGCAATCATAGATTTGGATTACCGACTTGCTTTCCTGAATAAAAATTGAATACCACCTAGTAGGAATATTTTTTAGGGTGAACAGTTGTATCCTGTTGATTTAGCAGCCAGTTTTGCGCCTAGTGTGCCACTGCTTTCACTTCAGCTTGCTCGTCTTCTGACAAAACTCACAAATAATGGAGGTCAAACCCACACCTCTCGAGGCAGGGACACAGCTCTACTAGTGAAACTTACTTCTCTTTCCTATTTCCATTTTTGCATTAGTTGTCACGTAAATGCATTTATCATATGACTGATTTGGGAAAGTTTTCAAGGTTTTCTCAGGCTATTTTAAACTGCTGTTAAACATAGGTTTACAGTATGTATGTTTCAAGTAAGGCTTGTTTCACAATCTGGACTTTTAACGTTGTACGACTTCCTCGTACAAAGCTAAAAGTTATACAAGGTGACTGACTGAAATCTAAAGAAATATGCTGTACTAATGCAAACATTTGTGTGTTCTTTGTTTTGTAAATGAAAGAAAAGGGGGGGGCCTGTATGTACTATATGCTTCAGTGTGATTTTCCCAAGCAGTCACCCACTGTAAACAACACTGGCTGTCCAAGTGATCAATATGTTTCACTTTTGCTTTTGTGGGTAATCTCTTGTGTTTATGATTATAACCTTGGACTTCCATTACTGAGCAGTTAGTTTTTTTATTTGCAGTTGTTAGGCGGCGCGGCCTTGATAATGTATCCATAAAATCCCCCCCTGGAGCTGAAATAATCTAAAGGCTTGTTTCACAATCGGGACAGAGAAGAAAGCAGAACAGAAAATTTGGAGTATTTTACAAAATGCCTAGTCTGTAACCATTTAACATGTGATGTTGCATGGCCGCTCCATATCCTATATCGTAGGTGAGAAATAATTGTTTTAAGGAGCACAGTGTCACACATTGTAGCCCATTATGTCTCTATTCATATTAAAGATGATGTATGTGTGTATTAGGAGGCAGGAGGACACAGACAGACAATAAATACAACAGGAGAAATTTGAAGGACCACTCCAAACTTCAGTACAGTAAAGCAACAATGGTGTTTAAGTTAAATTTATATGATTAATTCCATTTTTTTAAATTAAAGAGCAGCAGGATCAGCTATTTTCGAGACGTGCCACGTCTGAATATAATGAACATAATGGTTTTGCTGTGTGCACATTTGCTTGGCAGCATCAAAAAGACAGTATCAGGCATTTTCATGCCAATTATGGCTGTCGGACAGGAGGTGACAGGAGGATCGAGTGATCTGCCAAACGCAAAGAGGTCGCTGACAGAGTAGATTTCCTAATGTGCAGCTCTGACACTGCAGCTGACATTGAACTGTTCAATACAGGTGAATCACACAATCAGGTGGCAGAGGTGCTTAATGTTGATCTTAATGACTGTTGAAATCCTTAACGGTTTAGTTACTCTGACTCTGATCTCGGATTACGCGAACGTAATCAGTATTTACAAACAAATGAACGTTATGTAACTTCGCAGCGCTGCGGCAAAGACCGTCACTACACGGCGAGCCCGACCTAAACTCACAACTACGGGGGGAAAAATGATTTAACGACTGATGAGATACAGTGTTTTGGGATTGATGTAAACGGAGTTGCTTGAGCAAAGCGGGGTCGTTAGCATCATCGGCTGCTAAGGGAGTTAGCTCGCCGTGTTTTTTTCCGCTGACAGCTAGCTAACCCATTTTAGCTAACCAGGCTAACTTAGCCCGTTTTCGGAAGTGTGGCCTCAATGTTCAACAAAAAACGAGATGTGAGATAAAATAATGTTCTCAGAACTGCTCGTCAGCTACACGGTGAGTCTGTTTGGGAGGAATGTTAATTTAAAGAGCATTAACTTACCAGATGTCGGCCGGTTTTGCCGGAGATCGACTGAAAGCTCAAGAATGCAAAAAAAAAAAAAGTACTCCAGGAACTATGCTCGCCCGTGACGTCCAACCACTTCCGTTAAGAAGTGCGACGACTTCCGCTTTGACCCACGTTTCTTACAGGAGACACATTTATTGACTAATTAAAAATAGTTTTCTAAAACATACTCAGGATGAGGCCACTAACAGACGAAGAGACGACAACGATGTTTGAGAAGCTGTCGAAGTAGTAAGTGAACCATTCAGACAGTGTATTGTCGTTCAAAGTGTACCAGAAAAGGTTAGCATGCTTGTTAGCCTGTGTGTGTGTGATCCGTGTAATTAAGAGTAATGTGGGACCATTTCTGCAATATATTTTGTTATAAAGTTAATACATTATATTCGCAACCAATACCATTCTTAAATCCCCATGGTGTTTTCTAATCATAACAGAAAAGAGAAAGCAAATATCACACTCGGGCAAGAAATGGCAAATAAGTGTTCCTTGTGCCAAATTGTCTCAGATTATGTGCATTTCCTAATGTGGGGTAGTTCAGGCTGAAAACTGGGACACTCATTGGGAGACTGAAAGGTCTAAATCACCTTAATTCATACAATAAAAACCTCTCTGTTCAGTAACACTCGAGGCCAAAGTGCATGCCCACATTTGGTCATTTCAGTAATTACAATGTTTTTGCTGTAACAGGTAGTATAGTAATGTATTATGTTATGTATTAGTAATAATATATTTTGCAACCTGCCTAAAATAAGTTAAAATTAAGCATTAGAAGACTAAGGTATTGCACATTTAATGTACTAAAATGCGTATTTCACCAATTTAACAATGTACGACTGTCCCACATTTCAAACCACATTTTCTAAAGTGGGACAATGAAAAATTGACTGAAATAAAAAAATACGAAACATGTTTTCACCATATGATAGCATATTTTGAGGCATGAATATACCATGAACACAGTCTGATACACAATCTTGGCAACATTGCTTCATTTATGACAAATTTATATCCTTAAAGGACCAGTGTGCAAGATTTAGTGTGTTAGATTTCTATTGGCAGGAATGGAATATAATATTCATAAGTATGTTTTAATTAGTGTATAATCACCTGGAAATAAGACTCATTGTGTCTTCATTACTTTAGAATGAGCCCTTTATATCTACATAGGGAGCGGGTCCTCTTCCACGGAGCCCACCATGTTGCACCGCCATGTTTCTACAGTAGCCCAGAACAGACAAACCAAACACTGGCTCTAGAGAGGACCTTTCATGTTTTTCGCAAGTTTCGCGGCCACCATAGGTTCTCCTACATACTTGAAAGGGGAGGGGTTGAGGGGGAAGGGTATTCAGTTGGTTGCAATCTGCAACCTCACTGCTACATGCCACTAAATCCTACATACTGGTCCTTTAACATTAAATTACTCAAAATCCTTTGTTACTGACTTTTAACTGGACTTCACAGCAAGTACTTCCTGCTGGAAGATTGCCCCAATCTATGGCATCACACGTGTGAAGTCATGTGATTTCAATTACATGACACTCCAGGTTTAATTTGACAGAAGTACTAATCATTAGCATTTGGTAGAAAAAGAGAGATGGATGCATTTGAGCTTAGGTGTCCCACATTATACTAATTCACCCTATTTTCTCCCACTACAGCATCGGAGAAAACATAAAACTTCTAGTGGACCGACCTGACGGCACCTACTGCTTCAGGCTTCACGATGACCGTGTGTACTACATGAGGTAACCCAGGACAAGTGGACATAAAAGTGTTTTTGGTATCTATCAGTACTTTTAAAAAGGAGCAATTCATGTATCATCATTATCTGTCCACAGTGAGAAAATTCTCAAGCTGGCCACAAATATTTCTCGGGACAAACTCGTGTCAGTGGGAACTTGTTTTGGGAAGTTTACAAAGACCAAGAAGTTTCGCCTGCACATCACAGCTCTGGATTTCCTGGCTCCCTATGCAAAGGTGACTATGGCTGCATCTAATTTCGGGTGTTTTTGTATTTGCCTCTGTCATTTGCATGCCTGTCTCTCATTTGCTCCTACCAATGGACAGAGATGCAGTGATGGGATAAAGGTAGTAGGCAACAAAAATACCTCTATAAATATCTAGTGAAGTGAGATGTCCCTTACCAATGGATACAAATGGCTGTTATTTCACATAAGCAATAATTTCATGGTTAATGTAATGTGTTTTTTCTGATAATCATATTTTGTGGCTATGATAACAGGAAAACAGCATGGGCACACAGAAATGGGAATGCATCTACCACTTATTTTTCAGTCTCACTATCTTTATTCACACTTATATTTTCTAAGTCGCACAGTGACACAATGAGTTCACAGTTTACAACTACTCTGGCTCTTTGCCAACACTATGACTGGTGAATTATTTCTAGAGGGAGAGTTTTGAACCGCTCTCAAAAGTTGACATTTGAGAGTCAGTTTTATGGGAGTAAATTGGATTCCATAAAAAAAAAAGATGTTATTGTTGCACAGGCAACTAACCTCAGACCATCTCTACAGCCATCGCCTTGTTACCCTGCAGTGTAGAGTAGTCTACAGAGTAACTCATTACATCAACATATAAATTCAGTTATATGTTAAACTTGTATATTAAAGCTCCTGCTGCACAGGGGCCATCATGAAGCAGGATACAGCTTTGCTGACTAAGACTCAGAGTCCCCTTAAATACTGAACATCTGATTGAAATAAAGAGTTGATTCAGGTTTTTACTAAGCAAATGGATAACTTAATCCTCTGTATGAGACCTGATGTTTACACCTGCATGAACACGCCCAAGTTTATTTACCCAGCCACGCACCATATGTGGCTATTAAATATAATACATTTTTAAGTTTGATGGCAAAGTTAAAATGTCAAAATGAAAAAAAGTTCTAGGATATTTTATCATGTGGTTAAAAAAAACCTTATATGCTGCCCTTTTGTTCTGCAATTGCACCAAAGTGCTTTCTGGGTCTCTGAGTTTTGGAATGAAATGCTTAAAGTATAAACAAATGTTACAGTTGTTCTGATATTATGACATTGCAGTATTCTAACTATGTATCCTTCTGCTACTATTATTAAATAGTGAAAAATTGAAACTGTGACAGGCCTATTTTTATTCAAGCAATTAGGTCTATTATACCTTAAAAGCCACCAAGATATTTTTACATCACCTGTCTGGGCCATGAATGTTTTAAACGCTGCCCATCAACCAAAATTGCTACACACCATTCTCTGTTCTGAGATCTTGTCTTGAAATATTTCAGTTAAACTAGGTGAGGTAAATGCAGTTAATTGTACTTGTGCATGTATGAATAACTTAAAAGCTTTCTGTCACGTCTTCAGTTCAAGGTGTGGGTGAAACCTGGAGCAGAGCAGTCTTTCCTTTACGGGAACCACGTGCTAAAATCCGGGCTCGGCAGAATCACAGAGAACACGATGCAGTACCAGGGAGTAGTGGTCTACTCCATGGCTGATGTACCTCTGGTAAGCCATCATCGATGATGCTGTACTCCTCATAGGCTCAGCGTAATGGCAGTCACGACCAGCTGAGGCCCGCTGGTGCTGAGAATGAAATGTGCACACGGGATGGCCAACATGCTTTACATAATATCCTCCCCTCTGAGAGCATACAGTATCCACACCTACTGTACGCTCTCGTCAGAAGTTGAGAACGTCCTATTTGCTTGGGTGATTTCAGTTTAACTTTAGATTATATGCTAAACAGATTGAGATATGTCCTTGTTCAGATGTGTTGTCTTTTTTTCCCCTCAGGGTTTTGGAGTGGCAGCCAAGTCTACCCAGGAGTGCCGGCGAGTGGACCCCATGGCCATTGTTGTGTTTCACCAGGCCGATGTAGGAGAGTTCATTAGGAATGAAGACACATTAACATAGATCAAGATGCCCTTTCCTTTACCCTTTTCATACCCAGTAACATTCAATGAAGTGCAGCTGCTGTTTGCTTCAACAGTGAAGTGGTTGTATTAAAGCGCCCGGCTGAAGGCCACCTTGATAGCAGACGTTACAAACTGGCCCACATTTCCCTGCACAGTCCAGGGACTGAAATAAGGACCTCTTTATTCGTTCACCTTGGGACACGGCTAATCTGTCATCCACTGGATTCCCTTGTAACAGAGCCTCCTGAGGCAGGCGCTACCATCATACTCCCCTTCCCCTGGGCTTTGTGTTCAATCTTATTTCTTTTGTAAATGTCATTATTTCAAATAAATCCATAATGTCTTTGTATAATTTTAGTCTTATGTTATATACTGCAGTGAAAATTCACATATCAGATAACATTGCTTTTGTTTAAAAAAAAAAAAAAAAACAGAAAATCCAACTGAACATTTATTGAAGATTGAAAATTTTTATATACTGAACATATTTATACATATTTATATTTTGAACATTTGAGTTGTGAACTTAAACTTGACCACTCAGATCATGTTTAACCTTTTCATAGTTCTCCACCTGTCCTTAAGGTTAACATTTGTTCGACCTTCGAAGGAGTAATACGTCCTTATTTTGCTCCAGGCTCCCTCTCCGAATCTCTTTACTCCATCTTTCAGCTTCTGTGTCTCACTTTCAGTCCACTTCTGCAACACAACAGGAACATGAGGTTACTCAGCTTTTTGCTGCCATGACAAGTTCAAATTTGCAGAGCAATCAATGTTGCAACTGACGAAGTGCCACACACACAGCAGACTTGTGTGGCACTTCCATTGAATTTCACTTCATGTAGGAAACGACCAAAACCATTTCATCCTTTTTACATCAATGTTTGTTCAACAGTTGTTGTTGAGGTTTGATATTCCTACAATATACCATGTGAATGTCGTGCTATTTGGCATCGAAGTGGCCGTAACAGGCTGTGTTAGTGGGAGGTTTTTTTTTTTTATTTTAAAAAGAGGTACAGATGAAATGTGAAATTTGATTCAGGAAGTGCAGTTTGAGTAACATACATGAGGCTGAAGGCGTATCAGATGCTATTACATTATAATAATACTATGAGACAATTTTTCTGCTCTATAAAGTTTCCAGAGCATATCTGATTGGCCGTCATAGTGCCATGTCTGGATAACACTGCCTTGCGGTCTGGCAAAAGTTAAGCCATGTTAAACTTTTTTGCTGGACGACCTTCAGTTTTTTTGCTATCTATGTTGGCACCCCAGCTGCAGCGACAGAGTGGTGTCATCCGAATGAATGAGGGACTGTGTTTTTTCACACAGTGCACAAGTCAGATTTCTGAACTGAAGTGAATGCTCACCTTCCTCTGGCTTGAATTTGAAATGGTGCTCTCGTTGAGTGATCCTTTGAAGAAAAAAAGAAATTACGGCATAAACAACATTTACACAACAAGATTAATGCAGGCTTAATTAGAAGCAGGTATTTGATGATTACCACCACTGTTCTTTCTGAAGAGCATCTCTTCTTCATTCCACGTGTCCTTACTCTCCTCTGCGTTTTTAAACAGCTGTTTCCTGTCATCAGGAGCAGAGTTTTTGTTAATGTTTGGCACCCTGATCCATAATGGTAATTGATAAACAGCTGTGCAATACAAATCAACAAAATAACTTTGCACTAATCGAAATGACAGATAAAGCAAATCAATTATCTCCTAAACCTAAGTTTAGTGAACTACTGGATTTTTTTTGTTCATTCATTTGTTGGATGTTTTGCTAGGATTCATTCACAACAGCTGAGTCAATCCACTGTCAGCTGAATCTGCTGCCGTAATCTTTACTAACCATTTTGAATGGGAGGGGCCTGGGTCTTGAACAGGGTCCTTTTGAGGAGTGGAGCTCGTTTGAGAGACGGGGCGACGAGGGAACAGACTCGGCGAGCTGTCCAATGAAGAATCTATGATACAGATGTCATCTGCATTACCTGGGTCCCTGCATAAACAAAGTTAGTCAGATGTCATCAGTCCTTATATCTTAACATACTAGCATCAAATGAATGTTGCAGTATTTGGACTTACTTGCTGGGAGAATCACTGGCCAGTTTTTTACGAGGTTTCCGCTGTGGACAGTGCTGTTCGTCTTCCTCGCTGTCTGATGACAGTTGTTTTGACTCAGTGGTTCTGCATGAGGAGAGTTCAGGCAAGTCAAGCATTTGGACAGAAAAGGAAAGATCTGTTTTGACTGAAATCATGCTCTGTCAAATTCAGTAGCCAAGGTCTGGAAATGTCACAGTGGCAAACATTTCCTTCCAGATCTCATAATGTGGAATCAAAAGCAACTTACTATAAAAACTATACTGATGCTTTGAGCGACTGTGTTAAACCTTCCTTTCAGTGGGATATTGTTCTTATGATTTTAGCATGTAATTATTAAGAATGCTGCAGTAAAAGAAAAAAAATGTTTAAAACTTTCTCGTTTTAAACAACCTTTGTGGCCATTTGAGTATAGATTTCTGAATTTACGGGGTGTACCTAAATGCACCATGAAGTCCCTTGTTTTTACAGTCTATGGTCGGCACTTTACAAAGCGATGTAGACACACAATCTATTTTTAAGTTTTTAAGAGGAGATCAAGTGTAGAAGGCATGATGTGACTGTAGGATAAAAGCTCAGAGGAAGCTGTTTGTGTGCAGCGGGGAGAGAACGAGTCAGTGCGGGTGTGTGTACATCTCTCGGTATAGAAGTGCTGTGTCCATTTACTAATTTAAGGTCTGTCAGGCCTCCTAACTGATGTCTACTTGATGTTCCCAGATTCAAACTCAAATTGAGACTTTGCTTATTCCATTAAACGTGGAATAGATTAACTCTTACAAATCTTTACTTCAGTTGACATTTTTTTGAAAACAGAACAGCAAGTATGCTCTCTTGTTTATATTGTTCCTGTTGAAGTCTTATGGTTTGTGTTTGACCAGTCTGCAACGCTCAGTATTACAAACTACAAACCAATTGTTCTTGGGCCATCAGTAACACTACGAGTGTGCGTCATTTTTTTGCATATAGAGAACTAAAAGTGAACCTTCCTGGGTGTCTGCAAAGGTTTCTATGGTTTAAAAGGCAAAATAAAAAGACCCATTAGAGGCCAGGTGTTTTGAGACAGACACCATCCTTCATTACGACATAGTATGTGAGGTGATTTATTAATTAAACCTCAGTGAAGCAATCACAGGTAGGCATAGAATTATTACTGAATGGTCTTACAGTTACAGAGAGGCAAATGTGATTTGCACTTACCTACTCTGTGAACTGCTGGTGTGGTTATGGAGTTTCTGTACACATATTTCCCCACTTGCCACAGAGCGAGGGGGTTCCTCCTCACTGTCTGCTGACAACTCTTCCAAACTAGTTGAAGCTCTGGGTGACAAAATAAGCAGTGCTGGTGCCTCACACTCACTGAGAATTACAGGATCACAAGCAGCCTCCGCAGTATGAAATTAGGGCAAGTATATATTTTTTCTCCCTAGAGATGCATCAATATCATGTGTACCAGCAGAATATTACTATTTGTAAATACTGCTCTTAAACTCATCAAAGTTCACCTAATTGCTAAATGGCTGCAGCCGTCTCACGTATTGCTGAAGAAATTATTAGTATGATATTAAAATGGTTGGATCGAGGTCGGGTCTGATCTAAAGCTCTGTGTGGGACTGTTTTCTTAATCCTGCTCCTGCTGGATTTCTGACCATTACCGCCCGCTCCTGCAATATGTGTCCACTCCCGCCCGCACCCACAAACACTCTGACCATTCACGCCCACACAATTGAGTTCAATTGATTTTGTGTCTTCTCCCGTCCCGCAGGGAAAACATGCTATTTTACTGTGTAGTATTAATAGAGATGCATACCTGTCGGTAATAATGTCGCAAAATTACGTTCTAGTCATAATTACATTCAAACTAGTGCAATAAGTACACCTATTCTGTTACATTTATGTATTTATTTTACTAATTATTTTAGAACATGTTGGCTGTGGTTGTTTTATTTAGTTTAGTTTCACTGATCAGGAGTAACACTTCTTTTTTCTTTGTATTCTGTATGATAACAATAAAAGCTTTCTATTCTATTCTCCTCCTCTGCATTTAAACAGAACACTTTGATTTATCAAAAATATTGCACCGTTACACACAACCGAAAAACAAAAGACTGCTCTGCAACAAAGTTTCAAAGTCCATGCATCAAATGCAGGAAAAGTTTGAGTGAATCACTTTCCAGTAGTGAGAGTGGTTTGCAAAATTTGGTGCGGCTTTAATATTTTTCAAAAGATGCTCAGATTAGACCGTTTGGGAAAAGCACAGAAAATAAATGCAATATCAGTAGATTCCAACGATCTGATACTGATGATCTGTTATTTACCGTTTCAAACATTTCTAAAAGACCGACCATGAATAAGAAACCCTGTAAAAACTCACTGCTTTTGCTTCTGTTAGCCCTTTTTTCACAAAGTGAACTTGCTACTACAAAAATGAATTCCTCTTTCCTACTCGATATTTATTTCTGAACCATTATTATTTTAATGAGAACTCACAACATGCGGTTATACTCTGTTACACTTCTGAAACGCTCAGTTAGCCCGTGGCACGCTCAGACAAGCCTCCAGCCCACAGGTGAAAGCAGCTCAAAGATACTGACTGCATCTTGAGTCAAAACCATCTCAACTGATTGTGAGGCTAAACAGCGACAGGCCTATGTGGTGGAGATAGAGCAGCTTTGGGCAGTGATTGATCAGAGCATCCCTAACTTCACGTAGGTATTCTGGGACCTCAGCCAAAAAGTATGCTTTAAAAAAAAAATGTATTTACCTGCTGCATGTGTTGGTGGCTTGTCTGGGGCGTTTTTGGGAGGATATGGTAACTGGTCTCTGCAGGTCTTTTTTATTGAATATTTCCAGTGTCTGTGCTGGTTCTTCTGTTGTGACTTCAGCCTCCAGTTCCTGAGAAGCTGTTGTGCACTGCGAGCTCCCCTGACTGTCTGGCTCGACCACCAGTCGTGCCACAGTGTAAAGCCCCTTGTTCCTCAGCATTGCGAGTGTCTTTGAGAGTGACCCTGCCTGTGTTGGAGGAACAACATCTGTTTGTAGTTGTTGGTCTGCTGGGGACCCCTCCACGGGGCTGCCCGAGTCTCTCTGAAATAGCCCATCCTCCTCCGAGTCCAGGATAGCGACCTTACTGGGAGTAGGCGAGAGGCGATGGGAAAGCTCTTTTCTCGTTTCGACCTGCTCCTCGCTTTCGACTTCATCCTCCAGCTGAGCAAATGTTCTCTCATCTGAACCTGCAACCAAAACGTTGTAGACTGCCTCCAGCCTGGACCTCTGGATTATTGCATGTTTACTGGAAGATAAGTTAGAGACAAGAAAAAGAGACTGAACAGAATATTTAAGCAAGAACATCTTATGTGTCACGTGACTACACAGAAATCAGAATGAAAAGCTTTGGCAAGTTTGTATTTTAACAGCAATGATAATTAAGCTAGTTTGAAATGATCTGAACTGGGAGGGAGAGAGCGTGTACCATGTTACTAAGTGGACTATGTTTATTTGTGGACCGGAGGACGGGCCAGGTTCATCTTGCTCATCAGGTCCAGCAGCCTCATCGTCTTCCTCCATATATCTTTTGTCAATTAGCTGTTTTGCAGCCTGTTACACATAAACAAAGCAAAAAAGACAAAAATTAATATAAACACTTTTACTTCAACAACAAACAACATTCGATCTGTTGATTGGATGAACAAATGTTGACGTCAGAGGCTGTTATCTCTCAGGCTGTTTAAATTATTGAGGCCTCTTCACACCGAAGACGAAACGAAAAAACTAAACGAAAATATTTTCGCAGATGACAGAGCAACATGAATGACTGCACTCAACGCATTCCACTGAAAATTAAAGGTTCGCATTTAGTGAAGTGTAATCTGCACAGACAGCTGTTTCACACAAATGTCCTGCTGTATATATTTTAAACTTATTAACGGTATTGACTGATCAGCTCCCAGTCTGTCTGTGAGCTGCCTGTTTCACTACAGGATGATATATTCCCTCACTCGCTACGGTGGGCGGGGAAAGAAAAACAACAATTTAATGAGCTTCTAAAAACCTTTTGTTGCGTTCACAAACTTGCTGCTGTTGACACATCAGCTTCAAAGTGCAATTAAAACCCAAACTTCTAACATTAGTCATTTATGCCCATTTTCCAGACGAAATACCTCATCAACAGAACGAAGCTGGTAAATTGTATTTTTCAGTACAATGAGCATTTGTACTGTGCAGAGCATGCATACCTTGTGGAGAAAAGGAACAGTGAACGGGTAAAGTCTTTGGCAAAAGGCACACATCTCCTCCTTAAACCGTTTGAAGTCCATTTGGTCAATGACATCATGTGTTTTACGCTTCTGGCTGATGAGACCCATGAATATAGCTTTCTACAGAGAACACAGAAGATCAGTGATGTGAAACACACATGGCATACACACACAAAAATTAAGTCTAAACTGCTGAATGTATTAACAGGCCTGAACGATGCATCAATTCACCATCATCCTAATGCCTGACATTGTAAAACATTTTACTGAGAGAGAGAGAAAATTAAAAACCAGCTAACTTAGACAATCTACCCCATCTGATAAAAACATGGCTGGATGTAAAATCATTTTAGTTACTGGCTTTGCAAACAGGACACACTTGTTTAGCACAAATCATCATCAACAAAATAAGCCAACAAGCGTATTTTGCATCTAACACTTAAATCTGTGAAGCCAAAAGACACCATGCAAAAATAAAAGTGTTCATCTGCTATTTGACCTTATAGAGAGGTTTGTAACATTAACTCATCAAGTTCTTAGCTCTGAATTAAGCATTTAACAGAATCTAAATATGTTTACAAACCTGTCCACACACGACCTAAATATCCTTTAACGCCCTTGTGATATTGATTAGGATGACCCAGCATTTATGCACATTCAGGGTTTGATTAGTGTTCCCTGGTATTAAGCTACATTTACATAAACACACTGTACACACACACCTCTGAGCATTTTTCTGTCAGAACTTTTCTGAAGGAGAGGTTTGCTGGAGGAAGGATGACTACAGGAGGAAGCTGGAGAGAAAACTCCAACAGAACAACACACAGACAGCGTGGAACGGTATGAGAACCGTTATCAACGATCAGGTGATTGGCTCTATTCTGGTCACCATCAATGAGCAAACCGGTTCTTCAAGAGGAGTTTTTCCACTAGTGTCTCCCTCAAAAAAGCACTCCACAGACCTCAACATCAGCTACACTGACCCCCCCCGGCTGACAAGGTGAGGAAAGATTTGAGCAGACAACATCCAGACAGGGCAGCAGGCCCTTCATCAGCCCGAGGACGCTCAACTTAAACCTTTGTAGGCAGGTAGTGGATGGTTATTGAGCACGTTCCTAAAGTGTATACGAGGTATAAGTGTATTCAGTTTTAGGTGACATTGCAAGATGCTCTATGAGTCTGCTGCACTAACACTAAAAGCAGTCCTTCCAAGATCAGTCCTGGCACGAGGTACCTGAAGAACCAGCCAATCACTGGAGCGAGTTAAAGGTGGACCAGAGTTTCAGTGTAACATAGATGTGACATATGATGGTAATTTTCTGACAAGAGCTTTATAGATAAACATACACCAACGGTTATTGTGTCTCAGCCAGAAAAGACCTGCCGACCTTATCATAAATGATATCACCGGAAATAAACCTAACGGCTGAGTGGTAAACAAAGTCTAAAGGCTTAAGTGTGGATGTAAATTACATCCCCATAATCCAAAACTGACAGAAACGTTGATTCAACAATCCTCTTCCTACAAATTAAAGGAAAGCTTGTTCTGCTTCTGTACAAAAAGCTGATCTTTTGTCGCAATTTGCCAACGAGGTTGCAGATGTGGTTTTTAAATTCAGACAAATATGCCAAGATGCAGGCCATCACAACACAATGGATGATTATGATTCAATACATTACAAATTTTTGCTCTACAATGCAAACTGAAACTTTTCTATAACAATGTACTGTATGACCATATTGTTATATGCAAGTATTTAACCTATTTAAAAAAAAAAAAAAAAAAAAAACAATCTGGAAAACAGTTTAATCTGAATGCAGCAACCAGGACAGAAAAATGCTGATTACAGGAAAATATTTAGTGAACATGCAGTTTTAGTTACTGAACTCACCTTGCCAACCATTGGTTTGGGAAAGTGTTTGTTGAGCACCTCTTTTGCTTTGTCAAATTCATTGTTCTTAATAAAAATCCCCACAATCTACAGACAGAGGAAAACAACAATTTGTAAAATCGAATCTGATTAAACATTAAGAAAGCAAATATCTTAAAACAAGCCTGCTAGCTTCTTTATTAGACACTGAGGTGTAATAAGCTGGTGTATTCATTCTTGGCAGGACAGGAGGTATACACACACACACACACACACATATACACATACACACACGGTGCAGCATTGACATCATACTTTCAACTGTAGCTTTAACAAGGAACATGTCTTTGTGTAAGCAGCTGTCACGGTTGAACCAGTGCAAAACATGAATGTTAAAAATAACAAAAAATTAAATGAACTAACATTTAAAAATAAAAACAAACACGTACCATCTCTTTCACTGAAGTACATACATTCTCGAAATCCTGCTGTGGAATATTTGAACCAGGAATAAATTCCTGGCTCATGTTTTCCAGCAACATTAAGGCTGATTCCAGAGGAGTCATCGACTCATCGGACTCAAATGTCATGTCTGTAGGCAAAAGCAATGCTTGTTGTAGTGACGTGTGTAAGGTTTATTATTTACTGGTTTACTTACTGGAGCAGATAAAGTTACTGAGATGTGCCAAGAATAAATACATTAATCTTGATCTCACCGAGTCTTTCGCCCTCATTGATCCGGGAGAGTAACTGCAGTACTCGGATCTTTGTTTGCATGCTATCAGTGGACTCCAAAGGACGCACCAACACACCTGCAACAAGAGGATAAATAAGCTGGTTATTTCCCCTAAAAATACATCTTCAAATAGCAGGTACATAATTCACACCCATGCTGGCTGTACACTGTGCTGTCTTCAATTATTCACCAAAGGTCAACTAGAGAAAATGTACTTGTGACACAACTTCAGATTGTGTTCAGGATTTTACTGTCAAGCCAACTTCCACAGCTGATGGAGCAAACTTATGAATGTATAAGATGAGTATGCTGGATATTTATGGTCAAAATAATATTAATATTTGTCCGTTAATGCAATGTTTACACGACTGAAAAAGCCAAGGCTCACCTCTACATCTAGCTAATGTTTCAGGACTCAGTTTGACCAGCTAGTAACTACCTATAGTTGTCTTTCTTGTCGAGGAGGCAGCACAGGTTAACGAGCTACTATGACATTTCATTATGCCAGGTTTACATCACTGAACGTATTGCATACCAACATACTAACAAACAGGCATTAATAAATCACAAGTAACTAAATTAACACTAACGATTGCAGCACATCTACCGAAGAGCCTCATTGTAGTGAGATAATTAATCCGATAATTAGCTAACTTAGCTACATCAGTGGTTTAACATTGAGTTTTCCAGTCTGACACTTGTTAGAAGTGTTCAGACAGCCTGCACTAAGACTAGACCGCAGTTAGTCGGACAAAGGCAGCTGGAGTCAGTTAGCTAAGTTAGTGAACGTTAATCAAGGTTAGCTGGGCGGGCAAGAAGCGGACACTTGGAGGCGGTTTCTTACTTACTGTCAAGTACATCTCTAATGCCACAGAAGTCCGTGTATTGCTCGTTTTTAAAAAACTCTATCGCCAGAAACAAATAATAATCAACAAGCCACCGGTTGACTATTGATTCGACATCAGTTTGATGGCTGTTTACATTTTCCCTTGCCGACATATTCACGCCGTGTCAACGGAAGCCGGAAGCAGGAGGAAATTCATTGTTTTCTCTCAGCGAAGGCGGGAAAGCGCGAGTCTTTATTCCCCGAGTGAGGACCTTCAGGCAGCGCCTCATCCCGGTTGTATGGCGCCACAACACCAGTAACTGATCAAAAGCGTAGGTTATACACGAATAACGTTAGGTCAGGACCAAAGTGAGGACAGCATTCTTAGGGTTCCCGTCAACCCTACTCATTAAGACAAAATGTTGGCCATGAAGACAGCAAATGCTGCCTTCAAGACCTGCATCAGGGCACTGACACACACACACAGATAGCCACATTTTCTTCTCTGAAGATATTAGCGGATCTCACACCAGCAGAGAGCATAATAATCGCATCTATTGGAGTGAATCGACACCACACCGTCGCCTTTTTCTTAAGATGTCCTTATTTGATAACGTTTCGCTCACACAGCCATTTCATTACGCCCTTATTGCAGTAACACACTCAGAACCCCAGTTTATGTTTTCAGTTTTATATTCTTGTATTTGTTACCCATTTCTATAGTTAGGCTACATTAATTGTTCTGTTTTATGGTATTCAACATGTCCATAGTATGACCTGTTGTTTAACTGTGGAGGTATTTGGAGGGAATTCCAATGGCCATAATTGCACATTTAAACTAATTCTGGGTCTTTTTCTTTCTTTGGTGCTGCAGCAACACAACTCTCCACAGGCAGTTAATATCTACTGAATCTCAAGGAAAGTTAACATCAATCTTAATGTTATGTTGTTGTCATTTTGTTTCATTGACTCTTGATGCTTTGGCAATATTGTTGTTGTGACATTCATGCCAATAAAGCGAAACTTGAATTTGAATATCCTTAATCAGCTGTCCCGAACATCTGTCCTGACTTCTCTTTTTGCTTCTAGCAGATCTACAACATGTTGTTTTAGTGTAAAAGCCACAACACCCAGAAACAGAGAACAGTGACTCTATGGACAAACAATCACAATTCAGTTTTAATTTAATCAAGTTTATTATGTAAAAGAATGACATTAAAGATATGACATTATAAGATTATGACACATTAATTAAAAAAAAAACTCAAATAAAACATTCCATTTATATTTTGTTAATAGTAACTTTTATACTTTGTTTATAAAGCTGGAGGACTTTTGTTCTTGATAAACATTCTCTCAGGAAAGTAGGAAACAAAACATTTCTCAACTGTTCATGACAATGTCAATGGTAATTCTGTGATCAAACATTCATCCTGTTAATAATCGTTACTTTACATCATTAATTGTTCTTTACCCTAGACTCTCTGCGCAAACCCCCTTTAACTTTGACAGAATGTGTTGAATTGGTTTACACAATTTTACACATCGTCACACAATCCACTCCCCATGGCGATGGTGTTTTTAAAAAAAAAAAAAAAATAAAGCAGAAGGTGGAGAAAGGCTCAAAATACCATGTATTTACCAGTGTAATCCTTTAACAGACTCAGTTTGTTTCAGACATTATGATTACAGCATCCGAGTTTGGTCATGAAACGGGACTACTCTTATTGTGGAATACTTGTATACATCAACCAAGCAATACCAGTCAACATCAAATATTAATACCCAGTCAACGTAGTAAAATTTGTCAATCAATAATTAGCTCTGATGGTCTGCTACTTTGTATAGATAGAAATAAAAGTTTAGCAGTGTATTAGTCCTGCCTCGGATATGTACTTCTATTCTAATTACATTGTGTGTTTATTGGACTGTGGAGCGTCTCACCCGCAGCTTGATTAGCAAGATATTTTTTGCATCTGCAAAATTTAAACAGTATGAATGTTCCTGTTGTATTCTCAGAAGTCTTATATATTCTTTTTATACATTGATACAGTATTTATAGACATGCCATGTGTACTGGCTTAACTTTATTCGTTTTCATTTTGCACCACATAAAATAACAAGTACATTGAACATGTTAGGATAAGGGACTTACTGAACGAACAATAATGAAAATAGAGAAAGTATGTCTTTGTTAGTTTGATAAAAGTGATCTCCCAGCATTTCATCAGAAAACGGTTGCTGAGTTGATGCAGTCCAGCAGAATAAAAGGAGAAATGAGAGGCCAGCATTAATAAATTCCCCTGATATCAGTTAGCTTTCAGTGCTGTGTCCCTTAGTCCCAACATAGATACGTTTTACATTCTCATGACAGCATGTTTCTTTAAAACATTTTAGCCATAGCATCATATATCATTTAGTGTAAACAGTGGAGAAAGAGTTTCGTTCTCCTGACAACCACAGATGAGAACAAATAGCAGTATATTGTCCAACACGCGCTAAAAATGAGACTTTGAGAATCTAGATTTGACAATACCAGCTGATTAGTCAGAACCTGACTTTAAAATCCTGAACTCTAGATTCAAAAAGCCACATTCATCCAGTGCAAACGTCCATTTATTATGCAGAGTAAAAATTGGAGACTAGTTGTCACAAATTGAGAAAACAC
Source organism: Scomberomorus guttatus (assembly GCA_038419695.1). Lineage (NCBI taxonomy): Eukaryota > Metazoa > Chordata > Actinopteri > Scombriformes > Scombridae > Scomberomorus > Scomberomorus guttatus. The sequence goes on from CM076445.1 coordinate 14,865,737, forward strand.
TTTCATAAATATGGCAATAAAGACAAAATCTTTCAAGCTGATAAATTCACTTGACTGAATGATTTTTTAAAAAAAGGCATGGATACGTGTTCTAATAACACTGGAAACGTTTTTGCTACTGTCCTGCCGCTAGTTGTTACGGGCCTGACATTTCTGGAGTGAAGCAGGAAAGGCCTCCACAAGCATCTGCTGAGCTCCCCAAGACTTTGTTCATTATTAAAGCTTGTATAATGAGCCTTGTCCCACAGCCTCTTTTAGCAAAGCAGCTCCTTTTTAATTCTACAGGCTGACTGCACAATGAAGCTTGGCTCTGGAGATCAGAACGGGCCCGGAGCTTGCCAAAGGAGGTTGTGCTAGTGTTGTAAGTTCTCCTTTTCAAGAACATCGCACCACACGATGGACAAGGAGCAGGCAAAGCCACCGTGTCTGAAACTTGGCTCGGTCTCAGGGCGTTTGTAAGGTTTTGCTTTTCGGGTTTAAATGCTATGAAGTCGTATCCAACTGTTCTTGCATATGGATTCCAACTAAACAAAGAAATAGCCTCCAGTTTTTCCACATAAAGAACAGCTGACGTATGGGTATAACAATCCAAACTTAATGGCATTCAGTCTTGCTCAACCAATCACTTCATTATGGAAACACAGGGAGGCATTATCAGTGGACTGAGGATCACTGTAGGTTTGTGGAGAATGAGCTGTGGAGCAGCATGTAGGAGTGGTGAAATGGACATTTAAGTACTGCTAATACAAAAATGTTTTTGTCAAAATAAAGATTCAGAATAACAGTAGTCATCTCCAGTGAGTCATTATGATAAACTGTTGAGGATTGGTCACTGGGATGAAAGTTAACACACGAGTTTCAGCAGTTATTTAATAAAAAGGAAAAATGTATTTCTACTGGTCCGAGTAACCAAAAAAATCAAAGATTTCAGCTCGCGGACGGGAAAACATGACAAGAGATGACCAGATAGGAAAAGCCAATCAGTCCTGCTGAATAAGAATGAGGCTTGTGTTCACAGTCGCCTGTTCGTTCATTTAAAGATAGTGAAAGCCTCATTTCCTAGCCGAGATGCTGACTGATTGAGCTGTTATACATGCAAATCAAGGCAGCACAGATCCATTTCTGATGTCCACTGTGCTCCACATACAGGCTTTCTCAAGTGCCGTATAAGTAGTGCATGTCCTTGACTGTGATTCCCTTGTCTGGGTTCAGTACAACAGTTTCAAGATTTTCCCCATTTAGATCCACTTGTCTGGGTCCAGTGATGATCAAAGATATGCTGCTGGTCCTTCTCCCAAAAAATAAAACACTAACCTTGAATCTCATCTGCGCAGCAAAGAAAACAAACTGCTGAAGTTGTGTACTGAAGGTGCATGAGTTGAGTTCAAACAGCACCTTGGGCGGTCTCACAAGGAATAAAAGACTCACTTGAGTAACATACTGCATGCGTAACCTAAAAAACACACAAACAAACCGAAAAGCTGCTCATGTTTTAAACCATATCCCAGCTTTTTAACATACTTGTGCAGACCTAAGGTGTTGGGTCTACATCAGCATGTGAGAGTGAGAATACAAACTTTCAGTGGTGGTTGTGATGCACTGGAGTCCCACTGGAGCAGCCTGTCTCCCTGTCACCCACACATGAAGGACAGCCCCAGGGAGCAGATGTCCATCTTAGCCCCATCCGAGGAGGGCGTATAAGAGATCTTGCTTTAGAGATGACCAAGTGTTGGTGAGCTGCATCAGTTTACCCTTCTCTCAGACAGAAAACTCAGACCCGCCGCGGCGACTGTGGGTCAACAGCATCAGACGCCGCAGACGCAGGCCTGTGAATGGATTGCACCAAAGCAGAGAGGGCGGACCCCCGAACACAGCTTTCATTCCGTCCCATCTCATGCGACGCTCCCATGTTGGCTTCTCATTTTTAAGACGTTCAATCTCCTGCAAGACATTCAAACACGTCTGTAAATGAAAGATTCCTTATTAACTAATCTGATTACTTTGGCTCATTAGCATGCTGAGGCACACAATTATATTAAGACAGGAAAAAGCATTGTAAGAGACCTGAGATCATTTTGATACTTTCTTTCCTCATTTGAGAATACAAAGTATTAAAAAATAAACTAATAACATAGCGCCAGTTATCACGACTAAGGTTCCCATGTCACCTTTTTCCCTAGACTCACACATCTTACAGTGACCCTCCCTGCCACACACACACACAGATTGTAAAGTGCAGTGGATACCAACCGTCTCGTCGTTGCAGATGGAGTGGATCTGCGTACCGAACATTACAGCAGTGAAAGTGAGGAAGAGGATGGCTTCGAGACAGAGGAAGATCAGCAGCAGCACAGACACCCCTGGAGAGAAGTCACTGCACTCTGGTCGCCGGCAGAGAGGAAGAAAGGTTGAGTTTTTATTTTGCACATAACAACAGAAATGTCAGATTTCAAGGGCTTATACGACTTCCCTTAAAGGACTTAAAAGACCAAAATAGACAACTGGGTAAAATGCTGCAAAAGGGGCCCAAAAAAAGGCACCTGTCACAGCAGCTTAGATCATGAGAAACAATTTTAAACTACATTACAGTAGAGGAGAATAGAAGCTGGTTTTCCAAGAATGAAATATTATCTTCATCTTATATCTTTCCTGGTTCAGTCCTACCGAGAGACCCACAAGGGAGCAGGAAAAGATCAATGGCAGCTCTTACAACAGAATAAGAATCTCTTTCCTTTTTCCACTCTGTCTGTCTCTCTTTATGTCTCTAAGCAGTTTACATAAAATAAGACATATAATAGTTTTATCTTTGACACATAAACTACATCTCTGACATTCTGTGTTTGTCTTTTTGACTCAAACACTCAAGTAATCAATCCTGTAAGACAGAGAGGCCTTACCGTTCCACTGGACTTTAATACAGGTGAAGAAGTGCATACCACTGAGGGCCAGAGCATGGGCAGAAATCAAGGCTATGTACATCTGTGGAGTGAAGAACAAAAACAGGGGGAAGAGATAATGAGAAAAATTGACAAAAAAGAGGAGTCATTCCACTCTCATCCACCGGGTCGGTCTGTAGATAACATGTTCATGTAGACTCCTTAATTTCTGATCTGTTGTCAAACTTTAAAAACCTTCTATTTTTTTAACTTTATATTTTTATTATAAAATTATTATCATTATTTTAGGCTGCCTATGGTAATCTGTAAGGAGAGCAAACCAAGAATCTCACCACATAGGTGACCTTGTACTGCTCAGTCACATGACAGCGTTATGTTTCTGTCATCCAAAGTTCCAGTCAGCATATGAAGCCATAAAAAAGTGCTGATGTTGTCAAGAGAGTCACATCTGGCTGTGACAGTACAGCCAATGTCTGTTGCACAACATCACTGCTGAGCTGGTTATTACACCATGAAATACGAGTAATTTTCTAAAAAGGATGGGTTTTGCCAAATTTCACTTTCTGCAGATAAAACAATGTGATTTATGTATTTCTTTAAGTGCTTCTAAAATTAAAATCATGTTCCTTAAATACAACCAAGGATAAAGCCACCTTGAAAAGACAAGAGCCAGTTGAAAGTTTCTATGGTAATGTGTTTTGATTGTTGGTAAAAATGTTCATGGACATTAGAATAGAGGAAATATATTAGCCACTAGATTTTTATTGCTGTGCTATAATGAAAATATATTTAACATTTATTGATAATTAATTTATCATAATTGGCATTAACTGATCAAAGAAATTACTGTGTGTAAAATGTGCATCCCTAAAACCTCCCACAGGCACTAGCTGACCACTCTATGAGTATGTCTGTGTACTTACAGTGAAAAGTACAAAGAATCTCTGATTCTTTTCTCCCACACAGTTATTGACCCAGGGACAGTGGTGATCCATCTTCCGGATGCATCTTTTACAAATACTGCAGGCAGGAGAGAGAAATGATGTTACTGCATGACACACCGACTCTGTTAATATCATCAGCTTTACTGCTGCTGTAACACAAAATGTGTGTATAAAGTTATTTTCTAAAGCCCAATTTGAAAGCTATGAGGTGGAGTAAAAGAACATTTCTTCTTTGTGTAAACTTGTTTACAACAACTACACTGACCTGCAGTGGTGTGCCCTCTCAGGCTTGATGCTGCAGCACTTTGGGCACTTGTAGATGACCTCTCCAGGCTTCAGCTGCAAGCTCTCCATGTACTCCTTGGTTGCGTTGCCCTTGGGAACTGCACCCTAAGGAGGGGGGGGGCAGACAGACAAAGACAAATCCTGTCAGTTACAAAAGGTCCAAATAAATGCAACATGCCACAGGCTTTGAGAAGCCAAGTTGTGTGTCTTTGTGCATGCAGCAATTTAACTGTCAATTTTATATTTTTAGGCTTATGAAAAAGATATCCACTACTTGGATGGATGTTTGATTATGACTGAATATGCAGGAAGCGCTGACCCTGCTGGTTTTATTTTTAACCTGACATGATGCAGGGTATGATACCAACTAAAGGAATATCTTTGGTCTGAGTAACTACAACAGAGCCTTTACCTGTGTGAATCATGAGGTGTAACTATCACTTAAAGCCAAATGCACAAATAAACTTAAGACCTTTAAAGCTTAGATGAAACCAGAGTTTGACACACTACTGAACCTTCTGTGTAAAGACTAGGCTGTTGGTCTGCAAAGCACCAGCGGAGCTGTCATCAGACATCTAGCTCCTCTGAGTAAGCAGGAGTCGACAATGCAGCAGCAGCACTAACAGTATTTGACCCACAACCCCCCAAAGCACAAATTGGTTGAATTCACCAAGACAAGTCACACAGTATCAAAAACAAACTGAAGAATATCACCCTTGGCATTTCCTTTTGCCTGTGCCATCACACTCCCGTAGGGAAAGGCACACTGTTTATTTACCATTTGTAAATATCACAAGACTTCTTGTCATACAGGAGAATCAAAAAGCAGCTGTCAATGAAACAATCTGTGTCAAGATAATTGGACTTTTAGGAGAAAAATAGTATTTTACAGTATTTCAACTGTTTGTTTTGGTAACAAAACAGTACATATTGTTTTTAAATGCTCAGAGAATTCAGTTTTCAGATGAGGTGGAAATGAAAACAACAGCTCTCTGTGTTTGTTCCTGGGTTGTTTATTAACTGGGACTATTTGGTCAAAACCCCCCAAATACCGCTTATATTAGCAAATTAAATTGTTGCGTCAGAAGACATCTAGCCCCATACAATGTACTAGGCTGCTCTATACTGCTTTACCAACCAGCGTCTCCTCACACACTGTCACTCAGCTCACCGTCCAAGTACATCAGTGAGTGAGTGACAGCGTCTGGTAGGAGTTTGGACATGGCAGCACTGTCAGAATCTCCTGCTACAATTCCTGATCACATCCCTATCCTAATCCTGAGCACCATTTCAATGAATTTGAAGTATTTTTAATAGATTTCCTCCTTAAACAAATGATCATATTCTGCTTTACTGTTTTTTTAAGGTGCTCCACATTACCGTTATTTTTTAAATTGTTTAAACCTCGCTTTCCTCCTCGTCCCTGATGTTCTATTTCTCTCCTATACATCCTTACCGGGTCAGTCAACATGGTGCGCAGATGTGAGGCCAATGCAAGCACAGCCAGGGAGTTGAAGGTGGCCCCGTTCAGCAGCGAGTACCAGAAGTTCTTGGCAGGCAGCAGCATGACAAAATTCACTACGAATTCAGCATACAGCACCAGGAACCAGGTCATGGTTGCACACACCATACCACAGCTGTCCTGGATGAACCACAATGTGCGGTTCCCTGCTGTGTGGCCTGCGTGGGGACCCCCAACCATCACTCCGGCTGCCAGGCTTCCTGTCCCGACATCTGCACCTGCCGACAGCAGTGGGTGGTGCTGCTCCATATCTCGCAGTCGGTGGTTTGAAGACTGCATCCTGCCCTAGGAGGAGGGGAAATATTCAAAGGAAAAACTAATGTATTAATACAGTCTCTGTCTTCCCCCAATAAAAAAGGTCAAGATACAGTAAAACCATTATAAATAACATTACTACATTTATATTACTAAATAAACTGTCATGATGTATGCTGGTAAAATACACAAGTGAGAAGCGTTATTCTCTTAAGAGATGAAGATGTTTGAAACACGGCCACCAGAGGAGGACTGACAGCGAATAAAAAGTAGACAAAAAGATACAAGTAGGGACACAGAGACATTAAGTTGGAAAGAAGAAAATAAGGCGAGACAAGGAGCAACTGTGTAAATGTGGGACAATGAGATGAGGTAGGAAATAAAAAAGAAGAGAAGCAGATATTCTTTGTTTCTGAAGTGGACAAGTTCATTTGACACAACCTTGGGTTAGACGTGATTTACACTGAATGAAAATTTAAAACAAATCTACAACATGAATAAAGCATACTTAATAAGTAGGTGATATGTTTTTTTCAAGTGTACTCTATACATTATGAAGCACGAGCAAGAGCTTGAAACATGGACTGTTAAATAATTTAAAAAATAAGTCACAGAAGCAGTTTACAGAGTCGCGAGTGCTTTCAGAGAGCATTAGTAAAGTGTTGATGAGGGGAAGATTTGGGGGCTTCACAACCTGCTATACACATACTTGTGCCTTTATGTTCAGGTGAGGATTGCATCTACCAAAGAGTATACAGTACAAGATAATATGAAAGCATTGTGGTTGTTCGCCAGAAATTATTCAGTCAGTCATAAATTGACTTTTATTCAGTTTAAGCCACGTTTTTACGATAAACTTTGTAGATCTTTGTCGCTTTTAACTATCTTTTAATGGAATGAAGGTTATCAGAGTGTTTTTACCGGCTTTAACCCCTGTGTTTGTTTTGGAGAGGAGGAGACCTCTGCAGATAATTTGGCTCCCAGGAAAAACCTCCTGAACGTTTGGATCTTAAGTTATCAGAGAAACAAGCTGAGCAAACATAAGCAGCAGCTCGGATTGCAGCCCCTCCCGGATGTACTCTGTCCATCAAACAGCATCAGAGAAACACTGATTTTTATTGTGAAACTGCTTTATTCACTTTTTTTTATCTGTTTTAATCACCGGGTCTGTTTGTTCTGGAGAGGAGCGGATAATTCAGCTCCCGGTAAAAACCTCCTGAACGATGAACACTGAAGTAACCCTAAACGCGAGAAGCTGGTTGTTTAACAATGAAGACAACAACTCCTATGATCCCACGCTAGTTCACAATGTCGTCAAACTCCGTCCTTTGTTATTGTTGTGATTGAGAGACCCCTAGCGGCAGAAATCACATAACGTGAATTTGAGCAATATCAGATACTTCATGTCTGGTGAATGGGATTGGCTGTTCAGACATGTTGCTGGGACCAAAGTGGTGGTCAGATGACCGACTGACCAACTACCATCATCCTTACAGCTCTACTGTGAGTGCAGAGAAAAGGGCGACTCAACCTTGGACCCAACTCTTCAAGCTCAGGGCTGTTATTACCACAGACATGAGTCATTGACAGTTTCTTCTTCTATATTCATGTCAAGGTCACAAGAGCTCATTCAGGACCAACCCAAGAGACTATGTTGGCAGCTTCAAGATAAATCAATGGCTGCCTTGCTCCCTTTGGGAAACTGATCCTGCAGCTGAGGTAAATGTGCGTGAGGAATACAGGCTAATAATAATCTGTAGACCCAGTTACTTTCAGCTCACAGCACTCACTGAGACAAAGTAAACCAATAAAACAAGGCAGTGCAAAAACACACTTTAGGCTTCTTTGATGCAAAAAGAAAAGTCAGAGAACAATTTAGTGTCAGATTAGATGTTCGATCTAAAAAGTCTGCCTACTCATGGAGCTAAATATATAACAGAAATGGAAAGTTTTAAAATTCTTCTTTGCTTCCATATTACACAAAAAAAATTCCTTTAATGACCCACTTTAGTCAGATACCACTTTAATGAAATGTTAATTTATTGGATAGGCCATGGATTTAGTGTGAAAATGCGTATTTGCTCTTTAAGCACTTAAAACAGACTCAGATGAATGTCTTCTCAGATCAATACTTCCCCGACCACTGAGGAGGTGTTACATGCTGCCCGACCCAAATAATCTGGCAAACCACCCAGAACAATTTCATTTGCATCTGTTTCAAAGAAGTGTTTAAATCACAGTCAGGTTTTTACACCTTTTTTTAGTGGCAATAAAATTCAGGTAGCTACTGATAATATCAGTGTAGCAGATGTGAATGTATTTAAGATGAAAAATATATATTTAACTGTAAAAGGGTTTCACTAAATAAAGCATGTAGTGACACAGCAGAAGGATTCTTCTCCCACTCTTCAGGTCTGTCATCGTCTCAGAGGAAAGACATTATAAACTCGCTATGCACATTGTGACTGGCTGTCACATTCACTGAAATATAATTCCAATTGTAAATAATTTTGTTTGTTAATTTAGTCTTGTATAGATTTATTTATTGATTTTTATGTTTAAAGAGAAATAAAGAAGTAGGCCTATCCTGTTGATAGATGTCAGCAGCGGGCAATGCAGTGAATTTATTTTAAACTGTTTCATTTGTTTATTCATTTACACTTTGTTTTTAATGTTTAAAGTGAAATAAAAATTAGGCTGTAAAAGCTTGAAATACAGAAATATACATGTGTGCTGCCTGTCTCATTATTCCAACAAATCCATATGGTAGTCCGACATTATATAGGCCGCAATTCAAATCTTGCATCATATGCAGCTGTCTTTTATTGATTTTTAAATGCTCAAAAATATGTTCCCATGACTCAGTTGCATTTGACTATGTTAATGTGGTGAAATCATCACTAAAACTCATGTAAATGGATTTTCTGATTTCCAGATAGTTTATATGAAAAAAAAACAAAGGAACGAACAGTCGAATCTTCGTATTGAACAGCCAAATCTGATTCGACAGACAAAATTCTGAGTCGGGTACAGCCCTAAAATATACACGTCCTCCATTTCTGAGATGAATGCTAGAGCTAACATACTAAGCTAGTAAACTACTAAGTTGTTAGGCACTTGCATTTATTGATATGCGTTTTTCGTTAGACACTGATGTAATGCTTTGAAACATGCTTCCTTTTGCTAAGCGTTTAAATCAAATTAGACATTTCCACTAGGAGTGAGATTAGTGATACAAAGCAAAGCTGTCAGTCTTTAGCTGACTAGCCAACCAGGCTGCCTTCCAAACGCCACACTGCTGTTTGTTTCTGCTTGCATCCAAAAACTTTGCCTGTCAGTGGGCGTCATTGGAATTGCTTGTAAAATGGGAATGTCCACAAGGATGGCAGGCTTTTTGCCCTGCAGAGCCGAAACCCAAAACCAGCAGAGGTGTCTTCCAGACTGTCAGAAAAATGGAGAGCCATACACTCCATAGGACCCATGCTATAACAACCCTTTTGAATACTACACAAGACAAACAAGCTAATAAGAGGCTGGTTGTGCAGCAAGTCTGTGCAAACAGCTGGCTTCAGGGCCCAATTTGGACCAAACATTACATCTCCGACCAACATTTATAACTGGTCGGTTACAGGCTTGTTGTGGTGGGTGGCATATCGCTGGAAGTTCTCCCACAATATATCATTTTTAGTAACTTTTACTGACTTAAAAATGGCTTCTCTGAGGCTATTCTGCCCCAACACTCTGACACAAAGGTGCAAGGCTTTGCATTCAAACATAATTATTTCACACAGATGCCTACAATAACACAGACAGCCACTCTCTAAAAGCTAACACAACAACACAAAACAAACGCTGCAGATCTAATACTGTAGGTTACCATCTCTGTCTAGATGTGTGTCTGTTTAACTGTAGTAAATTAACATTGTTTGTTGCCAATATTTCATGTTCAAGGTCATGGTTGTTTCAGCTAAACTAACTAAGGGCCCTGTCTCAGTGGCATGTCAAGTTTAATTGTACAGACAGTGTGACAGACTGTACTGACATTCATCCCCTGCAGGGGCTGAAGACAATGTGTGTGGGTGCAATGAGCAGAGTCTAAAGCTTTATAAGACAGAGCCACTATTTGAAAAAAGTGACACCTAATTCTGCAAAACTACTAACAGTTTTTTAAAAACCATCAGTTTACTGGCATTTTTTTTGTCTTTATTAGACAGGTGACAGTCTAGAAGAAAGAGTGGGGAGAGTTAGGGGTACGACATTCAACAAAATCAAACCATCTTAACCACGAGGCCAACAGGACCTATCGATATTAACAGTTTTTAAGGGAAAGCAGATAAATTGTTGGCAAAATTATACTCTTTTAGAGATAGACTACTTGATATGTTGGACTGCTGGTTTATGAAGTTCACATTTTGGAAACAAACCCTGTGTTTCAGTGAGGACTGAAACAATTTTGTTTTTTACTTCCCAATTATACATTAAAGCCCCATAGACAGGTGTTTTCACTTATGTTGTCTGATTAGGCCGTCTTGTCAAGACTGTGTATAAACTACACATGACTGACATCTTGTTCACCTGTTACGGCGGGACAACTTACACTAGACAAACAGAATGAAGAGCACCCACATCTAAAAAACTTCTACAGGTGCTGGATCGAATAAACAGAAACCAAAATTTAGACAAAACATACGGACACTTTACTGATAGTAAACTGTAACTGGTATGTGACGTATCGGTGATGTAGACTTTATAAACACCTACTGGCCCCGCATGCTTGTTTGAGCATTTTGTAGTCGTTTTTGCGTTGTGTGTGCGGAGATATTTTGTAAAACAAAAGTCATGTGGACTGATTTTTTTAATGGAGGGGGAAAATATCAGTTTAGAAAAATATCTGTATAGGATATGTGTGGTCAAGGCCTTAACAACAAAAATAACAGCAGCTGGGTTGTTCTTCATTGTGCATAATGACAAGAGGAGGGATATCCTGAGCTGACTGGGATCAAGACTGAGGCATATTTTAACGAATAGGTATTGGCTCAATAAAGCCAATTTTTTTCCAAGCAAGTGAAACGGTGAGTTTCAATTAATGATATGACAGCATGCGTCACTGAATGATGTCAGCAAAGCTGCACTGAGTTGCAAAGAAATTGATTTATTGCATCAAAAAGACCCAGACTTAGACCGGAGGAAAGGACTGTCTGAGTTGACAGCGCAGCAAAAAGACTGAGGCTGTTGTTTAGAGCATCACCCAGTAAATAAACTGACGAGAAAAGACGAGATGCATTAGGATTTGAAAAAGTCAGCTCAGAAGATGATGGTGAGTGATTGCCTCTTTACTTTTAACAAGTGTATTCAACAGTTTTGTTTGCAACATGTCACTAGTGTTGAATGCCATGTCATTTTGCTGTCAAACAAAAACAATTAGCATAGTCCTTAAGAGGACAGAAAACACTCTTGGCCAGTTTAGGGCATATTGATTTTTCCTGTGGTCAATGAGAGGGAGGTCCATTAAAGCCACACCAGATGCTTGTTCATCTGTCTGCCCTTCCCAGTCAGAGGGCACAACACAAGATCCACCAATACCTCTCTGTCCCCCTCTCCTCTTCCTCATCTCTCTTCTGACATACACAACCAACCCTCACCTCAGTGTCATCCTGCTCAGATCACTTTGCATGGTCACTCCAATGCAGAGTCATTGCATACAAAGTGACAGCAAGGGCTTGCTTTTACTGTCAAAGAAATTTAGATGAAACAATCGCTAAAGCCAAAAATGTCAGAGAAATGGGTTTCGATTTACTAAGTGATTTTATGTTTCACTGTCACATTTCCAAATTGCCAAACAGCTCAAACCTAACGTGATCTGTTCTGAAAACATTAAGAACCAAAAATAAAACCACACATGGTTGGGGTTGTTGGAACAACTCCCTAGAAAAACCTCCTTTTCATCAGCGAAAGCCAAAGTGAGGAATGCTGCTCTTCAAGCTTTTAAAACAGGAGTTAAACAAACGACATGAGCTTAGCTGCTTTGCTCTGTTTGCCGTTGTTACACATTTGACTCTGAAATCTCTGTAATACAAAAGACATGCAAGTTGAGGAAAAATGTGGGGCAACCTACCTAATATGTTCCCTCTTCACAATGACATGCTGTAGTGTTTACCTCCTGGACCAGCATTCAGGATGGAGTACATATGTAGACTGACATGAAGGCTTACACCTGAAAAAAAAAGACACACAAAATTGTGTTAAAACTTGCCATTAAAACTTCTTATTAACATACAAACTCTCAGCTACTAGTTCAGGTCCTCATTGCTTCCTCACTGGGTTGAATGAGACTGTGTGGTGTGCAGGGCTTTTGTTCCTTTTTTTTTTTCTTTTCTTATACTCACAGGAAACACACCCATCATGATAGCTATTCATAGCAATGTGGTGACACTGCAAGTATTATCTAATAGTCTGTGGTGTAAGCACAGATTTTTAGTGAAGTGACTCTGGGGCGGTAAATCAATCAGAAGTGTGTTTAACCACCTAAACGTTTCCAAGGTCTCTGTCCAAACCACCAAATTATTGTGGCAATACTTTACTGACATGCCACAATCAGTGAGATATACTCAGACTCTCTTTATTGTCAAACCATACATATACAAGCATACATTTAGAATGAAATACAGTTTCCCAGGAGTCCATGGTGCAACAGTTACACAGGTAGACAGTGCAAGACATAAAATACACGACATAAAACGCAAGGACATAAACTGAACAATCTGTGCATAACATAATAGTGCAAGACGCGAAGACTGTAGTGCATAAACAATGTAGACTATAAGACAGGACAGTAGTCCAAGACAAGAACTATAACTCTTTTGGCAGCAGGTAGTTTTTGTAAACATAGTAATCATACTGTTATGATTGTCGTCCCCCTCTCCGAAGCTAAATCCACCTACTAATACCTACAGAAACACGCGTGTGTTTGTTTAGACTCAGATGTAACTGTTACTTGCTATTTCACCATTTTTTTCAATAGTTGGAGCAGACAACTTTGGTTTGCTGGCTGTTCAACCTTGAACACAGCCAGCTCATACTCTGTTATGGACAGATAAACCACAAACTGAAGCATCTCCCACAGATCTGTTGGCGAGGTGTGACTGAGATTACAGCTCCTCTTCACATCGACTAGCCTATAAATCACCTTCTCATTCATCAACCGCCATATGCGTAACTGACCATCAAGTAAAGCCGTCGCTGAGCACCAGTAAAGCTAAGGGCACTAACCTGGGTTTTCCTCCCTGCTAGGATGATAACTGCAAAGGTCGTGACTGAAAAATGAACACTGACAACACACACACATACATACAGCAACGTGCTAGCTGGACACTTCTCATTCAACCTACCGGACTGGCTGGATAAATCTCGCTTTGCTAACTAGCCACTAGCGGAAGCTAATCGCTAGCATGCTAACATTGTATATGCGAGCGACGAGTGCAAAATGGAGAGCCTTTCGAGTGACAGCTAAATTACATACCTTAATACTTCTTAGTTCTTTTGTTAGGAACTCCTTCTTAATGCTTTTTGATGTTTCATTAAGGCTAAACTCCAGCTCCAACGCAACACATCGCTTCAACAACGGGCTGACTGACAGCAGTGATCAGAGTTGCGACGGAGCTTCCGGGCTTCGCCTCGGGTTTTTCCGTTCCCGTTCGCGAGTGTCCGGAGAAACACACTCGACACATACAGGCCATGGTTCAACAGCGCCACCCTGTGGATTATGATAAAATTGCTATAATTTAGTTCTCCACTCGAGGGTGCTATTGGCTAATACAGTCACAATCCCCCAGTAAATTTAGAAAAACTGTTTTAGAATCAGAATCATCTTTATTGGCCAAGTATGTTTACACAAACAAGGAATATGACTCCGGTTTAGTGGCTCTCAATGTACTTATAAGAGCCAGTTTCATCATAGCGTTTGATGTTTTACGACTGCACTTTCAAAGTTCTTGAAATTTTCCGGATTGACTGAACTTCACGTCTTAAAGTAACGATGGACTGTTGTTTCTCTTTACTTAGTTGAGTGGTTCTTGCCATAATATAGATTACTACAGTGATCAAATAGGGCTATTTGCTGTAAACCAACACTACCTCGGCACAACAAAACTGATGGTCTCAAACGCATTAAGAAGGCAATAAATTCCACCATTTAACTTTTGACAAGGCACACTTGTTCATTGAAAACCATTCCAGGTGACTACCTCAAGAAGCTGGTTAAGGAAGGAATCTAAAATGTGAAACATATTTTGGTGTGTTTAACACTTTTTTGTTTACTATTCCATATGTGTTATTTCATAGTTTTGATGTCTTCAGTATTGTTCTACAATGTAGAAAATAGCATAAAATAAAGAAATGAGTAGATGTGTCAAAATCTTTGACTTGTACTGTATTTATGCAGTAAATGTACAGTTTGCAGGCTATGTTCTATGGTATGTAGGTTACTGTATGTAACCATGTATGCAGTAGGCAGTTTGAGGGGGGATGCCTTCCTCCTTGTTAGCAAAATGACAAAATGCATCCCCCTTATTAACCTGCCATCTGCCCTCTACTATAGATGTTTGGTGTAACCTGGGAGTGGATCAGCTAATGTGACTGAAGAAATTAACCTGCACTGACCTCACCGCGCTCAGCTGCTACAGTTACATAACTCAAGGTAAAGTTTATACCGTCAAAATTACAGTGTGTTTTGAAAAATAATATTTAAAATGGTTAATGTTCACATCCAGTAAAATACAAAATACAAAATATGTATTTAGACTAATAGCAGTTCTATTAAATCTAAATTATAATCTCAATTATAATATCAAGAATTAGGCTAGGCCTATATGATAAACCTGCAGTTCTAGGGTTAGGGTTCCTAACCCTCCCATTGAGCCCCCACCCCCCACCCCCACTGTTAAAAATTGACAAATCACCTACTGCATGTATGTATGTATGTATGTATGTGTGCATGTCTGTATGTTCTACTCTGTTCTATGAAGTCTTATAGGCACAAATAAAAATTGTTGTTTATTTCAACTTAGTAGCTCATTGCCTGCACTCAAGGATCATACAAGCATTTCTGATTGAACTTCACATTGGATTTCTGGATCTGCTTTTCATACCATTTAAATTAAACATAGATTTTCATTCATTTCCATATAGTATGGACGATCACACTCCTAAAACCTGAATTCTGTAAACCTTCACACTGAATATCAGGTCTGCATTTCTGTCCCTGTTACTTACTTTACTTTTCAAATCAGTCTGCACTTGAACCACTCCAGCACCCCAACCTTGAACAGGAAAAACAGGTATAGAAAATGGATGAATATTGACAGTGCTCTCTCTCGCCTGATCTGACCCAGTCTTTGTCTGGAGCCCAAACTCACTTAATCTGAACATTGCTACAGTTACAATGCTTGCAACAATATTTTAAAATGTGACCACATATCCTTGAATTTCAGCTAAATCCATGTATGAGTACAACATTAAAGCCCTTACTGTCCTGCTCTAGGGTAAAGCTTATATGCATACTACACGTCTGGTGCGGTCAGTGATGTCGCAAAAGGTATTTTTAGGGCTGACAGCTAAAGAAAAACAGATGCTCTAACTAAGTGAGCTTGACATGACCCAGGTCTCTTGTGGTCAGCTGGGGACAGATGGCCACTTGTAGCAGCACTTCCCCAGCAGGGAGCAGCAGGACCTTCCTGGCAGCAGTCTCTGCTGTCACGTGTCTCCCAAGAGTAGATTATAAAGCCAAGACAAAGCAGCTTGGCCCTTCCCTGCCCTGTGTCTGCAGCTGCACAGTGAAAGCTCATGGCTTCTGCCCTCTCCTGTTCTGGTTCAGAGCCAATATCAGCTGTCTGTTTTAGAGAGAGGGAGAGAAAAAATATCCAGCAATCCTCTAAAGCAGCTTAAAGGCTGAATCAGGGGACTGAAGCCCTTTCCATTTCCAGAACTGCTTCTCTCTCTCTCTTTCCATTATGGCTATATGAGTATCTGACTGACTGCCAAATGAGCAGCCACAGGCTACATGTAAGCTGCCTGCTCCATCCTCCACCCTCACCTGCACCAATAAACATCCCCCAAAACATCTCCTGCTTATACCAGAATAGACATTAGAGACTGCGAATAGCAACTGAGACAAGCAGGGTATTTGATTTTAACTCTTAATATAATCAGGAGTCTTGTATCCGATTAAATAATGAATGCTAAGTGCTCATGTAACAAATAAAATCTCCCGCCGGGAGCCTTGGGTTCCCATGTGCATTATTATTTTGGCGCAGTACCCCCCCACCACCCTTTGTTGACATGCTGGCTTGTGGAGTGAAATGAAGTGAAGCAAAGTGGAGTGGAGAGCAGAGTGGTTTGGAGCGAGTGTGTGATGTGACTGTGGCTGGTCCCCTCATCTGTGTGTGTATGTTTTTGCGTGTGTTGCTGGAGGAATAAAAGGAGAAAGGAAGATGTGGAGTTTGGCCTACATCGGAGGGGATGAGAGGAGGACAGAGGAAAAATACATTTAGAGAATGAGAGAGAAAGCAAACACATGCAGAAGATGACTGAAAAGGAACATACACGACAGGATAGCACAACCCCAGACCAACGTCAGCATCACTGTCACATCAGTCTTGGTATTGTGTACCCCGAACAGATGAATTTAGGATATTCAGAGAGTCTGTTGTTTAATTGCAAGCAATAAAAATGGTATAATATGCTATGCTGTGTTGTGTTTCGGAGAAATACAAGCAGTTAAAATTATATTAAGGTAAAGTTATGAAATTGAACAATCTGTAAAGTATTTTCACTTTAAACACCAGTGTTTTCTTAAGAAACTCCTCACACTCGCCTTGCATGCACATCACCCCCCTCTAAAGCCTTATCATATTATATGCAAAGACGTACAACCCGACCTGAGCTGCAATGAGAAAAGTCAGAGTGTGAAGGCCTGTTGAGACTTACAACCTGAGGGAAATGTCTTGTTAAAAAGTAAACGAGGGAAAGCAGCAACGTCTTCATTAATACTTTAAGAGTGAGAAACCTCCAGAGAAATTGCCTCGGTGTTTTGAATTACACGCCGCTACCTGGCATCAGTGTGTGTGGTAAAAAGAGAGAGACAGAGAGAGAGAGAAGGAGGAGGAGGGTGAAGAAGGAAATGATAGTAGTAGTAGTTGCAGTTGGGTGCAATGCATGATGGGTATGCAGTTTGTAGGATGATAAGTAGGCCTATATATCATATCGGAGGATAGAAACTGATTTAGCTAATCTATGTTTAAACCAGCCCGCCCTCCCAAGAAAAACGACAGTACAGGTCATAAATTCAGTCGCCAAAAACAACCTATAGTTACGTTTGAGCGACAGACGCCATCTAGTGGCCATAGTAATTATGACACAATTAAGTGACGCAATTCAGATGGCGCAATTCAGATGACGTTTATATAAGGTGACATATTTCCATTTTCGGAGGTGGCGGGTTGGGTGGCCGGCAAAAAGTGACAAAAACAACAAACTACGATTGTCGTGGTGTTTACTGTTGCCATGACAACGATGGTTGCCTAACTTTAAGGAAGTAGTAACTTTAACCTACACCACGTTTCAAGTGATCATTTTAACCCAAACGATGATCATTCCCTAACCAAGTGTTTTTTGTGCCTAAACCTAACCAGACCTTAACCACAGCATTGACCATAAAACATCATTATTTTTGGAGTGCATGGTACAATCGACCTATGTGGTTGTTTAATTATGAGGACGTGTAGGTCCCTATCACAATTACTAAATGAGATTTGGTGCCTCTCTAGGTGACTACATGGTCAATTTGATCAAGATTATTACCGTGAAAGAAATTGAAAGTGAGAATGACTGTTTTTCTTCTTCGTTCTTTTTATTTATAAAGGTATATTTATACAGTATTTATTTATTTATTTAAGTCTGTATGATATGCAATCGCCAATGGCATTGAGTTCAAACATCACGTGACTCTCTGCATTTTATGGTCTAATTCTGCTAATGCATATTCCGTACAACTGACCTGATCATATAATACCATCTGTCTATGTTGAAAACATCCAAGAAAAACATGTGCATGCAAACTCTCCCTCAGACACACAAGCAATAGACTGGGAGACGGCAGACTGACAGAAAATCACAGCAGAAGTATTAGAGTCTTGACCATAGACACTGTTGTCTACAGCGGCATGAAGAATGACACAGACCCAGGCCATGATGACCTCTAACCTTGCACAGGCTTATCTCTGCTGCATTCACCTTCACCTCGCCCACACAAATCCAACCTAAGGCCTTTTAGAGGGGATTTTCTGAGAAGGGAAATCTGTTGGCTAAAACTGCAGAAGTAAAACAGAGGAGGACCAAGACCATCAGCTCTCCTTGGATGCACTGTACACACAGCAAAAAACACTCGGCTGAAGTACAGTGAGCTTGAGAAATAAGTAACCAATAACAGCTTAAAGGCGGTTAAAGGTCACTAATATATCTCTCTTATTGACTATAGAAAGCTCTTAAAGTATATTATGGCGGAGTTCAATGTCTTTTGAGAGCCTGGTGAAGGACATCTTTTTAATCCATTCATTGTTTCCTCCTTTCACTGCACAGAAAAGGTAAGGTACAATGGATTACATTAAGGCCTCAGTGAGAGGAGCCAACGGACAAACAAGTACCTCCTTCACACACATCTCTGGATGACAAGCTGGGCAGAATGTATCTGTTTTTAACATGTTTTTATTAGACACTATGAAGTGGAGAGTAAAGGGGAATGGTGGGCAACAGAAAAGGGGCATAAAATAAATGTAATGAGGCTATTTTAAAACCTGCAACATGGCGGCAAATGTCATGCACCTTAGCCTGTTGTAATGTCATTATTCCCCAAACATATTGCTTTTGCCAAACCTCTCTCCAGTTCTCCGCAGTTTACCTTGGTGTGATAGGATTAGAACTAAGCCTTGACCCAGCAGATGCCATGGATCCTTTTGGCTCATCTCAGTTTAACATGGAAAGCATACTATATTCTGTAGCACACTAGAGAGGCTTACGATACTCTACTTAAAAAAAAAGAAAAAAAAAAAGAAGACGTACAGTACATGCTTTACTAACACGCCATTAATTATCACTTCTGGTAATTAAGGCTCAGTTTTTTGATAAGAAGAATATTCTACAGTGCTGACTGAAAAAGTTTAATGTAACACAATTGTTGAAAAAATTCTTATTATTACAAACATCACTGCAGCACTGGACAGTTTTAAGTTGCACACAATATGTGTAAAAACTGCAAAAGACTGGCTTTAAGTTTAGTCTACCCCACCCTCACACACACACACACACACACACACACACACTCATGCATCCTCCTGAGTGCTACATCACATTTGCCACGATCAATACAAAGTTTATATAAGGGCTTTTAAGGTAAGCGTAGCTTTCCTTTTCATAGGGAGGAGCGTGTGTGTGTGTGTGTGTGTGTGTGTGTGTGTGTGTGTGTGTGTGTGTGTGAAAGTTAAGTGGAGATCCTCCTCAGTCTGGACCTTCGTGGAGTTGAGGCGTGACTCACGGTTCACCCTGGTGCTTCATGCTGCGCCGTGTCCACATAGTGGGTGAGGTCCATCAATAATTCAACAAAGACAGACTTCCTCTCTTTCTCTGGTTCTCACTCACTCCCCCCCCATTACTCTCCTTCATGCCTCTGTTTCTGACTGACTGAATCTTCCTCACACTACCACAAACAGCCTCCATCTCTGAGCTCTCTCGCCCGCCTGCCTCTCTGCCAACCCGACCGTCCCAAACCACTTAAAACAAGCTGCAACACCCTTCCAAATCTAAATCTGAGGCCCACCCAAGTAATCGTTGGCTTTTCGGGATTTTTTTCTACATTAGTAACAAGACATCAAGTCAGCTTTCCGTGATCATGTAAGATTAGTGCTACACGCTGCGCTAATCCTGTTCTGGACACTTTCACTCAAATGTGGGCACTATTAAGTAAGATGTCAAACTTAGAGGAGTCAAAGGAGGGGATTTTAGCAGATGATACTGAGCACAGAGTGGCTAAGCAGTTAGCATTTCCTACTTCTTCACAGCAAGAAGGTCCTTCAAAACCCACTGACTGAGGAGCTGAGGAGTTTCTTTGTTTTCCTTTTTTCACACTGTAAGTCATCCATGTTTTGTTGTTTTAGGAATACGCCTGACACTGGCCTTCTCCAAGGCACTGGCCTCAGCACTGGATTTGGTCCTTAAATGCTGCTCTCTGGCTTTAAAGCTAGATGTTTTCGTCTGTTTACTTCAGATCACTATTTCTGACCATTTTCAAAAAGTATACAATATTTACATACAACTAATGACTTGAAAGTTGGGCAATCCATCAGTGTAACATTGTTGAGTAACAATAAGAGATTCCTGACTAAAATATAACCAGGTATGATGTTCAATATAATGGCAAAGTTTCAAATGTAGGAATGACTGTTGTACAGTTGTTGAATGCATTTATGTGCTGTAACAGTGGTTATCTGTCAGTTATTTGTTATGACAGTGGTTGTCAGGCTATCTCTTATGCCTTTTATTAAATAACAAATACGATACAACGCAGCACAGGTATCTGCTGTGGCAAGAACAGCACATCGTGATGACTGTGTTAAACTAAACTTGGGTTGAGGCCTTATCTAGAAAGCATACTTGCATGTTAGAGGAAAAGGGCAGTGCATGAGCTTTTTCCTGGGATTATCAAGACAGATGACAGAGGTTATTCAAGAGTTTTCTAATGTGTTTGCTCGGGGCATTATTGCGCTTTGAGGCAAAACATCTTCATGTCTGTCCCCTTTTGACCATTATCTCACACGAAGTGTAGTGAGTGCCAGCAGGCTTTATTTCCTGCCTAAACCATCAATTCCATATGATGAAAATGCATGAGAGAGAGCAGACAGCCTCCATTAAAAGATACATTAGTGGGCATTATACTGCTAATCCCAGGACCTTTAGGAACCTGCTAATCTGGATTACAGTTTGTAGATCATTTTATAGCATCAGTTTTTGACCTCCCTATACCAAGTTATTCTCCTCTTCTTTGGGTTCATTTTCATCTTAACCTCTTGAGCCTCAGGGTGTTTTTATTTCTAGGCTTTTGGTATTGTCACTTCTTTCCTAAGCAGACATCACTTTAAAATGCGACATGTGTTCAGGGGTCTGCTGTGAACAAACAATTCTGGCCCCATTTTCAAATGTCACAGCACAGGAAGAGATGGGTTTATGCAACAGGCTGATGTCATACAGCAGCCACAAAAACTGCCATGTCAACCCAACAGTCTGGGTGGTGACACTCAATTAAGTATACTTCTCTCATAACTGCCATTAAACTACAGTTCAAATACCATCAAAATATTGTATTTTCTGCCTTTATTTGCAATTAAAGTCACATGATGTCGAAATCATGTCCTGCAAAAACGCCTAACCGGTGTTATTATGACAACAAATATTTGCCCATCATTTTGGTTTTGTCTTGAATATACAATAAATGTTGCTCTTGGTCCAGCCTTATTTTGCTTCTTGGTCATAATTCTGCTTATATACGTTCAAATCTGACCAAAAGCCAAACAATAGATGGTTCATCTTTGACACTTTTATCTAAATCGGGGATTGCTCAAAAATATACAGACAAAAACAAAAACAAAACAACACAAAAAGACCTTAAACATGTGAAAGATGTGCCATTTACTAACAATAAAGTGTTAGCAGCAAATTCAGAAATCTTGCATAAAATTTTCAGGATTTATTTGTCTTTTCATGAGTCAGTGTAACGCATACATCAGTGTTAAGAGAATAATAACATTCAACTCTTTCCAGCCTTGTTACTCTTCTTTGTGTAACAGCAAACCACCGAGAGCCTCTGCACAGGAAATCACACTGAGTCGTCCATGATGTGTTCATTCTGAGAGCAATCAGGCCACAGCATGTCTGACTCATCCTAACACTTGAATCTAACAGACCGGCTTCTTGGCAGTCTTATTATAGGAACGCAGACAGAGAGACGGCACAGCCAGTTTTACTATGTAATCCTGCAACTCTCTCTTTATTCTGTCAGTGGTTCCATGTAAAGGTGGTAAAGAAGAGACTGAACGGATTTACCTAAGTTTCCAAGCTTGGAGTTGCATGGAGATCATGGCTGGTTTTTGTTTCACTGACTCTGTGTTGGTGCATGAGGTTTCAATAATGTGCATCAACAAAAAGACTGACACGAGCAAATACAAAGTTTTAAAAAAAAAAAAAATTTAGGAAAAAAAGGAATAGATCCCCATGCCACAGTAGATGTCATCTTATGTAAAGCAAACAATGAGCCTCGCCCTTGGTTCTTTTGGCATCCTCTACACTTCAAGTCCATTAGCTTTGCGCTGCAGTCACTGGATCATTAGGCGCCATCCGCTTCAATAATGCAAAAAGAGCAAACCAGGCAAACACCTCACAGCCCTATCTGCCTCTCATCTCTCAACACAGCAGGAGCCAACTAGGTAAACAACACATTATCCAACAAATACTATGTGCAACAACTGGCATCATCCTCCACGGCTGTAAACTATGTGCAGGCAAGTGTGTGTCTGACTGCAAGGCAACTATGCAAACAAGAAAGAGACAAATATGTGGGGGTTTTCCCTAATGCACATGACACTGCTTGCTCATTTTCTACAGCACTGTACATTTATTAATTTATTTTTAATACGCAGGTATAAAATGATCAAATATATGGCTGTCAACAGGAATGTTGTTGAATGCAAAGATGAACATAAATAAAGCTGAATAACTCATAAAATTATGAGCTGAACGCTGAATCTGCTGCTTGATATGGCAGGCCTGTATCTCATGATCACATCAAACAAGTAAGATCTTGTCAGTCATCAGCCATGGCTTCACTTGACTTCGGAAATGTAGCTGACAACATGCAGTATGCGGGAGATCCTGATGACAAATAGCAGATAGTGGCAGATAGTTGCGGGCTTTGTGATTTGACATCCACTCTGATGAGCACCGCAGTCCTTCCCACGGGAGGGACAAATCAGCCAATGACGGGATGCATTCAAACTAGACCACTACATGACCAAACCAATGGGAGTGAAGCTGCTGTGTTTCCCTGGCCAGCCTCTCCGCCTGAATGGCTCTGTTTTGTGCTCACATGTGACCACAGAAGGCGCTTACTGGTATTTAAACATCACCGATTGGGTGCTGAAGTGGACAGCTCCCCGCACAGATAAACAAACCAAAACACAATGGCTTGTTTTTGCCCCATATTATGGACGCTCTGAAGCTCTTTTTTTCCCCTCTAAATGAAGATCTCCATCTCCCAGCCGCGCGTCATCTGTGAACATTAACGGACTTATTTTAAGCTGATGACGAGATTGGCACCGTGCTCTCTCTACAAGCAGCAGTCAGAGGCGGAGGTTGTGACACCTGTAGCTGAATCTGGACAGACATTTGCAATCTTATAAAAAGGGAGGTTGGATTGTCCCGCATCCATTCGCATCCGTCCTGCAGAAGAGGTACTCCGGCGCTGTTTGATCTCGAGTGAGGACGCGCAAAGGTAGCCTAAAGCCATTTATGGACGCATTAATTTCTAAGCCGCTCTCTGTGCCTGCTTGCAGACAGGAATGAGCATGGATAGAGAGGAATTTGCTCTGACTAGTGCATTGAGGGGATTTGTAGAGCTGGGGGTGTGCTCCCGTGGAAACTAAACTAAGCACAGTGGCTAAACCGCCGTCACTAACAGCTCGCCATTTCTCTTCAAGCCTTTTTTGTCTATTATTTCGTGTTTTTTGAGGAGGTGAGGAGATCTTTTTTTTTAAGCAGTCATGGGGAAAGAGGAGTGCAAAACAATGCTGGATGCTCTGAACAAAGTGACCGCCTGCTACAGGCATTTGGTGATCGCTTTGGGAAGCACCTCGGACTCGCAGAACCTGCGAGAGGAGCTGAAGAGGACCCGCAAAAAGGCCCAGGAGCTGGCCGTGGCCAACAGGACTAAACTGACCTCTCTGCTCAAAGACAAGACCATCAGTAAAGAGGACCGGGCCGAGTACGAGCGCCTATGGGTGCTGTTCTCCAGCAGCATGGACCTCCTGGAGGTGGACATGAAAAGGTCCCTGGAGATAGGACAGGATTTCCCCCTCAAGGTGCCGACGAGGCACCTCATCCAGACGGGGATGACCGGCAGCACCACCACCGTGGCGGCCCGGGCCATGAGCGTGCAGAACATGAAGTACGAGGCGGACAGCAACATCGACACGGCGGACCTCAGGGACCTGCAGTCCGAGATCTCCCAGGTGAGCCAGATGATGGAGGAGATGGAGATGAAGGTGCAGGTGGCGCCGTGGGCTGTCGAGGCGAAGCAGGAGGCAGGCGCGGAGCTCAAGTCCAACATGAGTGTGGGGAATTCCTCCGTGGGTGTCATCTCTATCTGCGAAGAGGAGCCCAAAGAAGAAGAAGGAGGAGGAGGCAACAGGAGTGCAGGTTTTGCGCCGATCTGCGCTATGTTTGTATTCTGTGTCATTATTATGGTCGCCGTGGTTCTAGGATACTTGGTAGTCAATATGTCCTGAACTGACTAACCACCAGCCCACCCTGACGGACACCCTGCCAGGCTGCCCACGGGAGCGCCACCGTGGGTAAGAGCCAGCAGCTCCACAAGAGAGAGAAAGAGCTTTTTGTGGGGCTTGAAGGGGCTGAAAAAAATGTGGTCACACGAAGTTAAATAATCTTTCTCGGATTTGTGAATGTATTCGGTGGAGTTGAGGAGTTGCACTAGATAAAAAAAAAAGTAGAACAACAAATAGCTGTCATTCCCAGAGAATGGACGCCGGGCCCAATTTGAGGTTAAGTAGGCCTATTTTAAGGGGCCAAGGAGTCGTGTATTTTTGGAAAGAGGAGAAAAAAAAGTCATAAAATTACGTGACGTGTCTGGCCATCAGGATGATATAAACTACACGTAATCCAAGTGGATTAGTGGAAAAGCTCAAGCGTAAATGTAGCCTACTGTTAAGTATTCCCCTTGATGTCCTGCTGATTGATGCTTTAAATTTATGAATTCAAACCAGCAAAGTCGGATGTGTTCAAACGACCAGGGGACTCTGTAGTCAGAGAAGAAGGGTCATGTTATATGGAAAAAAAACAAAACAGAGCCATGTATGAAGGTTTGCTCTTCACATCACGCAGCTTGGATGTGATTAAATCTGCACTGTTCTTACACTCCCGTTAGCACAGCTTTAACACATGATAAAACCTGTACAGCCAGATTGTAATAGGCCTGCATCTTGATTGCATGAAATCACAATGTACTTCATGAGAGCCTTGGGACCTAAGAGACATCCACAGTCTTTTAATAATGCACCCTGCTCATGCTCCTTTTCAGGGTTTTCTTGCAAACAGTGTTGAATGTTGCAACATGTGAATAGAGGGGTTTGTACATACTGTCTACTGCTGTGTCAGATAATGTACATACAATCGAGTATATTTATTATAATAAAATTTTTTGAACACACATTGAGCGCTTGTAGTTTGAAGAAGCAACACACAATGCCAAACCAGCATGAATTGAATGTCACATTTCTATTATGAGCAAGGCTTTGGGATATATTTATCCCTGCTTTTGAGATAAGCTTAATGGTTTTAGATGAGGCAAAAGTCAGACCTAGTTTGTAATCACTGCAAAGCTTGGGATACATACATCAGATGTACACAGGTATTTTAAGAAGAGGATTATTACCTTAGACGTAATCACGCTGGTGTTTGATTTTAAAATGGAAAGGCGGCTAACAAAGATGCTTTACCTCCTTCCCTAATGGTTTTAGTTGTAAGAGTCTTTGAGGGTATTCCTGGATTGGCAAATAGGTGAACTGAAGACAGTTCACCTCCACGGCTGATGGCTGGAAATAGAAACAAAAAAAGAAATAGTAATTTCTTTATTCTGGTTTTGGAAAGGTTTAACTAAAAAAGAAGATGCAAATTCACAAAAAATGTATTTTGTTTCAGATTATTTTGTGTTTCACTCCTACATTTCTTTTTTTTTTTCAAATGACAATTTTAAGGAAACTATTCAAATTCATAATATTCAAATATTGATCCAAAATAATTAGGATCATTCAAAGTTTAACAAAGTTCCACATTTCATTTCTTTCTGCAAAACCTGTTTTTATTTAAAACACATCTCTCTGTCGGTCTTGCAGTTGGCGATATACATGGTGTAAAGGATGATGACCCAATGAGTTGTCAATAACTGATAACAGTAAAGAGAGGTGTTTAATTATCAATGCTGAGATTTTGCTCCACAGTATCTGTGAGGATCCATAAATCCATATGTTGCCCTGCACATTTAGATCCACAGTACAGCTGAAGGAAGACATCAGCCATTCCTTTCTGTCATCTTCTTTTTACAAATACGTTTGTTGAATAATTGCTCCGATGTGAATTCTAATGAAACGTCTGCTGTAATTGTTTGCAGCTCAACAGTTGCACATTAAATGAGTTCTTAATTGACTGGAGTGATCACCCCCCCCCTCACTCTTGAAGAGGTTCTCCAATAACTGTAAAGGGTAAATAGATCCCTGGCATTTAAGGAACATTCAGTCTTAGTTGCAGGAGTAATGGATTGCATACAAGCACATTACATTTTTCTCATATTAAAAAAAAGCCAAGTGTGTGTATGCATATATTTTTTAAATGTTAAATGTTAATTCAGCAGACAAATCTGTTGGTTCTTCTGTTTTCCACCTCTGGCTGTCTGTCTCTTGAGGTTGGAAACCTGTGGAGAAACATTAACAGAACATTGTATAAAAAAACTGAAAATAACCCGACTCCTAAAAGCACTGAGGCCACGGAGCCGACAGCATCCTTTTTGGCAGGACTTGGATGCATGAAAATCAGTGACATGCTACGCTCACACCCGATTCACAGTAGATTTTTCTGACATCTTGTTTATCCTTATTGTCATTTCACAGAAGCACTACTGTAAGCTCTGCTAACAGTGAGTCACGGTCTACTTGAAATTCCTGACAGACTTACATTGTCATCCAGAGATCCAAAAATACAAAGGTGATTAATTAAACATGGGGAAGAGAGGGAAGGGATTTAAATAGTGGGCGAGATAAAGCCTCCTAAAACGCTGCACTTAAAATTTGT
Source organism: Scomberomorus guttatus (assembly GCA_038419695.1). Taxonomy (NCBI): domain Eukaryota; kingdom Metazoa; phylum Chordata; class Actinopteri; order Scombriformes; family Scombridae; genus Scomberomorus; species Scomberomorus guttatus. Next base: position 14,892,817 of record CM076445.1, read on the forward strand.
CCCTCATATTTCCAGAGGAAGAGGCACGCCAAAGTCTACTTTCATGCAACTTTGAGACTGTTTCAGGCATGCTGAAATGATTTTGTTGCAATCTGTTATGCAAGCAGTTCCTCAAAATAGCTGCAGCATCAAAATTTTATAATATGTGCTTCATTAGGTATAAAAATGGACCTTCATGGGCCCTTTACAGGTGAGTAAATTGACTTTCTCCACTTGGAGGCGTTTTATTTTAACTTATGATGACACTATTTATTTGTCTCACTCTGTTGCTTGGAAACAAATAAACTAAGCAGACTGGTTCGCAGAGAGGCGAGCTACACACTTGGCAGAGACAGACCACTGCATCATCACCTCATCTGGACGAAGACGGTGGGTTTCCAAGGCTGTGGGTTGCCATAGAAACCCTCGACGGACTCTCTCCGCCGCAAACAGCACAGACGGTTGAGCTGTGTTATTTCAACTCATCCCCTTCTGCCACCACCATCCTACACACACACACGCACACACACACACACACGGCACTCTGAAGCAGAAGATGTGGTGTGAGGACAGAGGAGGGAGGAGGGCAGCGCCGAACAGAGGGACAAAACCTCAGCATCCTTCTTCATGCTGACAGGTGAAATGTGTCAAAAAGATGAAATTCAGATTGAAGGGGTGCTGACCTGTTACAGTGTGCCTCGTCATCGTTTTAGAATAAAATGCTTCAATCAGGTCAGAGTGACATAAAGGTACCTTTAAAATAGGCGGCGCCATAACATATTTCTTTCGATACAGGGAGAATCTCTCTATATATATACTGCATATACACAGTATGTATTTATATATGTTTTTTGTCACCGTTTAGTCAATTCTCTTAAAATCGTTCCTGATTCAGCCTCTTCCTGCTGATTTTGTGGATCTAAGAAGCCCACCGGGCTGTTTCTGTGAAAGCTGACGCCAAAAAAGATGAGGAATTATGAACAGAAATTGTGTTCCTTAAATATATATTCTACATTTAGTTTGCTTTGTTATCTTCTTGTGTTGGGCTATTTTATAAGAACATGACATTTATAGTAACACATCAAACTGCTTTAACACTTGAAGTATATAGAAGCCCAAATATTATACAATCAAGTTCTGGTCATGATTACTTTATGCTATAAAGTGATAGTGTGTGGTTATTGTGATTGTATTACATGTCTGGTTTAGGTAGGAGAAATTTAAAAAACAAATCCAATCAGTTACTTTATATAAATTGCCTTATGAGAGCATGTATTGTGATGATAGATGTGGAAATTTGTCAAGCACCCATTAGACTCATTATTCTGCCTATTTTACTGAGCTTGTTCGCTGACGATGTGCTTTTACCGTCACAAACCACAAGCCATCATAAAACATTGTAGAAGAAACCAGCAAAAAGCAGTTTGAGACGGCACTGGTAGAAAGATCAAATTAATAATGAATTAATTGATTTGTTTAATAATAAATTAATTTATAAATGGCAGACACAGGGTACAACCCGTTTGACAGAGATGATTTCTTATGAGTTATTAATTTGCCATGAAGGATACAGCTGTGAGCAGGGAAGACACCCAAAGGAGAGAGGGTGGAAGCCCTGCAGTGCCTCCACCACTGACATGTGCACTCCTACTGAGAAGGATCATAACACACAGACACACACAGACACACACAGACACAGACACACACAGACACAGACACACACACACACACACACACACACACACACACACACACAGACACACACAGACACACACACCTATCACCCATTAGCTGCAGGTGTTGTCTCTAAATCCCTTTGATATATTTGGTAGTCAGACTGTTTCTATGGTTACAAGTTAAATTTGGTCAAAAATAAAATGGTTACATAATTATTTTCTTTACATTGTGGAGCAAACTAAAATTCAAAGACTAGCTAAGAGCAGGAAGTTCTTAAAGAAAACTGTTTCATTATTTCCATGTTAAACTTATATTGGGCCCCAAACAACAGCTTTGACAACAACTAAGTCAGATACATCAGTTGTGATCAACAGTGTCGAGATCATATCACTTAAGAAATTACTTGATGGCTCCTGTTTAATTTCAAAACTATGTCAAAATGAATGAGCTCCATTGATGAAACAAAACCCAAAAGCTTACACTAAAACGTATTCTGACTCCATGTCTGATGACCCTCTTAACGGACGTCCACTGCAGATAAAAAATGAGTCTCTGTAAAAACTGGAAGTACTGCAAAATAAGGCCATTAGTAAAAGTTTCAGGTTTGTCAAAAAAACTGATTTATTACATAAGAAATAAGGAAACTGTCAAGATCTGATGGCTCTGACTGTGAGATACAACCCAGTCTCACATCACAATGTTTAATAGCTGCATTGGTTCACAGTGCAAAACAAATTAGTTTCACAATAATGATGCCTATGTTTCTTTTGACCTATTTTTTTTTCTATTGGCCTGTGTCCATGTCATGTGACTGGCTGACATTCCTTTTATTCTCAGTGGAAAATGCAATAATTAGACGGTTTCTTTATTTATATAGAGTTCTTTTATAGTTTCTTTGCCCACTCTGAGTATTTTCCTCACTGTCACTGTGTTAAAGTTTTCTTTGAATGATATCTTTAACATTTCTCAACACAAAAACACAAAAGTGTCCTTGATAACTCAACAAAATGATAGGTTAATGTTAAGGCCATCAGTTTTAATTATTTCTCCTTCAATTCTGAGAAATGTAGTTATATCTGAAACCAACATCTTTACTTTTTCTTAACATAAATCATCTAGATGCAGTGTAATTACTAGTTCGGCTGTACTAGATATTTGATATATTCAGAAGATAATATATCTTTTCATGATCTTATTTTACAACTTTAATTTGCAAACCGGAAGAACTACAACTGTGATACTGATTTGTATCAAGCTGCATGGTGCAGTAATCAGATTTTAAATATCTAATTGTTAAATGGGTGAAAATTAATTGTAACCATATTTTACCCATATTTGGCACGATAGCTGAGGCCAACAGCTCTCTATAACAGTTGGTCCCATGTCTGCAGCCCCTTTTGTTGCTGAATTATAAGCTTTCAAACATGCACCGAGATCAAGGTTCAGAGGTCAGTATTTCAAAGCAGGAGCCATGTAGAGTCATCATACTGACATATGGTGCTCACCAGGTCGAGACCTTTTTTGGTTTAGCTCTACGACAAAAATTTAATTTTCTCATTTCATGGACCTAAGCCCAATATATAAAATGAAGCTTTTTTTGTTAGATGTTTTTTCTGTTTCTGTTACCTTCAGAGATTACAATACCGCTGACAATCTAGGGCATTACTCTATAAAAACTGCTATAAAAATATAGAAAGCAGACTGACTGCCAGTGTCTCACATTTTGATTTGTATTTGCTGATTTTGTTCCTTTTTTTCTCAATGATGGTCAATTATTATACTTAAAGAGGCACTATTTCAAATTTCTTTCAGTATTTCAGAGTGAATGAGCTGCGTTCTGACCTGGAGCACAAAGAAAAGCTAAAATGATGGGGACAGACAGAAAAAGCCTTTTTCACAATGTAAAAAACTTTCTGCACATTTCATGTACATTAAATGATATTATATAGGGACGTCTCTACAAGTATTAACCAAGGAAAATAACCCAAATCAATGCTTGACAAACGTGAGTTTTTACAGTTCCTTATGACAATTAATTTGTAAGTAATTCAGTTCATGTACTGTAAGCTAACGTTGATACACACTCCTCTCTTGAGCGTCTAGCAGCAATTATAGTCGAACTATTGAGATTCTAAGTAACAACATTTCTTTTGTACTCTGTAGATCATAAACCCTTGAATATAAAAATGACTCGGTTGAGTAATGTAAACTATAAGTGCTTTTTATCCAGAGAAGCTGCAGCTCCCCATTAACTTGTATTTGTTAGCAGGCAGTCCTGCCTGGTCTAATATGGCGGTGACGTTGACATATCGCAGCCACGGGCTGAAGCGTTTATGTATATTATGTCTATGAGTAAGTGAGCGATGCACAATACCAGAACCCTGGAACTGGCTCACAAATGTAATGCAGCCATCTTTAATGTTATTAGTAACTCCTGTGCTTTTCCTACTACTGCAAGTCAACATGTCTGCTATGAAAAAGGCCTCTCTGATACAATCAAACTGCTTTAAACAGTGCTGTAAATATTAATGTTTAATAATAATAATAAAATAAACTTGTCTTGTTTTAAGAGTTTTTGTTCTTTGTGTGCGCACAGAGAAGTTGAGGGGCTCATACAGCAGGTGGAGCAAGTCAAAGCTCACTTTTTGAGTCAAGCGGCCCGACAACAGGCAGCAGGTGGTTGTACTTGGGTGTGATGGTGATCTGTAGAGTTGTAGTGTATGGATCCGAGATACGTATGCGGTGCAGTGCAGAATCATCCTGAGGATCCTCCAGCTGAAGGTCTGCGCTTGTACCTACGCCAGCCTCTCCTGGACTGTTCAACGGGTAAAGTCTGTCACCTGCAGAGCGTAGTGAGGGTAGTGTTAATATTCAGAACACCACTTCACATTCATATTATCAAACAGCTTCACTGGTGGATTGAATGAGACAGACAATCAGCACCTGGCAGCAGTGATATGTAGTGTTCATCTTTTTTAGTTGTTTTTAAAATAACAGGCAGCCACTGCTCGCAGCCCTCTGCGGCACGCTGGCTGGCAAAATTGTGGAGGTCATTCAGCAGAGGGAAGCGGCACATGCGGCTGAGCTCGTAGAACTGCGGAGGGGGGATCCACAACTCTCGTGCCTGGTAGCTTTGCAGGACCTCTGAGGGTGTGGACCACTGAAACACACACACACGCACACAGAGGGGTAGAGGTTAACAGCTGTATTGGTGTGTTTCTTTTCCATTAGCTGTTGTTATGGACGAGACGCCAGCCAACGTGACCCAAATGCAAAGGCTAATTAAGAAATCTTTGATCGCTTTATTGATCATGTAACAATTTTTCTCAGACATTCAGTCAGTTGTTCATTGTCTCCACTCATAACTGAATCAGGACAGTGTTTCATGCCCATCCAAGTGACAGTGATGGCATAACTGTGCCAGCTTCAATATACAGTCAGGAGCCTGCATCTAGCGGCTAGTGAAGCAATGACGTTTAATGTGCTTCACCTGTGATCATTACATTGCAATAAGTCATAATTTAATAATCGTGAACCAAGATTGAGTATTTTGGGAACTGCTAGAGCTGCAACGATGAGTCGATTTATCGATCGACAGAAAATGAATTACCAACTATTCTGATAATTGATTAATCATTTTGAAATGTCCAAATTCTCAGATTCCAGCTTCTCAAATGTGAATATGTTAGAAGAACTGCAAATTTACAGCTGCTTTTGAGTTATTTATCTGTGCACTTATCTATTGTTTTTAAGTATGCTCTATGAATAAAGTGACTTTATGGATCACCTGAAAGCGCACTATTTCCTTCTGGTCCTGCAGTGTGTGGGGGATCTCCTGCAGGCAGCAGATGAAGAAAGCTGTGTCAAACCTCGTCACCCCGTATCGGCCGGTGGGAGTCAGCCAGTTGCCCCACTCGTGTAAAGCCCAGATGTTGGGCAACACCTCCAGCTCTCTGCACATCCTGATGAAGTTGGAGGGGTTTTGGTTCACCAGAGCCCTCCACTTGGAAAGTTCACTACTGCACAGCTCGTTTGCCTTGTAATGAGGTATTTGATCAGTGGCACACCTGTCCTCTGTGCTTTTTAACAAACTCTCCTCCTCCGTTTTGGACACAACCAGGAGCACACCGGACTCCTCAAACGTCTCCCTCAGGGCGCAGATCCGGAAGGCGACCTCTCCCGGGATCGGGGAGCCCAGTTTCAGCCGATCAGTGGCGAAGATTGGAGGTCTGGTGTCCGCAGACTGTTTGACTCTTCTCAAACCAAAATTAGCAGAGTTCCTGAAAGATTTGAAAATGTCCAGCCATTCACTGGAAAAGTCCGAAGAGTCCACCATACCGCCGGGAAACACGTAAGCATTGGGCATGAATCCACTTTTACTGCTTCGTTTCAGCAGTAAAACATCGTAATCAAAGCGGGACTTGTGCGGCAGGTGTGGCCGTCCGTAACAGCCGCCAGCCGGCGGTGTCCTTGACGATAAACCGTCCGCGCCGAGCCTGTGTCCGGCGGCTACAATGACAGTGGCCGCCTCCTTCCAGTGCTTCAGAGTGGTGTTCATACTAAAACTACGATTCCTTAATTTTCACTCATTTAATTTTTCCACAGAGCTTCTGCACGTTAAGGTACAACAGCTTCCCAACATTTGTTTTGGTGGAAGTGAGTGAAGAAGAAGGACGCGAGTCTCTTCTGACCTGAGCTGCTGCCGCCTACAGGCGGGATGACCTCAGAGCTGCACAGAAACAAGTGGCCCTAAACACAATTTCTTTATTTCTTCTCTATCACTGTGTACTTTATGGCACTGATGCACTTTAATATTTCTTCTCAAAATCTAATCATAAAAAAACTAAAACAGTTTTTTACAAAATCTATTGTAATTAAATACAAAGCCCCTATAACCTGCCAATTTTTAACATTGTAACATTACACAATTTTGAATTGCTGAGGACACAATTCCTGATTGAACAATTTCTACCATCCTGACTAAATTGAACTTTTATGTTACCTTGCATTTGAATCTTTTGGGTCACTTTGCACAATCCACCCCACACATTGCTTCTGTGCTTGAATTATAAATTTAAATTTTTAGAAATGCTAACGTAGCCGTGTGTGTGATAAAAGGAGCAGACTGTAGCTTCTAATAGTGTAAACATCTCAGGTATGTAAAAATCTGTGAAATTGTATTTTATAAAGCAGAAAATATATAGTTTACTTCTTGCTTTTATGCATTTATCTTCCCATTTTAGGTGTATTTCTCCAATTGTACAGATATTGCAATATATTGTTTACTGTTATTGTGGGCAAAATATCATGATGTTATTTGTAATTTCAAAAACAACAAAATAGAGTGGGGTAAAATTTGACGTTAGACATTTGGTAAAATGTCCGTGGCTATCACCAGACCAGCAGGATGTTAGACCTCTTGAATTTATACAGTTAATGACAAAAAATGCAGGAATGAAGAATAGGAGAAAACATTTTTTCAAGAAAAAATCTAATATGCAGCCCTCTAAGTACACAGGCTTAACAAGACTGAATTTGTTGCTGTGCAGAAATGCCCTCAGTCCTCAGATCCTAAGCCCCAGTGACCGTGTCTGAAACTTGCAGTCTGTTATTAGTCATAAATTCTTTTTGTCAGGGTTACTGAGTTCATATGCCAATGTGCTCTTGTGTTAGTAGATTACCATGAGCGGGGCTGTCTGTCTGCGGCAACTGTGTCTGCGGCAACTGTTCAAGTTCGACAGGCTTTACAAAAACATGTTCTGTGTGTTTCAGCAAGAGCTGGCCACCTATTAGACCTGTGTTTTACAGTATTATTTACTGTCATACACACTATATATACACATTGTAGTTTCTTTCAAAAGGTATCGATCCCATTCTTTATCCCAGCTGTCTGTGTGAGAGATTCCAGCTTGTACCTGAACCAATGAAGCTATTTTTAACTTTGGTTCAAAATGTTCCAATCTGACACACAACATGCCTTGCAGATATGTCACAGTTCATGCTCATAATCTATGCACGTGCTATAAAAAAAACAATCCACTAATTTGAATTAATATCTATACTTTTCTTCTTTTTTTTTGGTCAGTCATATAAGCAAATTCTTGTCATATTTAGCCCAATCCCCCTATTCTAGAGGCCAGACTAGTCTGCAACTTAAGCAGGAGCTTACAAAGATAAGCAGGGGGGGAGTCTGAGTCAATATAGCAGGGGTTTGACTTTTCAAGACAAATGACGTATGTTTAAGTGCAGATATGTGTAATTAAATCTGATAATTATATATAATTAAATAGCTTTATTGACTAGGCATCTTCCAAGCAGTAGTTTAAGAATTTCTGATATTATATATTCAGATTAAACCAACAATACTGACTCTCTGCTTATGCCATATGTTGAAGTGAAGGTCTGCTCAGAAGTCAAAGAGTAACTTTAATATGCACATAAAATGAAGAGAATGCAACTTTTCTAACACGGAGGCACTTTTGAAGAGAAGGGAGGAGAATGAGGTGCAGATTAGAAAGGGAATGTAATGCACACACACACACACACACACACACACACACACACACACACACACACACACACACACACGCACACACGCACACACAGAAACATTGCAGCGGTGTCCTATATCCTTATCAAAGAGGCATTGTGAAGGAAGTCCGGCTAAGCAAGCTTAAAGAGGAGGAAGTCTTTCAGAGTTTCTGTTGAAAAACTGCCTTGAAAGTGTCGACAATGTGATAAAAAATAGCAAAAAAAAAAACCAAACAAAAACCAACCAACCAAACAAACAAAAAAAACTATGAAATATCTCTTCATGGATCAGTGACCCCTTGTAGCATCGTCATGGGATTGCTGGACTATTACCTTAGCAACACATTAACTAATCTGTCACAAAACACTGTTGATAATCAAATCTGTAATGCCATTATCATGTGTTAGCTACTGAAACTTGAGATTACACCTGTCATAATGCCACAATCATATTATTAATCTATTCTTACTCTCCATTAATGTTTCCCTCTCAGACAATCTGTATTTTATTGAAATATGTATTTAAAAACTGGGAAAATATTAGTGTATGTATTTTTAAAAAATTGATCTGAAAACAAAAAAACAAAAAAAACAAAAAACAAAGAGCAACAATTTCCCATTGAGAATGTCTTTGATGAGTGGATTTCATTCACTCCCACTGCCCACCTCCCCTTTCTTCCAGGGCCATCTGGCATGTCCAATCAGATCTAGGAACCTCCCACAGCAGGAGTGTGCTCAGTCACAGGAAGCCCCAGATTTTTATTTGCATCAGACATTCCTGCTTTCCCTCGCTTAACTGGGCTCAGTATCATTTGAGGGTTCGCATCACTGCACCTGGGTTTGAAAACAGCTCCATTCAAGGATCATGGAACATCACTGAAGTGGTTTTAGTGTGGGTCATAAGTAAGTGAAACATTTGTTGAAATGTGAACAAGACAGAATGATCTTATGTATGTTAGACATTAACACAACATTTTGAAGTTAGACATTGCCATGTGAGCTGTGTGGTGGGTTTACAGTTTGTCCAACATCTCATCTTGAAATGCATGTGCACGTGTTGGAAGTGTACGCAAGTAATTTAATGGATGAAATGAATGCAGAATATCATGAAAGAATAGATTATTCCGTTTAGGTGTGATGAAAACTATTCTGTTCTTACAAACCTATTTTTAACCACTCCTGTCCTTAAAATATGCTACTAGTCTGCATCTCTTAAGACACTACAGAAAACTCACTCTTGACTAATTTTAACACTTACTGCACAAAAAGTACATCAGACTGACTGACTGAGCTTTTTTTTTTTTTTTTTACAATTGACAAAATAGCTCCCCAAAATTCTAAAAAATGTTTTTCATAAGGTGTGTGACTTCTTAAAATATAAGTTAAACTCTGACCTAAACCAAAATTAAGTAGCTTAGCCTTGCTTTTTGGTGGATGAAGTCTAAACCACGATCATCAAGTCTCCGAATGCTAATGTTCTGTTAACGTTTTCTTGAGCGGCCCCGCCGACAGTGCTGTAAGATACCACTTGATGAGTTCGTGGCTCAGAACTACTAACAGTCATCATCTAGGAACCTAAAGAAAAAATAAAAGAAAAAATAAGGATTAGCATCTTTTAATGCGATCAGTAAAATCACAAGATTAACATTGTAAAAAAAAAATGTTTTGGGTGGATTTTCAAGAAGTTGTTTTTGTTGTGTGAGCCTCTTTGTTTAGCTAGATGTGAGGAAAGTGTACTGCTGGGCTTGGTAGCAGATTGCTATGTGTGGTTGCAAACCTGTTTTGTATACTTTGTCATGACCTTTGATAAGGACATAGATAAGGAGTTTAATAAATAAACCAATAGACCAATAAACCTAAAAACCAATGCAACATGTCTTGTAAAAGTTACCGTCGTAACTGGTATTAAATGCGTGCATGCACTTGTGTTTTCTTGTGCACCAGCAGACTGAAATGGATGAAGGCAGCGTTAAGAACAGGAAGGAGTCGCAGAATGGCTCCACCAGCCACAGCATGGACTCTCAGGCTGAAGACAAGCGGCCTGTGAAAGCCACTGTGCTTCAAAAAGATGTGAGTGTGTGCGTGTGTGTGTGTATCTCTTCAATTTCCTTTGTATGTGTGTGGGTTCCTGAGAAAGAGTCTCATTAGATGTTCACACTGTAGGATCCCACCATCCATACTTTTTTAAAGTACTGGGAGCTGAGACTGAGTACCAGGCAGTACCACAACAACTGTCTCTACATATTAACTCTACAATGATCCCCTCAGTGGTGCTGTCCAGGTCCCCTAAAGCCTCCTAAGCCCTAAGGTGAATTGAGGGGGAATGAAAGTGTTTCACTGGATAAATTATAACTATGACTAAACTGTGACTACTAAGAATAATATGAAACAAACCTGTAAGTTACTCATAAGTACAATATGTACTTGCCTTTTAACTTTGGTTTGACCTTCATTTAATAAAGTAAATGAGTATATCACTACACAATCATATCACAACATAAATCACAGAATGTTTTGAACTCCAGGGACATCTAACAGTATAAGATAAGTTCCCTTGAAACAGTTGCTGGCTAACATCCAAGAAAAATGTGATCTTTGAAGTAACTATCTCTATTGTTTTTTTCTGTGTGTGCTCAGGTTGGTCTGGTGAGCGGCATCTGTCTGATTGTGGGGACTATGATTGGCTCGGGCATCTTCATTTCTCCCAAGGCTGTTCTGCTGTACTCTGGAGCTGTGGGGCCCTGCCTCCTCATTTGGACCGCCTGTGGCGTGTTAGCCACTCTGGGTGAGACTAACCAAACGAATATGTCACTTCAATCAGCATCAGAGATGTCTGTCTCTTTTATTTTGCATAGAGATTGACTCAGACATTCACAGAGTATTTTAATACAACACATGAGAGACTCAATAATACCAACAGGTCTTGTGATGTGACACATGTAATTTTGTCATTTTTGAGATGATGTTTTATTGGGTTGAATCATATTTAGAGGTGTGAATGAAACATAAGACACAGCTTGTGTTGGATAGGAAGGAGGTTGGCTGCAGGAAGTTAAGTGTTCGAGATTTACAACTGACATCCCTGCCTCATCCTTTGTATGCCTGAATCGCTAATAGAGACAATTCATCACAAACGGTCGATAGTGTTAAGCTGGGAGCTCAATTTTCCAATTTGAAATTGAGGTAGAGCCCACACATAATGAGGCCTTTCACTGGTTGAAGCCGATCCAAGAACTTCCATCACATTACACATGAATAGGTTGCAATCACAAACAGTACTGCTATTCAAGCTTGTGTCCCTGCCAGCTATTTGTACTGTGTACACTATGCAGAAAGGAAAAACTAAAAGATGGAGAAAAAGTCTTGTCCGAGAGGACCTTTTGAGTGTGATTTGTACTAAGCATTCATTATTGTATATCACCGTAACATTATGAATCAATTAAACCCGGTAAGATGGTCATTACAGCAGGTTTATGACAGTTTGTATTTGTAGCACTTGGCTCTTATCAGTTATTGAGGGTGTTGTCTGAGAATCAATCAGTGATTTTCACACACTACAGGACACAAAGGACCGATTATTTAAAACATGATTCAAATCAGTGTGTCTTCAAGAGTCTCCAGCTGCGTCAGAGGTGGCAGGATTCAATCAGAGAATGCCCTTCAGAGAGTCTGGAGAGGCAAAGTTTGTCACAAGCGCCTTGTGCTTTCATAAAAAACAAAAAAAAGCCAAGAGAGTAACAAGGACCTTCAGTACTCTCTGTCACTATGTCTGTGGGAAGGATCTGGTAGCTCTTGACTTCCAGCCTGTTTTTTTGCTACAAACAGAAAGGTCATGTCAAGGTCACAACTGAAGCACTGACCCTGGAGAAACCGATGAAATGCAGACACTCTATCAAAAAAACAAAACAAAAACAAAAACACGATTGCCTCTCTGCTGCTGTGTCCCACCTTAACAAGCAGCAGCATATCTGAACCACCCTGGGGTCAAACACATAAGATGGGGATACGTCATTTACCACATCACTTCCAGCCACCTTTTTAAGGGTGACTGGTGGATAAAAGTGAACTTGAACAAGCTCTGTGGTCTGACTGAAACTAAAACACACGTATGCATAGACAGAAACTTGTACATCTTCTAAGCATACACATGAGATTACTCTGTAAGGCATTGTTTTTGTCATATTTTTTGCTGCTGCTTGGCATCTTCTTATGGGATAAATTACTATATAAGTATATACTGAAAATATATATAATATACTTTGCTGTATAACAAGTACAACTCTAATTCTAAGCCTATCTCTATAAATCCTCATGTATATGTGTGGCCACCTGCTCCAGGGGGGAGAACATTGGAAACCAACTCAAAATATCTATCAGATAAAGCAGTCGGTGTTTGCTTGTAGTGCATGTTTTTAGTTTACTCTGCACTTGTAAACATACACAGTGCCTAGTAATGCTTTAACAAGAAGACACTAGACAAATTGATGTCACTCTAAGTACACACGGAGAAACTGACACAATAAACTGACAACAAAATGAAATGCTTGGAAATCCAATAGCTGTTTGAGTCAGTGTGTTTTTGTGTCTAACAACAGTAGATGTATCAGACATAATGCTGTGAGTGTTCTTTTTTTTTTTTTTTTTGATGGAAAAAATGTCAAGATTTTCACACAGCCAAGACGCTCTTTAGGAGCTTGGTTAAGAATTTTGGGTTAGTGTGTTAAATTTCTCAGGATTTGATACACGAGGACTTTTTCCTTTAGTTTAAAGTTGGTAAATGTTAATGTTTATCGGTAGGGTTGGTTTGCAAGTAGCAGTGTTTAGTTCTACTTGAGTTCTCCTTGTTCTAACTCTAATTATTAACACGTCTTGCCAAGCTCACCAGATCAGATTTAATTATCAACAGTATTTTGTTTACTGAGGTAATATATTTCTTTTTCCATAAAAAATAACTAGAAATTTGTAGCTTATATTTCATCATAAATTCTCACCAGCAGTCGTAAGCAGTAGTCTTATATTCCACTCGCATTACCCACTGATTTTAACAGATTTTACGCTCAATGAATAAATATATAGCTGAATGATTTAGCTTGTGTGTGTAGCGTTTTGCTTGGGGATAATGTTATTAACATGGATTTAAGATTTAAATAATGACTTTGACAGTGAGGGTGTTTGGCAGAGTTTGTTGGTAGGTGAAAGCTCTGAACTTTGCTAAAACCTCTTTGCAAATATAGAAGTCTCCTTTTAGTTTGCTTTACATCTCTCCTCCTCTCTCTGTGTACGTGTGTGTTTTTGTACAGGAGCCCTCTGCTACGCTGAGCTTGGCACCATGATCACCAAATCTGGGGGGGAGTATTCATATTTAATGGAGGCTTTTGGCTCCCTCGTAGCCTACCTTTACTCCTGGACCACTGTTATGGTGCTAAAGCCCTCCTCCTTCGCCATCATCACACTGAGCTTTGCAGAATACGCCTCCACTCCTTTCTACCCTGGCTGCACGCCTCCTGTTATTGTTACCAAGTGTCTATCAGCAGCAGCTATATGTGAGTTTCACTGTAATGCTTGTTGTTGTGGAGAAATTGCTGATCAATGGTCAGGTCAGGAGGGAAGAAAGTGTTCAGGAGCCTCTGAAGTCTTATAGTGTAATGTTTATTGAAGCTGGTCAAGGAGAAAGAGAGACACTCTCAAGTACATCAGGTAGGTGCATGAGTCGGTCTCACATTTGCCCAGCTCATGCCGGTGGTCAGACTTAAAACCCCTACAGATAACGCCACAAATACTATACACCCACAAATGTTCAAGGCGAATGTATTTACAGCACATTCTGGCATCTGGTTAATGGAATATCAGCGGCTATCTGTGATGTCTAGGAAGCCAGCAGTCAGTCCCCGCGACCTTGGTTACTAGGCAATGTCGAGATAGGCTGACTCGTGTCCTCCCAGAGCAACCCAAACAGCTGCCTCACACATCAAGGAAAGATATGCCTGACTTCGTGTAACCTAAGGATAGAAACTTCCATAACACTTGTGACTTAATGGTTAAAAGATGTCAATTACACATACAGTGTTAGTCATTGTATATGTTACTGATTAGTAGACATACTGAAACTACACTACTGACCACTGAAGTCTTTTCTTTTTATCAGTATGTTCAGAGAGGCACTCAATAAGCTTTTTGTTAATCATGAAAAACTCTTCTTCTGAATCACCCAATAATAATAATAATAATAATAATAATAATAATGCATTTAATTTGTACTGTGCTTTTCATTCACAGTGAATCTCAAAGTGCTGCAGTGTTAAAGACATATGACATGTAACAAAGAAAATAACAAGAGTTAAGATGAAAAAGTCTTCCTGAATAAAAAGGTTTTTAAGCCTGTTTTTTGGAAACAAACCAACATCATATAAATAAGTTCACTTATGGCTTGGGCTGGTTAAGCTAGATTAACTAATTCTGCACAATATTACAATAGAAAAAGGAAAAACAATGATGAATTGTTAGTAAATTGTTCATGTCTAAGTCAAAGGGGAAAGTCAAGGTCAAAGTATTAAGTAAGTTGGAATATGGGGATGCTGCATATTGCTTTTTGTTTTGTTTTTTTCTTCTCAGTTACAATTGTCACCGTCAACTGTTTGAGTGTCAAACTGGCGAACTACGTGCAGAACTTCTTCACTGCAGCCAAACTTTTCATCATTCTTGTCATAGTGGGAGCCGGCATTGTTATGTTGGCACAAGGTGAGATTTCATGTTCTATCAGTGGCTTTGAAACACAACTCTGCCTTTTCAAATCTTGCAATTAACAATAATAATAACTTTGTGTCCAGGAAAATCCAAGACTTTGTCAAATACCTTTGATGGTGCCTCATCGTCTGTTGGAGCAATTGGACTTGCGTTTTACAACGGGCTTTGGGCTTATGATGGATGGTAACAGTTGTACTTCTCTTCACTTTGCTCTGTCTAAAGCGATGCATTGAAGTGTGCTTTCTCAACCAATTTCCTACTGTACTTACTTTATGTGAGGAGTACTGTGACCCTTCTGATCAACCACTTTTATTCAGGGACTGAAAAAGGCTTTTTCATGTGCTGGTGGCACCATTTTTGCTCTCGAGAAGGGTCACAACAATACAACAGCAGCACACTGCCTTTCAGCTACTCTCTAACTCCATGCTCTTTCTCAAAATGTGTGCATTCAACCCTCAGACATGCACCTTTTTTTTAAATCAACTGTCACAGTGACCATCATGATCATGATGATGTTTGTCTTTCCTTAGTCTGTGTTTGCACAGTAAAAGAGGACTGTGTCCGTTTTGAAACTTGTTTGTGCATTACAGAGCACCAGCAGGTGAAGGTTGCCACAACCTTTTTGTTTATGAGCATGAATGTGGGAGTGTGGCAGCTACTGACCATTCTGGGATATAATATCTTCTGATTAGTCCTCTTCCTATGTGTGTGTCTTCACTGTTGGAATTGGAGTTTCAGTAGTCATGCTTGTTCCTTCTATGAATGGGACCAGCTGGGAATTTTTTGTTTGGCCTCCCTCCATCTCCTCCTGGTGCAGGAGTGTTTGGCCGAGCCTGACTGAAGTTCTTTGTATTGTGTAAGATCAATCCGGGCTTTCTCTGGAGGGGTAAGGTGGGGTCATGTGACTGATGCACTTTCATTTTTATGTCATGTTGGGATCACAGCAGGGTGTCAGGCTTTAAAGGACCAGTATGTAGGATTTAGTGGCATCTAGTGGTGAGGTTGCAGATTGCAACCAACTGAATACCCTTCCCCTCAACCCCTCCCCTTCCAACCGTGTAGTAGAACCTACGGTGGCTGCAAAACACCGTTCTGGGCTACTGTAGGATCATGGCAGTGCAACATGGCAGGCTCTGTGGAAGAGGACCCACTCCCTATGTAGATATAAAGGGCTCATTCTAAGGTAACGAAAACACAACAATTCTTATTTTCACGAGATTATACACTAATTAAAACTTATGAATATTATATTCCATTTCTGCCAAGTCCGTTCCATTGCCACTAAATCTTACCCACTGGTCCTTTAAGCCTGTGTAACAATAGGGTCAATTAGAGGGCAAAGCCAGTGTGAAATACCATATAAAACACCACGGACACTTAAGATGCTGAGAGGGATTACAGAGATTCCCTTACATAGGGTTGGCACTGCAGGCTGGCTGAGCAAGTCCTTGCAAATTTCAGTGAGCTGCTCTGCAGAGGATCAACACCTTTGATTAGATCAGAGTTGTTTGTATTATTTTATGGCAGACTGCTATCTTTATAGCAGACACATATGGTCTTTGTTTTCTCATTTTATTGTTTTCTCAGGAATCAATTGAATTTCATCACAGAGGAGCTGAAAGACCCATTCAGGTAAGAGATTCCCATACAATCTAAATCTGAACTCAGCCCAGTCAAAAATTGCATTTATTGCAATTATGTAGTAATATACAAAGTCAGAGCAGTGTGTCTAATAATGTAGGCTTATAAAGTGCACTTGAGTTCATACAGATACACTGAACTAACAAAAAGGCTTTCTTTTAAGTGTTCATACATAATTTGTTTCAGATATTTGAAGCACATATTGCTGTTTACATGTGTACAGTCCGCAGTGTGTTACTTACATATATAGTAGATTTTTTTTCTGTCAATTTGCAACAGGAACTTGCCACTGGCCATCCTCATTGGGATCCCTTTGGTGACAGCGTGCTATGTGTTGGTCAACATCGCTTATTTCAGTGTTATGAGCACCACTGAAGTGCTGTTGTCTCCAGCTGTTGCCGTGGTGAGAAGCAAAGAAGGTTGCCATGGTTATTGAGAAGTAGAGAGCTAATAGTCATGAAGATTTATAGTTAGTTCGTAATGACTTCTTCGGTGTGGTTAGAAATGAATATAAAATAATGAGAACTGCCTAACAGGAGACAGTTCATTATTTCACATGTATACAGTATGTGTAAATATATTGTTTATTCCAGAGAATGAAACAGCTCAGTATTCATTTACTCTGCTCACTTGTCTTTTATGAAGGATTTGTTTGTGTCCCTTTAGACTTTTGGAGACAGAGTCCTTTACCCTATGTCTTGGATTGTTCCGCTTTTTGTTGTTTTGTCTACATTTGGCGCTGCCAACGGAAGCTGCTTCACTGCTGGCAGGTAGAGAGAGACAACCGTCACTTTATGCAAAAGCAGAAGCTAGTGTTGTGTATATTTGTGTGCATGTGCGTGTGAAGACATGCACATGAAAAGTTTGAAATGTAAGAATATTGATGTGCTTGGAAAGAACTTGAGAGAAAAGAGGAAAAAGATGCAAATAGAAACAAAATCACTACAACAAAAGTACAATAATAATACTCACCAAGACAAAACATATATATTTTTTATCTTTCTATGCTCACAGACTGATCTATGTATCTGGCCGAGAGGGTCACATGGTGAAAATCTTATCCTATATTAGTCTGAAGTACTACACCCCGTCCCCAGCTCTCATATTCAACGTGAGTCCTGCATATTTAATGAGTCAACTTATGTACGTTTCAATTTGATCTGTTTATACATCATGACCGTCTTATTTAATGTTCAAAAACCTTTGCATGGCATTCACTGTGTGTTAAGTAAGGTTTGTGACACTTAAAATCACAATTTTCACAATGCATGAACATTAAATAGCAGAAAAAGGTCTTTATTTTTGTCATTTGAAAAAGCTTGAAGATAAACAACTACTGTGTTGTTTCCTTTCAAGTGAACAAGATATAGTATTTTCTCCTGTTAACCAGTCACTGTTTGATTTCTCTTATTGTTTTATGTTTTAGGGTATGATGGCTTTTTTCTACATTATCCCAGCAGACATCAACACCCTCATTAACTACTTCAGCTTTGCTCAGTGGACGTTCTATGGTTTGACATCTCTGGCTCTTATAGTCATGCGTTTCACCAGGAAGGAGCTCCACAGACCAGTGAAGGTGAGGCTTGACTGTGGCTTTGCGCAGTTTTCAAACAACATGTGACCACGCGGCAACAGCACGAGTAAAAAGTAAACAGTGAATTCTGTGTGATTACCCACAGGTGCCGATTGTCGTAGCAGGCCTAATGGTCCTGGTGTCCTGCTACTTAGTGCTGGCCCCCATCATTGATAAGCCAGACCTGGAATACCTCTACTGTACTATCTTCATCTTCAGCGGACTCCTCCTCTACTACCCTTTCATCCACCTGAAGGTCACCTGGGCACGCAAACTCATGAGTAAGTTTACTCTTAAAAGTTCATTCTCTCTAGGAACACACTTGTGCAAATAATAATTGAGGTAATCACAAATAAATAGTGAAATGTATATATTGGTTCATATAATAATCACTGTACACTAAAATGAGAATTAATGTGGTCAAAAGGAAGAAAACAAATGAATAGTCATGTTGTGCTTATGGTGAACTGACTCCAATAATACTGATGCTGCTGTGACCTTTGACCTTCATTAGGGCCCATCACCGTGTATCTCCAGCTACTGATGGAAGTAGTTCCTCCAGAGATATCTGTATGAGAAGGGGCAGAAATGACACCCAGGTCAACTTCAACTGGTTTCCTGTGTTAGGAAACATGTCAAACCCCCTTTGGCCAACTGTGGGCTGGAAATGTGGTACCCAGAGTGGGTCAGAGGCAAAAATCAGAGCTCATTTCTGTCTGAATAGCTGCATGACAAAAGTAAAAGTGGATGTAGTATGTTCACGAACCTGTTTAGCTGGCCAATTTTTTCATTTGCGTCCAGGACTGAAAAAAAAAAAGAGGATCCCTGTTTATAAATATATAATAATATAAAATAATATCATATATATATATATAGTGGGGTCAAAAAAGTCTGAGACCACTAGTCAAGATACTTTTATTTTGCATTTGTTTTGAATGTAATACTATTTTTTCAATTACAAATGATAATATCAGCTTAACCAATTGAGTGAAAAGTTGAATCTTTGAAAAAGATACATGAATTTCAGTATTTGGTATGTCCACCTCTTTTGCTTTAATGACAGCATGCACTTGAGCTGGCATGGACTTTTTGCAAAACCCAATGACCCATGTTATCCCAGCATGACTTGACAATGTTCCAAAGAGCATCTTGTGATTTCACAGAATGCTTGGCTTTCTCAGTCTTCACATGCCCCCATAAATGTTCAATGGGGTTGAGGTCAGGTCAGTCCTTGGTCTTCTTTGGTCTTCAAGTAGTTCTTGCAAAGTTTAAGGTGTGTTTGGGGTCATTATCCTGCTGCATTATGAATCCTTCTTCACAAAGATGCAAACCAGAGGCTATAGCATGTCTCTGAAGAACAGAGTGGTACTTCTCCTTGGTCAGGGTACAGTCAGTTCATTGCAAGTGTCCAACTCTATAGTAGGCAAAACACCCCCAGACTGAATATTCCCACCACCATGTTTCACTGTGGGTTTGCGGTATCATTCTCTCTCCTGTTCGTCTCCTTACATACACCCTTTTGTTACTGCCATGAATCTCAAACTTGGATTCATCAGGAAACAGGACTTTTTCCAGTCGTCCACTGTGAAATGCTGGTATTTCTACACCACTACAGCACAGCCTTCTTTTGACTGTACTTTTGCTGATTGGAGTCTTGCGTTTTTCCTTTAGCAAATTCTGTATCTGTGATGAAGTTGCTTTTCTATCTCTCAGGGAACTAAGCTTGATGTTTTGAAGTTCTGATGTTGTGGTCACTTTTTGTCTGCCTGATCTTGCTTTGGATACAATTGATCCAGTTTCTCCAAAGTGTTTTAAAGTTCCATACACTGCCCCCTTAGAAACCTTTAGTCTAGCCATGATTTGATGCCAACAATTTGACTTCTGACACTTTCACTTAGTTCTGATGCCGTGTTTCTCACTATCACAATGCTACTTAGTAAGCAATGACCTGCTGGAAACTTGAGGCACATATTTAGAACATGTGAA
Source organism: Scomberomorus guttatus (assembly GCA_038419695.1). Taxonomy (NCBI): domain Eukaryota; kingdom Metazoa; phylum Chordata; class Actinopteri; order Scombriformes; family Scombridae; genus Scomberomorus; species Scomberomorus guttatus. The sequence continues at coordinate 14,912,948 of CM076445.1, forward strand.
CACCTGCTGCAAGTTGAGTTACTTGCAGCAGGTGATGAGTTTGATCTGATGAGTAGATCAAATCCAGTGTCATCTGAACGCATGCTTCAGTGGAAGGGATTCAACTCAAGGATATCTGACCTTTTGTACAAAGGAGTTAAAATGGTCAATGCCACAAATTTGCTTAAATTTAATTGCTGACTTATAAATAGTGCAGAATCTCGAATATTTCTTCTTCATTTTACGTCATAACTTCTTGTGTTTTTAGATGTTTCTGAATCCTCAAACTTTCTGATTATTTCCAGGTTTACATGAGATTTTCAATGTGGTCTCAGACTTTTGGACCCCACTGTATATATATTTAAAATAAAGACATAGCCTAACAATCAAAAGAGCTGATCTGATGTTATTATGAATATATAGCCAGCACTTATAGGAAGCATTAAGCAATCAGTAAAACATTTTTCATGTAGTTGATGTGCAATATAGTTTTAAGATCACTCGATCTAGAGCTGCTAGAGGATTTAGATATGCGTGCATCTACACTTGAGCAAAGGGAAATGGTCAACATTTTAAATGCAGGACGCGACCACGTGAAGGCTTCGCAAATCATGCAAGGAAGTGATGTGGAAACATGTTTATTTTTGTTTCTCCAGAGGGTGTAAGATAAAAGATCAGAGTTTCCTTAATGATGTCTGCGCATTATTTAATAATGCTCTCTTTCCTCTCTTTCACACTGGATTATAGCAGAACTGTGCTGCATTGTGTGACCTAAATGTATCTTGTTGAGTAGTGGACATGAGAAATAAACAATTTGTGATTTCAGCAAAGATCCCTGCTGTGTCTTCATGATCTGATGACTGTGATTATGAAATATTATATTATGAGATATATTTGTTTTTAACTGGAATGTAGACATGTGGTGTGTTATGTTGCACAACTGCAACTGATGGCACCACAAGTTCAGGCGACAACTACTATTAATCACAATTAGCAGTTAGTAGAAGTCTGAGTCTGAGTTTTCGAATCAACATGAACTCGAGGAGGAACAATGAGGTCACAGAACCTCCACCTGGATCGCTGGTTCATCAGTCTAAAGCAGCAAGGTGAAGAGACTCCTGAAGAGAGGAACGGTGGGAACATTTAACAACAAAAGTGAGCAGGGTATTTTCTTGAAGTCCATTTAACATATAAATGTTATAAACATATGATTTGTTCACATACATACTTTCAAAATTCAAAATACGGGACTATTTTATTCCATTACTGATATAAACAAACCATTTACAGCATCGTAAACCATTACATATTTAGATTTGGCTGTTGTCCAGTGTTGCTCCATGTATTAAAGGACTTGATGTGACTTGGTATTACTCAATGTGAGAGTAATACCAAGCGAGCATTTGTTAATATTTGGATTACAGATTGTGCCTTGAACAAAACCACCATCTGTTGCGTTGGAAAATGTCGAAAATGTGAAAACATTGTGAACTTCACCGTATTGGTATTAACTGCAGGCGTGCTCATTTGTTATTTTGTGAACATGGTGGTCTGTAATGATGGATTTGTGGACTGTGTCATGCTTGAAACAATGAATTTTCACACCTGTGCTTTGAAATAGACTATTATTAGTAAGAGCAGTAGAATGAGTGAATCGGCTGTTCCAAGAAATCTCCAGCGGATGTCAGTGCAGCATTGCTATATGGAACTGTGAAGGCATGGAGGTCCTTCACATTATGCTCTTTGTATTGGTATATGCAATAAATAATATTTAATATCATTACTTGAGTAAATGGGGAAATCTAAGCAGTGAAATGTTTCTCTGGCCAATATGCATTGTGGTTCAGTGGCACCCTGTAATCAAGTAAAGAATGCAGACTTCTGCAGAAACTAGATGTGGTGTTTGATGCCCTCTAGTGGTGCATATTTGTTTTACATGCAGAGTAGGATCTTCCATGTGTGATCCTTTGGTGTAAAAGTTGAGGTTTTTCTACGTGCCAATAAATCTGCATTGGCTGTGCTTAATGAGTGAACATTTGCAGAGAAGCTGCTTACTAACTTCTGCCAAATTAGGCTGGAACTGTTCAGAGGAGCAGCAAGCAGATTGTGTAGCCTGTTGTGTTTGGCTCTGTTTAAATGCACATGACGCTTTTGTCAAAGACTGCTGTTATCCTGCAGAGTCAACTCAACAGGGGAATGACAGGGAAACACAGTGGAGTGGTCACTCGCATGCAAACAGTTGCCCCCGACACCAGGTAGGTACACTGCATCATCCACAGAGAGGCGCTTGCTGCCAAGAGAATACCTGATAGACTGAAGGACATTTAGGACAATACAGTGGAAATGGTTAACTTTGTTAAAGCAAAGCCCCTGAACTATTTTCTGCACTATGAGATGAAACGGGCAGCGACCACTTAATGCTGTTAATCCAATTAATCCAATCTTTTGACAAGATTTTTGAGTTGAAAGACAAATTTTCTTTACTGACCAACCTTTTCACTTGTCGGGGTACTTGCATTACAATGAGTGGCGATTGGCCTATTGAATCTTGGATTACAGGACCTCTCAGCAGCCATATTCAGCGTGCAGAACAAAACTGAGGCTATGACTAAAAAGTTGGACCTCTGGTCTGACTGCGTTAACAAGGACAACACACAAATGCAGGGCCGTGCAGAGACCTTTAGAGGGGCAGGGGCTCAAAGTTAGAAAGGGGCACATGGAACAAGATTTTAAAACATCATACACCAAAATAATTTACAGCATAACCTGTTGAATTATAGCAACCCATATTCAAACAGAATGTAATACTGAATATTACAACAAACTGCATCATACTATATCATTGTCCCCCACCCAGTGAAATCAGAGGAGGGGGGCTATGATTCACTCTCTATTGTGTGTGTGTGTGTGTGCTCTGTTGGCACCTATTAAACATCACAGAGCCAAAGGCAACATTCTCTGCAGGCAGGATGAGGCACACTGTGTGAGAACCATAATGGCCACAGTATAGATCATAAACTGTGAGGACAGAGGTTTTGTCATTGTAAGGGTAAATAAATGGCAGGATTAGCCCAAGGTTTCAAGTATTTTTGTCTGAAGTACTTAGTTTATAATGTTTGACTGAATGGCATATAAATCAATTTGCTTTCAAAAACAAAAACCCCTGAGTGCTGCTCCTTTAAAGACATTTATACATATTGTTTCTAAACAAAGAATATGCTTTTGATATGGTGACAATCTCTGATCCAGAGCACAACATGTAGCTCTTCAAATCCCATAATGACAAAGAATTGGGATGGAAAGGGGAGAGTCTTTAAAGACTATAAAATATGGCTGAAAATAATGGAGAGACAGAGTTCAAAAGTAGTGCAAGAGACAGACAAAACCACACAGCTATAAAGTCTTATCTTAAAAGAAACCGCACAAGTTAAGCACAAGCAGCACATGGCTGCTATTTCATAATTTTAATTTAGATCTTTTTTTCTGCAAAAGTAAGAAAACATTCTACTTCTAGTCAGCACATCTTTAAGGTTTAAAACAAGAAACATCCAGTGAGCTGGGATGTGTCATTTTCACATGCGTTTTGTCAGGAATGGCCAAATAGTCTCTCAAGCATTGAAATATTTATGCAGATGGGTTTTTTTGCTGGTGTCCCATCTATTTTATTAAGGTACAGTTACTGAGGTCAACAACCTTTTAACAGCTTAGGAAAACATCATGTTAATAGAGTTGTTGTGTAGTGTTAGTATCTGTATTAAAAGATCCTTTTACAGCAGGTTTCAATCTTGTGCTACAACTTTTGTTGGTTAGGATGCCCTTTAGTTTACATTTGAATAACAGATTGTGTCTTTAAAAATTCACTCTGAAAATGTAAAAAGCCTTCCTCTTTAAAAATCTGACAGAGCATGAAGCAGAACTTTAACTTGTATGGTGTTAATTACAGTAATTGTGGTCAAACGACACACAGTGGGAACGCATCAGCAGTCAAGTTATCCAAACTATCAGCTACATTAACATTACTGTCCTGTAAAGCAGCAGCACCTGATAAACTGGACGGTTAAAACAACACTAATGTCAATTTAACAAACTTTAGCTTCACTGAAGCGTTTTTGCTACTTACTTTGTTGTCTTTTGTCAAACACATTATTATTTGATGGTGCACATGTCAGTTAATGTCATATATGATCCACCTTTTTGCCAGAAGAGTGTCTGTTTTGATTTTATTACATTTTTACTACATGTGACAATACTGCTCCATTATGACAGGTTAGAGCTTCATATTGAATGTTAAGAGTTAATGAATGTTTATATGGTAACTATGCAGTCGTATTTTAAAATCACCCGAGTGTCTAACTTTTGATCCATTTACCTCATAGACCATCATATTTTAATAGTTAAATTAGATAAGTAGTTGTACTGCAGTTTCTGAAGTAATAGAAATGTAGAAATATAATGTTTAAATAATTTCAGGTTGAACATTTTCTTTATTATGAAATCATAGTCTCATTGAATATTTTATATTATGAAAGTAAGTTATGTTGAATTTATATTTGAAATTATGTTTTTGAAAGTTTAATCACATAATTGTTGCTTTAACTTTTTATTTCATTTCAGTATAGTATTAAACTTTTATTTCAGTGTAGATGGTTTGAGAAAGTTGAATCAATGAAGGTTGGATGTCTAGACATGATGAGAAGTGTTACTATGAATGTTAATGTTTGGTATGTTGATAGAAGTATTGACTTATTATGAAATGAATGTATAATGCTGAACTGTTTTCAGAATGTTTTTTACAATATATGATACAAGGCGACATGAAATATTCAGAGCTAGTGACTCTGAAGTGTGAGTTTTGCATTTAAAACTCAAAATTTAATTCCCCGGTGTAAGAAAAGTCAACCACACCTTAAGAGTTGCCCTGAAACAAAGAAATTGAATATTCATCAACAATTCAGTGCAGAAACATTTAAAACACACCCAAAACTCTGCTTGTTTTATCCAAACTTATAAAGACAAACTCAGATGGATGTCCTTTGAGCTGGTCTCCAGAAACTCATGAGCCAAGACAATTCTTACTAAAATGTCTCTTTTCTTTGTTTTTTGACCAAGTATATGTGCATTTTAGTCTTTTAGTGAGCTATTGTTCAGTTTGTTTTTCTTTATTTGTAACATTAAGTCCCGTGTTTCCAAGTTTACACCGCTAAAGATTTGAAAGCGTTCAGATTTAACTTCAGCATTCAACTAAGATAACAACTGAATCCTCAGCTCAGACAGTAACGCCGCTCTGAAGAAGAAAGCAACACTTGAAACTGTATATCGGCCTGCTTGCTGACAGCAGTTGGCCAACTAGGACTTAAAGACTCTTTCCAGAGCAGCCTGAAACAGCTTGACACCTCTCCACCGGTAGTTCAACACCACTAAACTGCAAAGACTCAAACCGGTCCAGGCCGGACCACATCGCACCAAGCTGCAACTCCAACTCCATCTACCAAGACCTGCCAGGACTCTGTCTCTGCAGCAATAAAACTCGTCAGTAAGGCATAACATGGCTTTGTGATCAAGGGTTGATGTCAAATAATGTAAAAAAAAATTAGCTTTCCCTTAGCATTCCCCGTTGCAGTACATTAGCCTCGAGTCACACACTTCGAGCCACTATTTCTAAACAATTTTCTTTATTATTTTCTTTTATTATCATTTATAGACCTTATAATTATTTTTTAAATGTATTATCTTATGCTTTATCATGTATCCTCAAGATGTTTATCTATTAATAAATGTCTTCATTAATCCTAAGAAGTTGTGTTTTTTCTTTGAGCACAGTAAACAGAGGTCACTGCTCGGATGAGAAATTATGGTTATGAGACTGATTAACTGACCAAATTGAGAATTAAATTCAAGCTTTAATGTTTCCCCCGGACATTAAAGACGAGATTTATATTAATAAAAGAGTTAATGTTCCAACATTTAAATGCCCTTTGCAACAACATATCTCAGATGTCAGTGTCTGTGGTGAGTTAAGTTATTCATATTATGCTGATGTGCATGTCACAAATATGTTTGAAATATGAGAGGGCTTTATATGTGGCTGAATGAAGAGCAAAATTGTTAATAACACTGTCATGTAGGCCTCCTTTATGTTTGTTATACTTTCTTTTTGTAGCAGCCTTAAAAACAAAATGTAACATCATGTGAGAGTTGGCCGTCTGTGGAGGTAGAGGGGGTACGCAGCAGGAGGTTGAAGGTTTGAGGGGGTACAGGACTTTAAAAAGTTTGGAAACCACTGTTCTATCCTATCTCCTACTATATGTTTTTTTAACATTTTGCACTGAGTAGAGATGCAGTTACATTCTGTTTCATCACTCTTTAATGGGCTTAGATCTCAGGATGAAAGAAGCAACATTTTTTCGTTTGAGTTCTGGACAGGAAAAGTAAAACCACTCAGAATTTACAAAAAAAAGTTCTGTCTTTATGTGTTGTTGGTGTTTTTTTTTGAGATGATGCAAGGTAACTCTCCATTCAGTGACAGTGGAGTTTATGCATTACAGAATGAGTTTGTAGTTGTGAAATACAATTATTCATTTTCAACGATCTATACTCAACTGACTTATAGTAGATCACAGGAGGAGGTAAACTGTGGATCTGTTGGATATTTTCATGAATGACTTAGTGTGTGCCTGACAATAAGAGGCATCATGCTGATGGAGCGGGGGTGAGCGGATGAAGCATTTTACTGCTCAGTTCAATGTCAAGAGTATAAGCCTCCTAAACTGATCCAGTGAATACAAATTGTGTCATATTGCTTTGACATTGTCACCTGTCCAACAGAAAAAAAGCACACAAATCTTTCATGACATTTTGTTACTTTAGATGCACATTCAAACATTTAGTTTAATACCTTTACAATATGCCATACAGCAAAGTGCTGGTCTGTACAGCAAGCAAACAAATGAAAATATATAAGACCGTGTTGTTGAGCTTTGGATCCCTATTGGCTGACATCCCAGCAAGCAGTACCCTCCCCCTGGCTCTTTGACAATCTAGCTGACCAGCATATTTTGGGAGATTGAATGGAAACTACAGCACTCATACCCAGCTTCAAACACCACGCAGGAAGGACCAGAGCTGAGACTTGAACCCAAATCTTTCTGGCTGTGTGGTGGCAGAGCAGAGCCACTCCACCAATTCTAGTGCTGCCACTCACTCGCACCCATTTATGGTGATGATGTCTTCTTTATCTCTTGGAAATAGCAGTTTAACCTGCATTACAACTCACTCCTGACATACACATTTTCACCTGGTCACGTGAGCTGGCTGTGATATAATCAAGTGCAGTTGCTTCTGTCTGTAATTTACTGACTATAGCATGTCTTAATCAAACTTTGCATTAGTGCATTGGTAGATTGATTGAACATTAATATGCTTAATACTCTGATGAAATGAATGCACACTCTAACATACACACATTCTGTACATATGCATGCACCCTTGCCTGCATACACACATGCACACACGTTGTCCTAGGTCACTTCTGGGGACATTACATAGACTTACATTCATTTCCTGGAGACCCTAACCCTAAACATAACCACTACTTGCCTAACCCCTAACCCTAACCTTAACCACTGACCAAAAAATCAGTGTTTTACCAATTGGGGACACGGCTTTAGTCCCCAATTGGACAAGCTGTCCCCAATTTAATGGTTTTTAGTCTGAAATTTGTCCCCGAAAGTAGCCTATGACAGATCCACACACACGCACACATACACACACAGACACACACAGACACACACACACACACACGTACAGTACACTCAAATATCATCTTATTAATGGATAGACAGCCCTGATGAGAACTCATCTACATATCATTATCATCACATTACAGAGGTTTTCCAATCAGTTACTGAATTAGCATTTGGATTAGAACCTTGCAATCATTCAGCGACCTTTCCAAAAAACGCATTATAATGTGTCACTAATGAACATATGCTAACGACAAAGTCTGCACTTGTTCCGATTGTTTTTGGATTATCAGAAATAATACTTCAAGACCTTAGAGAATGAGTTTTTACCTGACATCCTTGATAATTGACCTATGCACTGTGATTGCTCCACTGTATATTTTGTGACTCTAGAAAATGCACCCAGCTCACTGATTTAAGAAACTGAGGTCAGAGGAATGTAAAAATAATATTTTTATTATTTTTCACACTGCAACACAAAAAGAACCAAGTATCACTTTAACATCTTGCCGAGGAGTCTATTTTGTCAACATGACCTGTTTTCCTCCATTGGAGGGCACACTTGAATAAGCGGTGGTAGTGAAGCGAGCCAGAGCCACTGCATGTACACTGTGATGCTTTTACAGTAGAGGATCCACATCCATTTTTCTGAGACACATTCCCAAGATTTGTGGCTCACCTCCACCTGGCACCGCTCCCAGAAATGTCCTGGCATTGCCTTTAGTGTTAAGAACATTATGAAAAAATGCTCTTCACATGAATTATTATGTTTCAAATGATTGTTCTCTCACAAATGTCTCATTAATAACTTTGTTTGACAGCATTTCTCTTGCTATCTCATGCATGCCTGTTAGTCTTTCCTTCTTTCTTAGCCAGCAGGTGCTGCTGATTTACATAATTCTTCAGCATTGTGTGACAGAAGCGTTCAAAAAACACATAGGCCTATTCATTACTCTTTCTAAACGCAAAACCATAATAGTGATTAAACCTGGGTGAAGTATTAATATGTATTATTGGTGTTTTTTTAGTGGGGTAAATTTAACAAATCATATTTATTAGTGTCAGATAAAAAATAAGGCAAATGTGCTGCATTTAATGTGAAATGCCTTTTCGTCTACAGTCCTTTGGCACTGAATTAATGGCAGTCTCTCATAAATCCAAACCATCTGCCACACTGAGTTGCATCTTTTCTCTCTCTCACACACACACACCTGCAAAACTAATCTTAAAAATGTGGCTTTGTTTGTTTGCTCCATGTTTCCAGGTGTGGATAAGCTGAGCCCAAGGCGCTGGATACTGCTGATAAATTGTTAATGACATGAGTTGACCTCACAAACTCTGCCAGCTTATGGGGTTTTACAATAAAAAAATATTTCTGTGACATCACTGAATAGAGAAACAATTGATCACAACAGAAACCTGAATATCAGAGGCCTGTACTACAAAGCAGGATTTGGGGTTAGTGAGGTAACTTCAGGTTCAACTCTGGGTTTTCAGGGTTACGACAGGTTCACTTCTTCCTGGGGTACATCGCCGTGGTAACTTATGCTGAACCTGCTCCAGAGCAGAGAGGTCGTTTACGACACTAAACACATAATGATGATTTTAGCTGCATTTTAATTGTGCAAAGTTTTTTTTATCCCCAGAGTGATCGCTGGATGATTTTACACTCTGATTCCAGTTCTGATTCACTGCCGCTCAGAATAACATGAGACAAATGTGTGATGATAACTGGAAATAAAAACGAAAGCTTGTCTTTCTTTAGAAAAATAACCCACATACTGTTAATTGGCTCCCATGATTATAAATGCAACGTAGACCTCATCAGTCATTAACTACGTTTCCACTCTTTGCTTCGGTAGCAGCAACAGTCTGTTAAGTTTCTTTTTTTATGTGACATATTCAGAATGGTTTCTTCATCATCCGACTAAATAGCAAAAAATACTCACTCTATAATCATATATAATAATACCTACATGTATTTTAAGCCTTAGCCTACTTTTAATATTTGGAAATTATTTCTAGTGTTTCTACATCTTCTTATTCTGTTACATTTCACTTTATTGAATATGACTTTTTGTTGTCCCTAAAACAGAAGTTTTCCACAGGTACTTGGTATCACCGTTTCATCTCATATCACATGAAGTACTTCATTCATGGTTCTGATGATGTCGCTTGTAATTAACAACCCCGCCTCTTTCACATGAACGCTAGTTGATAGTGAGCTTCATAGTACTGGTTAGCTGGACAGCCAAAGTTAGGCTCAGTGAAGCCAGATAATGAAAAGATATCCTGGGTATGTTGAAGTACTTGACTTCTGTTTATGCTGCCATCCCTTCTTTTTCTTTTTCTCTTTGCTGCATCCATCTCTTTCACTGTCTTCCCCTTGTTAAAGGGGACCTATTATGTATTGTTACAATGTCAGATGTTCATATTAAACGTGGCCAAAGTGTCAAATAATGAGGTAAACGTATGTAGAAGTAATCCCTGTGAGAAAAAAGCTCAGGCCTCAGACTGCTCTGAACACTCGGTTTTCAACGTTTTTTTCTACTTTCAGCCTGAGCCGATGTTGACTCGTGACAGAGTTCACTGCTGTTCAGCTAACATAATGGTGTTTTTCCATTGTTTTGGGGGTAGTCATGCTGAGCCATGACTCGAGTGGAGCTGGCACGCTGTGAGTGTTTTTCCATCACACAGCAGGCAAAGTAAAACAAGTAGTTTACCTGTTGGAGGTGTGCTGGTCATCTGCAGGTCTTCATCAAATTTCATCATCACTGTGGCTGTTTCTGCATTATTTCTAACTGATCTGCTGAACAAAAAGCTCCAAATATGTCCATATATTGTTGTGTTTTTTAAAGAAGCTTTGCTAATTTGGTGAGGAACATTTTCATTTCCTGTAAATTCTTCACAATAAAAGTCTCCCATGATTTAGTAATTTAAAAGTATTTAATTTGAAGTTGTAGAGCAGGAAATGGGTTTGTTTTTGGTACACATATTACATATGGCTGCCCCTCTGCCCCCCTTTACCGCGAGTCACACCAGATTCTGCTCTGATCTGGAGCCGTTTACTGGTGGGAGGAGAGTTCAGAGTTTAATTTTTAAACTTTGAGCAGCAGCAACAGCAATTGCTCTCACTGTGTGTCTGTGTGTCTGTTAGCACGTTTGCAGAGCAGCAGCAACAGTGAGTGCTCAGTCTGTCTCTGTAGCTACTGGCTAGGGGGATTTATACTGGTTTATATGTAGCATGATCTTGCAGAAACCTACATCAGGTCATGTGGGAAAAAGTTTTTAGGGCTTGGGAAAATGGCATTTTGACACTAGAGCATACGTACAGTACTTCAACTTAATTTGCGGATTTGAATACATATGGGACACTAATGTGAAGCTACAGATTGATGTAAAAACCTCAAAAAAAAAATGGACACACCCTTTAAAGAGACAGGACCTAAGGATGCCTGTTCAGACAGAGGTTGAACTGAGGGGCTGCATAAAGTATAAACCAGTATAAGATATAAATAAGGTGTTTTTTGAACTGTGAATCAGGCAGAGCTACTCTAGTGGAGTCCAAAAATAAAAATATAGAGCTGGAAATAAGCATAATAGGTCCCCTTTAACCTCTTCGCTGACTTTCTCTCACTCACATCCTCGCTCTTTTCACTCTCTCACACATCTCTTCCTCTCTCTCTCTCTCTTTTTCCTGCCAGGATTTTCTCTGTATTCCCTTTGATCTTTCTCCTCCTCCCCTCTCCTCACCCTCTTAAGGCTCTTCACTAACTTTAATTGAGCAACTTAGAGATCAGTGGCAGATGCTATCGTGCACAGTCACTCACAGGTGAAACCACAGTTCATCTTGCTTTGTGTATGTGCACGCGCACGAAAATATATACAAGTAGAGGTATTTTTGTGTGTTTGTGTTTATACTTCCCAAATTTGTATGCACATATATGCATGGCCGTGTTTGTGTGTAAAAAAGGCAGGGATCGGGAGTGGAATTCAGCATATAAAAAAGTGGTGCTTGCTAATTGTGTTGCTGTGCATGCTCCTCTCTTGCACCCGCTGTAGTTTCTGGCTGTTTAGAGGCTCTTTGATCAGCAGATAGTGAGATGGTAGGGAGGCTGGTTATGCCGGCTTCCCTGCCTGATGCACGGGTGGCTTCAATATATGTTCTGCACACTGTGGGAGGCTGGACTGTTGATGTGTGTGTGTGCGCTTATGTGTTTGCATGTGAAAGACGAATACAGAATAAGAGAAATAAGGTACACAGGCAGAAAAATAAGGGAAGAATGTGTTGAAAGAGAGGAAAAGAGAAAGAAGAAGGGGAAGAGAGAATAAGAGAATGAGGAAATAATTGTGTAGGGGGACATTTTGCCTTGAATGAAGGAGTGCAAACATCTTTTTACTGGCTGCCTGGTAGGGTCCTCTCTGATGTTTATCCTGCCTGTGTGTACTTTGAAACATTGCCTTCAGCCACAACTGCTTCACAGCCAAGTTATGATCTCTTAGCTCCTTGTCAAAGATGGTTTTCCTTGTCTGTCAGCGAGCACTTGTGCAGCAGCAAACTCCATATTGATAAAAAAAAAACATTTGTACTTAGCGTAATTTCAATCAGCACACCACTTGTGCAATACATTGCAGTACAAGAATGCAGCGAGAAGAATGACAGACTGAACTTGAAATAATAACTTGAGGCAGACCGCATCAGCTGTCTTCCACTCCAGATTATTTTTCATTTTGCAATTATCAAAAATCACTAAACCCTGGCCATCAGTAAATACTACTGTTAGATATCCCAAACCAATATCCAAAGTCCAAATAGCCTGCTTATCCAAATCCATAATGCTGTTTTCACAGTTATCTGACTAAACTAGGTAATCCTGTTTTCTGATAAACCCCCTCAGAGCAAATCTACAAGCTTTGACATGTGGCTTCTCCTCCAGTCAATAACACACAGCCTGCCTATCTGGGGATGGCATTAACAGATAAGAAAGACTCTCATTTATGGACAAATGTGTTCACATAGATTTCCCATACAATCCATCTATGGCATGTTTTAGAGTGCCTGCTTCTCATATTAGCAGCCATGAATCAACTCTCCTTATTGACACATGGAGTAATGCAAGTGTAGCTGAGTAATCAGCATACACTGTACAGGCTGTGATTTGCTACTGTAGCAAATACACATGCTACATTGGTTGCACAGGGGTGGTGAGATTGCATGATGGTGAAATAACACCTTAGATATTGATTAGACCATACTGGGTTGCCCTACACATAAATAAAATGTACTGCAAAACTACTCCACCTTCTCACCTATAACATAAACAGGATTTTGTGATATTTCACAGATTATCAGAATTTCTATTCCTTTGATGTGAGCCATGGGAAAATGAATTTGGGAGCTGCCCTTGTGGCAGAAACTCTTAAAAGAACAGGCCTTCAAGGAGCGGTTGCTGTATCAAGGAACATTTTCTGTGCATTTTTACAGGGCTGCAGTGCTGTCCCTCAGTGTGAGGAGCAAAGCCTGCAAAATAATCCTCACCGTATTCCTCAGTGAGTAAGAGAGCGGTCAAGAGACCAATACCAATGTAAGCTGTCATGCTGGATCTGAAATGAAATACATACATATATACATAAATACATATCAAAGATACCCCACATGACAAGGGATACAACACTTAACATGTGATTGCACTATTCTGGATGTCTTCAGTGAGCTGAATTTACTAACCCATGTTTGATCCAGTGTCTAATTAATTCCTTAAGTTCTTGTGTTTATTGCAGGGGAGGGGAGAGAGGGTATATGGTATGTAAGGAGAAGGGATCTGACTTTGAAGTGGTGTTCTGAAAATCTCCAGAGGACAACCAAGCCCGAGGCTGGACTCAGGCTGTGAGGAGGGAAGCAACAACCACTTTTCTACTGTGAGGCCCAAAGTAAGGCTTGCCATGGCCCTGTTTGCTACACTGAATGACCACTGTTATTTGTTTATTTGAAACAGTACATCCCATCGGAAATATAATGTCAAAATGTCAACAGGAAAAGACTAAAAGTTTGCTTTGATTTGACTGAGAGGCAAATAACAACTAAGCCTTTGCTAACAAAATTACTGGAATAACTTTTCAGGCACCGCTAGTGATTTTTTTTTACAACTCACACATGCAGCTACATTCGGGAACATTTCCGTCTTGCGCCTTTTCAAACATGCCATGGCAATGCCGGAATAGATGGGGCACAGGTCAGTTCAACAGATGGCGGTAATTCAACACTTATGGATGCCAACCGCTCTGCACGGACCGAAAGGAACTCCCTTATTTCTAAATCTGTCGTTTCCAGCCATTCTTTGCAAATAAAGAACTTGCATTGCTTGTTAGTTATCAAATCACCTGCAAAAGCATTGGCAAGGCAACTGTAAACAAGTCACAGTTTCAAATATGTCATCAGCGGAGTCTTGTGATTGGGTCGCTTGCTCAACGTGTCGTCAGACGGATGTAACCCTTTATGTGCTTGTCCCTGCAATGTTACTGCTTTCATTCACAACACAGCCGTAACAGCATTTTCCCTGAAATGTTACCTGGTCTTGAGGTGGGAAATTGTTCCTGAACATTTCCTGCAACATTTCAGGGATAGACTGCATGTGTGAAAGGGGCTTTAGCAACGCTGAAAAACGAGATTCTTCAATCCTCTGCGGTATCCCCCTCCCTGTGCCTAACTAGCTAATGAACTATCAGCTATCTATCTTCATTCCACCCAGGGCCCACTTGTCCTTCCCTACAGACAGAAGCTACTTCTTGGCAGGTCTTGCTGAGGGGAAACCAAACCTCCTGGCAGTGAAGTGAAGTGCTGCATTTTTCTGAAAGTCATTTTGAGGTGGAAAACAGAATTCAGTAATCCTATTTCTGTTGTCGTAGACAGCACCAGCAATATGTGAACCAGACAGCTAAGGCTGTGATACTAAATCCTGGATTTCTTCAGTCATAGCAACTTGCAGACTGGTTTTGTGGGCTAAATGTTAACTTTGGAGCAGCGCAAACCTGTTGACTCTCTAGTTTTGTTGTGATATTTATTCTGTTTATGTCCACATTTCAAAATCACCAAGATATACTATAAATGACACGATGCATGTAAACTATTCTGTGCAAAATTGACATTTAATGAGCGTGTCGAAGGAAACAAATGGCGTCCTAGGACATCATCAGTTTGGAAGCCATCCATAGAGATACACTAGACAAAGGTCTTGTCTTATGGATGGATTCAATGTTTGAAAAATATAGACCCATTTCATGTTTTCACATTAGATGTGGAGTAAATTGTACTAAATACCTGGGAGGTGGGTGTGGAGAGCCTGACTGACTGTAAGGGGTGCACAGAACCCCCCTTTCCCTCTGCCTTTTAAGAAAAATAATGTCCCCAGCTCTAAGTCTCATGCTAATGTGCTGATGTCAGCATGCAGATTAACATACCTGCAGTTAGTATGTTAACATGCATGATAACAACTAACAGCAGGTACTTTGACTTGTCATAACAGAAAAAGATAATAAAAATACACCTGTGCTTTTTCAGAGGTCGTGTAAGTGGAAATAGCACATGCATCTGAATTGAATGCAGCCATTATTGTCTAGTGAGAAAGGTCTATTGGATCTTACATGCTGACTATTAGTATGTAATGTTTTGCATGTTAGCAGGCTGTTAGCATCAATCTACCAGTAAAGAGCCTGAATATAACTGGATCATTAATTTTAGATGTATCTTGTCATAAACTGTGTTGGACAAGTGGTAATTCTGACCTGTTCATGTTTGTGCTGGATGGTTTATTATAAAAAAGCACAAAAATGGTTGAGCAGTGGTTCAGCTAATGCTGCCAATCAATCTAAGGGGAAAACTGCATTTAACAAACCACCTGCAAGCGTAGGCCTTCATTTAAGCATGCAACATGAACATGACAATCTTTTGGATCTTTCTCACTGCACATATTTTGACTTATTGACCTTAGGTGTGCTTTTTGTTACATGGCCCACTCTGATAAATATCTATTAGGTATGCAGGTCAGGTCACAATGTTGTACATTTTTGGATAATTAATAAAAGAAATAATTGTCAGCCTATTGCACACCTGTTACCTCAGAAAGAACACTTTGCAGTTATTGTATATTTTCTACATATAGGAAGGTGACCAAACTGATTGAATATATCTCAAAGATATTAAAAAAAAACATGTCTTCATAATTTTGTCACCTTAATGTCCATTTTGTTACTTAAAATATGCCTGCATGTTATCAGTGTTGTGGCTTCCTCCAGTAGTTGTAGGACAACATGGATCATACCATGTTAACTCAAACTCACGAAGTCCTCAAAATCAAATATTTATACTCAATCATGCACTTAGTTTAACTGGCGTTTTTCAATAAACAATGTTTAAAATTATCATAAGTGTACTTTTTTATCACCTTCTACTCAGCACAAAGACATTAATATAACTTTTGGCTGCCCAGGTCGCTTCACACCCCCCTCCTGTCCGTCAATGGTTTGTTCCTCACTCCAGCTGATCGGCCCAGGATCCCCCCAGTGACTCTGTCCGTCTGTGTCTCTGACAGCTCCAATGTCTCAAAGTCGACTTAAACTGTTTTAATTCCCCGCACATTAGTGGCCGCTCGTGTCGGCAAATCGTTCCTCGTCCGGTGAAACTTTAAAGGATTATTCGGTCGGGGCACTGAAGCTCTACTTGTCAAAGGCAGGAAAATCTAAACGCAAATACGAGGCCCTCACTCCGTCCCCGGATTCACCTGCTACGCGGAGAGCCTCACACGGGAGAGCCGACATGGGGGACACGGGGAGCGAGGGCAGCAAGCCTCCGAGCAACGTTAACGTGATACCCCCGCGCTGCCCCTGCGGGTTCTGGGGGTAAGACCAATAACAAATGTCAAACGTCTTTCCTGCAGATGCTTTCTTTCTCTGCCAACAGCTAGCCGAGTCGGTAGCCACTAGCGTTAGCAGCTCAAGCAGGGATGAGCTGCTCTCCTTGTTATTACCCCCTCCCCATTGTTTTGTAGCATTTAGCTGCGAGCTAACACCAGCTGGCCTCAGAAACCTCCCTGTAGAGGCAGGGAGCAGGTAAAAGGGTGTGGGATAAAGCCGTACAGGTAACGTGACAGGTGTGAAACCCCAATAAAAAAATGGCTGATTTAAGTATGCAGGTAACGTGAATCAGAATAATCTTTATTGGCCAAATATGTTTACACATGCAAGGAATTTGACTCCGGGTTAGCGGCTCTCAGTGTACTTATACACAGTAACAACACAGTAATCTTAAGAAATACACACAAGGAATGACTATATACAGATGAAACTGTTTTTGTGGACTGTAAACAGGATACAACTAGTGCAAAGGAAGTGAAGAGTGCAAGGAGTGATGAGATAAAAGCCTGTTCAGATATACAGCAGTGAGTGAAATGTAGTGCACATTTTGTATTTTAGGCTAAATGAATATATATTATTTGTAGGTACAGTGGGTGAGTGAAGCAGAGATACCACACTGAAGCAATGTTCAACCATTAACTGAACTCAGGTGGCAGCTAGGCACTGAGGGCTTTATCAGTTACAGTTTGCTGACAGGCGGTTTACATGGTAAGATATTGGCTTTATTAGTTGCACACAATGACAACTGAACTATGGGAACATATTGACGCTGCGTTGTTAGTACAGAATTGAGCTGGAACTGTACGGGAATGTGCACAGCTTTTCCCTTCTACTATCTGAGGGTTATGCAAGAAGAACATTTTAATGTGTTATTGGGACGCTTGTTAACTTTCTCCAGCCTAACAAAGTCATATGAGCCCCCAGACTAGACAAGGTTTTGTGATATTTTTTGTTTGTTTTATATATTTATCAGTTCCACTTGAATCTGCATTTTGTTTGCTTTAAGTAGGAACACCTGTGCAATCTAATCCAATTTTCAGTTCTTGTTGACATTGTCAGAAAGGTAAATAATTCTCCTTTATGTTTATTATTGAGGTTGTAGTGGGTGGTGGTGGTGGTGTACTGGAGTACATTATATTGAAAAGTGTTCCTAATATTTTGCTTCCTTCATATATGTTAATTTAGTGGACAAAATATTAGGAACACCATTTAATATATGGTCATGTATAGTACATTTACAGTGACAAAAATTCAAAAAGTCACTTGGGCTGTACATGCATCTGTCAAAACAGGAAAAACATTATGCAGTGACATGCAGTGCAGTCAAAAAGATATAATTAACAAATATATCACTGCCCTTTGCGTTGTCATGTGTGCATTTAGTTGTCATCTCAATGAAAACGATATAAAAAATATCTAAAAAATTGAAAATAAAGGAGGAAATGTATAGAAGTTTGGACACACTTTGTGTCCAAACTTTTGACTGGTACTGTATAAAAAGTAAACAGATATAAATCATAGTGTATTTAATTTAAGATTTACTTAAATCTAGTTAATTATTTGCATTTGGTGTCATTTGGCATCGCTGTACTATGATTGTAAGCACTGGGGGCACAGCATGGCTGGTTTGTTGAAGTTTGTGAATGACATTCTGGAGGCCAAAGTTGAAGTGAACACTGATCAGCAGAGTCGTAAAGCAGTGGATGAAACTTGGCACCCACACTGAAATGTTTGTTTTTACCTTTATTATTCCTATAAGCTATGAGAGCTGCTTTAATACTTCAAAGTAACAGCTTCACTGTTCACATATTTAAAAAGTGATATGCTCTGTGGTGACAAGCCACCCACTGAATGGTTGGATAAGCATTAGAAAAGTGCAATCTGTCAACAGTTCACAACACAAGAGACAGGGTTCGATAGCATTTTATCAAATTAGATTTTATCAAAAGCCTTATTTAATCTTATTAAGTTTACCTTTCAACATTTGCAACTAAATAAAGGTTAAAATAATTACACTTCACTTCTTGTTGGCTGAGAAGGCAGAAACACTTTAGTTTTTAGTGGCAGTCTAATTAACATTCACAACCTGTATCTGCAACCTGAAAATGAGATGAGCAGCTTAATATATGAAATGTTATTTATATTTATGACTAATTTAATTTCAACAGCTGAAGCCAACTGTGATTACGGAGCAAATTACTAGAATTACTGAAGATAAAATGTTAAAATGTGACATGATATAACAGTTAAACTGGGTGATTCTTAAATTGACATGATGTGATCAGCTGATCATTTCTCTAGAAAAGAGACGCCACTCTCTGAAACTACAAAAGCACGCAGTTCTCTCGCTGTCCTAACCCTAACCCTAACCCTAACCCTACAGTGGTGTTTTCACAATTTTCGGCTGAATACAGACGCCGGCTGCAGAGAGCGCATCAACCAGAGAACAGACAAACTTTTTAGTTTAGCTGTTGTAGAATTAATGTTAATTAGCTACAACTAATCTAATGTTCTGCCGCTGTTTTCTATTGCTCTTTGCAAATGAAAAAGAGTGAGGAAAGATAAAAGGTTTAATAATAGACTCACTAGCATCAAAGCTGACTGAGGTCATTTGCAGACGGAGATCTGGATCCAAAATGGAACCAGGCATCAGAACTGGGGCTGAACAATTAATCGAAATATTATCAAAAATCACATCATTATCACTGGTATATTTTTTTCAGGGAAAATGAAATGCAAAAATGACCGTTCCCACTAAAATTGTTACTCATTGCAATCGCAATATCAGTCAGAATAATCACAGTATGATTATTTTTTTGCATGTCGTTCAGCCCTAATCAGAACCCATCCCTAGCAGACAAACATTTAAAATTCCAAAAATGCTTTTGTCACGAATTTCTTTCCTCCGTGGCAGAAAAACACGTTACACGAGCCTTCAGAAAAGTTAAACTGGACTAATGAAACACTTTTAGGACTGACTGACTCTAACACACTCACTATAAACAGACTGTAAGACACTTGCTAGCCTAGCAACATTAAGGCTACAAACAACCCATAATGTAACACTTCGTGTAGGAGTCGGTTTTACACCGGTACCTTATCCTTTCAAAAGGAATATATGATGGTTTGAGCACATAATTGTCTAGACACTGACACCTGCATTTATTCCTGTAGTCTATTCTTTATAGCCTCTATAGTCTGAATATCTGACTCCAGTGTTGTCATTAAGAGGACGACTTAGCAGCAGACACATTGGTCGGCATTTGGCAGGCAAGTCATTCTTTATGTCAAGCCTGAGAGAATAACTAATATCCCATCACTTGAGCTGCTCACTCAGCGGTAAAGTGGTGATCAGCTTGACTCGGTGGTGGGCATGGTGCGTGATTGCGTTACCGCGGTAACCGCGGCAGCTCTATGTCACATTAGCCACATTTCCATTAGATTTGCAAGAGAATTTTAAGTGCTTGGAACTTTGGAAATGTCGCAGAAAGGAAAATGCGAGTTAGGTTTCCATCAACTGGTTTGAAGCAAACAAACTAGGCTACACATCAGAAGACGGCGGCGAATATAAGTGAACATTTGAAACACAAGTTTCTTTAGGTTTCTTTGCACTCACTTCTCATGTATCTCTTTCTTCCTGTTTGTCTCCCACATGTGTCTTTCTGCTCAAATGTGTTTGAAGAGACACATTCAGGTGGACCATGTGTGGTTGTGATTGGTGCTCTGTGGCTCATTATCCATAATTGTGTCTGGCATTTAGCAAAGATGTCAAATTAATCCTTTTTTGTCCTTTTGTTATGTCCCCCCGAGAGCAGCAAATTTGATTTTCTCAAAGTGATCTTCAACAGGTGGGGCATAGGAAGAAGGGAAAGGGAAAAGTTTATTTCCCCCTTTTGTTCATGTTTTCTCAATACGGCATCAGATTGGTGTCTTTGGGCCTGTTAATGATGGTTTTGCACTGGAGTGCTTCAATAAAATGTAATTTTAGATAAGTCCTTGTCCAGCTTCATTTAGTTGTTAGTTGAACATAGTCATGTTGTATCTCATGTTCACATTGTTCCCAACACTCATATTTGCTGTAAAATGTGGATGAATACACAGCTTCTATTTGTACTGTGGTTAGTTACTATGTTTTGATAATTACATTTATTAGTTTTCAGGTCAAATTCAGACTTTGACTTCAATTTAATTTACATTGTCAGATAGGGGGGGAAAGATGTTTCTATTCCAGTACAATTGATAGCATTATATTATAAACTTTCCATAGAGATATGCACATTTTCTGAAATTTCAGTTGAGAAAGAGATAAAAAGCAGATGGAAATCAATGCTGTTGGCTGAGGGATTTAAGAACTCTGACAAATGAAGGTGATATAAATCTAGATTGCCATAAATTACCCCCCCCATTGATGTCCAGAGACATTTAAAGGACCTACCCTAGTAGAAATGGTACAGCAAATTCTCTATAAGCTGACCAACCCTGTCACAGCATTGTTATATCGGGTCGAGGTGTGTCAGCTAAGGGACCAGCCCTTTGATGTGCAGATGTGTGCGCACTCCTCATGTTGTCTATTAAGTGAACTGTGACACATGAGAAAGAAAACTTGACTATACTGAATACTTGGAAATACTTTTAAGAGTAAACTTTTCCAGAAAAGATCTACCAAAAAACCCCATGGCTTAGCCCCAAACTTGTGCTGTGTTGCCTTTTATAAAATGTTAATAAGCTAGTTGTTTTAAAACTATTCAGATCAATCTTCTTCCCAGGCATTTTTCTTCCAGGTAGAAAAAAAAGATCTTGAAAAACCTGTATATTTACGCCAAAGCTTACAAAGCAACACAGTTAAAAGCTGATTCTGGGTTTGTTGACACACTGTCTATGAATACCATCTCTAACAGTTATTTTTCCATTTTACTGCTCATGTCAGTAGCATCTATTACAACGTATTTTCCTCAAAATGTGTATTAACCGTCCAAGCCTTCGCTCCTTTGTGTCACTCAAGCTGAATCACCAAGTTGACAGAGCCCATCTTCCTGTCTGCTCCAATCAGATATTCTCATTAGTAGCAGCAGTGAAACTGACTGATTGTGTGCACTCTGCTCAAACTTCACTCAGCTTAGCAAGCATGCAGTCATTTCTTTCCTGCAAGCTTTTTCTCACCCCTTTTTAGTTTCCTTAATTACTCTGTGATTTGATTACCTCTGATTTGTAAGGTTGACAACGGGAAATGTGTCGTTGTTTACTCTGTATTGGCTTCCTCCCTGCCCATTTCTCATGATGAGGTTTCTCTTCTATCCTTACTTCCTGCTTCCTCCTTTTCTCTTTTATACCCAAGACGACACACCAGCCGACTGACAGACAGCCCTCAGCTTGACTGCAGCTGACCCTACATTTAGAAATGGGGACAAAGGTGTGCACTGAACGCCCAAAATAAATAGAATGTGACTGATAGCAGCGACCGTCACGCTCGGTGCGCAGACAGTAAGGACGAGGGCTGGAGAGGAAATGAGAGGAGCCCTCTGAGAGGAAAGCCAGAGCCATCTGCTGTGAAAGAGGTGTGCCACTGAAATCAGCAAGGCTTCACTGATTAACCTCATAACAACAGCTTTTTGGATCAAAGATCTTTATCCCTGATTTGGACGGGGAAGGTGTTGAGGTAACAGAATTTTTCCATTGAAGCACATGGATGACTCAACTAATTGTAGCTGGCAAAAAGAGGGGCAGTTAATGTAGTGTAATTTTCTCACTTCATGCCTCTTGCTCATCTTCATCAGACCAGTTGAGAGGTTTTTATGTCTTCTGTGGTCATTGCCAACATACAGGCTCGGGGTATTCACGTTTTTGATGAAAAACAACTGTTTGATTGCAAAAATGAGCCAGCTACTTCCACCAGCATCAGTGTTTGTTGGCTGGAGTTGACAACATTGGCCTTGACAATTGACCATTGACCTTGACTATAGTGTATTGACATTGACTGAGTGTACCACGGTCACTGCACACTACGGGCAGACAGGAAACAACAGACGACCTGCATCTAGTTCATTTTAAAGCTGCATGAAATATGATGAATATGAGTTCAGTATTTACCTGCTTTTAGCTCTGGTTGGTCAACACATGAGAACAATATATAACAATATAATATCAATATGAATGTGAACAAAATAATGATACAGGTTCAAAATTGAAGAAAAAAAAAAAGATCAGTTTTATTATTTATAATTCCTGTGTATAAATAGTAATTTTTCTTTCCATTTAAACATTTTGAATTTCTGTTTGTTCTGCAAGATTTACAGAAAAAGATCGGAATAAAAGTCACATCTCAGTTGATATGGTCTCCACGCCGGTTTGCCATGTAGACCTTGAAAGCCTCATAGCATGGCAGCTTTTTGATTTTACTGAATAATTTAAAACCGTAGCCTGGATCACACTCTGAATCTTGAGCTTTTCTTCATGTCAGAATCCCAAATGAGAAATTAAGTCTGGGACTTGGAGGTCATGGAAACGTGTTGTTACTCTTGCCATGTAGATGTCCACCAGCAAACGGCTCATTACACTTTTGCATCCTTCTCCACCTTTTTTTGGAACCTTTATACAAGCAAGTGACTATTTTAATTTAATATGTTTTCTTTCCTCTCTGCTCTTTTCCCAGGTCGAGTAAAACAATGAATCTGTGCTCAAAATGTTTTGCAGGTAAGTTCTTGTTCTGCTGTGTGCTTGTTTGGTTTGCTGATCTTGTGTCTAACATTGACCTTTGTGAGTCGGGGGGGTCAGAGACTGCCTCCACAGCTGTAGCTGTCCTGGACAGGCCTTGAAGTGACTGAAGGTGGAAAAAAGAAGTCTGAGAAAGAAAAGAAAAGAGGGGTAAAGTGAGTAAAGTGTTACCGTCACCCCTAACTCTGTTTACTGTACAAATTGTTATAATTTTAAGAAAAGATTCTAAATTTCAAACTAAATTTTTGCAATTTTCTTGGAAATAATTCGGATCCTGTAGCTGTATCCAATTGGTATTTGCAACCATGAGGCAGTTACTATTTTTGCTGCCTCTTTTCACTAATAAGGTGAGATTTTCTTTCTTAATTTGCTATTAAGAAACCATCAACCACAGGACATGGGCAATCTCCACTATTTATCTGCAAATCCTCTCACTTAACCCCCTTTTTGGATCTGACTATGGGAAAACTTGTGGGTTCAAGACTTGGGGGAAGAAGTTTTGGAGGTACGGGGGACACAGCTTCCTGTTAATTTTTCAAGTCTCATCAGTGTGTTTTTTTTGAGTAGATTTGTATAAGTTTTGAGCAGAATTGTGTCAGTGTGCCACAGTCACAAGGTAATATTGAGTTAAACTGAGCACCTGAGTCCCCTCTATGCCACACTTGTTTGGCACACCGCCCAAGTTAACAACCGCTCGATCCTGTAAATGCAGTCCAACACGTACACACAGATGCCCAAAATGTTTCACCATTTGACTTTTTTTTTTTTCCAAAGACATACAGAAGAAACAGCCAGACGATGATTGTGCCCCAAAAGCCTCGTCAAGCTCCAGCAGCAGCCAAGCAGACATCTTCTGTAATGAATCAAACAGCAGCATCAGTCAGTCCCTCATGTCGATGTCTAACACATCAGAAGAGCCTTTGCCAGGAGAGACAGGAGTGACATCTCTCCCTGCTCAGGACGGTAAGACAGCTGTTAATTGGCGAGAAATTAATTATATTAGGTTTTCTTTACAGCTCAAATAGTAATGGCCCTCTTAATTATTTAAAATCAATGAATGTGCTCCTTCCTTGGTTCATAGTTCATTGAAAGTAACATTCTTGCTCCCTTTTTCTTTGAACTTATGGAGTGTGGAGCACTCCCACTCTGAAAGGGGAAACTGTTTGAAGTACTGAACTTAAAGGTGATGGTAATATGGTCTGTTTGGTTTGTAATGCTTGTCCTAACCATTGAAGTGATGTACTGTATGCCTACAAATTTAGAATGTACAAGTCCTAAATGTACTGAACAAAAGAGTATTGTAGCTTTTAGTCCAGGGCATCTTTCTGTAAAAGACTGCTACTAGTTTCTGCCAACTGAAGCAGCAGCAGCTGCAGTGCCCCTGTCCTGGCTATATTTGTCCTCATGGCACAGATAGAGGGAATGATAGGAAAGGGTATCTATTCAGAAGTGAAGGTCTTAAGAGGACACCTGCAATTGCCAGGGCATCCGTCATCGCTATACAGTGACAAGGTTATTTGTGGAGGCCGATCCAGGACACAATAAAGTGGCTACCAAATGGATGTGAGAAAATCTCCACACTACCCTGGTGCCCCTGTTACAGCAGCAGTTATTTTAGTGATTTTCACAATCACATGGTTACTGCGGGTTTTTTCTTTTATACAAAGCACATCATGGAACTAGCTTGTAATTTACTCACAAACTGGCAAAAAAAAAAGTATTGATTGAAAATGCGTCAGCCTCAGCTGTTCTTTATGACTGATGCTAAAATATTATTTGTTACGTGTTTTGCTGTGACATGAAATGTTTTTGTTTTGTGATGAGTCCTTGTGCCTGATAGTCTGATCACAGCATTCCCAGCTGGATTTAATATGAATTATATTACCATGTATTAATATTACAGTGAGTACATAATACCACCTGAATACCTGAGGAA
The DNA here is from genome assembly GCA_038419695.1 of Scomberomorus guttatus. Classification (NCBI taxonomy): domain Eukaryota; kingdom Metazoa; phylum Chordata; class Actinopteri; order Scombriformes; family Scombridae; genus Scomberomorus; species Scomberomorus guttatus. The sequence continues at coordinate 14,938,226 of CM076445.1, forward strand.
ATGTCACCATTTTAGGAAAGGTCAAGGGGGCGTGACATACAAGTTATAATTAACAGGGTTGCACTGTAAATATTTAGAAATTGAAATTAATACAATTGCGTTTTTTTTACCATTTAACACTTTTAAGCCATTTTTAAAACATCAGGTGTATTTATTTTATTTTCCACCAGTCAGCTGTCTCTTCGCAGGCTTCAGTCTTCTGTCCTTTACAGATATTTATCACATTCACTGTGAAGAGAAAAAAAAGAAAGCAAACAGCATAATAAAGGATTCTACACATCCCAGTCATGGTCTTTTCATCCTGCTACGGTGTAGAAAACGTTACCGGAGTATCCAAGCAACCACCAGCAGATTTTGCAACAGCTTCTGTCCTCAAGCTGTTACCATTATAAACTCTGTTTACCATTATAAACTATGCATGTCAGGGGTAAACTATCACATGACCCGATCTGTCAGTCAGTTGTTTGGCTTCCATATTTTCCTCTATATGTTCATAGTGTGATTATGAAATGAGCCTGATTATGTATGAGTGGATGTATACATTTTTAGACTTTTTACACAATTTGCAATTGTCTGCTCTATATTTAGATGATTTATTTAATTTATGTTTTTATTTCCATCATAGCCAAGAGACATTTAACTTTGTTACTGTTGTACGCCTGTATGATTCTGATATTGAAATAAAATCTTCAAGTCTTGAGGTCTATCAGGGAGAATATAACTTAATATAACTAACTCTCATCCTGTCCTCTCTTCTATTTTCCTTCTCATCTTCTCTCTCTTTCCCTCCCTTCTGCCCTCCATCTCTTTTTCAGAAGTATCCAGCACAGACACAGTCTTCAGTTCACTCTCCACCCCCACAAAACGCTCTTTTGAGTCAGGTATGTCTCAGCTATCATCATTAGGTTTTGCACTGCTTGTCATGTCCACCGGGCCCAGTAGCACCAACCATGTTGGATTGATCCAAATTGGCCATGTTAATTGTTCTTATAGGGGAAACAGCAGAGGGAAGGATATTGGTGACGCAGTAGAGCATGTCTGCAAGAGGGTGGAAATGTAAAGCCAATCAAATGGTTACTAGAGTGAATGCTGGCTATGCATACATGTGTGCTTCAGAAGTAGTCTCTGCCTGTGTCTGTATATGTGATAGCGATATGATAAGCTGGTGACCTACCCAGGGTGTGCCCTGCCTTTCTCCCAATGTTTGCTGGGGGCTTTATAGTTTGAAAAATATTCTGAGATGCCTTCCAGACATGTTTTAAGTATAAATATGCTCTGCTTTGAATAATTATTTATGTCTGGTAAAGTTTTTCCACCAAAATGTAGTTACCGAGTTAGAAATTCTCCTTCTCCCTCATTAAAAATTCAGAATCTACGAATATGTAAATATTTTCATAAAAAAAAAACAAAAAAAACAAAGCTGCTGGACACAAGATGTCTCCTTCACTGTAAAGTCCATTCTTAGTGTACGTGCACTGTAGGCATCATGTGTCCACATCGATTTTGTGTAAGTTGCGTATCGCACCAGGATCGGCTTCCAAAACAGTTGTGATGTGTTTTGCAAATCGTGCTCGTAGGCCCGCCCCTTTAACTTAGATTCCCAGTGACCGCAGAGAAACTTTCCCCCTTCAGCAGATGAATGTGAAAACAGCCTTTAAGTGTCAAATTCTGCACATACATCGTTCCGCACAGTGAAGAACGACTGAACTGAAAAACTGAGGGAACAAGAAGGAAAACACATTTCTGAGTGGAGTGGGACTTTAAGTATCGAAAGAGCTGCTGTAGACAGAAGAGTTACTGTCAGAATTAATTGAAAATGAGTTGAATGAGGTTGGTGTCTAAAATACTGCTAAACCTCTTGTAGTGTAACTGTCCCTTTATTGTTCTTTCACCCTTGGGTGATAACTGATGTACTGTATGTGACACACAGCTGGCTGCAGTCACACACGTGCACACTCACACATGACTTAAGACAACTGCAGAGTAGGCAAGGCTCAGAAATGGTGTGTGAACATGTTGATCCCTTGTCTGAAGCTGTGGGATCAAGTAAACACCATGCCAACAGTTTCTCTTAATGCGTCCCTCTGTATTTCAGTTTAAAGCCTACATACACTGGGTCTTTTGAGCAACCTATTACACGCCTAAATTAATTTGTAGTGCAAATGTCTTGGCTTCAAATGTCTTTTTTTTTTTTAGAGAGAAAAGCTAATTTGAGAGTTGTTGACTCGCATTTAAATTTGATGTTTCAGTCTAAATTGGCCGCAGAGATTTACGAGGATAACAAAAGGCAGGCAAGGAGGAAGCAGTTTCCCTCCACCCCCCCCCCCCCCCTCAACATGCACTCTCACATGTGCAGACACACATACTCGCACACGTATAGGGATCGATGGGGCAGGCAAAGGGGGATCTGGCTGCTCAGCTTGGCCTAGTTCTCAGAGATTTATTGAGCGCTGATCTGCATTCGGCCGGGCCAGGGAAAAAAAGTCTGCAGGATTGATGAGAAAAGCTGAGTTGAAATTCCAGCCGACCAGTGAAACTCGCTACAGGTACATGCTCTTCCTGTCTCAGGTGCTGGCTTGATTGTAATCTAACGCAGGGGAATCATTCATCTCTAAAATGCCTTTTATTTAACACAAAGAGGTGTTTTTTTTCTTTTTTTTTGTTCCAGTTTACCATCATCAGTTCTCTCCCAGTTGCAGTCCTCATTAAATCAGAGATGATGTCTTTATATATTAAATGTTGTTGCGGAGCCTATTATTGGAGATTCTACGTTTTTTCCTCTTGAAATTCTGGTCAAAGCTGCAGTGCTGGACACACAGGATATGAGAATTATGTGGGTAGGAGAGTAATAAAAGGTGGGGAAGTTTTGGCTGCAAGAATATTGGTAGATTAATTATTTAAATGCATTTTCTAGCAGGTCGATTAACCTTCACTTGTTTCTGTATCTGTCCACAGCAGAGAGTCGACTTATTCATAGCTATCTATTTGCATACTGTAATTCTGTATAACTGATTTGACTATTTCCTTTTCTGCTACATGATGATCATATAAAAGTATTATTTTGCTTGATATCATGATCACAAATCTTAATCATAATTATTACTCTTGAATACGGGAGACGTGTAATGTACATTTTGGATCTTGCAACCTCATATTCTGCTTTAGTCGACAATGGCCAGTCTGTTGAAAAGGAACATTTTAAATTGCCATTAATCACCTCGTTTTCAGTAAAGTATTACCTTTTGTTGAACAATAAACTATAAACAGATGGAATGGAGATGTGTAATTGCATAGTACAGACAGGTTTGAGCCCAATAGAAATAGAATAAAGATGTCTAGTACGCACAGTTGAGCTATTAGAGGTTTTATTATTCATTTTCCTAAAAGCTGGTTTGATGTGGCTCCAGCCAGACTTTCAGTTGAACACTGCATTAATGCTTCTGCTCTTGAACATTTTCTTCCTTTTTTGTGGAAAAACCCTCAAAATGTGAAATAATTTTGAGGTGAAATAATTTTTTTTCCCTTTTCTGTTTGTGTGCATGTGTCTCCAGCCTCGGAGTCAGAAAGTGACGTTTCTCCCGACAAGCGAGCGAGAGTGGGCGAGCTGCCAGAGGGTGAGGAGTCGTCATCATCATCTTTGTCTGCATCATCATCCTCGTCTCGCAGTGGCTCCAAACAGCGGAGCCGCAAACGCTGCCATCGCTGCCAAACCAAACTGGAGCTGGTTCAGCAAGAGCTGGGTTCCTGTCGCTGTGGTACGAAGATACAATAAACATACACACTATAACCCCTGAACAGACATACATAGGTACATGCAAGGGGCTCTCACACACACACACACACACACACACGAGGATACAAATGCAGCAGCGGTGCTTACTATTAAAGACCACGATCATGTATCTTTCATCTACCCTCCAATACTAATGCTCCAGCTTCAACAGCATGTCTGAGTCAACATGCCTGTTGCAAAATTGAAACCCGCTTCAACACCCGATCAACTGGTGTCAGGATCATTACATCCGACAGCTGGAAACAGAAACAAAACAAATTTAACATTTTATAGTTTTTTTTCTCTTTGTCGAGCACCAACCAGTTCAGTGCAGCATGAAACACAAAGGTAATAAATGACTTTTGCAATAGCTAATACTGGCCTCATAAATACATGAATATATGTTAGGTAACTTGTTTAAGCTTTGTTAATTTTACATCCAGTGCAGTGGAGTGCATCTACTACCTGCGCGCGTGTTTGTGTGTTGACGGAAATGTCGATGACCAAACTGCTTTGGCTAGCCTCGGGGGACCATTACAGAAAGCCTGAATGTTTCACGTTGCACATAAAACATGAGCCAATTACCACGAACACTAATGCAGTTTAAACCAATACTTTGCTTGCTAATCAACTTGTTTGCATACATATTACAGTACTTAAAAAGTCACAGCTCTTCAATGCTTAAAGACCATCTGCTTAAACCCACGCAATAATTTCTAAATTGGAAATTGACTTGCTTTTTTTTTTTTTTTTTTTTCCACCAGGCGCTACTTAATGCATGGGGCAGCCATCCTTAATAGGCCAGTGCTTCCTATGAAAACATATTTTTTAGAGACTGAAGGGGAATGGGTGCAATTATAATGATTTCTGACTATTGCAGTAATTGTTGATTGCTTTGCTAATGGTTCTGCAGAATGTTTCACAGTATAAGCCAAGAAGGTCTGATAATGAGTTGGAAACATGAACGCTTTTTAGATTGTAAATGGGGGAGAAAAGATAGCTCCAGCTGAGTATCTGATCCAATGCTGTCACACTCAGTAGACTGCTGCTGTTACACAGTGCCTCGAATATTTGTCTTACTAGATGTTAGTATGACACAGAGTAAAGGCACGGGGACTTGAAAAGCTAATTAAAGCATACATGTTCTTTTCTGATGCAGAGATTCAACAGAAGCACTTTACCTTGTCTTTCACTTTGTAAGCAATGTTCCTAAAATCTTTGATCTCCTATACCTTTTCCATAACCGGTAACCTGTAATAAAATAGCCTGTATCGCTATATTTTGTGTTTGTTCTAAGTCAGAGTGGTGGATCAGTGGATTTGGACGATCTGATCTGAACCTCTCTTAGCTGTTAGCCTGCTGATCTGACTGTAGTGACAATAGGTGGCGGTATTCTGAATTTACTGTAGGTTGAGTAAATATTCATTCAGTCATAAAATACATTATAATCACATAATGGCTGCAATCCATCTGACCTTGCCAGAATGCTGCATGTTGTGCAGCAGCCGTGATGGTGAAAACAACTAAAATAATTAGCCTATTAATTAATGTCCTTAGTAGAATAACTGAAGCATTTCTTTTGTGTGTGTGTGTGTGTGTATATGTGTGTGTGTGTGTGTACAGGTACGTGAAAATCATTTTTCAGCTTGCCCCTCATTCTTATGAAATTCTTTTTTGTCCATTTTTACCTTTTAGGTAGAATAAATATTTAAGACAGGTTGCATTTAATGTAATAAAAACTTTTGAAAGTTTGAAACTTTCAGTACACGTACTGATTTCATTATTTTCCCCAAAAGCATTCTCAAATCCCCACATTTCCTCTGAGCACATTGATGTTATAAAAATGAACCCAATCCAAAATTACATTTTAAAATGTCAGCAATGAGCTTGTGGAAAATGTTTGATTTTTGGGTTGCTCATGGGAGAATAACAAAATATCTTTGTATTATCACTAACTTTTGGAAACATTGTGTTAAAAGAAATATCTTGCTTATTATCCGCAGGTCCAATCAAGTTTGGGGACAAATGGATGAATGGAGATCTATCTTAATCTGCACAGATCATTTTTAGGCAGCTAAACTCGTTCACACAGTAATCTTCTTCTTGAGGGAATCATGTAGAGCAGTGGTTCCCAACCTTGTTGGCCTGTGACCCCATAAAATAAAGCAAAGTCTACCTGGGACCCCTCGTCACATGTTGCATTGTGTCCCAGTTAAGTTACAGATTATTGTTTTGATTCATCGGTTAATCGTTTTGTCCACAAAATGTTAGAAAATAGTGAAAACAGTTCCCCACAGTCCAAGGTTACATCTTCAAATGTCCAAAACCAAATGGACAAAGAAAAGCAATAAATTATCACTTTTGCGAAGCTGAAAGCAGCTTATTTTTTCATTTTTGCTTTAAAAAATTACTAAAACGATTATCCAAATATCAAAATAGTCTGTTGATCGACTAATCGATTAATCGACTAACCTTGCAGCTCTAGAAAGACTTATTTTGTTTTATTTGAATAACTTTTAGAGGCTTGAGGAGGTAAAACACAGTAATCCACAAGAAATAAAGCAAAAATGAAGAAGAAAGCTTGACAAAAGAAATCACAAATTTGTGTCCAAAATATGTTTTTTTTTTCTGTATCCTATCCTGTTCTATCATCTCACGACACCTATGATTACTCCAGCGACCTCTAGTGGGGGTCCCGAACCACATGTTGGGAACCGCTGATGTAGAGTGTTACTGTACAGCACATAGCAAATATTGAATGGCTCTATACCCTGTAAATACACTCCTTTTGTACTTGTGTTACAGTAAGCGAATGGAAGTAGTTTTGATTTCCACTGTTGGCCCATGGTTTGGGAAAATCTCAGCATAACAGCTCATCCCATTGAAAGACTCCAATGTTACACAATTTTCTCCCTTCCACTTCATTGGTATGTGCTGCAATCGCATAGGTTTTAATTGCATAGCAACCAGCTGTCAAACCGGGCTTTTAATCGCCGCTCATTGAATGCCAACAGTGTTATTATGTGTATTAATGAATGAATTTAAGACAATGAGAGCTAATGAGCTTCTCTGAGCTTAACGAGCCTCCTACAGTGGCAGGGCCTTTTGTTGAGAGTGCTACAGTAGAGACAGAGAGTCAGCGAGAAATATTATTGGTTGTCTGCCTTTTGTTAAATGGAGTCAAAAGAGGAAGCTATCAACTAGAAGGCCTTCTCTGGTAAAAACTTGTATATTTAAGAAGATCAGGGCATTTAAGGTATTACAACACACAATCTGTTGTAACTGCACCACATATAATACTCATCTTCCTTTGTCACCAGGAAATAAGTGTCTTTTTCTTTAGTCTTATCCATGGCGCAATTTGCCTATTAGGCTATTTCTTGCATCTGTTACAATAAAATTTATAAAATAATTATTAACTTAAATAAAACACGAAATTTGAACTTGACCACTGCATTCGCAGGAATATTTTAATCCATTTAAAAACATTTAATTCATCAAGTAGCGCAAGTTCATGCTTTATCCTTTATCCTCATACAGGCACAACAAAACAAAAGGTTAAAAACTAATTTAACATGCCAGAATTAAATCCGCCAACACTCCTTTCAGTACTGTGGATAACACCACTCGGTCATACACTTAATGTCATTCTTGCAGGTCACTGTTTAATTCAGCTCTATGTGCCGCAAACTTCAATATTGAATAGAAAATAATCACAACATGCAATAACACAGCGTGCTGTCGTCATAAAAATAAATAGGCTACATTATATGCCTACTTGTCAGACTTGAGTCTTTTTATGGTTTCCTGTGGAGGGGTCATCCGCGGTGTGTCCCCCCTCTTTTACCCACATCTCTGCAGGGTTTGCCTCCTTCCCTCCAAGCAGGAAAGGAGGCAAACCCTGGTCCATTTATGTAGCATCACACAGCCTAGATGCGGTGTTATCTCTATTGTCACTCCATTGTCAAGTTCATCTCTGATTTTATTGTTGTTTGCACTATAGAATGTTCTCACGTTGCAGCGCTTTGCTTAGATTTCTTTCCCCTCACTATGAGGGGGATAGATTTTTGTCCCCACTGGGGATAAAAATAACTCCGCAGAGGCAGGGATATATAGACCAGAGGGAGGGGAAATCCCCACCATCCCCCCTGGCAAATCTCACCCCGGTCTTATCACTTTCCTTTTTACTTTCGTATAAATTGTAATGGTCTTCTAGTAATATTTGTGCATTTGTTGAACTTGGCAAATTAACCAGTCTCCCTCTCTTGCACTACCCCCCACCCCACCCCCCCCTCCACTCCTCTTCTAGGTTACGTCTTCTGTATGCTCCATCGGCTCCCGGAGCAACATGAGTGCCTGTTTGACCACCTGGGCCGTGGTCGGCAGGAGGCTGTCCTCAAGATGGTCAAGCTCGACCGCAAGGTGGGCCGCTCTTGCCAGCGTATCGGGGAGGAGTGCTCCTGAGCGGCCGTTCCCACAAAAGAATCTCGGTGTTCAGACGGTGTCTTAGCACTAACAGGGATTTGATTTTCCTTTTTTTTTTTCTCTCTCTCATTTTGTTTTTCAGGATTTTTTGCAGGTTTTTTGGATACAAACCTGCTCTCATTTATTTTAAATTATGCTTGCTCTTTTTCAATCCCACTGTTACCCATATCCAAGTTGTTTTCTGCTTCTGTTGGCTTGATCATATCCCTGCTGCTAAGACGCCTTTTGGAAAATCCAAACCCAGGAATAAGAGAACAAGAAAGAGCAAAGGAAATATATACTTTCTTCACTTTTTTGCAAGGCCCTGACTACAACAGTGTGAGTGGAGTAAGAATGGATAAAAGGTTGAGGAGAAGAAATACTAGGCTTTATACAAATGTTTCTCCAGGAAGCCAGTTTAAGACTATACTCTTTACCTCAAAAAAAAAAAAAAAAAAGGAATGATGAGGAGGCCGAAGGGATGGTTACCCTTTGTGTTCACTTTTGCTTTGGCAATGTTTATAGACTGTGCTCTTTACCTCAAAATCAGACAGAGCTGCTTTCTACTCTGCGCCAAGCATGGACTTAGTGAAGCGAACCCAGCTAGCCAGCGTCAGTTGAAGTCGGTGTCTTACCCCCAGGCCGTCCACCACCTCTAATCCCGAATCTTTAGAAACACAGACACCTGCTAATCATCCACCTCAGGATATCAAAGCCCAATCTTAACCCTTCCTCCCTCCAACTTACATCCTTCTGTTTTCCGCTACAGGACACTTTTTTTTTTGCCCCTTTGGTTTAAACATTGTTTTGAAGGTGTTTCTGCTTTACCGAGGACACCACTTTGGACGATGAAACTGGCGTATTACTGTAAGCTCAAGTTGAGAATTTGCAGTGTGAGCCGGACTCAAACACATATTGTGCTGGTGGGAACAGTGAGCTGGTTCTTGGACTGCGGCATGGATCTGTCTTTAACGTGGGCGTGTGATTGATCAAAACTTAATATGTTGAAAATTCGCTCTGTCTTCCTCTTTTTGTCTCAGTCTTTATCTCCTGATTTTTCTCCAGCTGTACCACAGGGAGGCATTTCCATAGTCTCTCAGAAACATGTGGATTATGTGTGTTGGATGTGACGGATATAAAAATGTGCTTATGATTTGTAAGTCTGCATTGTACACCTTACAATACCTTTGCAAATACACAAACACTCGCTCCTTTATGTTATGTGTATGTGCTCAGCTGTTGTTCACATCGAGCACAAGCAGGTAAAAATCAAACATTGCTGTACACTCAGAGGTTCCTGTTTGGGATGGTGATGGTTGTTATGGTTCAGGTCTCTCACAATGTCTTAGGCCTTCAGTTATCCACATTTTTAAAGGTAATTCTTGACACTAGCTGTGAAACAAGACTTTGTATTCTTGGGTTTTTCATTCCTCTTTCCAGTACTTAAATGGTCCTCCACACCTCACTAGCCGATGTTTTGATTTCCAGATAGCGTGATGAGCTCACATGCACCCTCCTCCTCCTGCCTTTCACTCCCCTTTTCTCATCTTTTCCCGTATTGATTGCTCTATTTTTTTCCTTATTTCACCCTCCCTGTCTTCTCTCCTCCCTTTTTCTTGTTGTAAATGAGGGGAAGAGGGCTGGGGTGAGCAGAGCCTTGAAAGTTAAAATCAGCAAATAATTACTTTCCAAATGTTTTCCTGGTGGACTATGGGAGACATGAACAGAAAATGCATAATGAATGAGTATTCTGTATCTTAAAGAAAACCTTATTTAACCCTTTTTGCTTTTCAGATTTACTTACACTTTAGTGTAGAGCTGCATTTTTTTTTGGTTGTAAGATGGGGTAAAATGGGAATATGAACCTGGAAAATGCTATATTTTGTTTCCATTACTTAACATTTTGTTTTTCCTCTCCAACTTTTTCTTTTACCGAGAAAGAATAAACTGGATTAGACAAAACGTGAACATCTCTGGTGTACTTATTGATGGATGGAACGATGATGGATTGTTTGACAGAAAGACTGTTATAGTCCTTGTTAATAGATAAACTGACTAGATCTGTCTTATTTCATTTTTTTCCCCATCCACTCTGGTTTGATGTTGCGTCCTGCCAGTTTTTTAATAGTAATGTAAACGTCTGTTTACTGCTCACAGAAGCCTGCTATAAAGCTACTCTCATTTACTTAACAAATCTGTTTGAGTGTGTTGATGCGTGCCTGCGTGTGAGCATGTGTGTTCGCTAATGGAGAATTTTAACTAAAGAGGCTTCTGATGGCAGCGATGAGTCTTGTGGGCCGGCTGCACTAATTAATGCTGTGAAAAAAGAAAACATGTAGCCCTGATCAAAAGGCATCTTCAAATGTTGAAGTTGGCTGGCTTCCAGCACGAGCATAATCTCTCACCCTACTCTGCCCGAACTGAGACAAAACTATCGAAGTAAATGTGAAGTAGTTGTAATCAAAGTTTCTCCTCTGTCAAGGTGGTTGAAACCTTGAACCAGGCAGGGTAACAGGCTGAATTTAGATCCTTTAAGAACTGCCCTGTGTTTTCTGTGTAACTGGTTTGCCTCATGTTATTTTTAAGTTTGACATTCAGTGTTACAGGAGATCTCTAAATGTGTTTGATATACAGTATTTTTTAATTGGGGAAAAAAAGACTTGAAATATATTTTTCCCGCTTGATCAATTTGTACAAACGCATGCCGCTTGTTGACATATAGTACATCAGCATATGGTATATGACAGTTTCCTGCTTTGTATTCTTTTAAATTGAATCACAATAGACAGGGGTTTCATTTAATCTTCCCCTGAGGCTTTTTAGAGCCTCCTTTCTTTTTGATTGCCAGTGTCTGTCCTCTCTATTGTGTTTTATGTTGTCTTGATTATATCCTGACACACAGGATGAAGCACAGTGCCAGGATTGGGTGGCAACATGGAACATGAGATCTGTATTTGCTGGAGGCTGACTAGTGTTAGGAAGGGATTTGGGGGATAAGATGTTGGTGGTAAGTAATCTGCTTACAACTCTACAAACAAGGTGGCCTCCCATTCTCAGTGCCTTGATTGGCTGACATCAGTTATATACACCACATTTGTATCGGATAATGCCTTTGTCTTGTCTTTCTGTGCCTCCATGTCTTGACTTATCACTTTTTCTCTCTTCTCTCAAAACCACAAGTTTGTGTTGCACAAGTGAAGTAAAAAATGCTGACGTGTTAGTTCCTACTTCTAAAGACAGGCATCAGTATGATTCAGAGGTTAGAGAAAGAATGATATCAGATATACAGTAAATGCAAGGTTACGATGTCCAAAGTAAGTGCAGGATCATTCTCTAATGGCTGTTTTCTATGCAGGTGTTATCCGATCGAAACTTATCACTTATCAGTCTTACTGAATGCAATGAGCACTTCCCTGCGTGTCTGTAATTACATCTGATGCATTACAGTACATCCACTTACGCACAGATGATGCTGCTCCTTCATTTGTTGTGCAAATAAATGACACGTACATGATAATACTTGATAATACAGTATATCTGATAAAATATTTTTAGTAGAAGTATAATGCTATAATGGAAACCAAAAAACAAAGTTAAAAGGAGAGATATTGGACTTATCTTCATCAGATACAGACAAACATGACTCCTAATGGATGTTAAAGGTGCAGTGTGTAGAATTTAGTGGCATCTAGCGGAACGGACTTGGCAGAAATAGAATAAAATATACATAAGTATGTTTTATTTAGTGTATAATCACCTCAAAATAAGAATCGTGTTTTCGTTACCTTAGAACGAGCCATTATATCTACATAGGGAGCGGGTCCTCTTCCACGGAGCCCACCATGTTGCACTGCCATGTTTCTACAGAAGCCCAGAATGGACAAACCAAACACTGGCTCTAGAGACGGGCCTTTTGCAAGTTTCGCGGCTACCATAGGTCCTCCTACATGTTTGGAAGGAGAGCGAGAGGGGAGGGTATTCAGTTGGTTGTAATCTGCAACCTCACTGCTAGATGCCACTAAATCCTACAGACTGGTCCTTTAATGTTGGTCCGTATCTGCTGGATGGAACATGTTCTAAATAAAGAAATGCTACAAATACCAAAACACATAAAAAAGAGAAAACACATACAACAAAAGAAATGCTGCAAAGCTAATTGCAACGGAAATGCTGCTGGCTAAATAGGGGGAGTATGTGTTTTGGTATTTGTTGCATTTCTATATTTGGAGCACGTTTTCCTTAATGTTTGTGTGTGCTTATGTCAGCATCGTGTTTACAGCTTGTTCTTGCTGTCCGCAAGTGGCAAAAAAAAAAAAAAAAATCATTGCAGGTTTAATCAATAAACACTACAAAACACAAATGCACTTCATTCAGGGAGCAACATATTAAATTGTGGTAACTTTCCTTTTGTCATAGCTCACCCAAAACAAAAGTGACATCATATGGGTCGACCATGTGCAACTTTTCTTGGAGAAGAAATATAAACTCAGCTATATCATTAAATTATCACTTTCGGATGCATTCACCAGCTTGCATTCCTGCTGATGTTATATGTTATTAGCATGCATCATGTGTTGAGATATATTATTTAATATTCTTCGAGTGTAACTCCTCACTCAGTGACATGTAAGGAATAATCCCCTCTCATACCATAGCTAATGACTTCAGCACCATTCATTACCATCAATACCATCTTTGACCACCACAAAGTGACACTATACTGCAGGAGCCTCAGACGTGCGGGCTGCTGACATTTGGTGAGGTTTAACAGGAAATTAGCAGCGACTGCGGAAGACCCAATCCCAGCGCGGCCATTATTGTCGGTTGGACATTTTTTCCCCCATCTGACCTTTAAGGAAGAAGCTGAGTGCACACTTTGCTTCAGTTACTGGCTGACTTCAACAGAGTGAGATAAACCAGTGAAAAAGATAAGACTTTAATGAAGAATTACTGGTGAATTGGGAGGTTTGAATTACAGTGAGATGGCCTGTAATGGATGACAAGAAGAGAGGTTTCAGGTTTCAGATTTCAAAATGATGAGCTCAGTGTCACTAAGCTATATTCATTTTTGAAAAACATGACCGCCTGAAATCACATTAAGTATTTCTAACTGTTTACTCGTCGAAGAATATGACTTACCTTCTGTCCTTAACATACTTTTCTGCTTTGATTTTGTGTCACTTCTAACTGATGAATATATCTCATCTCACAATTAAACTCTTCACTGTAGAGTGATATTGTACTATATCATTAGCCACTATTTACCTGGGACTATGCTGTGGTTCGAACAAACACAAAGAGATAGAAAGCAGAACAGTCCCCACAATCAATAACATATTCAGAACAACACCCAATAGTTTAACTTAATACAACCTTTTTAAAACATGTTTCAAGACTGAAGAATGTTTTTTGTTGCGTTTTTTGCTGTTCAGTCTTGATTTGATCTTGAGTTTTACATGAGACCCTGATCATGATGTAAAGCCGTCTTATTGTCATGATTTAAGTAACTAACCATCATCAACATGAGCTATTTTTGAGTGAGGATGCTTTCATATTTTTCATTTCGTATTTTAGCAGCACCTATTTTATGTCGATTCTACAACCATTCAGCATTTTCTATTGATTTTTCCTGTTTCTCAATTCTCTTAACGGAAGCCAAACTCGGCAGCATCTCTCCCCTTCTATCCAACTTTTCTCTCTGTTTCTCTTTCCTTCTCTTTCTCTTTATCTCTAAACTGTCCCCTCTCAGCTTTCCCCTCTTTCTTACTCATTGGTGTAATGTTCTGCTCTACTTCTGTCGCTGGCATGCTTGGTCTGTTTCCAAGACCCAGAGGTTAAAAAAAGTTGAATCCAGTTTGGACTGAAGAAGGAGCTTTGACAGCGGCAGCATTATAAGCAGCAAAACATCCTGACTACTTGATGCTTCAGTGGATTCAAAAGACCACATTGGTTTTTTTTGGCAGGCGAAATTCCCCCTCTTATCAGCTTTCTGTCATCTGACCAGAACATTGGTAGATTAAATGCTCCTCTGTTGTTAGTATTTAGTTCATGTACTGCCCAGCAAACACTAAATGTGCTAATGTGCATTGCAAAGTACCAAATTAACAGAGAATGCCATGTGTTCCTCTGTTGTAAAACATGTCATTTTTCACTTATATGATTGAGGTGTGGTGTGAGACAAATGCAAAGGCATAAGACTTATACTACCACTGTATATGACGAGTCTAATACCAAAATCCTGTTTTCATTTTTTAGGATAACACGTAATATGACACCAATATCTTATACAGAACATGTAATAGTACATGCACAATGAATTATAGTTGCTTTAAGCCTTCATAATGCATTATCCATCAGGCCTTGTAAGTCTTTAAGTCGTTTATAAGATCTTACAAGGTCTAGTTTCACAATTGCTCAATCACTTAACCCAGTTTGGATGAAAGGTTATAGGGTCTTATGAACATAAGGGGACTTTCTGTAACCATAATAGATGAAGAATGTGGTTATGACAGCTCACTGTGTGCTTCAAGTAGCACTGCACCGGTTCAGTATCTACTTTGCTGTAGTACTCTGACAGGGACAGGATACAACCATTAAGAGTTTTGTTGATCCCAACATGAGAGTCCACATTCGCATCCTTGAGAGAGCACGACAGACATTCAAAGTGGAAGTGTGTCATTGCAAGCAGAGCCACAGTCTTGTTAGAGGAACATCACAGACTGGGTATACTGGCTCTGCATGACCCAAAGACATCACATTCTTGGATGTCTGAAAAATAACATCAGAATACAAATAAGTGTGAATGATTCTTCAACCAAAATATTTTGGTTATATCAACCAGACTGACTCTCAAAATAAAACATATATAGGCAATTCATAGTAATGGGAATGATTATACTTGTAATGCCTTATGACTGCTTAGTTTATATCAATGCAACATATGTTTTGCATGCCACATTATCTAAGTATCTGCAGTGCATTATAGATACAGGCCTGTAATGCTATTAGCAAAAATGGTGGATAGTGTTCATATGCAACCCTAGTTGAGTACAGGTGAAGGACACAGAGCAGCAACAAAGGATTGTTTGGACCTGCAAGGTTTTAGTCCGCTAAGATTTAGCAGGTTCTTTTCCTGTAATAATATTAATCATTTAATTAAGTTGTGCTTCCTTGAGTGATGAGTATGTCATTTTAGAATTAAAGTTTATGTTGAAATCCTATGATCAACACCTACACATTCTGGAGAATACATTCCTATTAAGAGAGACACACATGTGTGCTGTGTTAAAGAAGACAGAACCTCAAATTGGACTTAATTTGATATTTTTCCATTTAATTAGTTGTTGCCATTAAAGACTTTTTTTTTTTTTTTTTTTTTTACAGAAGGCTTGATTCCTGAGATACTGCCCAGCATGTGTGAGCTTCCATCTGTTATTTACAGTAGGATTTGTCTGTCTGTCTGTCTGTCTGATGTCCATCCGATTGGCCGTCCATCCATCCATCCATCCATCCATCCATCCATCCATCCATCCGGTTGGCCGCTGGCTCTCATGTTAAATGGTCTGGTAAGCATCAGATGCATTATTGTCACTGAACTGAGCACAGTTGGTGTGTGTTGTGGCAGTGGCTGCAAAATACCTGCAGCTTGTGCACTGCATATCCTGTATTACGCTGCTATCAGGCTAAACAGGCTAAAAAAAAAAAAAAATTGTGTAGGAATGTGGGAGTATCACATGCCTTCAAATACACTTCAATCACAAGCTTCAATCAGTGTGTCTGCAAAAAAACAAACAAAAAAACAACAAACAAACTGTATTTTACCATGTCTGTCCACACAGTCCTTTCTAGACTGTGCTTGTGATCCATTCCCATAAATGTCAAGCATATCGACATCCAACACTCAATGTTCCCTCAAGGCCAGAACCTTCCTTTCTTTTCTTTTTCTTTCTTTCTTTCTTTCCTTCTTTCTTTCTTTCTAAACCCACACTACTACTACACACACACACACACAGAGGATTAGCCAAGGAAACCACATACATGGTTCATCAATCAGTAGTTGGCCTTACTTACTGCAGAATCCATTTGCTTTTCTTTCTGGGGGTCTTGGATAAACCCCCAAGGAGTGTATGTTCATGTACTGTATGTGTGCCTGTATTTATTAGTAGGTGTGTATGTGTAAGTGCGTCTGGTCTTTGTGTGTATCTGTGTGGTAAATGTCAGCCTGGATGAGGTTTTCAATTTTTTCATTGCACAGGTTTCAGATTTTACTATGCAACCTGATATTAGATGGTGGAATAGCCTTTAAGCTACACCTCATAAGGTTTACACACTCACTCATACACATGCCCAGACAGGAGCACACATTATGAGCCAATGACACAAACATACAGTTTATTAAACCCTTCCCTCTGTCTCATTTCTCTGTCAGACACAGATGCCGCTTATAAAACAAAACGTGTCCTGTACTCCAGGAAAGTTTTTTGCATATTCCATTATTTTCTCAAAGCGCTCACACCTGTACGCACACACACACACACACACACACACACTGCCTCTATCTCTCTCCTCTGCTTTCTCTTTCGCTGTCTCCCTCCCTCTCTGTCTCTTTACCCTCGCTGACCTTTCATATTCACCATAATCTATGTAACCTCATACCACACAGCTCTTCTCATCTGCTGCTGATGTAGTGACTTTATACAATAAAGAGATAGCCACACTGTGTGTATCTGAATGTGTGTCAGGGTCAGTTTATACCTGATACGAACTACTCCGTATGACATGTTGCCTGACCATCAAAAGTGCTTAAGGCAGAGTGAAAAATAGACCGTCATAGAGAGAGGGAAGGGTGGTGTAATATCGTTTAAATATGGAGATAATGGGACAAATTTTGTCTCTCCTGGAAGACATTCATAGTGTAAAAAACTCACCGTGTACAGCGTCTAATCTAGTGTCGCTGGCCCCTTAAGACCCTGTCCACACTAAGACAGATACATTTGAAAACCAAACTGTTGTCCACTTTTTTGACTTTTCATCCACACTTTGCTGGCATTTCTCACCATCATGCTTTTTGTGAAAACTCCTCTAAGTGGATGAATTTGGAAAAAGCTGGTCTCCTGCTGTAGCGTGGAAGTCAAACATAGCTTTTGGAAAAAGATGATGAAGGCTTGTCAGAAATAAGAAACACAGTGCATACTTATTTACCATGTTTAGGAGCCAACTTCCCGTTGTGTTTCACCATAGCTGATTGCTTAATACATGTGTTGTCATTGACGTATTTTTCTATTTCTGTTATCAGCTTCCTGCACAAGTATTTAAAAATGATTGAGGGTTATAAAAAATAACTACCCAGTAATCACCCCAGGAATTACTCAGCCCTGCTGAGCAGGTAGCATTTATGTCCCTTGATTATTGCTAAAGTGCATAATAATGTGCTTCAGCAATAAGCCTATCGTTTCACTGCAGATTACACTCTGGGATATTTCGGATGTCCTTTTGCTCATTGTTTCTGATGTGGACATGGCCCAAACGATGGGGACAGAGATGAAGACTGACAGGGGTAGGAGGGGTATATGGATCAAAGTCAGCAATAGAGGGACTGTATGTGAGAAAGACAGGAGAAGATAAGAGAGGCAGACATTATGAGTGGGTTGGGAGGGTCCCTTATAGATACAAATGTGGATCATTCATTAATTAGATTTAGATAAGATCACTCTTTGCACGGTCTTTTGACACATGCTTTGTATTAAAGATTATACAAAAATTTCACAGCAGAATTTTCCAAATTTATACATTAAGTGCTGATTCTTCAGTGGCAGTTATTAACAGTTGGAAATTTTCAGCAATTACTCAAAGCAAACTTCAGTATTATTTAGCTCTGCAATCAGTTCTGCCCACAAAATGAGGTAGAAACAGAAGACCACTTTAGACGCCACTGAAACATACTGTATATGAGGAGAAAACGACCATGTTCTTTAGCAGAATAATATATAAATGCAAAGAATCTGATCTGATCTATCTGATCTGATCTACTGACCACTTTATAATTCAATACTTCCTCGGAGAGAAAACTTCCAGTGCCCCGGAGGCAGAAAAATGTATCAGCCCATGCCAGAGCCAGAGAGAAATCCTTCTGATCAACACATGAAAACTGTTCCTATTCTCCTCATCATCTGACCGTTTGTTTAATCTTCATGAGTTATCACGTTGCTCTAATCATTTTATTGTCTTTTTTTTCTAACTCAATTGTTCTCTTACACACACACACGTCCACAAGCATGCACTCAGAGAAGGTCTCATCATTATCTGAATTATATGTCAGTTGTATGTAATTGCCTCGGCAATATTGTTTGTGAACTTTCATACCAATGAAGCTCATTAAATTGAGAGTGAATAGAAGAAGCACGAGAAGGTGGGGTGAGGGGTGGGAAGGGTCTGCAAGGAAAGGCTCTGCTCGTCTTTCAGGAAGCCCTGACAACACAATCTCTTAGACCCCTCCTACCTCGCTCCTCGATTCCATTACCCAAGCAGTGATAAAATTTCCCAATGACACCGAGCACCATCCCATCTGCAAAAGGCGCAGACAGAAACATAAATTCAATGTACCAGTGCTGTATAGTGTCTAATTGCTAATTGTTGTAATATCACATTACAGGCAGCGGGTGCTAACAATTTGCAGAGGCCTGTGGTGTGTGTGTGGAGACAGGATTGAGTGGGGAGGAAGTGGGAAGGCAAATTTATTTATCCAGAGTGATGCATGATATTGCACAAACCAATCCAGGTTGGGTTTCAGTGAGGGAGCAGCTGTATTTGTGTGTGTGTGTGTGTGTGTGTGTTTGTGTGTGAGTGAGTGAGTGAGTCAGTGAGGGAGGGAGCCCTCTTTTTCCAAAGTAAACCATAAACTGCAGTCCAAAAATATGACCTTACTTTAAGTAGTCTGCTGCTGAAAACATAGTAAACTAGCTGTAAAGAAAACATCAAGTATCATCATCACATGGAAAAAAAACATCATGAAACCAAACAGTGTTCACAGTATGTAATCAATTTAAACTATACACTTCTCATAAACTGTTATCGATCCTGGGAAGGTTCCTGAGAACACATGCGTTTTGTTGTCTTCCCACACGTCCACCGGTAAAAACAACTGGGAGCTCCTCTGTCTCACCACAGCCTTCTGTTGTTGTCACAGTACAATTCTAGTGCTTGTGGGACAGACAGCAAGAGCAAAAGGTAATTTAGACAGCCCGTCCTCAAAAGAAAAATGACAGTATCGGTCGCAAATTCAGCTGCCAAAAATGACCTATAATTAGGATTGAGTGACAGACACCATCTAGTGGCCGTAGTAATTATGACTCGGAGAAGTTCAGATGACGTCAAAATAAGGTGACAAATTTCCATATTTGGAGGTGGCTGGTTGGGTGGATGGCTACATAGATAGATAGCAAAAAGTGAACTTAGCTGCAGGAGACTGCTATTCACTTCCCATTTCCAACTGCGAGTGTTACGTTTCTGATTATGTGTTGGGACGGTTTTTTAAAAACTGTAACTACGATGAAGGTTGCCTAACTTTAAGGAAATAGTAACTTTAACCCGCACCACATTTCAAGTGATCATTTTAACCCAAACCATGATCTTTCCCTCACCCTAAAACCCAACCAAGTGGTTTTTGAGCCTAAACCGAACCAGACCTTAACCACAGCGTCGTCTCACCATAAAACATAATTTCTTTTTTTTTTTAACAGTGATTTGTTACAGTTTTCTACTAACGCATAACGCAGCTGTTGCAGTTAATTTGATGGCCTTTTACCATAAAAGAATTGTGTGTGAAGAGGAAGCCGATGTTGAAATAGTAGCAATAATTTGGCGTGTTGACTTCTTAATACCTAGTTACATTACTGTTTGTAACTAAGTCTATTGCCATGCAAAACACCAGGAAGCTCTGATGATGAACAGCAGCCGCTGCCGATTTTATAAGGGAATTTACTTGGTTACTGCTACAAAATGAAAAAACCTACAGCATTACAAACACTGTCTGTCTATTGTATCTATTTTACTAATCAGTTATATGGAGAAACACTTCCTGTCTGAAGAAGGCACGCTGTCTACAGCAGCCAATTTACAGCACAATACAGCGGCTAGAACTGAATTGCTGTTAGATACTGGTTTGACTGGTTGACATCAATACTTTCCAGTTAATTTAACAACACGGCACAGTGGTTAGCACTGTCAACAGCAAGAGAGTTCTGGGTTCAGCCGGCTGGGGCCCTTCTGTGTAGAGTTTGCATATTCTCACTGTGCCTGCATGTGTTCTCCCCGGGTGCTCCGGCTTCCCCCCACAGACCAAAAACATGCAGGTTAGGTTAATTGGTGACTCTAAATTGCCTGAATGTGAATAGAGTAAAAAAAATGGATGGATGGATGCAATTTGTGCTCTCAACATTACTTAGCGTTAGTTAAGGCAGAGCACTGAAGTTGCGTTCCATCAGCTGTTCAGCACCAGCTGTCTTATTCATGCTCAGTATCACTGTATTATTGAGGCATCATCAGTTCAGCTACCAGCTGACTAGTAACATCCAATCACATTCATGTACCTTTATAAACTATCAGTTCTCTCTGTTAATTCCTAATGCCAACATGCTTGCTGCTGCAACTACCTCCATCACTCCAGCCTCTTCCTTATGTGATTTAAGCTTTGGTATTATTGTCTTGCTAAGCTGTAATGTTCATGTATGTGTACAGCTTTCTCTGATTTTGTACCATTAGTCATCCCAGCAGAAACCTTGTTGCTGCTTGGATTCTTTGAGAGCCCCCTCAAAGAGCCGCGCCTTTAATACCAAATAACTGTACGACCATTTCCTATACTAAATGGTAAATTTCTTGTCTGTGACTGAACCGTATCTCTGACATCATAACCCTCACAAGCCGGAGTGTAACTTCGATCCCCCAACAGCAACCCTCTTGTTTTTCTTAAACCTGGATTTGTGACTGAAAAAACAGAGAAATGTCTTTTCCACTTAGAGCCCAGGCTGGCTTAACTAAACCAGCGTGTTTGTCTAAACCCCTTTTGTGATGATGATTAGTTTCCCACAATTGTTTGTACTGTTCACTCTGTGAAACAATAGCACAAGGCTGAGGGATGATTCATTTAGATCCCAGCAAATCTTTTTGTTACGATTCCGACACACTTTGTAATTTTTATTCAGTGAAAACATGCTGGACTAATAAACATCTGTCTGAGGAGCCACATGTTTGGTGAACACATTTTCTGCAGTTTTCCGTAAGCCTGTTAAGAGATCTGTGTGGACTAGTCACCCTTGCTGCCCACTGAGGCACCGCTGGGTGATGTCTACCAGGTTTTTAGAGAAAGCATGTTTAAAGTTACCTTGGAAACTAAATGACTGTCCAAAAAGGAAAACACGATTTCTACCTGCCGCTGTGACCTGCATCTCTCTGTATTTCTGCTCTGGCCTCTCTGCCTTGCCAGGCCACGCACACACACACACACACGCACACGCACGCACACACACGCCTCCATGTTACTACTTAAGTGTACAGTCAGCAGGGAGTGAGAGGCTGCATTTTAACCACTAATGGAGAACACCTGACAACCCTCTCTTCTGCCTTTTACTTTAGACAGAGGAGTGGAGTGGACAGTCCAACCTTCGTCTGTTTTTAATAGATCTTTCAGGTGGGAGTGAGGACAGTGGGGAAGAGAAGTTAATGTTATATGCTGCAGTTTAATGCAGTGTTGCAAAATAGAAAGGAGAATGTATCCAGTCTGCTGTTGATAGCAGAGTGTCTATATACACATTAAAAAACACATTAAAACATATGAAAACTTCACATAATAATAATTGCATCAGTGTTGCACAATTTATTAATTTAAGCGATTGTCACTGCCAGTTACAGTAAATGTTGTCTACCATAAAACAATATTACTGGACATTACTTTGCTTTGTTTACAGTGTTGTACTGTGCACTGTGTATACATTTAACCATTTGCAATCACATTTTAACACATCATCAGCAGTCATCACGAAACAATGTTAGTGAAAATTAATGTGTCCATAAACATAAATGTCTGTCCTCTTCCTCCCTCTAATTGCTTTTACAGCTTTATTTACCAGAGTTTTACTGTATTTCTTTTGTCATTTTAAGCATCTTCTTCCCACATTTCCCACCATATTGTGATTTGTTAAGATTTAGATTATCATGTCACTTTGTGTTTTGTAACTGTGCAACTAAACACAGAAATCAAGCAATTACATACTACCTCTTTCCAATTGGGAAATATGTTATTTAATCACGTGGACACATGGCTCTCTTAGTGCTTGTTTAAACACTTGCTGATATGTGCAGTAGCCATAGTATGATGGCATGCTGCTGCAGCTGGCATATAAAGCAATATTTCACTTTGGTAAAAGATATTAATATTTTTATTATTACTTTTGGGTACAGCTTTGTCACTGGTGTTTCTTTCTTACTAATTGGGTACATTTCTTCTGCTTTTTCTCTTTTGGTGGAGATGATGAAAGTCACAGAGGTTTCACTTTTTTAACACCTTGTGTTTTGTCAGTAACAATATGTTTTTGGAATAAGAGTTTCTCTTTTTTTGTCTAACTTTTATTTATACAGTTATTTTTATCTTTATCTTTTGCAATGGCATGGTCTGTATGCAGGACAATAAAAGTAGAAATATTCCATTTACAATTAAGAAACAAAACAATTAAAAACAAACAAATATTAAAACCAACAAAGCTGCAACAGAAAATAATATAAAAATAGTAAAAAAGTTAGAATTCATTGTAGAAGTCAAACGGTGCGCATCATAACCATCTGGTTATTAATTGCAGATTTGAGACATGCTTTTGCCACTGAATTTCTAACATTTTCTTGGTGGCATCCATGGTCTCCATGGTTACCATGAATCCACATGTTTAATGAAATTTTCCTGTCATGCATTGACGCAGTTAAAGGGACCTAACCGGTCACCACTTGCAATTGTACTGATGTCGATCCAAACTTATTTTAACAGCACACAGATGCCACAGAGCTGCAAATCATTGTCATCTTGCGCGCATATCTCACATGATCATTTAAATCCGGCTCTCTAAGTCATTTTTAAACACCAACCTGCTTCCTGCCTTCAACAGAACACAGTTAGCCTTTGTGGATGACTGACACTCTCCATTATGCCAAATTGTTTACAGTTCAAGTCAAGCAACTGCAAGAGTTGTTTCAAAGTATCACTATATGTGGTATGTAATTCACCCAGCAGCAGGAAATAGCTGCTGGCAGAATGTGTTCATGGGCTCAACAGTGGCTGCATCATTTACAGGTCAGAGAGAGAAAGAGAGAGACTATTAAAGTAGACAGCAACTTATTCAAAGCAACACCAGCTCCCACTGGATTCATCTCTCCCTCTCTACAGTCCTAATTGGGGAAAGAGATGTCACACTGTGATTGCTATTGGAAATTGAGACTCTCAGTCGATTCTCATCACTCCCATAGCTGATCAACGACTGAATGGGAAGGTCTCATCTGACGCGTGCTTATTTATTGTAGCGCTCAATTAACACATGTGAGCTACAATCTCCTGGGTGGTTTTAGATGAGATGTATTCATATTGTCTCTCCTCCCTTCTCTTCTATCCAGCAAGTTATCCTCTTTGTTTTGGTCCTATCTATTTTGTTTGTTTCAAATAATTGCTTTACAAATAGCATTTGGTCACACACGCTAATACACTATGCAACACAGGATCAGCAAGTGAATTCATGTTAAGGGAAAGCCTTTGAATTTATAGCAAAACACATGACATACACTCAACGATTATGTCTTTTAATCAGAGGTCAAAAGGATAAAGGAAAGATAAAAAGCAGTTCGAATTTTGAGGAAGGTGCCCAATGTTGTAGGCAATCACTGAGTCGTAATGGACTTCAAAAGTGTAAAACATGAATCATGTAGGTTCATTTTGATCATCATTCTGATCTGAAATATGTGAGTGGACAACATGTACATTTACCTCAAGTTTGGTGACTTTGACCATGTTTCGCATAGACATCTGACATCATAACAGTATAGAAATAACAGAAAATCACAAAAAGCATGATATATTCCCTTTAAAACTAATGTGATTATTTTTTTCAGTAACAAGAAGAGGCAGTGATTAAAATTTGAAATTCAGTAATTACATTACAATGAATAATTCCACAAATTCTGCATTATTTCAAAATGTTTTGGGGGGGCTGGCTTGTTCACTCTGTTAACAGGAGTTAGATGAGAGGTTGGATATCAAGTTTGTGTCTGTGTGAAAAAAATTGTAGAGACTAGTCCGGTAGACAACCTGTTAGCTTGGAGCAGGGGCCAGAGGTAGGGTGAGGTGCCTAGCGAATTCTCCAGCAAAGAAGGAATACGCCTTGAGATTACTCCAAAGTTGTTACTTTGATGTACTAGAATACTTAATGAGCCAGACTCCCAGGATAAGATTAAAAACTCATTTGGTGCTCCAGTCAATCCCTGGGTTGTAATATCAACTGGACATGGGATTAAAGTCAGTGTCTCTAACCTGCCTCACAACTATACTGTCAAATCTGGTAAAAATCAACTCCACCAATTCCTAAAATAATCACTCATGGGATAATTGTTAGGAAATAAGCAGAAATATAGCCCAATCTGAGTAGTTAGGTTTGGGATTTAATCTTGTCCAGGCACAAAATGAAAACTGTTCCCCTCACTTGACCTCAGTTTCTCTGTATATTCCAGTGTCATTTACAGCCAGGCCCAATATTTGAATTCCTATTATTCGCTAAAAATGAGCCATTTCAAGAAAGACATTCATGCCTAACAGACACTCTGGGCAAACTGCCAGCTCTAGCTCAGACTATCTAGGAGATAACCCGCCTTTCTGTGAGGTAATTGACTGTGTGGATGACTATTGCAAGGATGCCATTGACTTGACTACCATCAATAGAGGCATTTTGTGGAAAGTATGTCTCCACTAGTAACCACACACACATGCGTGCACACACACAGAGAGGGTGATGGCGACTGCACATCTAAGAGATGGGAATGCAGAGACCTAGACAGACTCTTTGTGGCTAATCATTATTTATTCATGCCCAAGTCTGATTCACACACAGCATTTGATGTAGGAGCAGCCTTGTCGCTTTGGGGGCATGATAGCTTTTCAGGCCGTGACTGAGTTGATACAGCTAGTGGTTTATCTGTGGGGTCAAAAGACGAGGACCGACATGTCTCTCTGCTGATGATTTTCTGTGTGTATTCTGCCCTTTAGCTAGCTGCTAGCTTATCGCAGGATCTGCTGGCTGGCCGGTCAGGCTTTGTGCGAGCGTGCGTGTATGTGTGGATGGCAGCGTTGCCCTGTGTTAGATGGATGGAAGAATGCATAGCTAATCAGAATAATCAGGCTCTCTTCTCTCTCTTTCTCATGCTCTACTCGTTACTATGCTGGATGCAAAGAGCTGACCCTCAACATGCCACAGAACAAGGATTATCCCCTTAGGGGTCGCCCTCTCCAATTTACAGCCTTTTCTCCTCCCTCTCTGCCCTGCTGACAGGCTTGTATGGGGATAGCAAGCGTCAGAATGGACCCGTAATTGAAAGGGAGTGGAGAGTGTTGACTGCTTGTTTGTTGTCAGGGAACAAGGGCAGAGTGAGAGGGCATCAGAATGAAGGCAGGGGTGAAGACATGGGCAGGGAGAGAAGTGACTGTTTTGGTACCCTAGACATTTCTTCCGTCAGCGTTTGGAGAAAAAGCAGAAAAGAAACATTTAAGGAGCTGGAGGCTGTTGTGGTTTCTTTAATACCTTTTATCCAGGCAAAACCAGACATGACTCACATGTCAGAGTAACCCTTGTAAAAATCCCCCATTTTGCTCTCAACAATGTTGTAACAGTCCTCTACTGCAAAGATGATCTGATTGGATAAGTTCAATTTACTCATTTCATTTTGCCATTAGGAATCACAATAGATGGTGAGGCAACCAGCTGCGGAGAGACATGCTGAGTTTTTTCAGTGTGCTTTATCCTCGTCATGGTTACATGGCTAACACAGAGTAAATGATCTAATACAAAACGGGACAGTTCACCAATAACTGCTAGTTAGTGTTGTATGGCTGATGAATTCAAATAATTTAAGAAAAAATATGGTGAACACTTATGATTCTGGTACAGATTTAATGATCTAAGGATGCATTAATCCTGGAAAGTGCATACACACAGACACAAAGGCATGCACACAGTCTACTGAATCCCTCGATATAGTGTTGAATTTCTTTGGTAATTCCACAACAAATTTTTAGTGAGATAGTCTCTCATATAATTCAAGATTGAAAGAAAATAGCCTAAAAAACTTAAGATAGGTGGTTCAGACAGGTTGGGGCCTGTTTCAGAAAACTGCTTATATGCAGATCTCAGACGGTGCCATCGTCCTGTTTCACAAATGATTAACACTCAAAAATGGACATTATCAGAGGACATTATCTCATGTTGCAAGTTGCAGCTTGAATGTTGGACCATTATAAAGGGTAATGTCACAGTCATGATTGGTTGCCGTCAAGTCAGGCCTTTGAGAAACAACTTCTCAAACTTTCTGGCACAGTTACAGTTAGTTACACTAACTAGCAGTTATTGGTGAACTCTCCCGTTTTGTATTAGATCATTTACTCTGCGTTAGCCATGTAACCATGACGAGGATGAAGCACACTGAAAAAACTCAGCATGTCTCCCCGCAGCTGGTTGCCTCACCATCTACTGTGATTCCTAATGGCAAAATGAAAAGAGTGAAGTGAACCTATCCAAACAGATCGTCTTTGCAGTAGAGGACTGGTGCAACACTGTTGAGAACAAAATTGGAGATTTTTATAGGAGTTACTCTGACAAATGAATCATGTCTGTTGTTGCCTAGATAAAATATACTCTTAAAGAAAGCACAATATAAGCCTGTTAGAAGCAGGCAGAGGAGGAGGAAGGAAACACAAATGCAAGAACGTTGGCGTGCTGCAGGGATAGCGAGTAACTTTCTTGTTCAGACTGTGATGGGCAATATCCCTCATCCTTGAAGTGTTTTGATTTTGTTTTTGTAATCTATAATCTAATTTTATTTTGTTAACCTAAATGAACAGAAACCAAGCTGTGAGCGCCGTGTGGTTGAGAACACACCAGAGGACTCCGGGCCTGGCTCCCTCCACCCAGCCAGAGTGGAGCAACACTGTGGGTGATGATTTGTACTCTGTGGTTCAGGTAAGGCCTGTATTCCCTTTTTGGCACCAGCAAAATGTGAAAAGCATGCAATGCCAGTCCCAACTGTTACAGTAGCACTCAGTATATGTTCTGGCCTGTAAGTAGCTGTTATTGCCACAAGGTTTTGTGTTAATTAATTCCCCCAGATGCAGCAACAAACGACTCCCTGTGCCGTGACAGTACTGTGAAACAAAACTGCAAGTTGGAATAAATGCTGATCATAGAACTGTGTGCAACCAAGCGGAAACTACCACAGCTTGAGGCAGAAGCCAGTGCCAAAGTACCTTAAAGTGCAATGCCACCGACGGCTGCTAGATGCTCGGGGCGTTTCCAAAATGTGAAAGACAACACCCCCCACTCCTTATTTGTAAGGTCCTGGCTCCAAATGGAAAATATGGCGCCGACCATAAGATACATCACTGCGCTTCAAACCGGCTCCAATGCAAACATCTCACTACCGTCTATCTTTATATACAGTCTATGTGTGCAACTTGTTTTCTTTTTCTTTGCTACACACTCAAAGATGAGTTAACGCTGACATTGTTACTGTGTCGTAAATAGTTCTGAATAATAACCTGCCTTTTACAAGAAGCTTGGAGAGATACAACTTAGTGAACAAAGCAAACAATATAGTATTACCACATACAGTATTTACAGTATATTACTGCAATGCCTGATGCCTAATCCATGAAATGCATTTTAATTAACATTGTTGAAACTAATAAATTAGTGGCCTCTGGTACATGAATAAATATGAACCCAAACATTCAAGTCTGAACTCTATGTAGCAATAATAGACCACACAATTTTGAAACCATCTGTGGCATAATATTAACAGTTACTACTATTACTATAATAATAACTATTAATAGTAGTAGTAGTAGTAACTATTCTGTGAGGAGCATAAATAGCATCTTTGTATGAAGTCATTATATCTATCTCACACGTAGTAGGATTGTTATGTTGGTAACAAGGGGCTAACACCTCTCTTTAGCCATTTTAAGATTCAGGTAGCAGGAAAAGCTTCATATTTACAGTATATTAATGCTCAGCCCGGGAGCCTTTTTCAACAGGAAGCTCATTAAACTAAAGAAATAACTAACATGTGTACTTCAAATTAAGTGGCATTTTCAATGTATGCAAAGACTTTGTGTATAATGGAGATCCCCACCAAACACACACACAGAAACACGCACATAAACTCCATCCAAGAGGCATCTCACCACTGGATTTATGAGCCACATGGGCATGACTGGCTAAAAAGAAAAAAACAAAACAAAACAAACAAAATTAGTCCTAATACCAGCCAATACAGATTTAGAAAGGAGTGAAATATTTGATCCTGCAGTTGTGAGTTTTCAGCAATTTGAGCTGGCAAATTACCTTCTTCTAATAAAAACTCAAATTTGAAAAGAGTCAAAGAGAGAGTAAGGAGAGAAAGAAAGACATTAGATTTGGTCTCATACCACTGTTGCAGTAATGATAGTGTTTGCCCGTGGCCAAACACACAGAGAGAGCTGTGTCTTAGCAGCAAAGAGAGGATAATAGCACAGAGAATTATTAGACAGATCTTAGCAGTCTGTGTTTGAGTCAATTCTTTAGCCTTATTACACACTGTGGGGGGTGGGGGGAGGGAGGGAAGGAGGGGAAGAGATTTAAAGAAGTAATACTGCATTACAATCATTACAGGGTGACAGTAATTACTTATACCACTCAAACCGAGGCATTAAGACCGCAAAACACAAGCTGTGCACCCACTTCCTTCCTTCTCTTCTTTTGATTGTTTCCTTCTTTTCATCTTCTGTCCCTGTCTTTCCTCCCTCCTCACTCCTTTTCCCCAACGCTGTCTTTTCCCCTTCCTCTCCTCTCCCCTTCCTTTTCCTCTCCTCACTCTCACTTCGCCTCTCTGTCTCTTTCCTCTCTTCCTTATCAGGATGGTGGCGGCTGCCTGGGTAATGAGGATCAGTGTTGTTTTAAATATGAAATGGTGAGGGGGGCCCGGCGGGGCGGAATCAATAAGAGCCATTACCTCTCCTCTCTAATGATGCAGCCACCCCCTCCTTTCCTTTCTGCTCACACCACCCCTTGTCTCAGCCCATTTCTACCCACTATCCGATATCGGATGGGAGGAGGTTATGTATTAACGAATCCCAAGGGCAATGTGCCTCGCCGCCAATTACCCAGTGAAAAATGACCCATTCTTGGACGTATCTGTGTGTGTGTGTGTGTGTGTGTGTGTGTGTGTGTGTGTGTGTGTGTGTGTTTGCGTGTAGATGTGTGTGAATGGGCTGGGTGGAGAAGTTCACATGGACCAGCTGGTGTCACACAGTCGTGGACAGCTATGCTTCCTCTCTCTGTCTGTCTGTCTGTCTGTCTGTCCTACACACAAACGCACACATATGCACTCACACTTACTTAACTATGCCCGTTCATTGTGACCGATTATGACATTTTTTTGCTTTGTTTACTCAGTGTCCTGGAGTCTGTGTAGGTACAGGGAATTATTCAGCTTAAGAGGAGTACAGGATTTCTGTTGTTACCACACACTAGGGAAAGTCTGTCTTTGCATAATAGGCTACACCATAACTTCAGCCAACAGATGTTATACCAAAGTGAAAGAGCATACTTCAGACACAGACATCAATTAGCCATCTGTCAATAGTTGCATTTCTATAATACTGCAACCAGTCTGTTATTAATTTCTGCTAATTTTGCTACCCTTTACAGTTTTGGTCCATCAGTCATCTTCAAAATAATTGTTCTTAGAAACTGCCAATGAGAGAGGACTCTCAATTTGTCACATTGCCTCCAAGAAAGGTAGAGTACTGGAGGAGGAAATTGTGGGCAAAATGTGAAATGGACACAATACCAGTCTCCTGCAAATTATATTCACAGTGGAAAATTATGCCCTAGTGATTGCATCAAATGCCAACATTCAGTGCCAGTTATGGAAATAATGTGTAATATTCCTAACCTTAAAGGTTAGGTCTTGTGATTTTCTGTCACTTATATACTGTTATAATTTTGGATGTATATGTTAAACATGGTCAAAGATCCAAAACTTGAGGTGAATGCACATAAAAATGTTGCCTTCAAGTCAGAAGCCCAGGCTCCAGCCTGCTCTACGTTTGAAAAGTTACTTCTACTTCCCCATCGAACTGACTTCAGATAATTCACGCATGACCACAAATGGCGGTCCGTTCTGTTGCTTTTGTTGCCAAGGTTATTAGCGTGGGTTGTCTGCATTGTCCACTCGCATATGTTTCAGATCAGATTTGGACTCAAACATATACGGATCTGAGAAATTGATATTCTGAGTAATGAATGGGAAAAAGAAATGAAATCCAATTAGTATTGTTTGTTTACGTAGCCTCTGGAGCTGGCCAATCAGAACGGAGTGGGCACATTGAGAGGGGGTCCTTAAAGAGACAGGAGCTAAAACGGCCTGTTTCAGACAGAGGCTGAACTAAGGGGATGCATAAAGAGTGAGATAAATAAAGAGTGTTTTTGACTGTAATTAATGCAAAGATATTACAGAAGAGCTCCAGAATATAAATATACCTGGAAATGTGCATGATTCTCTTAAGTCATACCTCAACCATTCTTTAGTTGAAGAATGGATAAGATTTCCATACACTGGCACTGAAAAAAAAATGCTTGTCAGTGAATGTAATCTGGGGTTTGCAGAAACATCCATTTGCAACATTTTGCAAGCTGAATGCCTTTACTTATCAGTCCAAACAGAAAATACACAGATTGAAGATTACACTTTGTAACCTTTGTTCTATGAGAACAGATAGCTCCTACTGAGTGCCTTTAAAGGATATGGCTGGCAATTTTCTATATTTTTCTTATTGTCAACAAATCTCATGTGCAACAATGAATTGATCCTACTTACAAGTATTGTGTGTGTATCCAAAGCCTGATATATCTTATTCCTCTGTGCCGTAGACCTCCGTTGTTGTCCAAAAACTATTTAAAAAAATGTCAATGAGTCACACCGCTGCACTGAGTGACATGTTCCTTCGCCCCTGAAGAGTGATTACAGTAATTTGTTTAGAAATGGCTCCACTTTCAGTTTCATCTCTCTCAGAGAGCATTTCCTGTCAGGCAGACGCCGCTGCACATGCGCGGAACAACGGAGGTCTACGGCACAGAAGAATACGAAATGTCAGGCTTTGGATACACGCACAACATTTGTAAGTAGGATGAGTTCATTGTTGGTTTGGCTGTGCACATGACATTTGTTGACAATAAGAAAAATCTAGAAAATCACCAGCCTTACTCTTTAAGGTGCTTTCAGACAGTGAGCGGTTGCCGCTGCGGCCTCCATTGATTTCAATGTAAACGCGACGGCAGCCGTGCCGCTGAGGTCAGTACAACGGCAAGAAGAGGGAGAGCACCTGCCGCGCTCATGAACACGCACAGCTAACACAATGGTGCATACTCTTTGCTTTGTGTATTTATAAAAAAACACACACTCAGCTCTTGGACCACCTCAAACTATCTAACATCAGATGTCAGTCTTAAATCTCTCTCAGGGTTTTATAGTGCTCTCAATTCTTTGGTCCACTCCATGGTCCACTATCCTTCCGTGTCTGTGTATTGACGAGTTGAGTTGTCAAGTTGAGATGCCTGTTATCACATCTCTGTTTAACAGGGTTATATTGCCTCTCTACTTGCCTGGTGTCTCTGCCACACACGCACACACATGCACACTCGCGCACACACACGCACACACACACACAATGAAATTATTGCCAGTCTCAAGTGTATCTTTTCTGTCCATTTAGCTGTTTCTATGTGGGAAGTGCTTGGTGCTGATATACAGCACTTTGAGCTCTGATTGAATTACACTGATGGGAACATCAATTACAGAGCATGGTACCAGAAAAAATTTTTAACCAAGCACCTCAGATCACATCACAGTCTGCAGTGCGATGATGGCTTCCCAAAATAAAACCAGCCTGAGCTGGAATCATCGTACATTTACAGGTAAAGACACCAACAGGCATTTTTTTATATAGTAGTGGCTGAAAACACAGAGTTGTGTTACTCCCATAGGTTTATGTATTACCTACAAAAATCTTGCTTTATGTCATTTCCATATAGTCTTTATCTCTATAGCATATATAGCATCTAATCCTTTCCTTGTTTTGCTCCTCAGTAATAATAATAACAAGTGTATAAGTATACATATTTAAAAACTTGCAGTATAATTGTCCTAAAGCTTTATTGTTTCTTTATTGTATCCTAACAATTTTATATATACCGTAGATTGTAATTTTTTAAAATTAATTATACCATAAGTACCTAAGAACGTCAGTAGTGTTACCCTATGTTTTTACCATGCCAGAAGCAATGCTCTAGGGATGCAATGTCAGTCCACCTCATTTCTTGACAATCATTAGATGGATTGCTATCGAATTTTTAAAGATATTTATGTTCCCCAGAAGATAAATCCTACTGATGTTGGGGAACCCTGACGTTTCCTCTGGTACATTAGTTGTTCATAGTGAAATATCTCAACTATCTGATGTAATTTCATAACATTTACAACAAATATTCAAGGTCCCTACAAGATACATTCTAGTGACTTTCTCTGACTTTTCCTCCAGCACCACCAGCAGGTCAAAGTTTTCACTTAAGTTGTGATATAACTCAACATCTCCTTGATGGATTGGCCCAAAAATTGTCATTGGCTGGTTATCAATAATTGCACTCACCTAATGCATCTCTGGTTTCCTTAGCTCAGACGTCTGCAAGGAAATGATATTGCTGCATAGATGTTTGATAATCCATTACAAAACCAATGTAGTTTCTTGCTTTTTTTCCAGGTTTACACAATGAATTCAATTTTTGTTGCATTTTGAAAATTTCCTGATTGGAATATCCAAGTTCAATGTTTTAATGAAAGTTGCTTAAAATCTTAAAATCTCTTCAAATCTTAATATTACTCTTGTCATGTAGAAACCAAACATACATGCCCACAATGACGATGTTGGTTTTCTCAGTGAAAGCTTCTTTCTGTGGGCTGAATGACTCAGACTTTGTTTTGTTTTGATTATAATTATGATATGAAGGCGATATAATGAACCATCATGTAAAAATAGTTAGATGTACTCTCCAGCTAAAATCTGTGTGATTTCACAGTATGTACTATGCACTTTCAGGCTGATTTGTTTTATTTTATAACCAAAAAGGCAACAAAGGGATCTTGTTTCTCTAAATTCATTCAGTTGGGCTTTGAGTAATAATCTTACTTTACTATTTTATTCAGAAATATGGGTGTGTCCATAAGTGAATAATGGGTTTGTGAAATATGTATATGCTATGAAAATAGTAATACTGTGAAGTTATAATAATTAAATATAATACTACAAAGGTAAACTAACTGTAAGAGGAAGTGATAATCCCCACCAGCACAAGTTACACACAAGACAATAGAGCACGTATTGGAAATTATTATATGACATCTACACCTGTAACACATGTATGGATAATGTTCTTATCACAGTGACTATGCAGCTCCACCAAGTTTCTGACAGGTGGGCAGTGCATCTTTGTGCGCAGAGTCAAAATAGTGAATTTGGCAGGTGTAGGATTTTGTTTTTGTCTGTGTTCATTTTATTGTTGGCTCACTACATCCACTGCGATTATTCTGCAATTCATGGTTTCATGTATAGTGGGATGAATGTGTGAGTGTGTGTGTGTGTGTGTGTGTGCGTGTGTGTGTGTGTGGCTGCCACCCAAGGTTGTTCCTACAACATGTTGTCTTTTGAGATTCATTGCCTTAAGCAGCGATGATACGCTCTCAGCAAGACATGCCAAGACTGCTGGCTGTAGCCCAAAATGAGGGGTGAAAAAAGAAGGGAAGGAACCGAAACAGACAGATACTTGAGCCAGATCCCATGATTTTGTTTACTCCAAATAAAAGATTAATTTGAATTGAGAGTGCTAAGTAATTAGTGAGTGTCTTGGTTCTGTTTAGGAATGTCAGATGAAAACACAGGATGTTTACTGCTCACTGTTGCCCAGAAATGATTGAAGGGTATAAATGTTACCGCCGTGTTATAACAATCTGCGTCTCTTCTAAAAGCTTTGTTCCCAGTAATCATGATTATGATTCAGCTGAAAACAACAAAACAATTTACTAAAAAGACCTCCACTCTTTCTGGTTGTAACGACAAGAATGAAGAACAAATTCACCTCAAACAAATTAAGAGATTAAAACAACTTTAATCTCTTTTGTTGCTGAAAGCATCAGCAACATCCCATTTTATAGACCTTATTTAAGAGGTCCTTTAGCCTCAAATAGTTAACTCCAAGTTTTCAGGACAATGCCATCGTACAAGTAACGGTTTTACGAGAGTGCACTGATGCAATAGAAACGATTTGGAAAATTTTAATTCAACATATTTCAAACTATCATGTGGGATTAATTAACACTGCTTGTATCAGCAGTATTAATCACTCTGTGTAGAAGGCATTCAGAGTACAGTTACACAGACCACTTTGAAGTTTAACATCAGAGGCTCCGATGGTCTGCACATGAGACAGGCGGACATACTGTATATGACCGGGGGTTGCTGGTTCCAAACCCTTACGGACAATCCAGGAAAATGAGGTGAAAAACGCATGTTTTCTTCTTCCTCAGCTATTGATGTGCCCTTGAGCAAAGCACACAACCTGCAGAATCGAGTGCAGACAAGAGCTAACGGCAACTTACTAAGTCAGTGGTTAACGTCGAGTTGAAGTCGTTACATTAGAAACAACACAGGACAAATAACAGGTCACACAGATCTTATATTTGATGTCAGAAAAATGCAAACACAATAAACAAAATGGATGGTAATTAGTTATATGCAATAGGAACTTTTAAATACACCTGTTATCCTGATCCACCAACTCAGTGCTACAAGCTGACTGAAGCAAATATTAACCAAACATCTGCAATAGATGTTCAAGGTTAAAAAGTGGATTCGTTTCTTTGTCACACTGATTTTTTTTTAATAAGCAGAGCTAATCACATAATAAATGAGTTGGAAAAAAATGGAAACTGGACAGTTTAGTGTCTCTCTGCCTTAGTAAAAGTCTGCCACATACAAGAGGCGATTTGACTTATAAATAAATCTGTATTGTCATCACCATTGGAATTGGGAAGTGACACATGAGCGCATCATAAAGGCAATGAAACTGCATACTCAGTGACAGCAGCTGTCTGATATTTTAAGCGTCTGTTTCATTCTATGTTGCACACATGGAGCCACTGCTTTGTGATAAGCCAACACCTCTCATGCAGAAGGCAGATATACAGGGGCCCTTTACAGAGGGCACTGATTTCAGACCCCATCACCACGCACAGTACATGCATAACACACGCGCGCACGTGCATCCTAACAGTGGTGATGAGCTGAAACACGCCCCCTTGTGGCCACGCTAGGAAGAGAAAACCCGGTGGCACAACTGTGGAGAAACAGAGAGGAGGGAGGGGTGGGGGGGGGGGGGTATGTGTGTGTACGTGTGTATGTGTGTGAGAGAGAATGTGTATGCGGGGTTGTTAAACAGTCAGTCTATTTTTGCTGTCATAAATAATTGGTCCACGGGGAGGGGTGCTGGTAGTGGTGTTAAGGGCTCCTCCATTAGGCCCCAAAAACTTTCGGAGCGCCTTTCATTTCTAATTGGCACCGACGATTGGTGGCACAGCAGCTGGCGAACTCCACCAAAGAGTCGACAACAGAGAAAAACACGAAAACCACTGCTGCCCCTTTGGCTCTTAAAGACATCCTGTGGCCCCCAAATGAGTTGAAAACCTATTTCAATGCAGGCGCAGAGTGAATGGGAGAGCGAGAGGGGGGGAAAGGAGAGAGGGGAGCAATGCTGTTCTTTTGACAACCTGTTCAGTGTGGAGCTGTGAGGCTTGGCTTGAGCGCATCTATGTGTAAGCCTCTGTCCTCCCTCCCCTCCTTCTCTCCAGCGCTCCATCCCTCTCTCTCTCTGTCCCTCTCTCTCTCTCTCTCTCTCTCTCTCTCTCTCTCTCTCTCTCTCTCTCTCTTCACAGACAGGGGCGGTCGTTCTCAGTCTGCGCACATATTCCACTTGGCCAGCATCACTTGGAGTCCATAGACACAGCGCTGATTGAACGAGCGGAGGGGAGCTCATTTTCAGAGCGCATGATTGTGTTATAGGGGCTTCACTAGACTGTCACCGGTCAGAGGCAGAGAGAGAGAGAGACAGAGAGAAAGAGAGAGAGACAGTAAAGCTATTTCAACCACGCCTTTAAATAGTAAATAATCCCAAAAAGAAGAGACAGGTTCTGTTGGATTTTGCCCAACTAACCTTGCTTGAGTTTTTTTTTTTTCAAAGGGAAAGTGTTTTATTTTCATCTTGGGGAAGAGGGACTCTGTGGAATCCAGCAGCCGTGAGATTCAGCTGCCCGCGTCTCCGTGCGTAAAATAAAAGTTTAACACACCAAGGAGATTATTTGAAAGGACTGGGAGCCCGGAAAACTCTCCATCACACTCTCCGGGAATTGTAAAGCTGGTACCGGACGCCCAGTGACAGAGGATATATAACTTTTCAACACATTTGTGGACAGACACGGAGGCGGGTTGTTCTAGGAGAGCGGTGGAATTCTCTTCGCGGAGCCGGGAGGAGTGCGCGCAGCGCTGGGTAGCAGACTGACCCAAAGGACGGCACCTCGGAGACAAGGTAGGATAGACAGGCGGCGGGGATTACATGCCTGCACAGAGACTATATTTTTTTTATTCTTGTCAGGGTTGTATGATGTATATTAACTTTGCATCTTTCCTGTGTGCGCTTTTAAGCATGAATGTGCATAATTGGGAATGTCTAAAAATACAGTGTTTAATTTTCCGCCACTCTCAGAATCAAAGTTGATCACTCTTGTTCTAATTACAGTTATTATTCCCCATTTGTGACACTCACATCTTTTTGAGTCTACCCACCTGCCTTTCTTTAATTTGCATCAGTGATATCTCGTTTCATCCAGCCAATATAACGATCCGCCAGACTACATGTCAGTATGAGCAAGTCTCATGCAGCGCATCCTGACATTAACGCAGGGTATTAACTCACTTGTGTAATGAAACTTTGATCACGGCCGCGCTGTATAATGCAACCTGTCAATGCAACCGAGTCAGTCATTACAGAAATGTGAGGGCAGACGTCAGCAAAGGAAATCCTCATTCGGTGAGAAGAGTCCATTAGCCCCCTGACTCCAGCTGCTTTTCATCCTTGTCCTTCAGGTTTTTCCACAGGTTATTGATTCACAACTACATTTTACAACAGCAATTATGAGGTGTATTTTAAAGAGGATGCCACAGATAGCAAATAAAAAGTGTTTTTTCCCCCTACTGGACCTTTCACCCTAATTATTATATTGATCTGAAGCAAAGGCGGTGTGTGTGTGTGTCTGTGGGTGTTGGAGGTGTCAAGTGCATGACCCCACTTGTTGTAGCTAATATAGGCTACTGCAGTCTCAGTTCTCTTGTCCTGGCTCTCTCTCTGCTGCCTCGGTGAGGAGAGAACAGTGGAAGTTTAGTCAGGCTAAACAGCGGACAACTACAATCCTGTCAATCTCCAATTCTCTAACACACACACACACACACACACAGTCCTGCTTGTAAGATTCCTATAATCCACGATTTGTGATTGAATTACCCGCCCTTTAAATTGAATGAAACGATGTAGGCTGTGCAACGGGCTCTAAATTGTTCTGTAATATTATTTTCACGGCTTAAGAGGACACAGCCAAACATAAAAAAAGAGAGAATAAAAACAATTGAAACACGCCCAAAGGCTTAAAGTACCTCTCTTTCCTTTTTGATAACAATCACTCAGCTGTCGCCTCTTGTTTATCACACGAATTTGCAGGCTGTTCCCCTCTGTGCGCCCTGTTTTCACCCCCCTCTCCTCCTCTCTCTCTCTCTCTCTCTCTCTCTCTCTCTCTCTCTCTCTCTCTCTCTCTCTCTCTCGTAGGTTATGACGGAACTGAGCTGAACATGGAGCTTTTCTGGATTTTGTTATTTTCTAGCGTCTATCCTCTTACCTCGGGCCAAGGAGTTTACGGTAAGAACGTGCTATTTACAAATGCATCGCTGTTATTACATCAATATAGTACTTTATTAGTGCAGGCTGACTGAGCTCCACTACAGCAGCTTCATGTTAATTTGTTCAATTATTAGTCCATAACCCTAATTAAGGAGTATCTCCGTGCCACATAGTGTCCGCGTTTCAGTACGCACTAATAGGAGGCAGTATAGTAACTGGTGTTTAAACTACTGCGAGAATAGCTTCAGGGAGATCGACGGCAAATTAACTTGAAGGGGAGATATTACCTCTTAGAAGTCACAAGAGGCAGCTGGGAAAACCTCCAGCCAATGCAGTGGAGGGGAAACCCACCTACTGTAAATCCAACCTAATTCCATTTTTAGGCTGACATAAATCTCTTATAGTGAAAATTCACATCATGCATCATAAGAAATGGCCGGATTAGTGTGATTAAACTTTAAATTATTGTTTGAGAGGTAATGTTAAGCACTGAATGGGGGTCGTATTTGGCCACAGTCTAACTTACAGTGTCCCATACTGAATTCAACTGCACGCACACAGACGCACAACAGGTTTCCACAAGAGGAGGGGGAGAGCTCTCTAAAATGTAGCTCTTCTTTGTCAGGTTAAACAGGACAGTCACACTGTGCTTTTGAGGATAAAGCGGATATTTGTCTCCTCTTAAGACTGTCTCGCTGTACTACAGAGGCTAAGTTTCTTGGGCTACAGGCGCCCGGGCCAGATATGCGTCCTGTCCCTTCGGGCATGGCAAACACACAAGCCGATCTGTCAGCTTTGATACTTTGATTTTGACGTTTGAAGGCATGTGGCAGCCACTGAAAACAAGGTCTGTTTAGTCATAGTAGTATAGAGTGCCGTTGTCATAAGCAATCCTGCAGCCTGCCGTCACACACACACAGAAATGCAGACAATCTGTCATTTGCTGAAGCACATAGGCTCATGCAGGAGTCCTTGCTAACTAATCTGGCTTGTACCACTCTTGTACTTAAAACGGCTGCTGAAGTGTCAGTATTAGTGTAAAAAAAACTATAACCAGCTTACAACAATTTTCAAATCTTATAGCCTATAATATATATTGTATGTATTTTGTTGGGACTTTGCTATACAATACAGAAAGCATTATGACACCCACAGCTGCAGACAGAGCGGCGTCTATGTACTGTGACAGTGCTGGATGAGGTCACACAGTACTTATTTTTTTCCCACTATCTGTTTATAGGAAATGTCAAACATGGTCTTACAATGAAAAAAGGATGTATGTGAGTTTTAGTAACATCACATCTACTTATCTGGGCTCATTTTTTATATGCAGGTGAAGGTCTCACCTGTTTTGATAAAGCCAGGATTTACAGTATATCTGTTTTGAACACACTGGTATGTTTGTTCCAAAATATTTCCAGCAATGCCAGCGATCATTTTGTAGGTGTTTTTTTCGTTCAGTCGTCTCCTGATGGAGTGATTTTTCTGATCTAGTTGCTCTGTCCTGCAGAAGGCTCACATCTCCAGTTTGCCCTTGTTCATTCTTGTCCTCGTTTATTATTTTTTTTCATAATAACTGTGTGAAACAGTTTTGGGTTCTCTACAGGGTGATGCGCTGATTGTCATGAAAAATTTGTGCTTGTGTGCCTCATGGGCTCTGTCACAAATATGCAGCGGGTCGAAGCAGATGCAATGCCAGTGGTAGAGTTGGCAGTTTGGAGTGATTCAGTGACGAAAAACAGATATTTTGTTGTCTTTTTCCCCTCGGTGTTGCGGGGTATTTGTCTTATGTGTGACAGCAGCCTTTCAGACTCTGCTGAGGGAGGAGAAGTCCTAAAGCTTTGTGGGAATCATCCTGGCCGGCATTCACAGGGCCCAAGATTCCCGGGGTGGCTTGTGTGGTGGTGGTGCTCAGCTGTGCGTACCTGCATGACAACTGTTTCATGTAGGCAAACCATCATCACTAAAAAGAGTCGTTCAGAAAGAACAGATTGTTTCACAATTTGCACAACTGCAGTAAACAACACAAGGAGGGAAGATCGGGAAAAGAGCCAATGAGTTTGGCACGCTGGCTCGCTGTGTATGCAGATATGCATAAAATGGTTTCCCTCACTTTGGAATTGTTTAGCACTTGCTCTAGCAGACAGATGCGACTCACTGTCCGTCGGGAGTCGAACAGTGTAAGCGTGCCTGATTGATGTCAGCGCTTTGGACGGCTACGAGGTTCATTTGTGTTTGGATGCGAGCGTTTTTGTCAGCACACGCCTGTGAGTCTGCGCGTGCAGGTGTTTGTGCTCGTGTATGTGTCTGTGTGTGAGCTCGCAAACCTGTGAGTTTGTGTGCTTGTGCGCGTATGTGTGTGTGCGAGTGGGGTGTGTTTGTGCGGCACACACGCTTTTTCTTCCTACTGCAACAGTTTGCTGGCTCAGCAGGGACTTGTGGATCAGTCACCGTTTCTCTTGCAGCAGTGTAGTATTGATTGTGCTTCTGTGTATTTTGATAGGCTGTCATAAAGCTTGTAACACCTGTC
Organism: Scomberomorus guttatus; assembly: GCA_038419695.1. Taxonomy (NCBI): domain Eukaryota; kingdom Metazoa; phylum Chordata; class Actinopteri; order Scombriformes; family Scombridae; genus Scomberomorus; species Scomberomorus guttatus. The sequence goes on from CM076445.1 coordinate 14,979,321, forward strand.
CGTCAAATGGCAACTGGACGGACAAGTGCGCCAAGGAAATGCAATGCTGTATTTGAAGGGGGAGAAGAAAATCTGCACACCAAATGTTTTTCTCACTGTAAGCTTTGCTCTAGAAGTTTATTAAGATAGTTTTATGTCTTGTTTATTTGAGAGCACATAATTAGAGTCTGCTCTTCTCCGGTTTTATTTGGGATACGCTTTTTATATGCATCTCCACACACTGATCACAAACATCCCCGCATAACATATCTAGTTATTTTCAACTCTCGTTTAATCTGGATATACTGTAATCCCAGGCATTACAGGCATGATGTGGCATTCACATTCCCCAACTCTCAGCATATTTAAGGATTAGGGGAGGTTTCAGACAACTTCAAGACGGTCTTGCAGGATGTGACTCCTCATCTGAAGGACTCGACAGTTACAACATCAATACACGCTTAGTGTACCAGAAATGTGTCTCTCCATCTTTGTGGTGCTGCATCACACTCTGTGAAGCAACAGAATTCACAGGGACACCGAATTATTGATTGCTTGACAAAGTCACACTAAACTGCCGATGTAGATGCAATCCAGACTGCATTAGCCTGCAATATGATGCTTCATTATATGCTTGTTAACAGGAAATTTAATGAACTAAAATCAATGATTTTGCTCAACTGTTTTTTTTTTTTTTTTTTAGATTCAAGCAAGGCCCTTGCAGCAGCAGGATAGTTGAGGCCGCCACTGGCCATAGAACAAAGCACTACAAGAGATGCAGAAAGTGAAAAAGTTTAATATGCCTAAATTGCGCACAAATTTAACATCACTTTGAAGATGTTGCCCAGGGAAGAATGAAAGGCTTGAAATACATTGCTAGTTTTTTTGTTTGCAGTCTGTGTGTGTGTGTGTAGACAAACCCCCAACATTTGAGCATCGTTTTAACACCCAGCTTTACTCTCTCCAGTACTTTAGCTTGCCATGGCACATGGGTTGAAAGTCAATGACCTAGAAAGAGATCATTCCAGGTTTACTGGCCTGGCCACTCACTCCCCGGTGACTTTAACTCTTCCTCTCCCCACATCAGCACTTTTTGTTTGTGTCTCTTTTATGTCTCTCGCTGAGTTTATTTGGGATGCTGAATATTGCCCTTTTCTAATAAGCATCCATAATTTATTGGTGGCTCTGAGGCAGTGGAGAAGGGAAGGGGAGGGGATGGGAGATGGTGATAGGAAGAGACCGAAGCATTAAGCTAGAGATGATGATAATCTTTTTACCTCCCACAATCTGACACCTACTATCCTCCTCCTACTCTTTACCTCTTTGCTTTATTTTTCTGTTCTCTATCTATCTATCTCTCTCTCTCTCTCTCTCTCATGCACACATGCACACATACATGCAGGCACACACGCCATGCACGCACGCACACACACAGTGACCTCGCTTTGACTCAGATTGCACCCTCTCTGTGATCAGTAATGTCAGCGATTGTTGAGTGACCTTTCCTTCTGTATAATGTTTAATTAAAATCCCTGGAATTTAATTAATGGTGCTCAAACTGTTTTTCCAATAGGCAAAATGAAAAGGAGAAAAGGAGAAACAAAGATAGATAGATAGATAGATAGATAGATAGATAGATAGATAGATCATTTCACCAGTGTTTACCACAAGTAACAATTTAAATTTACTTGTAAACTCCTACTACTTGTCAGAAGGGGAAAGGAGGGTATCTACCAGGACATTATCCAGTTTTACTCTCCTCCTTTTTGTCTCCTATCCCTCCCTCTCTTTATATCTGTCTCCACTCATCTCTGCCAGTCTCTCTGATCCCATCCCTTCTGCTAAAAATTTTAGTGCACATGGGGCTTTAATTATTTCCTCTTGCTCCCGTTTTTCTCTCTCGCTAACTAGGTTCATTGTGTCGCAGTGTCGTCCATTGTTGCCTTAATATTGAAAGGGTCATACCTTGAAGACACACTCGCGCTCCTTGTGTAATTTCCTTGTTTTGATACCTACCCAACTCATTGTTGGACACTTTTTTGTCCTTGATCCTCTCCTCTCCTCTCCTCTCCTCCTCCTCCTTTCCTCCTCCTTTCCTGTATGGCTGACTGGACATTAAAGCCTGACAACATTTCTATTAACCCACAGGTCAGCAGCAGAGCCATAGGCCTATGGCCAAAGTGATATGTTGACTGTGGTTTACACTAGCCATGCTACCTGGGGCTAAAGGATAAGAGTGTTCAGACGACATCTTGGGAGATCTGATTTATCACCTTACCTCCCACCAGTTACACTCTGAGCCCGGGGTGGGCACAAGGCAGCAGCTAGGGTTGGGCAGGCTGGCACACTGGGGTCCTGAGTGAGGTGAGATGGTAATATATCTCCTTAGAAAGCATAGTCTACATGTAATATATGTGTATATATATATTTGCACCAAGGTGTAAGCTGTCTGCCTGCCTCTTGCATTCATCTTATTGTATCTTATCTTAATGTAGTGGGAAGGTGGCTGACCAGGTACACAAAGGGATTTAAGGGACAGTTAATTTTCTTTTTTTGTGCAGACAACAGGGAGGCAGAGATGAACAAAGATTTGAGGATACACAGGACAGAAGGCTTTACTCAATTTTTAATAACAGTGAGGAATATAATTTGTGATTTAAGAGGTGAAATTTGATTAAATTATGAACAGAAATCTGGCGGATGACATTGTTGGTGACATTTATCTTACTTCTTCTGTCTCCCCCTTTCCTAAAAAAGCTCCTTTCAGTCCACACTGTGACGCAACTTTGTCCCCTGCATTGCGAGTGTGTAGAAATAAATGTGACAGACTACTTACGACGATTTAACTGTATTATCTACATTCCCCGAAAATGTTTCCGTTTTCCCAAGTCAGACAAGAATAAATCAAAGATAGAAGTTTGATGGAGGAGGAGTGAAATCTTGACTGCAGGCTGTGTGCGTCTATGCAAAGTGCTGAGGACTTTTCCGCTTTGTAGCACCAACAGAATTATTAACGTTTTTGTTCACATATCATCATGTAAACCTCCTTCTATCTGTTCATGTGTATTTCTTTCTTCCTGACTTTGTAGTTCATCCACTCCCTCTCTCTCGGATGATGACGTCCCTTTTCATGTAGATCACATCCACACACAACCACACGCGTAACAGCCTACGCACAATTTCCACATGCACACACAGATGTGCACGTGTACAAACATCTCTCGCTGCATTTACCTTTCACTGAACTCATAGATCATTATCTCACTCTCACCCACTGTCATCATGCTAGTCAGTGACACACACACACACACACACACCTCTTTGGATGAGAGTGGTCCAGAGTGTACAGTAACAGGGCGACGTGGGTGCCCTGTGGGTAGGAAAGACTGTCAAAGAAACTTTACTTTTCTCCTCTGTGCTTCTGTCACTCTGTCAGACATTATCAAGCACCTCTTTACTGACTCAGCTTCAGGAGAGAATATACAAATGTGTGTCTGTGTTTGTGTCTTTTTGCACAATTTTGGGGAAAAGTATACTGTATACCGTAGTAGAAGCTAAAATAACTTTGCATTAGGTTTCCTGTGGGCATCGTGCCTGATCCCAGTATCTTCAGAGTGAAGAAATAAGGGCTATAGTGTGTGTGTGTGTGTGTATATGTGCATATAAGTGTGCGTTAGCATGAGAAGGAGGGAACATTTGGCATCTAACTTATTCATGAAGGCGACAGGACGGTTGTGAACAGCAGTGAGAACATGGCTTACATCAGAGACCGTCTGCCTCCTCATGCACTTCTCTCACACTGTCACTCTCTTTCTTCTTCACTTCCTTTATTTTCACCTTCCTTTCCATTGTCGTCAGCTGTTCTTCCTTTCTTCGGCTTCATTCTTTTTAAAAAAACTTTTTATTTGAATGTTTTACCTAGTTTAATTTTGCAACCCTACCCTAACAAGTTAAACCTAAGATGTACACTTGTTACGGCACATTTTTCAGCATAACTTTAAAGCTACAATGTGCAGAATTTCTATGGGATTATAACATCTCTCAAACTGCGATATTGTTTACTCACACCAAACCAATGGTGCGGTTTTTACAGAATGTGCAAAGTGCCATGCATACAGACGGGCATACTCTGTACCTGTCGCGCCTTCGGCTGAGACCTATTGATCTGTCACTTCATAGAAAACCTCCACAAAGCAACTGACTGCCTGGGAAAACCTTATCAGAAAGATTTGCTCTGACTTGAAGAGTGGCTGGAAGCACACACTGCTAAAACCACACTTTTCAAGGCTGCTCCTCCCACATATGTTCTGCCTTTCCCCTGTGGTGTGCGCCAAAAACCTCTGAACAACAACAAAACAACCACAACAGCTCGAGTTGGTCGTGTCCAACTAAACTTTCTGACAGCAGGAAGGGATCAGCCTTGGAAATCTATCTTCTGCTCCTACACACGTCTGGCCTCAATAATTCAGCGATGCATGCTGCTCGGAGATCTTGCCCTCTCCTCTCGTTCTCACTCTCTCAACCTTGCTCTCCCTCAGTGTCAAACTACCTTCCCCTTTCTCCCCCTCCTCCCCTACTTTAGTAAAAAAAAATTCTGTGTATGTATATATATATACAACATATGTCAGTGTAGCAATTTACCTGTCACCAGCTACACATCCTGATCCATCTCCTCCTCCTCCTTCTCACTCTGTCTTTCCCCATCTACTAAACTTTTACATGTCAAGAAAGATGTTCCTGTCATCTTCCTCTCTTCATCTCTCCTCTCTCTGATCTCTTTTCCTTTGCTGCCATCCATATAACTACCCTCAACATGTCGAATAAAATGTGTCCATTCTCTACTTTCCATCCTCTTTCCATCGCTAATACTCTCCCTTCATCCAAGCACTAACCCTTCCCCTTTAAAAAGATACATCCCTTTAACTCTCCTCATCTTCACCCCCCCCCCCCTCCTCTTTCTTTACACCCTGTACCTCTCCTCCAAAGCCTTGTCATCTTCTCGCTATCATCCGCTGATTCAGTGGCAAGCATCCACCCACCCTCTCCACTTACTGCATATATAGGACATAGCACACACTAGCATTGAAAGCTGCAGACAGGCTTTGGGAAGCACGGTGGAGGGCTGACACCGGGGAGCAAGGAGACAGCCAGGTTAGCAACAACCTCAGGAAATGAGGGCAGAGGGAAAGGTGAATCATCATCAAAAAGGTGTTTTTTATTAGTGGTGAAAGTAGCCAAAAGAAACTGAAGTGTAACAATCATTTTGATTGTGAATGAATACATGTGCAGTTTTAACCCCATCAGGACTGTGTTATCAAAAGAAGAATAGGAATAAATTGACTGTATTTATATGCAAACAGATAGCTAAGGGCTCTAATACATTGTGAGGGATGACAGATGTTGCAGCCTTTTCTAATCAAAATCTTGTGAGATGGAATTGATCAGATTCTTAATTCTTTGAAAATGTAAAAAAAAAAAAAAAAAAGGAGCTCACAAGCTGGTGGAAACTTGTTCTATGTGGAGAGATAAAAAACAAATGAGAGCCACCAATTCCAGGTACATGTCTGAGAATGTTATTTCAAACTCAATTACTACGATGCCTGTGGCTCAGGACATGTTATGCCGCATAAAAAACGAATTTCTCCAGACATTCTTTATTTGAGATGGAGGTGTTGTTAAGCTAGATAATGCTTCAGGTAATTTCGGGCAAATTTCACACTTTCATTCAAATTCTGTTTGCAGGGCTGCCACTGTGCTCTGACCACCTGGTGCTCCATCCTACATACATATAACCATTTTGTGAAAAGAGGGTCGCACTCAGGTATATATCATTCACTTGATTTAATTGTTCCTTCATTTGTACATCTGATGAAGGCTGAATGGCCGAAAAACCTGCTGCGACAGATTAACAATTAAATCAAGTGAATGATATATTTCTGAGTGCGACCCTCTTTTTACAAAACACTTTCATTCAAAGAAATCAGTGATACACTTGGTAGTATTCTGATACGTCAGCTGTTATCATCAACATGTAGCCATAAAACAGAAGCAACAGTTCTGCAGTTGTGATGTACGTATTTTACACACATTTGAGGGTTTGAAGTGATTCAGAAAGAAGTTACATCATTTCGTGTATGTGAAACTGAAGATGACAGCTTCTCTGAAATAGATCACCTAATTTATTTATCAGCAACATCACCTGCCCACCTCAGGCATTAATGCTGCTGATGCTGATGAAATGTTTGAATTTTGACATTCAATAGAAATGACTTGGATTTGGAGACAGGAGAAAAAGCACACACGGCAGAGCGAAAGGCTCATATTAAAAAACTGGGAGAGACACAGCCAGAGTGACATTGAAAAGGGCAGGGCCAGATACAGAGCAGCTAAAAGAAGAAAGGCTTCCCTAGAGACAGAGAGCTAGACCGACAAGGGGCTCAGAAAATGAGAAAGAAACAGAAGGAACGAGTCAGTGTGAGAGCGAGAGAAAGCGGGAATGAGGGTGCGACCTATACGTTATTTGCTTTAACCCAAACCATATGCGAAAAGTTTACTTTGCAGCATTTTTACATTTGTTTTTTTTTCTGTGTGTGTGTGTGTGTGTGTGTGTGGATCCCATTGTGTAGTTACAAGAGAACTTCAATCACACAGACTCACAAGTTGCTTGTTTTTTCTGGACAGAGGAATTGAAACCGGCCACCCAAGAAATGTCGGCGATGAAACAAATCTAGTTTCTGTTTCTATAACTTCAGCTGAACTTGATGGACTTATTCCATATTCTTTGTTGCAATTTACCACCAAGCCTGGAAAGAATTCATGAAAAAAACATCTTAAGATGATAGTTCAGCTTGCATATCCATTATTTTATTATTGATTAATCTGCTGATTATTTTCTTGATTAATCCATGAATCGTTTGGTCCGTTAGGCAAGAAGAATGTTCATCACAATTTCCCACAGCTCAAGGTGACATCTCCAACACCCAAAAATATTCAGTTTATCTTAGAAATGTAAGAAAACCAGCAAATATTCACCTTTTAGAAGCTGGAAAATTACATTTTTGTCGATCAATTAATCATTTCAGCTCCAATTTCATGAAGTATTTGTGTATTTATCATTCAGTTATGTCAAGCATGAGCAGCTGCTATAGAGGACATTTTGCAAGTCCTACAGTCCTCTCACATTATCGCGAATGGGTCACAAGTATGGTGTTTTTTTTTTTTTTTTTTTGATTAGTTGAATGTGTCAAAATGAACTCAAGAGGGAGTGAGATCATGTTGCAAGTCGCAGCTTGCATGTTGCAAATTTGGTGAAATGGGCTCCAGGGTTGGTTTATGTTATGTTACATGTTAATAACAAATACAACCACATGGAACAACAGGTGAATTATAACACAAAAGGGAAGCTGCACTACACGCCTTGAATTAGTAGTTTGTCACTGCTTTTGGCCACTGTGGTTAATCAGTGTCATCTAAGTTTGAGTGGCACTGGTCTTGTCTGCCCAAACAAGCCAAGCTAAAGGATTAAACGTTCAAGTACTTCAAGCATCGCACACACTAACACACCACTTTGGGCCTTAAAGGGCTTGCAGAGTTGGAAAAAGACACTTCTGAGACTTTGCTGTGAGATATTCACAGGTTGTAGCATGAAAATGTTTCAGTGATTGGTGCTGGCTTAGCTTTATCAGACTCTAACCGTCCTCTTCTCCTGCTTTTTCACTTTCCTCACTAGGAGCTTTTCTCAGTATATTCCCTTTCTCTCTTTCATTTTCCCCCTTTTCACCTTTTAGGACATACACAAGAGACTAGAAGTGCATATGGCAGCACAAATGGGGCTGACTTGTCTCCCTAAAAACATTTCCCTCTGCTTTTTTTCTTTTCTTTGTTTTTCCACATCATGATTACTCACAACTGGATTTCTCCTGTGCTGTACTTTTTTAAAAAACTTTCATTCTGTCTTTATATTCAAAGTCTTCATGCATTTCAACTTCATTCTTCATTCCTCCTTGTTTTTTAATCTTTCTTCCTCGGCTTCTCTATTCTCTCCTGCAGCAACCTGCAATGCAAACACAACCTGTTCTGAGGGGAAGTGAATTATTGAAGCGGCTGCTGCCATTCCCTCTGTGCAGAAGTGGGCCCCAAAGGAATGAAGGAGAGAAAAGAGGGAGGAATAAGGGTGGATGAAAGGAATGGAGAGGATGGATTTGTAAGGACAAAGGCAGGGTGGGTTCAGGGTACAGACAATCAGATAAACTTGTTTACACCTTGTCTACATGGAACTGTGTTTACAGTGGGACAAAGCAGTGAGGCGTGTGTGTGTGTGTGTGTGTGTGTGTGTGTGTGTGTGTGTGTGTGGGAGGTTCTACCTTGTCTTCTCTCAATTATGAATTTTAGATATGAAACATTTGCAAATTATGCTTTGGGGAATTGTAAAGCTGCTCATAATACAGGCTGAATACCTACTTCTGTGAAGTTCCCTTGAAAAAGTGTAGATGTGGACCAGACGTCATTATACATTCAACAGTCTGTCTGTCTTTCTGACACTTTTGTGCCTTCTCTCTGCTGTCTGCACTCTCCTCATCTCTCTCTCTTTTTTTGTCTTGCATCCATACAGTATATTTTTCCTCAGTGTATCAGTCATCAGATATCTAGAAAACTGGATTGGAAAGTATTTTGTTAATCCTTCCCTAACCCTAACCATCTGGTTTTATTTCTTTTCATTTGCAGCCATTTTTGCATGCTGTGCGCATAGTTCAATTTAGCCAGAATTGCTGTTTACCAGCTAACATAATGACACAGCTACACCACGACCATGGTTGTGGTGTAGCTGTGTCATGGAAGTCGTGGAAATACACACGACTAAAATCGCTAGCAGGGAGATTGGGAGTAGTTTCCTAAAGTGCGATCAACTCGGTTACTGATCTTGTTTATGAAATTAGGACCTGTGACACTTCATCAAGATTCAAGTAGCCAGTATTTCTGTTTTTAAGTGTGTTCAGCATACAAAAATAGCGAGCAAAAGGACCTGTGTTCAATGAATTTGCACACAAAACAGCTGTGAGAGCTGTGGGAGTCAACTGTTGCTCTTGTTATTTAAGTTCATGCAACAGTTTATAGCTTATGTACAGTTTAAGTATATTTTGTTTTGAAGAGTATTATAGGTTGACTTAGCTTTCGGACGTTGGGTTTTCACGAAAAAATTGTATTCAATTCAGTGGAACAGGAGTCAAAATTAAGATGCTTTGCAGGCTAAAGAACTTGGAACATGGTAAAACTGGGGCTTAGGGCTTATTCACAGAGTATGTGTATGACCAGTATATCCCCCTCTGTTTTAGCACCCATGTCATGAGGAGGTGCCAATAGCTATGGACTATTCTCGGGGTGAACCGCGGAGCGAAGGTGTGCATGCAGCTCATGCATTTGTTGTTGCAGTTGTTGCATCATCTACTCTATTTTCTCTTTGCACAGCCTGGACTTCTAAAGTGCACTCAACGGAAATACACTGACGAGAGAGAGATGGATAAATCCTATGCTTGTCCAAAGCAGTCCAGAAATAATGAAACGAAGCACCAGCTAAAAAATAATAATGAACAAGTGAACAAAGCTGTTGATGTGTGAGACAGTCCATGTAGAGAGTGGACAACATGACGGTAGTTTTAATCATACAGATACAGTATATATTAACATTATTATTAGCACAGTGAAATAGATGAGGTTGTTGCCTCAGCAACATGTTGCTCTTTAGTGTTGAGTATTTCACTGAGACTGCAGCAACATTGCATTGAATCAGACTTGATGCATATTGTAAAGATGTCTGTCAGATGTAAATGAGAGCTGTCATGCTTCTTTCTACCACAACGTACAGTATGTAAACTTGCTGTCTTCTCTGCATTGCCAGAATGCTATAGAGGTGCTGTATAGTGTACTGTAATCACTTGGTTAGATCATGTACTTTTATCTGTTTTTCAGCATATCAACCTGTTGATTAACCAACAGGAAAATATTCTATGTACACTTTAACACTATAGGTATTTAAAAACAAAACTTCACAAGGTCAGTTGATGTCACCCGCCTGTTAAAGCTATTTTAATAGCTTATTATGTTTTCTTCTATCGGATGCACTTTGATTTTATTAGTTTTGTTTCTATGATGAGGCATATCAAATATAGCCTCTGTTATGCTTTTATTTCAAGGTTCAAAATTCTCCCCCAGAAGTCGATGCTACCGCATTTGAACTTCCGTGTTCATGCTGGAGACGAGGAGAGGCTGTCCAAAGAGGCTGTTCCTGCCACAACACATTCAGAGACACGAACAGGCATTCATGAATTTTAGACAAAACACCATGTGCACCTGTATTATGCAGGAAAACATAAATAAATCAATATTTGTGGCAAAAGCTAACAAATAATAAAAGAACTTGACCAGGATATCTGGTAAGACAGGCAGTGCAACTTTGATGATTATATATATATTTTTTGTGATCAATTGTTTATTGAGATAATGCAAAACAAAACTGTAGATCACCAAGCACATAGAGAACTCCACCCTGAGCAAGTTGTACAATGAAATGTGATTAGAAACAAATTAAGAAAAAAACAAAAAAAAAACATTCTTGCTTGGTTTATGTCTGAGTTATTGGAAAACCTGACCAGACTGAGGATAGTTCACCCGCAAGAGATATGAATGTTGTAACTGGGGGATTTCATGCACTTTCATCTTCCCTAAAGATGCCCACTTCTCTAATTGCTGCTTTTTGTTTGGCAGTGAGCGCTTCGAATCTATGCCCAAGAAAATATGTTTTTATTGGTGCCAAATTGAATTGAAAATTGTTGATGCAATATAAATGCGCTTCACCACGGTGTCGGCTCTCTGCCAGAGTGTTGATGAATGTACTTTGGCTCAGTTTTAAAGCAGATACTAACCCCCCCCCCCCCCCCCCCCCCCCCTCAGATGTATGTAGGTTAACTTTTAGCTTTAGCTGTTGTCCTTGAGCTTGACAAGTGATTTTTAAATGAAGCTTTATTGAAGCTAATAAAGTTAAGGGGATGATTGAAAGTGTACGGGGGGGCAGAATGTGTGTATTCAATAAATCTCCTTTTAAAGGACGATTATTCTATCAGTCAAATCTTACATTATTAGTTATTAGTAAATTCTCATTTCACATATCGATCCAAGATACTTAAACATACTGTTTTAATTGTCACCCTGCAGAAGTGTTGACATGTTGTCATGTTATTTGAAGGGGTGCTGTGTTTGTAGCCACTTCTTATCATGCTCCTTGCTGTGTGTGTGCGTGTGTGCATAGGTCTTTATTTTATCCCCCCCCCTTTTTTCTCTACAAGTCTGTCACATTCATCTCTCCTGTTTCTTGTTTTACCTTCCTTTTACTTTTTTCTCTCACCTTTTCTGCCCGTAATCTCCTTTTTTTCTGCCCGTAAACGCCTATATTCAGTGTGCAGATGCCTTCCTTTATTAGTTAGTATACAATCTTGGTTATTGACACATTATTAGTAGTCTGTGTTCCTGACTAGATTTGTCCATATTAAAGCCTTACCTTGCTCACCACTTTCTGTAACTTATGTGTGTGTTCTGTATAAATTTGTGAACTATGTGCAGTTGCATTTAGACATATTATCATCCACATATTGTACACACACTTACATGGGCATGAATATATACGTGTTTCCCTTCTTTTCTGTTTGAATCATTTCATCTGACCTGTCAGGAGTACAGCTGCCAAGTGATCAACGTGATTGTTTCTTTGATCTTGTACATTAAATGGGATCAAATAGTGTCTCTAGATCTGTGAATTGAGGATTAGAACACAGTTTAAGTCAGTTTCTGTAAATTTTAGACAGGAAAAAAAAAAATCACACACCCTACAAGCTAATGTGAACAGTAAGTTGCACAGCTGAGACAGAAGAATGAAAAGCCTTCGCACAAAAACTTTAGCTTTCCTTAGTTGAAAGTCCTTTATCCATTCTTCACTTATTGTTGAAAGTATACAACCTTTGTAGTATAGTAAAAAGATAGGGTTAAAGTAATAGAGTTAAAGTGTCATAGGTGGGCTATACAGGACTGCTCTTTGTTTTATTCACAGTGGTTATTACTGCTCATTCTTTTCTTTATTTCAAACTGCTGGTATTGCCTTCTCATGCTGCTCAGAGCTGAACTGGGACAGATGAAAAACCGACCACCGGGGAGGTGAAAAGATGTCTTTACACAGGGGGACTGATCACAGAGCAGCCATTATCAGAAGCTGCAGGAGGTGACAAGGTCAGGAAGTGAAGTGATGTCTTCCTGACTGGCTGTCTTACGCCCGAGCACACTTCAAGAAAGATTGTAAAGGATTGTTTCCCTTAGACACACATTTTCAAATCAGTTTCCTTTCTGATGATTCAAAACTACTTTAGTTAATTAATAACAAAAATTCTGATATGTAATTACTTTAACTGTGCATTTTCTTCTTTTTTTCTTTTCATTTCCCAAAATGTGAAGTGTTCCACCTTTGAAGAATTTGACCGAAAACCTGAACTCCATTAATATGACTTCTGAAACTCTATACTCAACTAATGAAAATGCTTTTACTGATTCAGTCAAAAAACAGAAATTAGCTACATGTTTGTATTTGAGCAACAGTACAATGTACTAAGACCGTTGACTCTGAAGGGTTAAAAAAAGATGCATCATCTATTGTGACGTATCCAACAGACTAATAGCTCTAAAAAGCCTAAAAATGAAGTATCTGTTACTCTCTTTTCTTCCTTATTGGCATATGTGGCATTTAGCAGTAATATTATCAGAAGGGTGGGGAGTGGATGGTGCCGTAATCCTGCAGCTTTTTAATGACCCAGATGAAGGACTGCTAAGGTTAACACCTGATTCTCTTTCACTCTGAAGGACAATAGTGCGTGTGTGTGCAAGTGTATGTATTTAGTACAAAGCATCGCCTCTTTCTATTTCTTACTTTGATTGCTATTGCTATATGTCTTGACAACCTCACAGATAGGACTGTACTTCAAAAAAATGACTTAACTGGAGCATCGTTGCTGGTCCTCCAGAGTGGAGGAAAGATTTTAAATTATGGGATGAGGTTACAAATAGGATTCAGGAAAGGTAATAAAAGGCCAAGTGTGAGGTGTTGTATCTGTGAGTTAATTTTAAGTAAAGGGCTTTCAGAGTGGAGGAGAGTCAATAAAATGCTCTCAAACGTATGTGTGTTTATTTTTTAAACATCAGACACACACACCAATTCTCCACAGGACTCGACTCATTCCATAAACTGGATATTGAATTACCCCTGATGCTCCAGCAGGAGTGTTTCATAGAAAGAGAATATAGAGCAAGGCATCAGGCATATTGACTAAGAGGATCACATACTTATAACACACACGCATACTGTGCACACAGGCACACACACACATTATTGAATGAGACCAGGCGGTGCTCTGTGGTCTGCTGTGGTTGTAATAGCCTCATTATTCATCGGTGTGCTCTGCTTATACACACAGCGAAGCCAAAAGGAGTAAAACCAGAACCTATTATACACACATGCCCAAGCACACAAACAACCACACATACTGTACACACAAACAGCCATACACACATTTGTTGTACATATCCTTTAGCAGCAATTATACATCACCAACATTCATCACCTACAGTACATGTAGGAAAAATATGAAGCTGTGGCCAGCAGGTTAGCTTAGCTTAGCACAAAAACTGAAAATGGGGAAAAAGCTAGATTGGAGTCTTATCATCATTGTGAGGTTGCCAGGCAACCAGCAAAGACTTGAGGAAAAGCCTGGCCAAGACAAAACTTCCAATAAAACCACAAATTGTAGTTTTTACACAAACAAGATATAATATGTTTATTAGGGAGGTTCAGAGGTGCTGGCAGGCAGAATTTGTTACCTTATACATTTAACGTACAGACATCTAACTTCTTATCTAACACTTGGCCAGAAAGCAAATTAGCATTTTTTTCCCAAAATGTTGAACTGTTTAACAATGAACACAAGTGCCAGACCTCAAACAGACCCAAAAAGAAAGGATTGCCCGAAATCCCATCTGTTTGCAAAATTGATCTTGTTCTAAAGGCCTTAAACTCTCACGTTGGCTCTCACAAACATAGAAGTACAGACACACACACACACACACATATACATCCCTCTTTATTCACAGAAATAACATAAGCTGTTTGGGAAAATGTAGAATTGCATCCAACATGGACTGTTGGCGAGGAGCCTTTGTTTCCCTTGGATCAGGGAAAATAATACAACCAAGGCTTTCAGGGTAAAAGTAAGCCTGAGCTTTAATTAATCCATTTGTCAGTTGAGTGATCTCTCTGTGTGAAAGTCATAAGCCTCTTGTCTCTGTGACTTTGATATTCACATGTCTTGTTAATTGCCATGGCAACACAGGCCGCTGTTAGGGTGAGTTTTGGTGGTACGGCTGAGGGAGACTCTAGACTGAAACAGATGTAGCACAGAGGAAGGTGGATGTCAAGATTTTGTCTCATACAGACAAATACTTTGAATTTTGGATACTCTTATAGTGTTTTATGTCATTAATCATCAGGTTCTTTTTCATGTTTGTCTTCCAAAACTCCTTTTGACACTTCCCACAGAAAACACATAGAATTGTTGAATTCAATATATGCAGGTGGGGAAACCAATACTAAATAGTAAATTATCACAACAGTGAGCTTTTCCAGTCTATAAAAGGCGGTTATTTTAGAGCTGTGTTGTGTTTTAGTCTTCTGAGGCCACTGCCAGGAGAGACACTGGTGTCTCTTCTGCTGAGATTTTTTCCCCAGTAGTTGTTGAACATCTGTGCAAAATGTTGTCTACAAAGAAGCCATGACTTTTTTATTATTCTGAAGGGGTGACACCGTAACAAAACAGTTGTGTTATGCATCATTGAAAAACTTTCCTTTTTTAGACTCCATTTTAGCGGCACGGGAAACATCTTGACATGAAGCCGTGTCATCTACTGTCCCTGTCCTGTGAAAAGCATGTATGTTATGTTAACAGTGATTGCTATTGGCCAGTTATCTAAATAAGTCAGTTAAATCCGAATACTTTGGAAAAAAAAGCAATAAGGTATGTTGTTATCAAAGAAAATGACAAATTGTTGGTAGCAGATGGGACATGAACCATGGTGTCTTCAGTTGAGGTCACATGCATCATATTCCGAACCATCCGCCCAACAACATCCTCCCTCCCTTTTTGCAGATGTGCAACACTGTTGTGATACTTTGCTGCTGAGAGAAGACAGTTTTTATTCACAAGACTACAAGAGGTCAATAGAGGACAATAAGCAGGTCTGATAACAAAAAAGAAAGTTCAATTCTGTTTTCCTGCTGAGGACAGTCCTGTAAGAACAGGACTTCTGCAAGTTGCCTCTTTTTTTCTACTACTATTCATGTTAGAATCAAAAGAAACTGACTTGTCCCGTGTAAAAAGGCTTGTATTGTCACAACACTGAACTTCTGAGTTGCGCTCAAAGAAACCTGATGGTTTTGTCATTGTTGTCCTGACCTTATTCAGTGTATAGACAGTTGGAGCAGAGCAGCTCAGCTAATTAACACTCCAAATAGGACTTAATCAGATTCCAAGTGCTCTAATAAAAATGAAAGTCGTTGGAAAAAAGGCAGGCTCCGCAGGGGGATAGGGAGGGATATTTGAAGAGAAACTAGTGTGCATGTGTGCTAGTCCATGTGTGTTTATGTAGAGGATTGAATCTAAATTGCTATTTCCTCAACAACAGTCAGGTATAGAATGTCTGTCCGGTCACACATTAAATGAAGACGCCACAGTATCTGCAGAGAACTTCATAGAGTAGTTTAAGTTAAGATATCTGTTGTGACATTAAATCTGTTGATACTCATGAGCTCAAATGAACAGCAGGGAATTTCTAATATAATTGGAAATATCAAATGATTTTGATGATCTGATGATTATTTGTCAAAGGCGTTGAAGCAATAATTTGAAATGCATCTGAGGATTTCAAGGGCAGAGCGGCCGTTGGGACTACTGGGAGGCATCCTGTTGTGCCGCTGCACAAATCGCAGTGAAATGCAGTGAAAATTAAAATGAGAGACAGAAAGACAGACAGGGTGAGAGCTGCACTGTGGTGATCGACCCAGGCGAGTGGGCTGCCTGGCCCAGTGTGGTTCTGTGGCTGTCATTAACTCCCTCACGTCTGTCTCTCTCCTGCAGCCAGCTGCGTTCGGTTATTGCCTGGGTCTCACAGCTCAACCCAACCCTTTACTGTTTCTGTGTAAGTACCTCTTAGTGTCATTTTAACACATGACCCAGCTACCAGCTGACTGCTGCTGTTGCTTTACATGAATAGCAAAGCTAAAAAATGTAAAGGTGGGGCCGAAAAGCTCAGAAAAAAGTTAAAATCCTGAAAAATAGAAGCATCCAAATGCATCAAATAAGAGAGACGAGGAACAGAGCAGCAGAGTGGATCCAGGTCCAGTCAAGGTTTTTACAACTGAAGCTGTAGGCGGAGGATAACAGGAGGAAGGTAGTCTGGGTTTAGTTGGCAAGATAACATTGTTTAGCTCTGTTTTCTGCTCCAGTTTCATCCGAGGATCTAACATACTAATTTAACTAAAAGTATTTTGGTATGTTGTGAAACTGTGATATTGTAATACATGTATAATTGATAGTAACAGATGTAAGACAGGCATTTTCCTTTCACATCACAATCAACTTATTGCACACTGATGTAAAAAATGTAAATGAGTAACAAAAGGAAATATTCAAGCATAATTTGGCACAGTGCAGCGTATTACTAAATGCTGATAGATGGGCTTTCAGCTGTTGAGACATTAAGCATCATCGCACTGTAATTGAATTCTACCTTGACCAATTTAAATGGCCACAAAAGGCAGGAAGCTTATGGACAAGGTTGTTGTGGCTCTAAGCAGCGCTCAGAACTGCATTTTATCCAAAAAGTAATGACCATTCATTGAGAGACAATGAGTCATGAGTCAATGAGTCAATGTTTTCTAGATGAGTTGGGAGAGAAACCAAGCTGGAGAATGAGCTGATTATGGGGGGAGAGAGAGAAAGTGAGACCCAAACTGAAACAGAGAGAGTAAGTGAGGGAATGTGGAGGTGTAATAACTTTAGGCTATGGCTCAGTGCCTATAAGGATTCATGGAAAATATATGCTTGGGTAAGTAGATTGTGTGTGCATGTCATTATCTCTCTCTCTCTCTCTTTGTATGTGAATATTTAATCATTTCATGGCATGTTATGCAGAGTTGGAATAAGTGTATTTAAAATGTAAGCAGTGACAATGGTGCCTGTGCTTTATGCTGCATTATCTAGCTTTAGTTCAACACTTCTCATACTCATTCTGCAGCTTGTTTGCAGTCAAAAAAAACCACCTCAAATATCTTTACGTCTGTATGAATCTTTACTGAAGAGTGGTGCAGATCTTTGCTGAGCTCTCATTAGGCTTAGCATTTAGTTGGTCAAACAACTCTGAATTTCTGTCAAAGATAGCTACTATTCATTAAAATGTATGTCTGTGTCATTGAAATTAATAATGCATATCTCTTTTTTTTAGCAAAACTATTCATGTAAACACGGGAGTTGAGCAAAATTGCCTTTTCTTTTTGGTCTCCATGGTGATTTAGTTGAAACTGTACAAGACTACAACTTTTCTCTACTGCTATTTCAAAATCTACTATAACAAACTATAAAAAAGTCTCCCTCCTGTCTTTTCTCCTTACTGTTTCCTCTCTCCTCCTTGTCTTTTCCCTCCTCATTAACCTCTCTTTCCTCCATCTCCATCTCCATCATATCCCTCTTCTCTGTCTCTCTGCTCCCCCTCCTTCTGCAGCCGCACACCTCCTCATTCTCCCCAGTCCTCCTGCTCCTTCTCTGCCTCTTTCAAGACTCCCTTGACTCCCGCATCTTGTGTCTCTGTCTCCTCCATTCTTTCCTTGCTTTTTGTACCTGTTGTATTCACTACCAGCTACCGGTAATGCATATTTACTGTCTTCAGCGGTCTTGCCTCATCCAGCATGTGCGGCGTGCGGGAGTAAATCTTCTCCCTCCCTGGGCTAACATACAGCCTTGTCTACTGTCGCAGGCAACACAAACACCTATTATTTACTGTGTGATTTATTTATGAATTAAGTCTTTTAACTTTTTGCTTACATCCATTTCCCAGGGAGGGGAGGATGGCAGGGTTGATTAATTGTGAAGAGGATTGCTGTGCCCAGGCGACACACTGTCCTACGCACAAACACACACTTATTTGCATAGATGCTCACTCACACATGTATGCATGCACTGGGCTACAGTATATTTCCTAAAAGACACACAGAGACCCACACAATGTGAACACAACAACACATTCACTTGAAGGACGATGCCATTATTTCTTCAACCTTTTTCCAGGAGAGCAGACTTCCCTCACAGGGCCTGGCCTATCAGAATATTTAATCTTGAGTAGAAGAGCAACTAACTCATCTACTGAGATTATTGTGTGTGTATGTGTGTGTGTGTTTGTATATGTGTGATTACAATATGTAATCAAGGTTGTGTTTTTATAGGACAATTTGTGCGTAAATATCTACATATAATTACTGTATCTACAAATCTGCACAGCAAAATTTGGTAAATATTTGTGTATGTAAAGTATGCGCTAATGAGTGTGTGATATATATATTCTTGTGAGCACACACCAGCTTAGCCCTGATAACGAAACATCATACTGGGGGACCAGTTCAAATGAAGCGTGGCATTTAAAGTCAGCCTCCACTCAAAAATGTGTTTTTCTTCTTGTTCCTTCACTTGGTTGTTTGAGCTTCACTGTGCAGAATGATGTCTGTGCAGCGTTTGACACTAGAAGGCTGTGTCACCATCATCTGCTGAAAGTGGAAAGTTTCTCTGTGTACCTACAAGCAGGATTTGTAACATCACAACTAGTTTGAAACCAGTCGTTTTCCAATATGCAACTCATGTGTATGTGTGATGTGGAAACTTGAAGCCTCCACTGCACATAGATTGAGGGTTTTTCAATGAGGGAGAAGGTGGAGACGTCATTTCAATAATTCTTAGATAGTTAGTTGAACTTTTTTTTGTGGAAAAACCACATCAGACACAAATTATTATTCAAAGCACAGTGATTTTATATGTCTTAAAACATGTCTGAAGATCATCCTTAGCCATCAAAAACTTCAATAAATAAGTCATGTCAAGTCAAGTCAATTTTATCTGTATAGCCCAACATCACAAATCACAAATTTGCCTCAGGGAGCTTTACCAGTCTGTACAGCATACAACATCTTCTATCCTTAGACCCTCAATTTGAACAAGAAAAAACTCCCTAAAAAAACCTTTTAAAAATGGAAGAAACGTCAGGAGGAGGGATCCCACTTCCAGGATGAACAGATGTGCAATAGATGTTGTGTATACAGAAAATTTGAGGAGAAACTTCCAACAGGATGACAAATGTTGCTCTTTGTATTATGAAATTTTAAAAAATTTTTATAAAACTTGCTCAGAGAACCTTGTTGACGCGGGTCAGCCAGGCCCAGGGCAACAACACCCGAGGTCATGCATGGTGGGCCACAAAACAGGGAAGCACATCAACTTTAGTGGAAGCTCACCTTCCCCCAGGTGGATCTCATATTTTAAACATTCATTTAATGCAGAACCTTATAAATATAAAATACTATAGATGGGTTCTTCACTCAAGTAGCCATCCAGGAACTTGATAGTGTGACAGTCCAGCATCAGAGCAAACACCACACTTGCTCGCAAAGGAGGACAAGTTTAATAAAAAAGCCTCATGGTATCTGTCTTGTTTTTAGTCATAAACTTTTCAGTTCCGTGAAAGCATTAAACACATAAAAGGTTTTCACCTTGGAGTCGTAATACATATGCATTAATACATCAAGTGTGAGTGCAATTCACAAACACACACAAAGACTTCTCAAGGGTTTGTATGCTTAAACGCATATACCGTAGATACAACAGTAACACACACACACACACACACACACACACACACACACACACACATACAGATGCTCTGAATAGGCTCTAACTCTGAGTGCAGGTGAACTTAACTTTCCTCCTTGAGGTTCCCTTTGGAATTTCATTACCTGTGCTTGGTGCTTATTGATCCTGTTATATACACTAGGCCAAGCAGCTGCTAAATTATTCAGTCTGGTTAAATAGGGCTGTTCCATTATTCAGAAGGGTGGCACAGTGTAATTAATATTGTAGAGATATGTGACAGGCTGGGTGGCATTTCACTCAGTGACAGCACACCGCTCTCACTCCCTACTTTCACTTTCTCTACTCTCCCCTTGTCTTTGTCATCGTCTTTTCTCTCTTTATTGTGCTGTGTCTGTGTTACTGGGCTTTCTTCCTTTCTTTCCTCTCTTTGGTTCTTTTTCTGTAACTTTCTTTGTCTGTCTTTTCTCATTCAACATCTCTGTTTCCCCTCTGTTTCTCAATTGCCTCTCTTACTGTAGCTTCTTGTGTGTAATGGTTCTGGTGAAAAGTTGGTTGTGAGATTGCAACACCATCTGGGGAGTTGCGCAACGATTTGTGCTTGTGAGCACATTATGGAGTGTCTTGTCTTTTTATTGTGACATATATTTCTCCTCTCTTCTCCTTCCACAATGACCCACATTGTGCTGCAGATGTTATGATGAGGCAGAATACTCAGTTTGACAGAACATCCAGAATAGTTAATGTCCCAGCACGTACAGTATATGAGAAAATCAGAAGAAAAGCCTTATTCATACTGTATCTTATGACGGTATCCTTGAGTGAAATGTTGCTACATCCTTTTGAACAATGGTAACAGCCATTATAGAAATCCCCCATCCTACTCCTATCCCCAACGTGTCTGTCATTACTACTGCAATGGAGTACTGCATTATGAATGCAATAAAATAATGCATAAACACTGTGTGGTCAGTTGTAGAAGTGATATACATGCACTGGATTTGTACAAAAAGGCCACTTGAAGACATCATGACAACAACATAAACAGAGTTTTCCATTATTTATCGTTTCTTACACTACTGCAAAATGAAACTTGTGCTATAGGCTCACACCTAAACATAATTTCCTACAACTAACCAGGATCTTTTTGTTAGTGAGATCGTTGTGTGTGTGTATTGTGAAGGGCTATTATTTGTGTGTGTGTAGTGACCATGCGCACACACGCGCACTGTCACTCACTTGTCTGAGTTGTATCAGGAAACCTCCTTGGCCTTGTCCTCCTCTTCCTCATGCAGCCAATTAGGAGCCATCTCCTCTTGCTCTCATCAGCGCTCCTCCTCCACTCTTGTCAAAGTTCTTTGACAAAACAGGGGAGAGACTTCAAAAGACTCTGTTGTGTTGTTCCCCCTCCCCACTTCTCTCTTTCTGAAGCCCAGAGTGAAACTACAGAGGTGTCGGGATGACAGCTCAAAGGGCCTGATACTTTGTGTTTGTGTTTGTTTGTGTGTGTGTGTGTCTGTGTGTGTGTGTGGTGTGTGCACTAAACAAGACAAGTCAAAACCATAGACTGTAAAAAATTATGGATGTAGCCACTGTGACGTCACCCATTGGTTTGTGGACTCCCGTTTTGAAGCCTCAAGTTTGCATTTTGACTGTCACCATCTTGGATTTTTGGAGCCAGAAGTGACCATATTTGGACGAGAAGATGGAGCTGACCCTAACGCTAACTGCTAGCTTAGTTAGCACGGTGCATTAACAGTTTATGATTAACTGTGATAATGATAATGCTAATTTTTGCTAGCAAAAAACAGGCTTAAAACCATTAAAAACAAAATGCACTTAAAACTGAACATCCGGCTCCTTAGAGGGTCTTTTAGTAAAACACTGAACAAGACTTTTTAGGTGACCAAAATGTTACAATTAACTTTAATGAACTGAAAACACACTGAAATAGTGACGGTTACAGCTATGCCTATACTCTGTGAATACACCACGGTTACGTTACCTAACCAACATTGTCGCCGTGGTAGCGACTTGTGTGTGACGGCACACACCTATCACTCAAAGGGGCCACGCCCTTAATTATGCATAACTTTAACTTTTTAAAGTGTTTTTTGTACCAGGCTGTAAACATGTTTATTTCTGATGTAAAGTTGGGCATTTTAACATGGGGGTCTGTGGGGATTGACTCACTTTTGGAGCCAACCTCAAGTGGTCATTTAAGGAACTGCAGTTTTTGACACTTCTGTGTTGGCTTCATTTTTCAGCCCCGAAGGTTACCGCTTGGTGAAAACTTGCTGGACTGTGTATGAAGTGCTACATGGCTTTTATAATTAGAAACAAGAGCTTCATCACTCAGTCAGTCACTCATTCAGTCAGTCACAGCGTTTGGCGTTTATAGGGCCCGTCCAGCTGTTGCGGTCTTGCCAAAAATAGAACTAGAGATGGCTGATGCTGTTTGTGTGTTTGCATGTACAGTATCTGCATGTAAATGTATAAAAGAAAGACGCGTACCTCCCCCAAACCACAAAATTATTAAATGGACTGCTGTTAAATGTGTTGATGAAATACTATAGTTTTGTTTTGGAATTGCAAAATTACTCCCCCATGACAAATTTAATACATTTTTTCATTCTTTACTATCCTCACGAATTATCCAGAATGGGACTCAGCGTGTGATTTTCCCTTCAGTGAAGCATTCTCTCATATTTGAGGAGTTTTTAAGAACATGATGCCATGATTGTCTGTATTAAGCTTTTGTGAGTGTGTGGTTTTTAGCTAATGAAATCTAATAATACAATCAGTTTGACTTTAGACACAGAATACTGGGTGTTGTGACAGTGGGGTTTGGTCATATGCTTTCCATAAACAGGAAGGAAAGCAAATCTATTTGTCTTTTTGTCTATCTTTGCCTTGTTATTTTTCTCTGTCTTTCTTTTTATCTATACCATTTGTCCTTTTAATGCCTTTCTCTGGCTTCCTTATTTTCCCTCTGCCTCCCTCGTTATCGCTCTCTCTTTCCTCTATCTCTCTTTGTCAATCTGTTATTGTCTTACTATCCACCCTCCTCAGGGGTTTTGAGTCTGACTGTTCTCAGCTGCTGGTTAATATTTAATCTGCTGTTAAATAACACATTGTTGAAGAGTCACTGTCTGCCTTTCAAATACATTTAGTCAGAGTGTATTTGGTTTTTTTTTGTTTTTTTTACAGGTTTATATTGCAAATGTGGGAAATATAGTCTTTCATCCTGTAAAAATGCCTCAGAAAAACATGTCAGCAGCCTTTTCAAGCCACCAGGATCCTCCAGGCACAGATTCCCCACCATCGCTGGGTTCATGCAGCATAGTTTTAAAAAATACACCAGAACACGAGTACTGCTGCAATATTTGGTGCTGTTCCTCTTGTACTTTGTTGATAACAGACTCACTGTTCTTCAGTGTGTGCAAAGGTAAAGAGACAGACAAAGGCAAAAAAGAGACTCAGATATTTTACTGTTGCATTAAAGTCCGTACTCCTTGTGGAGAATTTTATTTCCAAAGTTACACTAGAGAGAAGGAACGCGCAAGCATGTTTTGACACTTTTGACACTGACTGTGTGCTCAACATCATGCAGTCAATTATGAAGCGTAGATGTCCAATTTTACTTTGTGTTTCAACCGGCTGCATTTCTTATCTATAAGCCCTGTTTGGATGGGATCCTTCTTTCTGGCAATTAATTCTGGGGCTTACCATTCATTCTTGTCAGCTACGTTGGTATCTTATGCGTCCCCAACTGGTAAATAATCCATTGGGATCTTTTTCCACCCTCAGTGTTCTTAGCTCTGTGTGAGATTGGAGTTTATCTGAAAGATATTACATCAAATGTGTCACGGAGGACAGAAGCATAATGATGTATGAAGAGATTTGATACACCAACAGCAGATAGACACAGACAGACAGAGTGAAATAAATGAGTGTGAGACTGAGAAACTTTCAGTACAGATACTTTCCTCAGAGTTTTTATTCTGTTCAGGTTCTTCTCTCTGTTGCACGAACTCTCGCTGTCTGAAGTAATTTTAAGGTATTCCTGGCTATATCATTTTTCAAAATGTAAAAAAAAGTTAAGGTTTTTCAAATTTCAGTGCTCTCAGTCAGGGGGCATTGTTTTATTACATGTATTATATAACAGTTACTCTGGAAATGTTCAGCCCATAATGTAAAAACACAAAATGATCACTGTATTGATTTAGAAATGTCCACGTCCTAATTTAGCAAAAGGAGAACATTTTAGTTTGTGTTAAAAAGACATTCCAACTCCTAAGGTTGAGACGCCACTATGGCCTTCATTTTAAATAGTATAAATACATAATAATTCTGCTCATTTGCACAATTTTTGCCATATGGCCTCGTCTTTTACTATGCCTTCAATATAGCTTTTTTTGCATGATCAAGTGCTATAGTGCAGTGACACTTGTGTTACCAAGCTACAGCTAATCAAAAGTCTCATCCATCTGTTCAACACCAGTGGTTTTGACCAAGTTGTTATAGTTCTTTTCTTTCTAGAAAATTAAGTTATGCCGGTTAGCCTGTATAGCCCACAGTTTCTAGGTTACAGGTATGTATTATAAGGTAAATAAGGGAGAGTCATAATTGTAGAGATGTGTATTGGGAGATATAAGCCTGTCATCTAGTCACAATGTGAGGTCAAAACTCACTGTAGTCTAATATTGCTTTGTCTCTCCAATATCCATTTTTTAACAATTGGAGATTAATGTCTAATAATAATAATAGTTTTGGGAGTTTGCATGTCCTCCCTGTCTGCGTGCATTTTTCTCCCCCACTCCAAATCCAGTTATGTGAACTGGAAATGATCTGTAAGTGTGAATGTGAGTGTAAATGTGTTTGTCTTTGTATGTGTTAGCCCTGTGATAGAAAGATGACCTGTCTAGGGTGTAACCTGCCTCTTGCCCAGTGCATGCTGGGATAAGCTTCAGCCCGCTGTGACTCTATACAGGATAAGCAGTTTAGAATACAGAAGGATGGATGGAGAATAATTTTATTTGTACAGCTGTAGTCCCCAGTCAAAATAGCCCCATGCTTATAACGATTGACAGATTTTAACATTGTTTCTGTAGTAGCATATTTTATTTTTTCACAAGTAACATTTTCATTTACTGTACATTTAAAACAAGAGTTTTCTACCAGATTAACCTGCAGACCCCCTTCTTTTTTTTTTCATTGACCCATCTTTTGCTTTCAAGCCAAACAGCCGCATCAAGGTTATCCTCGGCCAGCTGTCCCCATCAGGTTTAGAGTGCAGTGCTCCATTTTCATCTAAGGGCTCATCCAGGGCAGGCCACACACACATACACACACACACACACACGTTTTAGTTGAATCCATGTTATACCCTAGACCACTGGAGATTGTTTCACTGAAATGAAGGACTTTAGCGCACACATAGTCAGGGGGAGTGCATGTGTATCTGTATGTGAGTGTTCACTGCCCAAGCCCATCTTTTCCTCTTACTCACCCAGAATACAAATTGTGAAGCACAGCAAATTGAATTAAAAGTCTCTCTAAAACTCTTTCAAAACACTCACTCAAGAAGTCCCCACTTGCAGTTATCCTTTAAACCTTTCCCGCTCTGCCTCTCCTCCTTCCCCTCCCTTTCCCTCCATTACGTAACTTTAGAGATTGTTCACACTGGACTTAATGCAAAAGAAGTGGGGTGACTAGAGGGGTTATGTTTGTTGTGTATTATACTCGACCATGTGGTGATTTATCAGACGTACCAACTTATATGAAGGGAAGACATTTTGAAAGCTCAACCTAAGTTTTCAAATGAGACAGATTTATAGTTTTGCGGAACAGTTTTTAAGATGCATTGTTTCTTCTTATTTCTTTCTTTGTCCTCTTTTCCACACACACCTTCACTAACAGTAATTATCATGACTTGTTATTTGCCAAAATGCACCAGATGTTAGCCCCTCGAACACCTTAACAGTCTTCCACACCTCTCTTACTCTGAATGATAAACAGTTAGCAGTTAGGCAGGGAGGGAAAAAAGCATTACATTACCCTCTTATGCAAATACTCCTCCTAGAGGAAAAAACTCATCAATTTACCTGGTAAGTAAAAACACCAGATACAAAAATCAGATAGCTGGTATGCTTTTTTATAGAGTTTTAAAGTGTAGATAGGTTTACCCTTTTGATGCATTTCAGATATTGTGATTTTTATGTCCCCTGTCAATTATTATTAAATTATTATTTTCTTAATCGAATACTTTGCAACTTGAATTTAAAGTTGGAAGTTTGGTAACCAGATACATTCACTTATCTCTTACTCACAGTAGATACATATATACTAAGATGTAAAACCATTTATATACAGTGACAGCTGGCAAAAATGAATGAAAAAACCTGAATAAAAGAGTGGAGAAACATAATGAATGCAGATGCTTCCAAACACAGCATGAGGAGTTCCTGAATGGTTTGACGATATGGGAGGTTTTGGAGCGATGTGGTAGACGCAGCTCTATCATCAAAACATCAAATGAGGGAATATCTTTTGAAAGCTTGACGTTCATCTCTCCAGTCGAGCTCCACAGACTTTTAGAATCTAGAGCATTGAAGCTGATGTGGCGGCTTGTATAGCGGCTTAACACCTTACTAGAACACTTGTTGTTTTTTTTCCCTTTGTCAACCATTTGTATGTTGTTTTCACTCATTCTATTCTGGCAACTTTAAAAAAAAAAGTCGTATTTTACTTCCCATGGGGTTTTGATAGACTATTAATGTAAGACTCATAGGGGATGCAGTTGCTGAAGAAGATACAGGGCGTATATAGCTTATAATCTTTTACTGTGTGATTTAAAAATTATTGATATGTTGCTGTGTAAAATAATTTCTATTTGGTTCTTTTTTGATTGTACCTGACTTATATTTTTCTGTGGCATCTGAGAGGGCAGCAAACTAAGAATGTCATCCTACAATACTACTCATTTCTCTATGCATATAGCAATAAAGCTTTCTTGAGTCTTGACTTGAGAATATGAATAAAGCAGCCCAATATCATGCCCTATAGCTTTTCAGTAAGATTACTTAGGAACACACAGTGGAAATACACTGTATACTGTAGAACAAAATCCCAGAAATGGTACATGCCTTTTTGCCTCTTCACAATTTAAAATGATTTAACCAATTTGATTTAAAGCCACTTTTGTTAGCTCACCCCTGAGATCATAACAGTCGACTATTTTCACTGATGTTTATGCTGTAGTGTTAGCATGAAGTATCAGAGACGACAGAAGAATAAAATGACTACTACTCACTAAAAACTACAATAATGCTGTCTGTCTCTTTGTATCCATCCATCCCCAGCTCTCTCTGTCCACCATGATGAACGTGATGAAATGATGATTGTTAAGGCCCAGCACTTCATTAAATCCTGATAGCAGCTGAAAAGGGCCTGTGTGAAATGAAATGTGACATAATAATGAAGTATTATTTATCAATTAGTAAAATGGCTCCATTGGTTCTGTGTGAGAATATCAATATACAAAGTCTGGCTGCTCTGACAGGCTCTCAGGTAGTTCCAGTCTCGATTTGAAGTAATTGCTGCCTTTCTTGCTTTTCCTCTCTGTCTCTCACTCTCTGTGGTGTCACCATTTACTCTGTATCTCCACCCGCTCTTAATTCTCTGTCCTTTTCACCTTTTCTTAGTCACCCTCTCTCCATGATTTATACATTGTGCTTGTTAGGACCGTCTCATTTCTACTTTTCTTCTTCTCTCTGCAACTCTGTCTCTACCGCGGTCTGCCTCAGCGTTTCTGCGTCTGCGACTCTTTGTCTGTGTCACTCTCTCCTCCCCCTTGTCAATTTCAATTTTTCAATTTCAGTCACTTTACTGGCATGAACGTTAAAACAGATAGAATACACAATATCTTGCCTCTTTTCCACATCTCATCTTCATTCTGCTTGCGAAGATCTTTTCTCCCCCCCCCCGCACACTCACCTGCCTCCCTCCTCACCTCCAGCTCTGACCTTTTATTCAAGCGTTTCTTCTTGCTCTCCTCTTTATCGACATCCTTTCTTAGTACCTCCTTCCTTCCTACCACTTCACCCGGACTGGCCGCTACGCACTGTCGGCTGTTCTGCTGCAGTTTCCCTGGAAGTGCACACGTACAAGGATTCTTTCTTTTGCTCATATGCACCGCCACTGTGTGTCAAGTCAAGTGTGCCTCTTGTTATTTGGTGCTGTGTGTGTGTTTGTGTGTGAGCGTGCGCACGTTTGTGTGCCATTGAAGTGAGTTGGAGCATTATGGTTGAATAGAATAAGGTCAGGTTGACAGTCAGGCAGACAGATGATGTGGGGCACATGACCTCCATGCCACACCGCCTTGTCTTCACCGCTCTTCTCTTTCCTCCAAAATACAGGAAGAAGCAAAACCTTTGCTACAATTTCAAAGCCTCACCAGCTGTTACTGTCCTCTGCCTGTTTCTCTCTTTCTCTCTTTCTTCTTATCTTAACAGATGCTTGGGTTGCTTTGTGTGAAGCACAAATCTCAAACATCACTTTCTCTAAAAGGAGGAGTGACTTGTGAATCAGCGGCGGCTCCATCTCATCTCTCTTCTACACCCCTCCCTTTGTTTCTCCCATGTCCTCTAAGATGAATTCCTTTATTTTAATATTTATGACTATATTAAACACCACAGAGAGTGTCCAATGGAGTGTAACAAGACAGTAGGCATTGAAGTGGTGGAAACAGTCAAGAGATGAGCTTCGACATTAGATAGAACAGGTTCATAGTTTGCCCACCAGGGTGCCCCATTAGGCTCAATCTCTGAAAATCCTCCTGAGGGGGCTTGTACTTTAAGGCGAGAAATGAATGTGTGTGTCTGTAAGACTGGTTTGATATGATCTGAGACATTTAGGCTACTTTCAACAGAAAACATTTTATTTGATGGAGATTTTGTCTGGCTAAGATCCTGTATTACACAGTTTAAGAAGATCAGAATTAAAGTGTCACATTGTGTTTTTTTTATTAATGTCAAAACATCCAAACTTAGAAAATAAGACTTGTGATGACGGTAACTTTATACTTAATTAGTTAAAGGAATCTGCACGAAGCCATGATGTGTTTACCCACCCTTGGGCAGAAAGCTACTGTTGTTTTTAGCAGCACTAAGCTGCACTTAGATCGGTGTGTGTGTGTGTGTGTGTGTGTGTGTGTGTGTGTGCGGCTTTGTCTGAACACTTTAAAATCTAATCAAGATATCAACATGTGTTGCTGTATTGTGAAGTTTAAAAATAGAAGTGATTGTTTCCTTTACTTTAGGGTGAATTACACCGAGTACTCCAACATTCAGCAACAGATTGGAACAGATATTTTTAAACATGTATACATCATATATGCAAATGCAAAAGGACAGTCTGGCCTTTATATAACCTGAGTTATATTCTTGTAATTTTGGCCTGTGACTGTGAACACTCTAAATCCAATGGGACCTAGGAAGTACAAGCATTAACCATGATCTTTAGCAACTGTAAACAGGAGCAGAAAAATCATTTTTCAAGCAAAAGGTCAAAATTTTTCATAAAATTGTGAAAAAGAGTCCCCCCCTGCCCCCCCCCCCCCATTGTTATATTATTATATTACCAGAAGTTACATGCACCACTGTAACAACTTTGGTGTAATGATGTGCAAGACTTTCCCATCATCATAATTACTAGTCTACTTTACAGATGTGGTCCTGTAAACATTTTCCTGAACTGACACTGCTGGGAAACAGTGGAAATCTACCAGATAAACTAAAATATCATTAATACCCCAACAGTGCTATCTGATGTATTTTTTCAGGCCTGCTTGGTCAGGTGAAGATAAACACGTACCAAGAAAAGCATTAAGAAGGGTTGGATTCGAAACAAACTGTATGTTGTGCTCGTGAAATCCAATAAGACTGTTAGCTGGTGTGAAATAAACTCTACATTCTCTTCTCTTCTCTTCTCTTCTCTTCTCTTCTCTTCTCTTCTCTTCTCTTCTCTTTTCTTCTCTTCTCTTCTCTTCTCTTCTCTTCTCTTCTCTTCTTCTCTTCTCAGCCTGTCTCAGTGTATATCGGATACGACAGGCTTTGTGAATGGAGCACTCACAAAGAGAATGCCAGTCTTTATTTTCTCTCCTTCTCCGTCCTTCCCTCCCTTCCTCCTCCCGCGCCTCGCTCTCCTCCCGTCTCCCCCTCTGCCCGTCTGTGCCAAAGATCTAAGCGGTTTTCATCTCTTTGTCGGAACTCTCCCTCTCTCTCTCTCCCCTCTTCATCTTCTCACCCCGAGAAAGCTCAAGTGCTGCAAACACAGTCCCATACAGTGGAGTATGAGTCATGTTTGACCGCGCTCTACAAACCCCTGATCACTTCACATCACTCCATTCCTCCACCACAGACACAACCCCTGCTCCCCCAGCTGTGACTTGTTGTCTTCCTCGTCTTCCTTTTCACCTCTTTCTGTCTACATTTCACAAAGCAGCTGTCATTTCATTCACATATTACTTTTATTTGTTTATGTGGAGTCGCATGGCCTCAGACACACGTCCTGCGCAACTGTTTCCTGACAAGAATTGACTGATGTAATAAATTTGCAGACTTAATTGGACAGACATGTTTTAAGATGTATATAAAATACTCTATTTGAATAATAATTTGTATCTAATATAGTTTTTCTGCACAAAAAAAACAACAATTATCTCTTTAAAATCCTTAAAATACTCCTTCTACCTCAGTAAAAATTCCAGAATCTATGAATATGCAAATATTTTTCATTTCAGAGGTTTATCTGCTGGACACAAGATGTCTCCTGCGTCACTGTAAAGTCATTTCTCAGTGTTTGTACACTGGAGGCTTCAAGTTTCCACATCACACTTGTGTAAGTTGAATACTTGCCCAGGTTTGGCTCCAATCTAGTTGTGATGTCACACATCATGTGTGAGGTACACAGCTTAAACTGAGATTTTTGGTGAGCACAGAAACACTTTTCACTTTCAACAGATTCACGTGAAAACAGCCTACTAGTGTCAAACTTTGCACGCACATCATTCTGCACAGTGAAGCTCAAACATGCAAGTGGATCCAAGGAACATTAAGCAAAACACATTTTTGAGTGGAGGGGGGACACTCAAACTATCTCTTCTATTACGGTTTTTCACAATCACTTACACACACTATAACTGGGCCTATTAACTAAACATCCCAAACCATGACGCCATTTACCAAAACACACACCCATTTCCCAAAACTATAAACACTATTCCCCTGTTTTTCACTCCTATGCTCATTTAGAAAGCACTGGCATTCAGTATCATTAACTCAAGTCATCACAGCTGGAACCCAATTAACACACAATTCTCCACTTGGAAACACTAAGAGTCAAAATTATTCCCAAACCAATCAGAGCCTCAGGGTAGATAGATAAAAGGGCTGTGGGTCACTTCACTTATTTTGGAACAATGGATCCACAAAGACCTGAAGCAGAATAAATGTGATTTCTTTCTTTATGTACAAACTTTTTTTTCATTGTTCTATATTGGTAAATACATGGAAATTATTTTACCATATTCTACGTTCTTTATCAGTTGCATATTTTTACAGTACATTTACTTTTTCACTCATCATGTAAAGTCATAAGTGTCATTATTCATTGCAGTAACAGGTTTTTAATGTTTAATGTTTTGAATTGATCTCACCAGTGTGTAATGGCTATTTTGTAGTGTGTATTTGATGGAGAGTTTGGTTTTGACTTGGGAGTTTGAAGTTCATGAAGATGAGCTGTGCAGTTAAACATTTGTGTTTAGAGTTTTGAGAATTGGAGCATAATTTCAAGAAATGTGTCGTGAAACACTGTAATGTAATTCAGGGATTTTCACTTTCTCTAAATAGCCCTATGTTTTTTTAATATTTTGTAAAGGTAAGTCCACAAATGTATGTGCTTGTTTTTGGATCTTTTTCAGTAACCCAGTTTTTTTACAGACCAAAAATAGAACATTTTTTGGGCATACATTAGTATCCGGATGAAGCATGAGAGGGATAATTCTCAGGAGCTGAAAAGTATGAGAAAACAGACAAAATCTTACATTGATGTTAAAAGAAGCTCAGTTATATCTCAAAAGAAACTGGCTGGACAAAGTGGAGATTGTCTAAGTTTCCGTCTTTCCTCCTTTTCCTCTAGGGTTGCCTGCTCCGTCTCTGCCAATAATCTATATTGAACAATATTTCAAATTTCAAATTCACTGTCCTTGGATATGAAGCCTGCAGTGCTGCCAGGAAACTGCTGCTCTTGTTCTCTCTCTCTCTCTCTCTCTCTCTCTCTCTTTTCCATTACACTTTTTTTTCTGTTCCTCCACCCCTCCTCCCCTCCAATCTACCCTCTGCTCTCCAATGATCCCCCTTTATTAGCTGCTGCTGTCATCTGACACTTTTGTTGATCGCACAATCTCTTTCTCCTCTTACAGTGATTGTGGTAGAAAACACACAGTCACTCACTGACTAACACAGGTACACGCACATACACTCGGGGTATCGCAGTATGTATCGCGCACCATCAAACACACACGCTGCTGATGTGCCCATTTCATTATCTATTTCTATCATCTATTATCTAATTCTTTCCTTGAATATCTATTCTGTCACTGGTTCTTCTGTTTGAACTCCTAAGCTCTCCTCGAAGCAGTGATGATTGGTGTTTGTGCGCGTGTGTAATTAATTCACATGCTACTGTTGGCTTATTGTCTCCTCCTCCACCATGGTCATTTAATCAATACCTCTCAGCATGGTGTAAGAACAGGTGATATCTGTGTTTTTCACTGTCCTGACCAGGCTACTTCCTTCCTCCTTCTTCTATCACTTTTTGACAGTCAATTTAAGAACCACAGAGCCATTGTGCTTTTTTTATGCCTTAACCATGATTCTCAGTTTACATTTATTACATAACAAACAGGCTTTCTGCACATATGCAACATTTAAAAGCAAAGGGTGTCTAAGGTTTGACAGAAGTGTCAATGTAGCATTATACATATAGTGTACTTCAGTTTGTTTGATCAAATTGATTGATAGTTACCGTGTTCTAAATGCTATCTGTTTTCCACCTTGCTAAAAACAATTTGTTCTGGAGTAATCTTTTTATTTTTACATAAACAAGAAACAAGAAATTCAAAGATTGTGCATAACGGCACAAAATCTGATATATTAGTTCTTTCTCTCCAAAAAAGTTTGCATATTTGTCAAACTCTATGGAAGCTAACACAGAATTATAATCAGCTTTGGTCATGGCATTAAAACAAAAACCTAACCTTTGAATCTGCCTGAAGGAAAAAAAGGGCAAAAGGGAGATTATATTCAGATGTCGATCGCTCCAAAACCAGAATCACATTAGAAGATGCGAGACAAAAACTGGCAGCTCGCTGGTGTTCATCCAGTCACACTCTGGATTTGGAAACCTGCCACTGAATTCACGTCCAGTGAAATTCATATTTGTATGGAAGACAGAGCTCTGGTTTGAGGAAGACTCTGTGTACTGTATTTATACACTTGTACAGGGAAACAGTAAATGTAACATTTAGATAACTTAAAAAACTAGACTACACTATGAAAACATTAGTGACTCTTTAAAGAATATGAAGAAAAAAGCTACTGCACTTAAAATGATCTATTTATTTATTCATGGTGTGTGCGTCTGTGTTTATATGTGTGTGTGTAAGCAGGGAAACAACAATTTACAGTTGATTGAGAGCACCAAAGAGGTTACTGAAGGTTAGTCCTTTCATTTATAACAGCCATTTAACGGTCAGGTCAAAAGTTAAATCAATGTCCCAGACACGTTTTGATATCTAGAGCTCCAATCGAGCCAAAATGAAAAGGATGGGGTCATGACATCAACCATTTGATCTCCTTCCATCCTGTCTGCGGAGAAAAATCCTGATAAAATGCTGAGGCAATGTGAATCACCCAGACTTTTGGTCATAAGGCTGCTTTTTGTGTTGAAGTCTGTGTGTGTGTGTGTGTGTGTGTGTGTGTGTGTATCTCTGTACGTGTGTGATTAGTCTTTCTCTGGGTCAGATGAATACTTCCTTCTACTGCAGTTAATCGATGAAGTCTGTGACTTTTCCCCTGGGTACCCACTCTTTACTGCTCTTATCCCCTCTTTCCTTTCCTTTCCTTTCCTTTCCTTTCCTTTCCTTTCCTTTCCTTTCCTTTCCTCTCCTCTCCTCTCCTCTCCTCTCCTCTCCTCTCCTCTCCTCTCCTCTCCTCTCCTCTCCTCTCCTCTCCTATCCTCTCCTCTCCTCTCCTCTCCTCTCCTCTCCTCTCCTCTCCTCTCCTCTCCTCTCCATTTGTGATGGCAGGGAAAAGGCCAAAGTATCTAAACGGTCTCTTGTGAATGAAGTGAATTGAGACAGAGCTCATCGGCATGCATGAGCAGCTCCCATAAAGTAACTACGCATATCAATCATGCTCTGCGTGACTTTCGTGTTCGATAGGATTCATGACCTTCCGTGGGATTCCTCCGGCAAAATACAGTATAACACACAAGGAAACACACACACACTCACTCACGCAGACATCGACACATGCATGCATGTACACTCGCATTTCAGCAGCACACACTTATTCACTCTTTCAACCACAATCACACATACACGCTGCTCAGCACTCTGTCAAGCTGTCACTGTGGTTTGACACCAGCTCTACTGTCTCATCATTAGTTTTAGTGAGAGATGTCCTGTCCCCTCAACAAAAACAAACATGGCAGGCGGCGACAAATCAATTAATCAGACGAGGCATTTGCCGATAGTTATATTTCACTTACAACTGATGTGCATTGAATGTTTCAGAAAGTTTCCAATAATGCACGGACAACACTTTCAATCAGCATCCACCGGAAACATTTTTGATCGATGAATCATCAGTCAGATGGATTGCTGTCAAAACAGCAGCTCTCTATGACTGATGATCATCTTTCATACTAACTGAATTGATGCACCTCTGAGCAGGACAGAACACTGAGCCAGTTTGTGTTAATAGCTTCTTCCCATGTTTTTTTTCTCCAGGGCCTTTATCCTGATTTAGGTAATTGATTTCTGTAATAATCTGTTGTCTCTTTAGGATTCTGTTGTTTTGCTGATGATATCCTACTTACTATATACTATGTGCAAAAATTGTCACAACATGAATTTTTGATGTTCTGTATCTTGAACCCTCGCAGGAGTCTTCCAAAAGTACACGGCTACTACTTAAACAACATGAATATATGAAATATCTTGTGAAATATCAGTGTAAGCAATTTTATGTCCCGTTTCAGCGTTGTGAAAAAAAGTAAGTTTTTAAAAAAATATATAATGCCACGTTAAACGTGAGGTAGACAACTTTGCTACCTCACTCTAAGTAAATCATAAAGTGTGTCAACTGATTTGTGATGCTCCTTTTGTGTTGCTAAGCAACAAAGTAGTGGATAGCCATCATCCAGAAGTGCGGTTGTGGGATGCAACACCTCTCCCCCTTTATAACCTGATAAGTTGTTGAATACTATGTTGCTTCGGCGAATATAAGTTTTTTACAAACAGGTTAATGACAGTTAGTTGGGTTGTTGGAGAAGAAGACTGGAAGTCTAGAGGAGAAAGGGGACTTCTCTGTAGTGTAACAGGTTAATTCCCTCTTTTGTTTTGCTTTTGCCTCCGCCCTCCCAACTTCTCCTCCCTATGGCCTGCCTGTCAGTCTCTCTTCTTTGGCCGATTACATTAATCTCGCCTTTTCTCTGTCTTATGCTTTATTACCATCGACTTACATTTTCTTTCACCTTAAGAAACCCCTTCCCATTGATCTCTTTTCAATTGCCTTATCAAATCCCTGGTCACATTAATTTGTTTCTCTGTCACTACTTCCCATTCTCGTTCTTTCTGACTCTCTCCTGACTAGTGTTGTGCGAACATTTCGTTCAAAAGAACAAATCTTTTGGGTGAACAAACTAAATCACTTCCTGAAACGATCTGTTCATTTCTCAGTCAGTTCAGTTGAGCTCTCAGTCAGTTGCGAGCGGACGTGATTCATTTGCAGGGATACACTCACTCACTGATTCAAGTCATTCATTCGCAGGAGGAATGGGGTATGTTCAAGACAGCAAATACATAGCTGATTTGGGTTGCTAACATTTAGCTGCAATGATTCATCAACATTGGTCTTTGACTGCAATCCAGATATATGGCATTATGAAGGTTGATATTATATGCATAGGCTAACATTTAACATTACACATACACAGACACACATTACATAGACTTACATTCATTTCCTGGAGACTTACCCTAACCCTAACCATCACCGCTGACCCAAAAAATCAGCCTTTTCCCAATTGGGAACACGGCTTTTGTCCCCAGCTGGACAAGCTGTCCTCACTTAACTGGTCTTAAGTCTGAAATTTGTCACCAAAAAGTAGACTATGACAGACCACACACATACACACACACACACACACACAGCACACACACACACACGCACACACGCACACACACACACAAAACACACAACATTACTGTTTTGAAAAGAGGACAGCTATAAGGATACACTCACTGAACGGAGTGTGTGTGGTGTGTGTGTGTTGTGTGTGTGTGTGATGTGTGTGTGTTTTGCTGCTAATCTGTATATTATAAACAAAAAACACAAACAATATGGGATATTTTCAGAATACAAGGCGGTCTTGAACTTGGAAGTATACCACTAGCCATTCTCAACACAGTCATTTTTTCCGCTTTAGGCTATGTGAACTTATCACCCTTATGGTGATTGTAACCTTAAGACCAGGCAGCTAGCTTACAGACAAGGTAGGCAGGTACTTTATTGATCCCGGAGGGAAATTACTCTGCCACAGCAGAAACACACGTACAACACAACACAACACGTCATCAGTAGCGTATAGAAACAAGTAGCAACAGAACAAAATATGAGTGAGTGATTAATGGCAGAACAAAGAAATTAGTGGCAGAGCAAAATATATGAATGTCAACAAAATTATGAATAATATTAAAAGATGTGAATTACACAATAAATATGAATGACAACTAAATATACATGTTAACAGAATATATGCATGGCAACAAATATATTAATGGGAGAACACAATATGAATAGCAGAGCAAAAAAATGGCAAAAACTGAAAAATAACCAATCAAGTACAAAATAATTGTTCATAGTATTAGGCAGCTCAGTTTTATTTCTTTACTGTACTGAAAATTTATTGGAATGCAAATTGTATGCTTAGTTTACAATTAAATTGTACTTCTATATAACAACTTTTTATTTTCTTAAGTTTCATTTTCTTCTGAAACTAGCTGTCACCTGGTCCTGAACAGGACTCAACCATTATTAGGGAGACACACACACACACACACACACACATCACACACTTCCATTGACAGTTGTCAAAAATCTGCAAACAATCATATATGCCCCGCCCCCACTAGAGCCCCCTCCACTAGAGGGGACTGTTGACTTTTTTTTAGATAATTAGGTGTCGCAAAAATATACGTTGCTGTACATAACAGGGTAGGACTGTGTTATAGCAACTTTCAGTTTGCAAACAGTATTTTTTA
Source organism: Scomberomorus guttatus (assembly GCA_038419695.1). Classification (NCBI taxonomy): domain Eukaryota; kingdom Metazoa; phylum Chordata; class Actinopteri; order Scombriformes; family Scombridae; genus Scomberomorus; species Scomberomorus guttatus. Next base: position 15,016,902 of record CM076445.1, read on the forward strand.
TCCAACTAAATTCTCAGCTCAGTGGCTTATCCTTGACAAAACGACTGTTCTCCGTTCACTAGTTAGTGAGCTGAACTGAACGTTCAGTGAGTGGGACTACACAGTCTGAGCTCCGGTCAAGTACTGAACGATTTGGTGAACAAATCTTTTGAACAAATCTTTTTAATGAACTGATTCTAATGATTCAGTACACTGAAAAGAACTTCTTTGTCCATCACTACTCCTTACCTCTGCTCACAACCTTCAACATTGCTTTATTCTTCCCTCTCAGTCTTCTGTCTTCTCTCTTTCAATTTAGTTTTTTTCCTTCTTTGTATTTGTCTGTCCTTTTTGGTCTCTGCCTTTCTTGCCCCCTTCTCTCCTCCTTCCTCCCTTCTTTGGTCATCCTCTCTCCCTCTCTTGCCTTTCTCTCCTTCCCCTCTCTTTCTCTTGCCTTTCTTTCCTCTGTCTCCTGCCTCTCTCTCAGCTTCCCTTTCTCTAGTCGATCAGACAGTTGAAGCAGCCAAGCTGCCGGAGGCGAGAGCAGACAGAGGAGCCGCTCTGTCCGACCTCCCTCCCTCTCTGGAGAGAGGCAAACTAATGCCGACACGCCAATAAGCTGTAAGGAGACAATTATTCACCATTTATATCAGCTCTCTGTCCTTCCTGAGTTAGCCCATCACACCTCTGGAAACCAAGCTCGGTTACACCGCATAATGTTTTTAATACTTTTATCCTTTCAATAGGTTATACTTTCACTGATTGATTGGAAGAGATTTGCACAGGGAAGCTGTAGCCTAGAGGTTATACAGTTTGCTTGTTACTGGAAGATTCTTGGCCAGAAGTGAGCTAAATGGGAAAACCTGGAAGAAGGGAATGTAAATAAGACATGAATCTCCCTCCCACAAGCAACTGCTATCAATGTGCCCTTCAGCAAGGCACTTAACCTCCAACTGCTTCACTGGATCTGCTCAGTGTCCAGCAGATAAAGTCTGTAATTGTACTGGGCAGCTCTGTGTAAATGTAGGAATCTGAAGCAGAGCTTTTACTGAAAAAGAAACACGTGTGCTCAGACAACCAGCTTTGTGGATAAATGTGAGTTACATTCATCTTCATCTCCCATGTTTTTGGAGAGTAGCATCAATGCTAACGACTTTTGCATGTACTCCTGAACTTTTTTCCACTTTACTTTTTCTTTTCCCTCTAGTCAGATCCCAGTCTGCTACAGAAACAGAGAGATACTGAGGCTAAGACAAAGGATAGAGGGGCAACAGAGCAAGAAGGAGTGAACTTAACAAGCAGCATGTTTGAGTGTAGAGAGCTGCTGCAAAAGTAGTGTAGCATGCTCTATGTTGATGCATGTGTGTGTGTCCACACACGTACGTTTTGCGATATTTGAGAGTATGTATGTATGTATTTGCATTTGCATGCCTGTATGTGTTACCATGTTTGAGGAAAAATGACTGCAGTATGCTAAAATAGTCTTTGAAGAGGACTAATGAAAATACTGAAAGAGTGAATGATTGACTGCTCTGCTGATGAGCTCTTCAAAACACAACAGTGCAGAGCATTAAATCCCATATTCAAACAGGCATTCACACACACATTTTTACAGTACACACTCTGAAGCAGATACAAAGTCATTCAAATTCACATCGAGTAGAGGACTAAGCAGTAGACGTTGCAGAAATCCTATCACAATCACTCTTGCTTTCTGTCCTCTCCAAAACACCCACTTTCGGAAAATAAGAAGAGTAAAAAAACATTGATTGCTGAGGAGACCTGAGCGTGAGTGTTTTTCAGTTGTCAGTTACAGTACAGTGCAGATATGGAGTGGTGTTTTCTTAAGATCTTCAAAAATGCCCACTTTTTCATTTCATACTTAGACAGCCAGTGGAAGAGATTATTTTAAGCAGTAGGGTTTTTTTGTGGCATCGACGCATTTACATTGGTTTAGAAGAACAGCCAAAAGACGATGACACAGGTTTAGAATATGGTTACAACAGGGACTGAATCTGAGCTACAGTCATTTCCCTTTCCTCTCTTTCCTCTACTGTTTCTTGAGAGAAAAAAAAAAGAGAAAAATCCTTATTTACTAAAGCAGAAATCTCATTAAAATGTAGAAATTTAGGTGGACTTGGCACACTAGCTTGTGTCCCAATACCTTAAGCATATTAAGCAACTAACAACTGCCACTTGTTCCATATAAGAGAACATGCAGAAACAGATTCAGAGAATTCTTTTATTCTTATTATTCTTTATTCTTTTATGTTGAACTTGATTTCTGGCTGGAGATCGAGCTATGGGTTGTTATGTCTGATTGAGTTGAAGTTTAAGGTGAACAGGCCGCCCACTTCCTTCCTGTCTGTTCAATGATAACAGTTGTAGAGCACAGTGAAGATTTGTTCTCCCTGTGAATCGATGCTAATCACATCATTGTGCTCCCGTGTCCCCCACGTCTCTCTCTGGGGTTTCACACTCCTCTTTGGCCTTTTCCTCCTCACCCGCTGTTTCTCTCGCTCTGTCTCTGTCTCTCCCCTCCTCCCTCCTGTCTCCCCTCATCATCGGGGAGGTGAAGCCATCTGAGGCTATTTGCACGCAAGCCAGCCCTCCTCATGGGTCAGTGCTCAGCAGACGCAGATATTGTAGTTGTCGTCATCACAGAGATCTCCCATCATGCATCTATCATCCATTATTTCTGCAGCTGCCGTCACAGCCTGCAGTCTTCAGTTTTGTAAAGTAGACTTGAAGCTTGGCAATATATTGATAAAATATCAGTATCATAATTTAAAACAGAATCTCACCAGGGATTTGGGTTATGATGATCTCATAATATTGTCTTTTTCAGTGTACAATCAGAGACACATGAGCAAAGAATTTCACTTCCTGCTTAACCATCACTACAGTAGTGATTGTTCTTGGCTGTTTTCTTTCTGAATTCTTTCTGAAGGGACCAACAAGCATCCTCAAAATATTGTCACATTATTAATATACAGGTGTTTGGTATCCCAGATGAACATTTTATTTATTTAAACTTTTTATAAAGTTACCATTTGTGAGAAAAACTGGGTAAAGTACATAAAGTGATGGCAATTTAGAGCTGCATCAGAACTCTGACAGTGTCATTTAGGACATGAAATGTCCTCCTCTTTTGAGGTTTTATGATGCATTGAAGTGTGAGCGATGTGGCCAATTTTTTAAAAGTTGTGAGCAGTGTAGACAGATGATGACAGGTCTCTTCTTGCACCTGTTTTTATAGCGCTACTATTCACCAGGCTTTCATCGCATCATCTGATATGCTTCAAAGTCGATATTGTACAGAATCAGTCCCGTTAAACCTTGCATTAAAATGCATCTCATATCCAGATTGTATCTAGATATGACTTAACCTGATTACATTTACACCTGGTATTAATATGTGTCTCCAGTGTCCACATTGAGACCCGATTAAGATCTGATTGCTCTGTACAGCTCAAACAACTGAATGTCACATCCTCCTCTCGTTTGCTGGAATCCACGAGTGTCTTGAATATCCATAGCTTTCTTGCTGCTTTCTTGCTAGTAGCTTAGCTCGCTAACTGGCTAATGGCTGCTACCTCGCTGGTTTGGAACAGTCGCGTGCACATACGTATTTCCGCTCGCATAGTTGTATGTTGATTTGACAACGCAATTGAATTTGCACATGCATTGAACGTGGTCACAATGCGTCCCTGACCACCTCCAGAGGCGATTTGCCTGATCAGATCACAATCTGTCCTCAATGCATCTTTGGTGCACTTACACCTGTACTTTCATGTGGTCAAGCACTGTCAGATTGCAATCCGATCACCCAAAATGCATTTTAATGCAAGGTGTAAAGGGGGCCTCAGACACAGATTGCAGTCAAGACTTCATTAGACCCATCTCGCACAGTGTGACATGCAATTGACTTGTAAGATTCTTGTCATCGCTCAGTCTATATAAGACAAAACCTCCCAGAGTGAAGAATCAGCCTTTTGACCTTCTAACGGAGACCAGAGTTTCAGTTTTCCAATAAATGTCTGCAACTCTTTTCAAACACTGACACACCTAACACTCCAGCATTTTTGTAAAATGCTTTGTTCATGCAGATGTAGGAGTAACGTGATATATTTATTTATCTGAGTCATCGATACTAGCACTAGTGTTACAAATGCACTCAGAAGAGAATGACCTTTTTTCTGCTGCAAAGATGTTATTAAATATGTAACGTTGTTTCTCTCCCTGTGTTTGTGTGTGTCTGTGTGTATACGTGTATGTCTGCATGGCTACATGCCTGTCTCTCTGTGCATGTGTGTCCATGCGTTCACTCACAGCTCCAGCCAACGCCCAGATCGTGCACTCAGGCGCAGCGTGTAACGTCAAGGATGATAACATCAGCGAGAGAATCTACACCATCAAAGAAGGAGACACACTAGTGCTTCAGTGTATCGTTAAAGGACACCCAAGACCACAGGTAAGCTCCTTCACCGCCTGCTGAGCATGTGTGGTAGGTAGGTTCTGTTCAAGGACACCGGGACAAGAGTGTTTCTAGTGGTTCTAAACACAACCAGCAGCAATCCAACAGCCTACACTCTCTCATATCAGTGTTTGATCAACCTTTGATCAACATGGCAACTGATGGATAAAGACATTGTTAATGTTTGGATGTGTTAGATTGATGGATGGATTTCCAGTGTTTGGTAAAGTTATACACCTTTGATGATGAAACTATTTAGTGCAATGGTTTATCCAAATGTAACTTAATATAAGACATAAGAGCTGTGAGATTATCTGAAAATAATACCCATCCTCCAGCCAATCAAAGTTGAGTGCTTTTTGTGAGAACAGTGTAATCAGGGAGTCTTGAACAGAGTTGCTCCCTCCTGCCCGCTTCCATCTTCACAAAATTCCAGATTGGCAGATTTCACCTACTTGCATCTTGCTAGATTGTCAACGTGGAGTCTCATATTTAAGCTAATATCTTCACATTAGTGTTATTTTTGTAAAACAGTTATAGCAAAGCCCAAGGTCTTATCAGGCTGTTGTTATAATGCATGAACACCTCCTTAAATTTTGGCAAAATTTAACTTTATTTACCTGGTGGTCCTGTTTTCACAAATCACACTGGTGAAAGAAAAGACTGCAGGGGATGTGCACATATTCTATGATTAACACCAGTTACAAAACATTGCCCCGCCCTGGCTAGCATAAATTATATATGTCCATGAGTCATTAGTCATGTTTATAGTGTCAATGTGCTTCTACATGCATTGCGTCACACAATCTCCTCTTCTCCTTGCCTTACAGTGGCACTAAAACAATGCCGTGCTTCAGGGTTATCAGGTGGACACTGATGTCAGTTGGCTCTAGCCTGAGCCCTCTGTCTTGTTAGTTACACATTCAGTATATTTGGTTTAACATTATACATTTTTATGCATAGGGGCGGTAGTTCAAGATTTAGAGAATATGACATGAATAAACAGCGAGTGCTCAGGTGCCTTTTATGTTTTATTAAATGGCAAGATAAATATATACAATATGATAGATCACAGTATGAGATTCTTTCTGTACACTTCACCACTCCAGTGAAATTCTTTTTTTTCCCCTGTTTAGCTAAGTTGGAAAGAAATGAAGAAGAGCAAATACTATTACACAACAGTTTAAACAGATTTAGTGGGGCGCAGATGCTGGCATTTGGAGTGCAGCCTGGGTAGACACTGGGTAGAGATTTGAGATAAATTGGTTAAAAAAGAGCATTGCCTTTATTCTTTCATAAAGACACATTCTATATACATGTGAGCATATAAGCACACACACACAAACACACACAGAGAGGGAGAGAGAGACCCAGCCAACACTTGACACATCTGGTTTCCTGGGTTGAACTCCAGCAAAACATTTTGGACCAGGGCCTCTATATGTGCGCACACGCGCGCGCACGAGTGTGTGTGTGTGTGTGTGAGAGCTTACCGAGCTAGATGTAAAATGAACTGAGGTGACTGTGGAGGGGTTGTGTGTTTTCTGTGTATTTGTGTGGGTGTATGAGGTGAGAAAAGCAGTGTTCCTTGCGGGTGCATGTCCACTAGCATCACATCAACATGAATAAAACAGTGCCTGTGTGTCTAGCCCTTGTTTTCTTCTGTATGTGTTTATGTGTGTATCGACTGTGTGTGTGTGTGTGTGTGTGTGTGTGTGTGTGTGTGTGTGTGTGTGTGTGTGTGTGTAAGTGTAAGAGGCAGCCTGTTTGTGTGACTCTGTAGATGCAAACAAATCATTTGTATGTAGCTGCAATATCTAATTACGCACTGAACTGTTGACCTAACCTGCCTATACAGTCATTTCTCTCTCATTTGATCCATCCGTCCCTCTCTGTCTCTATCTCCCCCCCCCCCACACACACACATTCACACCACAATTACAGGCCGTGTGCCCAAAAAACAAATACAGACCAACTTTTAATAAAACTTTTATTTCCCGTAGCATTGGAATAATAATCATTACAAAAACGCACTCTGAAAAATACATACTACACAAGTTCATTCCCCTGGAGCAGTTCAAAGACGTAGGAAATTGCGTCAGTGATTGCTTGTTCTCTGGGTCGGAGGTGGTAGTGTATTTTGAATAATGATCACATTGGTCACATTGTCAGAATGTAAAATATATATTGTATGTGCACAAGCTAGACTTACACTGCCTCTGGCAAAGAGACATTGGTGTGTGAGTGTGTATGTAGACGCACACTAACAAACAAAGGCAGGCAGAGACAAAGAAACAGATAACTGACTACGGCAAGGAGTTGGAACCGTGAAAACATTTTCACAGCCTAATGTCCTTGGACAGAAAAAAACTGAGGTAGAGCGAACATATCTTGATTAAATCACCAAAATATCATCTTGTAGAGCAAGACATGTTTGTAAGGGTGAGCTCGAAATTGGATCACAATGTAAGAAAGATACTGAGCTGAAGGTGTGAGACTGAACTAAGGGTGTGAGGTGTGTACAGGGTGATGGCATAACGATCATAACGAAGCGAGATTCGTCATGGAGACCTACAACTGCTAGCTGCATCAGCTACTGTCAACATAACAAACAGCATTGCAAAGACCGAAATCATGGACATACATTAACCAATATCACACAAACTGTTAACGTCACACACCCGGACCTATCCTGGGTAGAAAGTAGATCATATAACGGACCTGGAAGACTTTATTGATCACCACTACCTACAGCGCAACATGCCGGATACCTCCACAGCCACTCCAGCCAACCCTTCAGACGACAAAACAAACCCGTCCAAAAGCAAAACAAGTCAGACACGGACAATCTGCTCACGACTGAAACGGTCAGCGTTTTATAATCCATTGACCGAAAACTTGACCTGCTCGTTACACTTCACTCCGAAATAAAAAACATGCAATCTGGTTTAGATTTTGCTCACAACGATTGAACACATCCAAAGAGAAAACAATCCTCACTAAGCAAATGTACATTCTGACAAACGAAAATTTAAAAAAGCATGTTAAAGAAACCATGCTGGACATTCAGACACTGTAAAAGTGGACTAACAATTAATACATTTTGGGTTTATCATTCTTAATTCTGTTCCTATTTCTTCACTGTTAAGACTACATGACTCTGTTATACATTAACTCCTGTCAGCCTGCATGTAACTAGAGAGAGAGAAGGTAATCTCAGGTAATGCTCTCTCAAAATGTAATGTACATTGCATTTTATAATTATACTTCAATTCCTGTCAAAAGTGTTCTGTGTGTGTTTGTGTGTTTCATTTCTTAAGAATCCAGAGTGCTTACAGGCAAATTTCCATGACAACACGGAGTATTCATGACAACCTGATATTCTCTGGAAAACAACACATCTGATGACCCAGGAGCTCTGCTTAAACCCTTCATGCACTCCCAGCTCAAACTTTCCTCAGATACTGCAAACAAAATAACCTTCCATCGCGTTCACAGACTCGGTAACCGAACCAATAAAGGTCCCCGACCCATTGTTGCAAAACTGGAACACAACAAACACAAAGAACTCATAAAAAGCAAGGCAACATTTTCCCAGAGAAATCAGCATGTGGAGAAAAATCCTGTACCCCATCATGAAAGAACATCGAATGAAAAATATAAGAGCATACATAGTGGTGGACAAACTCTACATACTGTAGATGGACAGCTATACCGCAACTCTACAGCCACACTGTGACTATTCTAAGCAGATTCTTCAATTAATCCTCCTTCAACAACAAAAGGTCCTACTAAAGAGCTCCATTAGAACCCTTCAAACCCAATCACAGACAGCTGTCAAAGCCACACACAGTTGCTACATACAATCACAACAACACAGACCATCACTATGTGTTTGCCCACTTGCACCCCCCCAACCTCCCCCCAATTCGATGCTACGGTCATCCTTCACTGTTGTTTTTTTGTTTTGTTTTGTTTGCTGGTGTGTCTGTTTGTATTTGTTGTGTTTTTTGTCTCTTTGTCTCATGTCTCTTTCATCTGTCTTTGTCCTGTTTTCTGTATCTCTTTGTTTTATACTACCCACCCAGATACCTACCATATTTATATACATATGCATGCAAACACATAACTCATATCCTCTCCATGCACACACACTGCATTCCAACCCTACATACCTCAAGGAGTAACTAATAACATTGTTTCTGCCCTTTTTCCCTTTTCTATGCCACCCATAACTTTTATTTCATGGAATATTTGTGGCACTCGCTCACAGGCAAAAAGAATAAAAGTCATAAATCATCTACTGAAACTGAAAGCAGATATATACCTATGCCATATGCCATATAAGAACCTCACCTAAATAATTCAGAACAACAAATCCTAACAGGCCCACAATACAGTATTCAGCTACCTACAATAATAAACAAAGAGGTGTCTCCATTCTGATCCATAAGAAGAATACACTTTACTCACAATAACTCAATATTAGACCCAGAATGAGGATATGTTATAATCAGTGCCTCAATCAACAACAAATCACTTACAATTGCGAACCTGTATGGCCCCAACAATGATGACCCTTCATTCTATCACGCATTTTTCTTGCAAATAACCAACCACACCTCTAACTCAGAGGTGATTTCAACACCGTACTCAATCCATCAATAGACAGATCATCGCAGTCAGCCAATTCAAGAATTTCTCGAACCTCAACAGCAATAAAAAAGTAAATGGATGACTTTAGTCTTGATGATGGCTGGAGGCTTAAAAACTTAACTGCAAGAGAATATTCCTACTTTTCTTCTCAACATCATTCATTTTCACGAACTGACTTTTTCCTATCCAGAAACACCAACATCAGCTCAATCATAATTAGCAATCATGCACCTCTAACTCTCACCCTGAAGAGTGAGTGATCCGTTACATTCCCACCCTACATGATGCTTACTTGAATACTTCACTACTTAAGGATCCTCAGTTTGACATCTTAATCAGGTAGGAGTTGGCATCCTATTTAGAAATAAATGACTCTCCAAATACCTATAATAACACTACTATGGGAAACAGATAAGGCGGTAATTTGAGGGTAAATTATTTCATACTCCTCTCATAAGACAAAACAAGCAAAAACTACAAAGAAAGAAAGAAAATAAAAGACAGATAACTATATACAGATAACACTCATAATAAGAACTCAGCAGGACATTATATGCAATCACAAGCCACAAATGATACTCTCTGAACTTTTTATAGCAGTCTATATTCCCCTGAAAATATCCCCAACCCATTCACTATTCTAGATAATCTGCTATTATCACAAATATCCACAGATCAAGCAGACATTTTAGATGCTCCATTAACACTTTCTGAACTACACAATGCTCTTACACAAATGACTAATAATAAAACACCCGGACCAGATGGATTCCCTGCTGAATTCTTTAAACACTTCTGGCAGACACCAAACCCACTTTTCTTTAAGATGGTAGCCGAAATTAAAGACAAAGGTCAACCCCCCCCTTCTCCCACTCACAAGATGAACATTGCTGCTATAAAAGTCTTATTAAAACCGGACAAGGACTCAACTCTTCCATCTAGTTATCGCCCCATATCAACACAGACATTAAAATCATCTCCAAGGCACGAGCATCCCGGTTACTTTCATCCTTAATCCATAATGACCAAACCATCTTCATCAAGGAACAACATTCCACTAACAACATCAGAAGACTTAAATTGAATCAACATTTCACAATGTAACATCAGCAAAGACCGTTGTAGTCTCACTAGATATGGAGAAAGCATTTAATAAAGTAAACTGGATTTTCCTTTTCACTGTTTTACAAAAGCATGATATCATTCACTGGATAAAAACACTATATAATACACCCACAGCCACGGTCAACACTAATGGGTTCACATCACAAAGGTTGCATCATCACAGGGGCACCAGACATGGGATGCCCACTCTCTCCTCATCAGTCAATCAAGTTTGTCACATTTAATCATATAAGGTACAATGACAGTGAAATGTAATCCTGCCAGTTCCTTCAATTTGTGCATTAAAAAGCGTTTAAATAGAATAGGAACAGTAATAAATATATGTGTATGATTGGAGTAGGGGGGCTGGGGGGTGTTGGGGTTGTTGGGGGTGGTTTGGGTGCAGTCTTAGGCAGTGACCTCATTTAGGATCCTAGTGGCCAGAGGGTAGAAGCTCTTCATGAGCCTCTCAGTGCTGGCCTGGTGTATCCGTTACCTCCTTCCCAACCACAGCAGGTAGAGAAAAGGCTGTTGGGATCCTTAATGATTCTCCTAGCCTTATTCTTGCAGTGCCTTATCCTTTAGGCAAGGTAAAGCAACACCTATTATATGTTCAGTCGAAGAACCGCTCCTTGCAGGGCCTTGTGGTCCTGTTCGGTGCTGTTTCCACATAAGTTAATGATGTTCCCCATCAGGATGCTCTCGATGGTGAAGGGATACCTGGAATTTCCTCAAGCATCTGAGGTGATGATATCTTACTCTATCTTCAAGATCCATAAAACTCAAAGCAGAAAGTAATCAATATCATTAACAACTTCTCACAAATCTCGGACTGCACCATAAACTGGTCCAAATCAACTAATCTTCTTATCTCAGTGAACTCAAGGAATCCTGCAACCCAAGACACACATCATTCTTTCACCTTTGGTAATATTTGATATCTGGGTATTAACATCTCCTCCAGGCTGTCAGACTTAACTCAGCTCAATTTCATCCCACCAGTAGAAAGATGCACCCAATTTTCTTCACTAGTATCTCGTAAAACAAATTATAGTATCTCATTAAATGGATCCACTCTGACCCAGCTCATATACTGTATCTTGGATTCAATTAGAACAAGCGGAATGCAGCAACATAACAATCTCTGATTTACGCTTATGTACAGCAGATATAACTGTGTGTCATCTGCATAACAGTGGTGGGAGATGTCATTGTTCTGAATGATCTGGCTGAGAGGAAGCATGTATATTAAAAACAGCAGTAGGCAAAGGACAGATGCTTTATTATGTTTTATTCATCCCTACATCCCAACCATTTCTGAATGATGGGACCACCTCAAACTGGGGCCCTGGCGACTGGGGGGCTTTCTGGACTGGTTTGGGACAGCTTGGAGCTTTTTCATCAGTGAATGGAAGTGGCTCAGGTCATGTCATGATGTCAGATGACACTTGAGCCACTTCCATTTGCTGATAAAGACAGTGAAATGTGGATGAGAGCTGCATATTAAACAACTAGTAAGTGGACCTTGAGTTAGGATCATTTTGTCACATTTATTTTTCTGTTATTAACTGTGCCACAGAACTAATTCCTCGACCAATGTCAACTTTGATCGCTGTAAGGAAAACAACCAACACTATAATGCAAATGTATTTTATTGAACAACATAATTAGTACCTGTAACCATGGTGACTGTCTGACAAAAAAAAAAACATTAGACTTCAAATGAGTATTTCTGATCATTTCCATCACACTTCATGATTTTACTCTTTGTATGAATTCATAATTATTAAATAGCCTGAGGTTTAGTTTCTTACATCCACAACACATCAAATATCAAACCTAGTAAGGATTTAACACCCTGGAAATGATACCCGCCACAGTAACTGCCCTGTGTCAGCACATACAGTATGTAATTATAGGTTTAAACAACATGCAACATGTTGTAATATGTCATGTTCTTTTTGAATGCAGCACATGTCGATGGCAATATGTGCCAATTTGAAACACAAACACTATCATCAGCATCAAGTAGAAGTCAGCTACACACACACACACACACACACAAGCACAGACACACATACTGATGCAGGAAGAGAGAGAGGGAGAGACAGAGATCAGATAATTACAGGATGAAACAGTGTAAGGACAATAAAAGGGAAATCGAATGATGAAAGATTATGGTGGCACCAGAGGAATGAAGAAAAGATACAGCGATAAGAGATAAGAGCTAAAAAGGGTAATGCTTATTGTGATAAAGAGGAAAAAAACGATTCAAAGTTAAGATAATCATGTCTGCATGTCTGTGTGGGTTTGCGTGTGCGTTCATTTATCTCAACTTGCACACTATTACTGTGCAATGCAATTACCTAAAAAAACAACGCAACGCATATGTATTAGCATCATAGAGAAGAAGAGCAGGGAATTAATAAAATGATTGTACGTTTTAGAAGCTGACGCGTGCTAACAACGAGGGTTTGACTGCATGACCTTTGTCACCTGTCATCCTCCATCTGTCTCCCATCTTTGTCGTCAACTTCCACTGCAGGGTGCTTCCCTATGAATATAAAAAGGCATAAATTGTCTAAATCTTCCTAAAACAAGTAAAATAAAAATGATCAAAAATCACCAAAGATCAGATAATAAGCATATATCTTCTTAACTTCAAAGCATAGAATAGAAATGAGGTAAAGAAGGAGTGTGCTGACCTCTGTCCCAGTGTGTTCTGCTGGAGTAGCACACTGCAGCACTCTGCACCGGGTCCCTTCGGGCTTACAGAGTTTCCACTGCGCTCCATTGGCAGTATTGATAATCTGATCCCTGTCACCCCAGCTCTCCTTCATCCATCCTTACAGCTTTCCATACCTCCTCTTCTTTACACACATGGATTCCCAGTTCTGTCATTGCACAAAGTTGTTGCTTCTGAGTTTGTTTGTTTGTTTGTTTTTTTTAAATTATATTTTTGGTCTTTTTGAACAAAAAATGAAAGCCTGTAAAGTCTTCTGTCAGTGTGTGTTTTACAGCTACTTGCTTCACATTCAGAATAGAGACAAAATACCCTTACTGGAAAAGCTCAGGGGATGAAAATAATCCATGACATTGACCTAGAGGAGCTTACAGCAATTCAAGCCTCAAAAGCACATATTCATAACTCAGAATGAGGCGGTTCGTTTGTGTTTGGCAGAGTAGTGTGGCGTTTTCTTGTGCTGACCAAATGCATTGTACGTTGTAAGCATTTCATTTACATCTCTGCAAGAATATTCAATCTGCAGTGAGGCAAAGGTTCAAGATACTTTTTTTTTTTTACTTAAAATTTTGCCCAATCAACAGTGATCAGACAAATATGTTGTGTACATAAAAGGTATCATTCTAATAGAGAGATTAAAAAATTCCTCTGCAGCATATCCAAGGCGATGTTGTGAAAGAAAATATCGCCCAAAGCAGATTGGTCAGTATTTTTAAAGCACAGGAATATCAATGCAAAAGTATTACTCTAGCCAAAACGTTAAAGAAAGCTGTGATGTTTTGCCATCAAACTAGCAATGATTTTGTAAGTTGTGATAGTTTTCATCTTCATTCTTTGGAGTATTTATGGATTCATCTTATGAAGACAAAAAAAGAAATACAACAGTTGAACAGCCAACAAAGTGAACTATGTCATTCTTTTTTTCAGGCCCACTAAGTTTGCACTGGCCTCTAGGTGTTGGCAGACACACAAGACATTCTGGCTGCTTTATTTTTTATTTATGGATGTATTTTGTGAATGTCCTCATAATACTCTCTGTACTCACTCTTTAGGGAAACAATACACTAAAAAATTTGTGCCGAGAACATTTTAATACATTTATTGATAAAGAGCACCACTGCAGAGTGGACCACACTGAGTCTTAAAAACATTAGAGCTTTATATCTTATTCATCTGATCAGCTGTTTCATGGCATTTCAGAATCTTTTATCTGCATCTGTTTTTTTTTAGCTTTGGGATAAAGTTGCTTGTGTTCCACATTTTGATGGGTCTATTTAAGATCATAGGAATACGATGTATGAGTTCTGATTGGCAGTGGACTTTTTGCATTTTCAGTCTAGATGTATTACCAGCAAAGACTTTTGTCTTATATTGTGTATTATTTTTTAATGGGGGGACCATGTTGCTGGCAAAACTTCAATCTGTGCCTTCTCTGACTGAGATGATGTCGACTTTCTCATCTTTCACTCTTTCTCTCTTCACCTCTCTCAGAATGAGGATCCAATTTAGCCATGTGAGGGCAGCCCAATAAATAGCTGCTTTACCGAGAATGACTCTGATTGAGGATTTATCCAATCCTTTATCAAGACTGATTGTTTACCTTTGCCTGAGCTAGATTGGATTGAAAAGGGAGCTCTCACCCTGATCCATACAGAGGGGAGAGAAATCTAATAATTTCTCTCTGTGTCTGCCTCTCTTTGTCTATGTCTTTCTTTCTTCCTCTTTTTGCTTCAGCCTTTTTCCTTCATATTGTCTCTATCTCTGCCTACCTCTCTTTGTCAATCCTTCACTGCAAATTGCTCCCTCTTCACAAAGCTCTGTTTTCGCTGCTCTTCTTTCATCCTTGTCTTATTTCTCTCCTCCTCCAAACTGGTCTTTTTTTTTTCTTCATTCTGTCCCTGTCCAGCTCCCCTAATGTCTCCATCCCTTGCCTCTTTCTCTATTTCTTTCAGACTTTCTCTCTCCTCTATCTTCTCTGCACTTCAGACCAACTGCAACAAGCCATATATCAAGTCAGTAACAGTTAGTTTACCTGATAAAACAGCTTTGTTTGGGAAAAGTACATCTTGTGTGCATATTTTAGGGGGAAGACCAAAATAGATTATTGAAGAAGGAGTATTTCTTTCTTTTTTTCACAAAAAAAATGTGAACTTAGACCATTTTATGAAGTTTGATGCATTATAGTTCAAAGTTTCAAGACAGTGGGCAACAGGGTGAGGAAGTGATTGGTAATATGTTTTCTGTACTGAAAGAAAGAATGAAAAGCACACACAAACAAAGAAAAAACCTTAGTGTTAGAGGTCACCTAGAAGGTGCTTGTTGCATCACTAAAGTTAACTCCAGGGACAGCGGGGCTTTTAGTTAACAAAGCACTGTAGTCTCGCTCACAAAGCTTTCTTGTTACAGACACACACACACACACACATATAGGCACACACACACACGTGGCTTCTTCAAGAACACAATGGGAGAGTAAATGGTTTTTCTGAAAGTGATTCCTACCTCCTTATTATTTATTCATGGATCTGCTGGTCATTGCAACCTTGAGACCGGTGTGTATGTGTGTGTGTGTGTTTGTGTGTGGTGAATTCTGTAAGAGAGGAAAGGTGGAGCAAACTGTAGAAGAGAAAAGCAGAGAGGCAGAGAAAAGAAAGAAGTGAGAGGGGGGAGGGAGGGATGGAGGGAGGGAGATGAGGGCTGTGGTCTGGAATATGGGTTTGGATTTCCGTCCTTGAGGGGTGAGTGGAAGGCGATCGATAGTGAGGCTGAAAGCAAGGCTGATCGGGTGGCAGCACGAGGCTACACAGGCACTCAGTGGGAACATGACTTAGACGCAAACAAGGTCACTGCTTGACCCCTAACTGGATGGAGAGACAGAGAGAAGAGGGTAGAGAAAGAATATCAAGAAGGGTAAAAGTTAAAGAGAAGGCGTTCAAAGGGTAGGTGGGGAGCAAAGGCGGCACTGAGAGTCTGTCTTAAACTATTTGTCATCAGTCAGAAATCAAACATGGCAGCAAAATAAAAGAGAAACAATAGGGAGGATAAAAATAGAGGGAAGAGAGACATGATAAAGGAGATGGGACAGGAATACAGTATGTGTCGATGGGGTAAACTGAGAAGAACACGCAGCATCTGGTTGACACAGAAATCTGTAACATTTATAGTGAGGCATATTCCAGAGAGAGAAAAAGGCTGAATACTACTGATGACTACTGCACTGTGTAAAGGACATACTGAACACTAATAAAAGAGAAAGACATACGGATGAGCTGGTAAATTGTGTTTATTGTGCTCACTGTTACATGTCTGACAACAAGAGTGTTTTCCAAACTCAAGAACTGATGGAAATAAATCTATGGGGTACCCTCCAGGATTTTTTTTTTTCCAATAGAAACAGTTCGTTTATAGGAGATAGAAACATCTGCTTCATATCTTGGAGCAATTCTGCATCTTTTGTACTTGGTGTGCAGCACACAAAAAGATTTGTTTGGTGTTCATTTAACATTTTGGGGGCCATTCTGTTATTAAGTTGCATACAGGTCTTTTAGTATATTCAAACAAAGCAAAATCTGGCCCAGACTGATATAAAACTGGTGACACTTTCTATATAGTAGCGCCTATAGTAGAGCGAATCACTGCTATGTTGTGCCTCTGGCTTCATGGAGAAGTGTTTGAATGAATTCAGTAGGCTAATCAACCGTTTTCTACTGCAATCACTTATCCACCACTTGATGAAGGCTTATGTGCCACGTCTGCGTATCACTTTACATCACACTTCAGTTCAAACAGAAACTAGGAACACAATGAGACCAAACTACTTAAGATGTGTCTGTGGGAGTGTGTGCGGCTGAGTCTTTGCAACTGTGTCACTAGGTGCATCTCAGTTCCCTTATTTGATCATTCCTTGCTCCTTGATCCTCCCTTGAACCGGTGGTCGTTCTTGTCTGCCATTTTGAAGACTGTTCCAAAGCTCTTATTTCTGCTCTGAGGAGCGAGGAGCGAGGAGCGAGGAGAAGCCTTCATGGAAGTATTTTACCAGCCAACACGCCCCCTTATTGGATATCAGTTATTGATTGGATGCTGCAGCTGATCAGACAACTGTAATAAATCACAACATGAGTGGAGACAGATTAACTCAAGTGTATCACTCCCCAGTTTTATATTTTATTTGTTTTCTGATTCACCATCTAGTTAAAAATCTGTGTTGTAGGTCTGATCAACAAAAGAACCATAAACAACTTTCTTCATTTATTAGAAAGATTTTTCTTTTGATGATTTGTTATTTCCCCCATTAACTTTTATTATGAATACAATTAAAGTCTTGGAGAGTCTGTCTGTGAACAAGAAACTTTTAAACACATTTCCATTCAGTCTAATGTGAAGCTGAAAATTCCTGAGCATCGGGTTTGATATGTTACATTATTTCCATTTTCCCTGAAACATTGAGCCTAATAGATAATTTTGTTGTGTTCAAAAGACACTCTGATCATATTCTGGGTTATTAAATACTTAATTCACAATCAGACTATCAATAAATACAGATGCAAATAATGAATAAATAATATAAACACATTCTGCCAGTAGAAATGGTTCCTGTGTCTCTGAGCAGGACACAGTATAAATACAGAATGCAGGTTTTTATTCATGTGCAGGTGTTTGTCAAACAGGTAACAGTCTACAGAGTGAAAACAGCTGCTCTGGCAGTGATAACTGCACCTTTATTAGTGTCAGCACAGTGCACATGTGTGCAGACACAAACTCCATCAAAAGTCTCTACAGCAGTCAGGTTTAACTGCTTTAACTGCTTGCATGGTTTCCTTGCGTCTGTCCACGCATCCTCAGTGGGAGGGACTCAGACGCAAGGAAAGGATGCAAAGTGGATGAAATTTAAGGGAATTGAGATGTACCTCTTGACTTCTTGAAACAGTGAGAGAGAGAGAGAGAGAAATGAGAGAAGAAAGACAAAATTAAATTAGATCTTGGAACAAAAACAAAAACACACTCAGTTACTGTAATATTGCCGGTGATGAGTCTGGGGGTACAGCTCTGTACAGTACTGGACTCTTCTATACCGTGTCTGTATGTTTGAGTGTCTCTGGGGTGTCTGCTGCCGTGGTAACGCACTTCGCAGCCAGGCCCCTCTCTGAGGCTAAAATAATAAAGATGAGGTCTAAATGTCTATATGTCTGTGCTCACGAAGTTAAATGAAAAGGTGGGAAAAAAGTAGACTTTATAGTGAATAATAGAGCTAGCTAGATAGATAGACAGATGGACAGATAGATAGATAGACGGATAGATAGATAGATAGATAAATAGATAGACAGATAGATAGATAGATAGACGGATGAACAGATGGATAGATAGAGAGAGACGGATAGATAGATAGATAGATAAATAGATAGACAGATAGACGGATGAACAGATGGATAGATAGATAGATAGATATATAGATAAATAGATAGACAGATAGATAGATAGATAGACGGATGGACAGATGGATAGATAGATAGATAGATATATAGATAAATAGATAGACAGATAGATAGATAGATAGATAGATGGATGGACAGATGGATAGATAGATAGATAGATAGATAGACGGATGGACAGATGGATAGATAGATAGATTTCTATCTCATTTCTCAGCAACCTGGTATCATCGTGCCAGTCAGCAATGACATCATCTGCTCTAAACACACACACACTCACACTAAGAAAGCAAGAGCTCAAATTTCTCCATCCCATGCCGTGCTTGTGCTAATTAGGCATTGCTCATTACAACTAACACATCCAACATGGGCGGAGCGTGTAAGGTAGCAGCTGACACTGCTGCCGTTCGGAGAGAGCTGCTTATGTCTGCTGATTCTGTCTGCCTCTGTTTGTTCCGCTCCGACTCAGGCCATCTGATGGACTGGCACAGTTTGAGCAAGTGTCTGCAAAATGTGAATTGTATTTTTTTTTCACACAAGAAAAGGCAAAGAAGCTGATTTTCTCCAAATTTTATCAAGAATTTATTGAGCTTTAGTGTATAATTCAAGTTTACAAATAAAGTGCGCATCACCACCATCAGTCTCAATGACTTCATTAATGCATATATATACATGTGCATTTTTATACTGTATATTTTTTTTTTCAAGGTTCTTGACATTATCGTAAATGCTGATGATTCCTCTGCTTCCTGTAATTTCATCACAACCTCGGTCTCACATTACAGCGGCAGAAAGAGCAGAAGGCATTCATATTGTATGACAAGGTTAGAGAGAGGGATGGCGTGTTCAATATCAATGAGTCAGTTTTATTGAACCTTTTGCCGTGTGATCTCTGCACCAAGGGGTGGAAGGTGTTTCAAACTGCTATATTAAAAAAACAGAAAATAAAAATAAATAAATAAAACAAACAGACTGATGGCAACTGTTGTTCAGTTTTATTCAAATACAGAAGTCTACGTTAGCTGCTGTGCTTCAGCGTTTATTGATATGAAATCAATGTTCATATTGACAATAATCAAGTGACACTGTTTGCTTTAAGGTATGCTATGCAGGATTTTCCTAAAATAAAAAAAAACACTGTATAGACTCATACAAAAATAATCCCTCTCAATCATCACTTATGACCCACTACAAGTGTGTGGCAGTGTATTTATCTGCAGAGACCCTGCCCTCTGCCTGTATCTTCTTATTATTTTGCTGTGTTCAGGATGCTTCTGGGCATCAACCTTTGGGCAGTGGTTGTGTAGCTCCCGGCCAATAACAGCGTGCAGGGTGTGAGGTCGGGACTCATAGTAGCGACCAGGTTACATCACTGTTTTTTTATGTGCTTCAGTGTCTCCTCCTCCTCCCTGCTTCTCCGTCTCTCTCTCCTCTGCAGTGTGCAGAGTGCTGCTGCGTGCTGCTCTTCTGCTGTCTGTGTGTCTGTTTGACCGAGGGCGAGGCTGAGCTACACACACAGACATGCAGAGCAGAGAGGCCGCAGCGGACAAGATAAGCGTGTGCTTTGGCTGCATTCGCGCAAAATCCGGCATCATTCACTCTCTAGCTCGCTCGACCACCATTGCTCTCTCTCTCTCTCTCTCTAGCTCTGATGTCATTTAGCCAGGGAGGAGGGGCCAGCTTTGAATGCTGTGTGTTTACACCAACCGAAAAATCCTGCATAGTATGCATTAAAGTAGTCCTGTTAGTTACTGAGGCTATTAGTTACGCATTAAAACAGGCAATAATTCATTCGTTAATATCGTTAATAAATTGTGATTCCGCAATGTAAATGCCATTTAATTGACATTATGAATAAACATCTCATCTTTCTCTATACACTCCTAAATTTTCAATCATATTTCCCTTTCTTATGTCCTTGTTTCTTCCCTGCCTTGTCCTCTCTCCGTTCACATCTATTTCTTTCTCCCCTCTTTTCTGTCTCAACATCCCTACACCTGATGCTATGAATCAGCAAAGTAGTACTCAGGCGGTGATGCTTGAAATTGTATTTACTGTTCTCTCTCACTCTTTTGATTTACTTTTTTTTTTCCCAGTGCCTGCTTAATTCCATCCCTTCATCTCTTCTCCTGATGACACATAATTAAAATAGACGCAGAAGTTAGTTTTAACTTTATACTATATGTCATCCACACCTTGTCACTTAAACTCATTCAATTTAGCCATTGTTTGTAAAGCCAAGCGGGGACAATTACTTCTCATTGTCTGTTAATCATTTCAAGCTGCTATTATCAACCTGCTTCTCTTTTCGTCACTGTCTTTTTTTATTATTTCTTTTTTTCCCCTTCCTCTCCCACACTCTCTCTTAGACGATGCATCCAGTGTGCTTACGTGTGTGTTTGCAGTTGTCTGAGCGCCTGCGTGTGTGTGTGTGTGTGTGGGTCTGCATCCGTGCCAAGTAGTATTCCCCGATAACAGGATTACCATCTTAAGCCTATTCACGGTAAGTGAGCCAGTTGGATGGATAAAGCACTGTATCGTCGACTCCGCTGGCGCTACATCAAGAAAAGAGTAAGGAAAAATTGTAAAAGGCAGGCCTGGCAAGCGCTTGGTGAGTTACTGAAAGGGAATACAGAGGATTCAAACTTGTAACACCCCAGGAAGCAGCAGTGGTATATAGAGGCAACAGCTTTGGAAGTGAAGCGTTGCTTCCCGTGATGTCAGACAAGGAAGTTTCCACAGTAGTATTTTATTCAGTGCTTATGCTTTGTGCTTATTTTGATGGTAAATTACACACAACAGTGCCGGCGTCTAAAATATAACATGAAATCAGATGTACAACATGCACATGGTCAGGGAGTAGTGGTGGTCAGTTCTGGGTTTGCTTCCTGACCCTGGTTCTTCTGATTGGACATTTTATGTACAGATAAATTGTCTCCTGTGGTGCAATTATTTGCCTCTTAATTGCTCAGGCAGAAATGTAAATGTGAGTATCTGATAGGATCGACAAGCAACCTGTCCAGGTTGCAGGCTGCATCTTAATAATTCAGGAGCAGCGGTTTGTCTATATTATTTTTATTATTTGTGACAGCTGCAGGGAATATTGATAACACATTAACACAGAGAACACGATGTAAACAACTATCCCAAACCTCGTTTTTCTAGGATGAGCTCTAATTCAGTATTTAGGTCTCTCATGTATTGTCCTGTACTATTGACAGTTTCCAGTTTAGACAGCATAGCAAAAGGGTCCGACAGCCGTTGGACCATGTCTGCTGGATCCTGTTGCGATGTGTCACTCTGAGGAGAGATGTTAGAGGCTTAGAGTCAGATCAGGAGAGGGAGTGAAAGAGTGTGCATGTGTGAGAGTGTAGGTGTGTGTGTGTGTGTGTGTGTGTGTGTGTGTGTGCGTGCGTGTGTGTGTGTATGTGTGTGTATGTGTGTGAAGGGCGAGGCAAGAGATGAGAAATGTAAAAGAACAACTTCATACTTGTAGAGATAGAATGACAGGAAACAGAGAGAGAGAAACAGAAAGAGAAAGATGAGAAGAAAGGTAAGAGATGGAGGCAACTACACACATGCACACACACACACACACACACACACACACACACACACACACACACACACACACACAAAAGAGGGCGAGAGGAAGGAGAGCAATGTTAAGACAGACAGCTGCAGGCCACTGACCTGTCAGTATAGTTGACACACATTAGACTTCTTGTCCCTCACCGCCTTAAGAAGCATGCACCTTTCTCTCCTTCTCTTCTCTTCTCCCTTTGTCCATCCTATACCTCACTTCTTCCAGAGCATATCTTGCTATTTCTGATCCATATTCAACATGCATAAATGGTGTCTACTGTCCTTCTCTCTTTCTCTACAAGTCAACACAGCTCTGCTGATTTGAAGCTAGAGTCTGATCTGATTTCAGTGTATTAGGTATTTTTAGGATGTGACTAAATCAAAAGCAAATCAATGCAACAGCTCTGCAATAAATTCCGCCTTTATCAAGCTCATAATGTTCAGTTTTTGTTGACAGTGTATCAGAGAGGTGTTGATTCAACTTGGTCGTCATTTTGGAGGCCGAGCATTGAAAAGTGCATCTAATATTTTGTCCATAACTGAACTTTATAAGCTTCATAAAGTTAGGTTTGTTGCAGGGCTGAGGTGTGTCTATATCATGGAGAACAGTGGAGCCATGACCTTCCAAATAAGGAGTGTGGAAACACACCCCCCTACCTCGGACTGAAGCTAACGCTAACTTACCGGGAACACTGAGCGGTACAGACTTGTGCTAACATTAGCTAACTAACACAACAGGTATCGTAACATTAAACTTACCGAAATATTGCAACAATAATCCAACTCAGTATGAGTCCCGGAGCCAGTTAGAGCAGCAGGTGAGCTAACTGTCAATCACAGCTGTCAATCAACACCCACACAGCAGATATCAAAGCTACTGTTTGTCTTTATATCTTAACAGAGCAATTATTTCCAAAATGACCACCAGCACACTTATTAGAGGGCCTGAATTTAGCGATTGAGACCATAATGACTCGTTGAAAAATTTATTGACTCAGTATTTCATGAAAGAAGTTGACACTTTTTGAATGGGAGTCTACTGGAGCCAGGGACTTTTTAGAGCCAGCACCTAGCGGTCGTCAGTGGTATTGCACTTTAAGGGACTTCCGCACTAGCTTCAATTTCAAGCTGTGGTTGTTGCTACTTGCTCACGTGTCAGGTTGTAGCTTGGTTGACGATGCCAATAAATTATGTTTATCAGATTCATGTAACCAACAGGAGACCATGCTACATTCCACAACCATTCATCAAAAACCTCTTTGCCATAGTGGGAACACTGCGGGAGAGGACAACAATGTGCAAAAAGTTATGTATTTCAGCTTTAAGCCTTAAATGGAAAGACGTGTGTTTCACCCAACAATATTGATTTTACTAACTGGGTTTGAACATTGAAACTTCAAAGACAACTGAATAACATGTGAAATCTCAAAACGTATTTTAAAATGAATGGAATAACAGATGATAGGGGGTACTACACTCTAGGCTGTTTTATCAGACATCACTGTACGACTCAACCATCTTTACTTTACTGACTCCCCTCAAGTGGGAACGAGGCAGTGTGATTTTATTCAAGGGACAAGTTATTACTGTTTATGGTTCTCACAGTGCAGATAGTGCAACGCATTGGGTGGAAACAAATGTGTAAAAGAGAATTACTGTGAGTGATGATCACATGACATGTGACCACTAATGGAAATTTTACAAGCCTGTTTGGTTCTGGTCGGTATTTTTAGTGCATTCCTCAATAACCACAGTTTGAATAGGGCCTAATGGCACCATCCACCCACCCTCCCATAAAAACACAACCACAAAGTGGTCCCTAACTTACTCCCGCAATATTCTGACAAGGCTGTTCTTCTTTTCCCTGCACTGTTTCTGTTCTCCTGTTGAAACATCTGTGTCCTAGACAGCATACAGCTCCCCAGGTGAATACAGAGAGAGTGAACAAAACCTGCTGCATTTCATGTTGAGTTGGATCCCAGGGGATTCCAAACCTTCCCTTCACATTACACTTCTTACCAAATGTAAGAGCTATTATTACAAAAGACATTGACTCAGCAAATGCATCTTCATCTCCCCGTGCATGTGTGTGTGTCTGCGTGGAGAGAAAGTCTGTGTGTTTGTTTTTTTTTAAATGGAAATGCATTTAGACACAAGCTCTGATGACAAGCGAGTGTTTGGCTTTGCTGTACTTGGTAAAGAAATAAAGGAAGGGAAGAGAAAAACACCCAGACAAGGAAAAAATGAGGGAGAGAAAAAGATATCCAGGCCAATCCATTGGGACCTGAATAGGGGGGAAAAAAAGGAGCAGTGTCACACGTGTATTGAAGGAAGAGAGAAGGAAGAGGTGTGGAGGGAGAGCGAAGTAAGTCACAGAAAGAGAGCGCAGGTGATGGTTTTAAGCTGCTGGTGTCACAGGCAGATAAAGGCTCCTCTGCCGCCTGGCTGTCATCTGCATCGCACACAATATCCCCTTTATTCGCAATATCACCTCTCTCTATTTTGCTTCATCTGCCTCCCCGGTATAGCAACTCCCAGTGTGATGCACTTTTTCTCTCCCCATCACACAGCTGCCAGTGATACTGTATATATCATTCTCTTTCTTACTCACTCTCACTTGCAGGAAAAAAAAATAAAAAGATCTCACTTACACATGCTCTCTTTTTTTTTCCTCACACACATACCCGCTCCTTATTTACTGTATTCCTCACCAACTCACACTGTTTTTCCTCTCTCCTTCTGCCTTTCTTGTCTCCTTGCATACTTTTCTCATACATTTTACTGCGGGATCTTCTTATCTAACAATACTCTCGGCAGCATTATTGTAAGCTCGTATGCTGTTTCCATCTCCACTGACTTTATGTAATCTTTTGAGTGCAATACAACATCCTGTTTTCATTCTATTGCTTGTTTCACACACACACACACACACACACAGTCTTGTTTCCATCACTTCAGAGGACATTCCATTGACTTATTTTCATAACCACCACATGCCTAACCCTAACCCTTAACCTAACCTTAATATAACCCTAAACTAACCTTAACTTTAAACCAAGTCTTCACCCTAAAATTAATGATTTATGTTAAGGGGACTTGCTTTTTGTCCCCGTGAGGGAGGCGAGTCCCCACAACATGACTGTGTAAACAGATTTTTGTCCCCACAATGTGAGGAATACCTGGACCACACACACACAACAAACATACAGTAACTGTTTTTTACTGAAATGTAGTATTATTTTTCTCCCTCAAAGCCACCTATCACATAATCTTGTCATTTAAATTCATCTAAACTTCAGCCTAATCTTAATGTTCCCGAGCAAAATGTTCCCTCTCCAAAGCTAGAGCAAACAAAATGTCCATAATTTGTAAAATTTTCACTCATCTTTTAATCCTTGAAGAGAAAGGATAAAAACAGAGGAACACAGATCCACACTTCATGCTCACTTTCACTCCCTCCCTTGTTCTGACTCTCGCAAAGGTCCACACAAACACACGCACACACGCACACACACACACACACACACACACACACACACACGCGCATGCAAACTGGAGTCACTAAACCATGGAGAGACAGGGTTCGGTTCATTGCTCACCTTGGCTGGTTTGATCAATGGCAGTCTGCCTCCTCCAAATCCCTCCCACAAACAGAGCTGAATAAACAGACAGGGAGCGTTTACACAGGCCCTGATAATCCGCTAATCCATATAACCTGCTTTCTAACCAACACACACACAAGCAGGAGTGAATATGTACACCGATACTGTGTACACATCCAGGAACACAAGCAGGCAAGTGTGCATGAAAGCGGGAACACACACATTTGCATGCACACATACACACACGCCATATCAGTGACTTTTGCCCATTATCCTCTCTGACCTCCTCAACAGGACATGGTTGATAGTCTCGTTGAGGTTGATAACAGACAGAAGGGTTAATAGGGATTAATGGAATGTACACACACAGTTGCACACGCAGACACGCACGCAGCACAAGTGAGAATAACGTTCCAGTTGATGAGTTTTCAGGCTTTCATGTATCTCTCAAATGTGAGTGTATGTTTGTGCATTTGATTAAGCGAGTGAAAATATCATGTAGCTGTCTGCCGAGCAGCGTTCCCACGGCTTGATGAGATAATTGAAGCGTGAAAAAGCCATATAGAGTTTGTCAAAACTCTTAATGGTCTGAGTTTTTCAGCATCATGGACACCACGACTACAGCACTCATTAACTTCCACTCTGTGGCGCAGAGACAGATATTATCTCAAGGAGGAAAAATATAACTGCATTTATAATTTTAATCAGATATTCAGACAATTTAATGACCTTTCCAGTGAAATTAAGACCCATCCTGTCTGTCTTACTCATGCACTCTCTCTTTATTTTTTTGTCATTTAATTTGCTTTATGTAGACATGCATTTCTGCAGCTTACAGACTCCACTTTGATAAAATCCTGTTTGGGCTGTCCATCATATGCTATTAATTGGCTTTTTAAAATTTTTACAGAGAACCCACATTTCGCTAGCACACGCATGGAGGCACATACAACAACACTGAGCTTTAGTTTTTTTGGCAATCAAGGTTAGAGAAGCTCTTGTAAACTTTGCCGCAGTGATGTACAAGTGTACTCCAAGGTGTGTCAGTATACTGTGACATCACTGTCGGGTGTAGTTACAGGTGCAAAAGGGCACACCTGTGACCACGTCGCTCAGTGACGCTAGGTGTTGGAATGTGATTTTTCCTGATTTTTTTGCCCATACAGTATTTTAAAATACTTTCATAGTCTATCTCTGTTTCTATCTCAACTTTCTTCCATTACTCTTTGACCGATTCTGTCCTTCAGTACACCTCGCTTTCACTGACAGCATCTTTGCCTCCCCTCCCCCGCTCTCTTTAGGTACGGTGGACGAAGACGGCAGGCAGTGCATCGGACAAGTTCCAGGAAACATCCATCTACAATGAGACACTGCGCATCGAGGGCATCCAGAGGGTGCAGGGGGGTCGCTACTACTGCAAGGCCGACAACGGGGTGGGGGTGGCTGCCATCAAGTCCATCCGCGTAGATGTGCAGTGTAAGTGGGTCGGGAGAAAGAGGAAAAACACTCCTTCCACTTCTAGACCACGGCTGACTATCGCTACAGCTATTCCCACTGTTAGAGAAGACTGAGATGGGGGGGGAGATGGAAAGATTGGAGAAGGAAAGATGAAAGACAGATTGGAGGGATGATGAGATTTCAGGTGGGAATGGCTTCCAGGAGTATCTGATGACTTATGGTGGAGAGGATGAAAAGCATGGTTGGTGGATTAGAGGGAAAGAGGATAGACCAAATAGAATTGAAGTATTTGGGGAGGGTATAGATAAGAACTCATTCAAAACTAATATCTCAATTTCAACACACTTTATGTGTATAGAGGACTGTTGGTTTCAGTGTGTGGATAATGCATCTGTCTACTCCACCAATGAGGTTAATTACGGATGAAAAACTGTTTTCTCAGATACTCCTGGAAAAAAGTGAAGTCTGTGGGACCTTTTGAGAGTTTTATAACAGTTAGTCCAGGTGGTACGGGCTCCCTAACCCACTGTTTCTCAACTAACCCATGTCCCTCTAATGAAATCCATGCTGTACCAAACAGCAAAGAAAACCCTGTTATGACAGGCTGGTTATTAGCTATTTAAACTGAATTGAGACATACCCAGCCCTGTTACACCTTCTGACTTGACACTGCCTGCTACAATTGGTATGTAAGTTACTAATCAGATAATTAAGAGATTACCTCTCCTTTCCAGACTTTGTCACACATCCATTGAACTGTTCCTGTAGTCTGGGGCTGTATAGTGGGTCTGTTATTATTGCTTGTAATAAGAAAAGCACAATATACTAGATTATGTTAGAAAGGCCCTTTTATCTTGGACGCCAATAATTATCCTGCAGCAGTAATTTTCCAGAGTGACACTCTACACTGAAGAGTTTTAACCTGCAACAATGTCAGCACATGACACTGCGGTGGAGAGATAAACAACATTTTCAGAATCCGCTGCAATCAAATTAAGAGCTACTTCTAATGACATTGGAGAAGGATTAACAAGACAAAAAAGTGAAGTGCACATCTGTTGTGCTCTGTAACGCCAGAACCACTTTATCATTGTATTTGTGCAGCCGCAGTAATTGATTAAATAGCCTGAATATGAAAAGAAATAGTTTGGTGTCCTTGGTTCATGTTCCATTACCAATTTTTATCAAAGATGCTTTCAGAATCTGTTCATATATGCAGTCAAGGGTAGTGCTGTTTTTGTAAATTATTCATCGTACTGCCCTACGTGAGTTGTACCATTCATTCCAAAAACTCAAATGTCATTACGGGTGACATCATGAAAATACAGAAAATTTGATTCATTTTACTGACAACCCACAAATATGTGATTTGGGAGTATCTGTGCAACACCTTTCAGATTGGACCCACATTGCTAAACATGTGACAGTTGAGAAGCCGTGTTGTGTTGTAGGGGCCCCGTGCTGCTGCTTGTTTCACTGCCCTACTGTCCCTATGAGTCAGGGGCCAGGTCATGGCGGCAGGCTGGTTCACATGCAACTATAACTTGAAAACATCAATAATATTATACAGTTTTATTTCATTCCCAGCACCCTCAGATCCTTGTCCATTCACTATATCCATTTATTGCCTACATAGTCCCTGCCTTGATTGATTCAATCATTTTAATGGTCAATTTATAGACTAATAGAAAAAGGCAGATTTTCCAAGGGCCCTATAACACTAAACATCCATTACCTGCCTTTACATTTGCCAAATTCTTCTCTTCTTCTACCCTGATTTGTGCACAGTACAACACTATGGCCTTCCATCCCTCCTTTAGCATCAAATCTCTCACACCAAACAATTTCGCCTATGCACTCACAACCGTACACACATCTGTACATCTGCAGACACACACACATACTCTCAGCATGCTTGTCCCTCTAGGATTTGTCACTTATCCACCACCCTGCCTCTTAATGGGGCTCTCCCTCCCTCCTTCTTCCTCCTCCCTTTCTGCTGATAGTGTTAGTTCTCCCCAGGCGCTAGCTTGGCCCCTGCTGGGGAGATGGTAATTGCAGGGGGCCTGGATAGTAAACAGGTTGTATTGTGATTGTAGTTGTGACAGGAGCTCTGTGAGGCTAACCAGCTCTGACGGCCAATGCTTGTTCAATTCCCCATCCCCCATGCTGTGTTAGACCCGGCGGCGATCAGCCACGCTTCCTACACAGGGCGACTTTAGTGCTAGAACGATGTAACAATTAGTCCAGGCTACCAGGGAAAAAGACATAGAGAGAGAGGGAGAGATACATGAAGGTGGAGGGAAAGATGGATGGGAGAGTGGAGAAAGAGGAGTCGAAAGCAATGAGGCAGAAGTAGGGAAGGAACAAGCAGCAACCACCATTGCTAAGTGGTGAGGTAATAGTAAGAGTCCCTGAAGATGCCGTTTTAACAGTATGGAAGACAAATTAAAAGTGTCTTTGTAACTTGTTGGCCCACTACGAGCCTCCAGAAAAGCCTCTACTTGCTCCAAAATCAGGTGTTCAATCAGGTTGATATTTGGTGACTGCAAAGACCATAGCATATGATTCATATCATTTTTTATATTCATTAAACCATTCAGTGACCCCTTGTGCACTGTATGTAAGGTAGAGCTAGACTGATAAATGGTCAGGCAGCTATATCGGCCAATATTAGCTTATTGCAGAAATATCAGTATTATACAGTATATGTCAGCTGCTAAAAGATATTGTGTAGAAAAGTATAGAAATGCCAACAATATGTATAAGGTCATTTAGCACTGGCAAGTTTATTTTTCAACTGTAAACTCGGTCATAATTCTTTAAAATAAAAACAAATTTAAGGAATTTCTCTGAAAAATGTGTGTCTTGATCATGTGAGAAATTATTTAATTATTCAATGAATTTAGGTATCTATTACTATCTACTTCTATTTATATCTCTACTAGTTTGGTATCGCCTTAAAAACTCACAGCTCAAAATTTATTCAGGTTTTTCCTTACATTCTCCTTTAATTAAGACCCCAATCCTTTATAATATGTGTCTTGGTCGCCAAAAAAAAAAAACATTGTTCCATCAGTGTCTTAAGTAATTTTATTGGGCTTTCATAATTGACAGGTATCTCACAGGCCTCAGTACTTAATCATTGTGATTGCTGCTAGCTCAGCCAACCTCAGCTCCACCCAAGTTTCATTCTCTTGTGAAATATGGCTCGTCCAGATTTAAGCAACTGACAAGATGCCAGCTAGCAGTAAACACAGGCTCCAGGCTCCAAAAAGCCCTGTCAGAAAGCAATGGGAGACATCAGAGATGATATGTCCATATTTTTCTACAGAGATAGTACAGGGGAAACAGAAGAAATTCAGATTTTTATTGGGTACACAGTACAGTATGTGAAGTTCAAGCAGGAAAAGTGAGGAGAAAAGAAAATAACAATGTTACCGCTCATCTTGATTAACACAACCAGACAGAGTGAGGGAAAATAGACTACATTCAGAATGTATTTGAATGCTGACCCTGAGCCAGTCTATTTTCTGTGCAGGGTATACTGTAGTATACTAAGGAGTACTCAACCTTTCCAGGAAAATCTGAACAGCAAGTAAAGAAAAAAGCTGAAATATAAAAGAATAGTGATTGATTAGATTGTATTATTGAGGTAGGTATTATTTCTAGCTCCAAAAAAGGGAGGAATGGAGGGAAGAGGAAGAATAAAATATAGGGAGCGGCAGAAAGAAAAATGAAGAAAGATGGAATTTAGGAAGGGAGAAAGAGAGGAAGAGGGAGAGAGAGATGCACATAATAAGGTAGATGCACTCATATGCTTTTCAATTTGGATGCATCCAACAGGCCAGTTATTGGACTGGAGGGCAGAACATGCTGTTACCTGCACAGGGTGCAAACAAGAGCTTTAGCTCTCCCTCTGTTTCTCTCAATCACACATTTTCTCTTTCTTTTCCACATCAGCTATTTTAAGTGAAATGACCAAACATTGCACTTTCTATTCACTCTCTACTCTTTATTTTTCCCTTCTCCTACTTCTCTCCCTGTCTTCCCATCCTCCACATTTTCCTTCCTTCTTTCTGTCTTTTCCTGCCTTCCCCTCTCAACCACACACACTAGTGCGTGATAAAACAGTGTGGTTTTTTTTGTACCTATGAAGTGAGTCCGCTCAGGTCTCTCTCCCTCCCTGCGTGGCTAAACCAAACACAGCAGTGTCTGACTTTGGGTTATCTACCCTGCATGCAGCTTTACCTTCCTTTCATACAATCACAAGAAGGCATGCAAGTGTGCCCACGCTTCACTCATTTATATGAAGCACGCACACATCATTTGCATTTACTACATACATGCACATGTACACTGATGCATACTGTAACACGGACACTTTTTAGCATGCATATACATATATTCTCAAGCATGTCCAAAAGCACTCACACAACAGAAGACATACACTCACACTTCAAAGGGTAGTGTGTGAGAGCGAGAGGAACAGTAGGAGAGAATGAGGATGGGAGAGAGTGAATGACAGATGGAAACTGAAAAGAGAGCAGAAAATGAGTGGAGAGTTTCAAGATTGGAGCAAAGGCACATATTCAATATTCTGTTTTGAATAGCGTGCACATACAGCAAAAGTCACTCGTATATTTCTGTAGCCGACACCCCGTCTCTCCCTCTGTCCCTCATTCCTTTCCTTTTTTTCTTTTTGTCCTTTCTTCCCACATCTGAACATTTCTTCCTTTTGTTTATTTGTTCCACAACTCGCACACAGTGAGACCTTTCCTCCCTCATTTTCACTCCCCTCCTTTTATTTCTATACTCTGAATCCAGCCTGTGAATCAGTTATTAATTCAGCATGTATTTACTTATTAACCACAGGGCTATTTTGAATAAATCAGTTAGTACAGAATGGCTGATGCCTGCCAGCTTGTCTTCCTTACTTTGATGAATCTTCTTGCAGGGCCTTCAATCGACAAATTAGAAAGTCTGTGTACTTAATGAGCAAATACAGGTGAAGCTAGATTCAGTATCAACCCTCTGTCAATCTTCCCTTTTCCAATTCCACCGAAAGCACATACAGCAACCTTACCGTCAGTCTTAGACTGGCTTCACTAATGCACTCAACTCAGCAACACCTCACCCAGCCATTAGCCATTACTGAAAACAGCCTTTTCCTTTAGACCTCCATCACACGAGGTCACCTGTATCAACCAGCTGACCAATGACCTGGCATCCTAACCACTGAGACAGTGGGACAGTGAGCGAGCGGGGTTTAACTTTAAGTAGCCTCTACTGATGGGATGGACTTGGTTCAGAAACCCGACCAATGATACAAATATATCCTAGATCAGGAGAAATACTGTATGAGAAAAAAACAAAAAAGAAAACTCAGCTCAGCTTAGTTGCAGCCATGTCCTCTCTGTGGATTTACTATTCTCTTCAGGACACAAACAGGTAAGTGGAGAACTGTTGTGGGGGTAATGATGATGAAGATGATGATGATGATGATGATATTGATGCTGATTATGTTGATAATGGGAATGTTGATGGCGGTGGTGTGACAGAGAGGATGATGATATTGGTGTTGCAGTTTTCTTTTGTTGTCGTATCTCTGTGAAAATGCTGTGAAAAGATAACAAAAGGCAGCAAAAACAGAGCAGTTCATCCAAATCACAAATAATACCCCAAAACACCTCTCACTTACCCCTACTAGTATCTAGCCATGCAGATAGTTTCAGTTGAATGTCAAGGTTTCACAATATCCTGAAGAATTTCTTCAGATTTATGTAGTTACAGTGACATCTGATGTAGCAGTTGTAGTGGCCACAGTGTCAATCAACAATTCTACCAACAGTTATGTTCCTACTTCTCAGCTGGTTCACCATTCTGTCAAAGTGTATCTCGGCAGCTGTATATCAGGATTTTCAGAATGGTTACGCATGAGTTAGAGAATCTGTTCACTGTGATCAGTAGGGAATGTAGGATTTCCATGACAACTACGGATAACACAAATCTGAGCACATACATATGTACATATATATACAGTATACCATATACATGTGAATATACTGTATACATTTTGAACATGAATTTTCTATATTTCTCTTATTGTCAACAAATCTCAAATGCAGAGCCAAACAACAATTAATTGATCCTATTACAAGTATTATGTGTGTATCCAAAGCCTGATGTATCTTATTCCTCTGTGCCGTAGACCTCTGTTGTTGTCCAAAAACCATTAAAAACATGAGCCAGACCACCGGACTGGGTGACATGTTCCTTTGCCGCAAAGAGTTTTGAGCATGGTAGTTTGTTTAGAAACGGCTCCAAAAACTAATAGCAGCGTTCACATTTTCAGTCTCCAGAGAGTAGTTCTTTGTAAGGCAGATGCTACTGTGCCTGCGTGGTTCTGTTAACAGTGCTCTGCTAGCTTGTTGTGCTACATATCACAACCTCTTTACTTAAGTTCTTTGAGAAATTTACAATGTACAATTCAATACAACATTCTGTAGGACAACAATGCAGGTCTACGGCACAGAGGAATAAGACAGGCTTTGGATCTGCACACAATATTTGTAAGTAGGATCAATTCATTGCTGGTTTGGTTCTGCACATGAGATTTGTTAACAATAAGAAAATATAGAAAATTGCCAGCCTTATCCTTTGAGGTATTTTAGAACCAAATCCAGTTGAAAAAATAACTCCCCCTCCCCCCTTTTCAGCTGATTTTACAGCCAGACTCAAAGAAACTGTCTCTAACCGCCTGTGGCATTGTCAGTAATGACAGTATAAGTCAATGGACTATAAGACCATGAATCTCCAAATATACACAAGCCCTTTCACAGTTTTGGCAGTTATCGCCTTAACTGTCACTGGCTATGGGAGTCAATAGAAGAATGTGTAATCTATTATTCCAGCACTGTGGTTTCAGAAATTGTCCCAGCGCAGTAATAAAAGTGGTCTAGTATTGGTGTTTTTTAAAAATGTCATGCACGCACACATGCACCCACACACACACACGCACACACACGCACGCACACACACACACACACACACTTTCACACCCATAAACAGCAGGCTAGGTGGCATTTAGTCTGTCCCTGTTGGCCAGAGTCTTCTGTCACAACTCAGGCTCTGCGCTTCAGGGTGACACTAGTCCTGGCTGGAGCATGAGGAATAGGCACTGGCACTGCTGCCGCTGAGTAGAAACGAAGCATGCACGCACACACACACACACACACACACACACACACACACATTCAGGCTGCACACACACACTTTGACATGGAAAGCAAGCAAATTGTGGTATATGGAAACCTATAGGGGACTATATTAAAATGATAATGTAAACTTGAAAATGAAAATGTAATTCCACAATAGAATTATACTTTTCCACATATGTATGTGTTATTTGAGTAAAAATTTAAATGAAAATGCAATAATCCAATTTGCATTTTCATTTTCACAGATTTCTATGACCATATTAAAATGAAAATGGAAAAGCTGTTTGACATTTCATTTTCAAAGTCAAACCCCGCTGTACAGTGGACAATATTCAAATGTAAAATCAAATTTGAAAATTAAAATGCAATGTAACAATGTAGCCTAATTTTCCATTTGTGCAGGCATTATTTAGAGGTGCAGTGTGTAGAATTTAGCAGCATCTAGTGGAGCGGACTTGGCAGAAATGGAATATAATATTCATAAGTATGTTTTAATTAGTGTATAATCACCTGGAAATAAGACTCATTGTGTCTTCATTACCTTAGAATGAGCCCTTATATCTACATAGGGAGCAGGTCCTCTTCCACAGAGCCCGCTATGTTGCACCGCCATGTTTCTACAGTAGCCCAGAATGGACAAACCAAACACTGGCTCTAGAGAGGGCCTTTCGTGTTTTTTGAGAGTTTCGTGGCCATTTTCAATTTTAAAATGAAATGAATGAATGAATGAAATTTTCTAACAATCTGAAAATGAACGCAGCATTTGACATTTCATTTTTAAAGACTTAACCTACAGTTGACAATATTCAAATGCAATAAGTGAAAGAACGCCCTCAGTCTATTGCATTTACATTTATATGTCACCACGCTATTTTGGGGTCACAATGAAAATGAAAATGCAATCTGTCAGTCCTCTCATCAAGGCGGGTCTTCAGTTAGGACGTCAATCATTCTCTGTAGGCGGGACGCCATCTGTCCCATTTCATTTTCATTTTCAAATTGTTAGAAAATTGCGTTTTAATTTTAATTGTGACTTAAATATTACCTGCATAAATGGAAAATCAGGTTACAATCAGGTTTTTATGCAGTATTTTAATTTTCAAGTTTGAATTAACATTTGACTGTACGACTCTGAAAATGAAATGTCAAAAAGCTTTTTCATTTTCCCTTTTTAATAATGTCATAGAACACCCATATGAGTATTTGAAAATGAAAATGCAAATTGGATTATTGCATTTTCATTAACATTTTTACTCAAATAACACATACATATGTGGAAAATTATAATGCTATAATATTTATAATTATGTTATAATTGTGGGATAACATTTTCATTTTCAAGTTTACATTATCATTTTAATATAGTCCCCTATAGGCTTCCACAGGGAGCAAAAGGGAGAGGTGGTAACAGGTAGCTTAAAAGAAGCCATGACCTTCAGTGGGACTGACACTGAAACTGCAGGGTGAATAATTGGGCCACTGCATTACTCTCTGAGTCACTCACCTTGGCAAACTTTCTTCCATTTGCTCATCATCTCGCTCACATCCCTCTCCATGTGTCTCTCCCTTCCTAACTTTTTTTGTTTATCTTGTTCTCTGTGGCACTCTATGCCCTTCTCTGTGTGTGTGTTACTTTTTATTACTCCTGGTTGCTCTTTCAATATATATTTCTGTTTGTGCATGCTTCTTTCGTGATTTCATTGGTTTGTTTGTGTTTTTTTCCATCACTCAGCTTTGTCTCCATAGGATATGTCTCTCCTACTTTCTTTTGTTAGTTTCATCCCCTGTCCGCTTTTATTATTCTGTCTCTCTCTGTCTAAAGGAACAGGCTGTTATTAAAGAGATGCATTTTGATATATAGTTTATATGGATGTTCATGTTTTATTTCTTTATTCTTACTATCTTCTATGATTTGAACCTGTCTGCAGCACATACAGTAGCTAGAACAAGTCCATTAGAGATGTACCTGATCAGGTCAAATCTGTAATCTGGAAAAAATGAAAATGAAATGAAAAAGAAAAATGTTAGGCTGATATTCTCACACAGTCAAAAGATATTTTTTATGTAACTGTGCACAATGTGTGTTTCAGCACTCTATAGTATACTGTCCACTTTCCTCTCTCTCACAGATCAAATTGTCTACATTCTGCACTGCTGGAAGAACCTTTTCTAGTTTATCAGAGTAATTTTCAGAAAGCATTCTTTTTTTTTCCCATTTATAAAAAAAAGAAATAGATCACTGCGAGTACAGCTTGTAATAGGCTATTCTCATGGCATGTTGTGCCATGGCAGCAAAGGCACAGGTGTAACTAATAACATTAATACAGCCATTATTAGTTCCACGTGTTTGACAAATGAAAACGTCTGCCACGAGAAAAAACACTTATTACAGTGCACAATGAAACTGCAAGTCATAAAAAATGGAGACAGTCAGTGTTAAAGTTTTAATATCTAAGATTAATTTTGGTGATGTATAATAAGATGTAAAGATACTCTGTGTAGACTTTACAGTGAAATGTATAGCGCCATTCAAAAGAGAGGGCCATACAGTATCATTATAGTACATTATCGTACATTTTGAATTCTTGGAAATGTAATATCAATGTTGACACCTACTTTTGTATACAGCTGCTTTCATCCCTCTCAGCAATTAAGGTCTTTGGTTTTGCATGGATTTTCTAGTCTGTGCTCCTCTAACAACCAATCTTTGTTTTGTCTGTTCAGCTGTGCTGGCTGGCTAAAACTTTTATGTTGTTTATTAGAGAAAAACAGCTTCTGATGCTGGTGGATATGTAGAACGCTACAGCCTGTGCAGCAGAATACTGTATTCTTGTAGTAATGTTGTTCTCATCAGTAGATATTTAAAAAAAAAAAAAAAAAACCTTTTATGAACTGATGCTAGAGCAAAATAGATGTCCATTTATCTAAAAAAAAAATTTCAGTACGCTTTCAGTAAGCTACATCTCTAATTCACATGCATGTGCATTATATGAGTAAATTAAATAGATATTAAGTATTAAGTCACACAATCCCCATTCTTAAGGAAAGAATGCGGCATATCTTCACTCTCTGTGTGAGTTAAAGTGCAGTGACACTTGCCTTAAGCAGCGTCCCCTGTTTTTTCTGGCTGCTCTGCTCTACCATGACACCATGTTCTTTTATGCCACTCCCAGAGTTTGTGTGTGCATATCAGCTGTGTGTGTGTATACGCATGTGTGTGTGTGTGTATGTGCATGCATGCATGCGCGCATGTGTGTGACAATATTGTGACAGTAAAATTGACATAAAAATTCCTCCTATTCCAGATCATGTATGAAACAAGAAAACCAGCACAGGCCATTCTTATTATTATTAGCTCTCAGGTGATGCTTTTGGTGGTACCAATTGTGAAATTGATGCTTGGGTGATCTGATGTATAGATTTACAACAGATTTACTTCATTCCCTTAAGCATGGTGTTTGACATCACGCCCTCTTATCAACTGCATTTGAAAAGAGAGATCACTTTTGCATTTCTGTACAACATCCCACCACCCTCAAGTCTCCATAACCTGGAAATCCAGTGTGGACACACACGCTGCTACACACAATGAGTAGGAGACAGCTGCTGGTGTGTTATCAAATTAGCAAAGATTTCTTTCCCCTCAACTTTTTCCTAGTATTAACTGCAGTATTTGAATTATACTGATTTTGTCAATCAAGTATAAAAATACCCAATTGTTATTATTACGTAATTATTACAATAACATTCTGCATTCACTTAATTAAGGAAGCAACATCTTGCTCATCATGAATAAATGGTTATATTGAATAGATGGCAGCTTTGTATATGCTTTATGTTTTCTCTTTCATGGACAAGGAAAAGTCATGCTGCAACAGATTGACAGTGCTCTGACTCACTGAGTATGGAGTGGGCACCAAAGGTGGTGGAGGTGATGGTTAACTGCCTTTTAGCATAAGGGATTGCCACCCTTTGCCACTGCAGTTAAATAAACACAATCAAGCCTATTTTTTAAAGGGAAGTGGTGCGGAGATCTACAGACATTTCCGGAAAATGATTGTTAAAAATTTCCGCACCAGCGCTTAGTTTCATCCCCTGTCGGCTTTTATTATTCTGTCTCTCTCAGTCTAAAGGAACGGGCTGTTATTAAAAGAGATGCATTTTGATATATAGTTTATTTGGATGTTCATGTTTTATTTCTTTATTCTTACTATCCTCTATGATTTGAACCTGTCTGCAGCACATACAGTAGCTAGAACAAGTCCATTAGAGATGTACCTGATCAGGTCAAATCTCACTGCTGGAAGAACCTTTTCTAGTTTATCAGAGTAATTTTCAGAAAGCATTCTTTTTTTTCCCCCATTTATAAAAAAAGAAATAGATCACTGCGAGTACAGCTTGTAATAGGCTATTCTCATGGCATGTTGTGCCATGGCAGCAAGGCGCAGGTGTAACTAATAACATTAATGCAGCCATTATTAGTTCCACGTGTTTGACAAATGAAAATGTCTGCCACGAGACATGTCTGCAGTTAAATAAACACAATCAAGCCTGTTTCTTAAAGGGAAGTTGTGCAGAGCTGTACAGACATTTCCGGAAAATGATTGTTAAAAATTTCCGCACCAGCGCTCTTATGCTAAATCTACTCTGTCACCCTCACAACAACAACCTGTATATACCGTCTTTTGACATATACAGTACAGATACATTATGTCGACATATTAGCACTCACAAATGAATGTTGACAGGCATAGACACACCACACAAGGCTTAAACACACAGACACAGTGATGGCAAGGTGACATTTTCATTTAACGCTGAATTTGGGAGGTTTATGAAGAAGTCAAACTGTCACTTTAATATTTCACCTTTCATTAATGCACACAGGTTGAGAACGTGCTGTTTCCTCCTAGCATGAGCTGACATACATTTGTATATCTTACACACACACAGGAATACATGCAGGCACTCACACTCCTGAAAAAGAACACAGTTAACTTGCATGCGGACGCTCACACAGTACAGTGCTTCAGCTTGCATGCATAACATTCATCATTGTCCTGACTGTCAGCAGTCTGATATTCTTGCTGTTGCTGTGACAGAAAGAAGTACTTTAGTCAACCATAATAATTTCATTAGAGTGTGTAATAAATAAGGATGGCAGTGACTCAGTGGTTGGCATTGTCACCTCACAGCAATAGGACTATGGATTTGAACCCAGCTGGAGTTCTTGTGTCCTTCCCATGGTCATGTGGATTTCTCTCCACAGTGCACAGACCTGCAAGTCAGGCGAATTCACTAAATTGTGAATGTGTTTGTCTGTCGCAATAAACTGGTGACCTGTCCAGAGTTTTACCTGCCTTGCACTCGCTGCATGTTAAGTTAAGACTCCAGCCTGTGTGCATATCGAGAATAGCAAATTGACGGCGCTCCAACAAATGAAACAGACATGAAAGAGAACAGAGTGGAGGGAAAGTGTCATAAACTGGCTCAGAGTCAGCGGCAAAAAAGGGAATCCAGGCCAGGAAGCCAAACCAATTTCACAAACAGAAGGCAGAGAGAGAGGGACATCACCCCCCCGTAACCCTAAAAGCTTCCAGGACCCCCGCATCATTTAGACAACCTAACAAATATACACATTACACCATTATTCATGACAGCCGTTTATCATTTTAAATCTTACATTTACAAAGTTACTTTTTACCATTTTTCGATGACACTCATGTTTTCTTAGACTCATATTTGCCAAACTGCATTCCCATAGTCAATATATGTGCACAAATAATAATGGAAACAAACCATCTCAGCCCAGTACATATGTCACCCAGTCTCACCTAAGTGGCCTTGGATCCTTAGGAGTAAATTAAGAGGCAGCTTGAATATGGAGCTTTTTTCCTATCTTTATTCAAGAGCGTGGTGTATCAATTTGAGGGCATGATTTATTGAGTTCACATTCAGATTTTGTAATATTGTCCCAAAACCCTGCCCCTGCACTCAAATAGCCTCTGCTTGCACTTAGATTTGCTCTGCTTCTGTTCAAACTGTATGCTTGCACTCAGATATATTGTTGCTTGCACAGATTTCCTGCGCTCCAGCTCTTGTCCTCGTACTCAGGCTGCTTCCGTGCGCTCGTGAAACTTCTGCTCTCAGATTTCTGCTCTGCTCTCTGATTTTTTTGTGCAACAACCCAAACAACAAAATCCCCTAACCAATAGAATGCCAGGTGTTGTGTTGACCAATGAAATGATCCCTGCCTCCTTGCGGGCACGTTCGCTTAACGTCTTAGAGTGTCCCGTATGGGCGGGTATTCTTTAACTGCGTTCATCCACTCCCGCCCTCCAGGGCTTTATTATTATTATTAAATGTACTTCCCTTGCTTTCTTTACCACTTTTGGAATAAAAGAACAGTTAATTTATACACGAATGCCCGTACTAGTTGCGACACTCAACATTCCAAACGGTAACTACCTCACTGTAAAACAAATCCTAGCTCCCCAATACAGAAAACCAAATTGGCACTAAAACCAAACCATGTTCAAGAATAGGCCAGTTCCTTGCATTTACTACTTTTTAATATAACAAATGTATCATGTCTTTTTCATTGATTGTGGAAAGCAGGTGTGAATTTCTGGTAAAAAGCAACAGTGTGTGGATGAGCCAGGAACCAGAAATATGGACTAGACATCCTACTGTCACAGTATAGGCCATCATTAACCCCTATAGGCAACAAATACAAATTCCCCCATAACACTTTAAACACTAGTGCTGGCACCATAAGTACAACACAAGGTATGGGACAGCCACCATCAAAACCAAACCCTCCCTGACCCTGTCTATCTGCTGCAAAAACTATCTAACTCCACCCAACCCTACTTGTGGGGGGTTCTTATGCACTGCAAACCACTGGGACAGAAAAGCAAAAAAAAACCATCCAAACCTAATTTTGAAATTAACCTAAACCTAAGATTAATGGGTCTAAAACACAAATGCCTACCCCTACCAATGCGTTGTAATCCAAATGGCCCAACACCTACCTGATTTAAAGTACCTCAACTAAAACAAGCAAAACAAAGTTAGGTAAATAAAACCAAAACAGGGGACAAGTGCTGCTCCTCTACTCCTAACCCCCACCAAAACAATTCTTTCCCTAAGACCTGAATCCAGGCAAGAAAAGAATATACAATTTCACATGTGAAACCCCTCAACATTGGCAATAAAAGGCATGTTACCAAGGTCTACAGAAACGCCATGTGGGCACCTCAACATACCCAAGGTATTTTAACAAGACAGGCCAACAAATAATCCTACAAAAACCCAATTTGACTCAAAATTACAAAGGATTACATTCACCAAAGAACAAGCCATTTGTCACACTGAGGCTAGGCTTTAACCAAAAGGTTTGGACGACCCCACATTTGTCACAAAGTGGCTCAGAGTCAGTGACAAAAAAGAGAATTACGCAGTAATACAGTTTCTAAAATGACATTTATTGTCAACTTAAGTTAAAATAATAATAATGAATAGGCTGGGGCCTAAACTATTTAGGTACAGGTAGTTTCCTGATGTCTTCTCCAACTCCGTCTAACTCTGGCTCCTGAGCTAGGAAGCCGAACCAATCTCACAAACAGAAGGCAGAATAGAGCGATATCACAATAGTTTTTAAAAAATGACCTTAAGATGAATAGGTACATTTTTGTGGGCTAAATATGTGTGTGGATAAATAATTATTTGTCTCAGGGTGATGTCTTCAAAGTAGAGAAGGGCATAAAAGACAATGAATAGATATTGAATGTGTGTTGCACATGCTGTCCTTGTTTCAAAACACTTTTCAAAAATCCATTCATGTAGACCTTTCACTGTCTCAGCATCAAAAGGTTTTAAAAAAGGTACATTGAGGTTGTTCTCAGATGTTCGGTATTTTTCCCCTTAGTGAGTGGTTCTATTTAAATAAAATATAACAGTTTAAGGTCCCTGAAGATAAAATGATCATTTGTATATATGTCTTTTGGTCTACAGGGTTTTCAGTCTTCACGTTTCAGTCTGGTATTTTTACTAAATTATTTTTTTAAATTATTTCTACAGTACAGTTTGCCAAGGTTTCACTTTGGTCTTTCTTGGATGGACTCCTTTACAGTAGTTACAGGGTGGTCTAGGTTTTGTTGACTTTCACACCAATAACAGCCAGGACCTAAAAATACCAAAGCCAAGGAATTGTGGGAGTAGGGTGTGATGAAACTTGTATTTATTTATTTTTATTATTTTTATTTTTACTTTTTATTCGGTCGTTTGAGCTCTGGTTGCTTTATAAATCCTGCACATATTCAAATACACAAATCCCTGCCTTTGACCTCATATTATTAGTTTATTTTCTTAATCTATTTCCAGGTTAAAGCAGTACCAAGTTCTCATTTGAATAACTAGACTGAACATCCACATTGTAATTTGCACACTGTGAGCTGTCAGTACATACAGTATCTGGGGCAGTCAGTACCAAAGGCTACATGCTTAAAAGTAAAAATGTGCCACTTAAGTGATGGCGGTGCTGTACAGTAGCTCAGTGAGTTTAATATGGTGCTAACACTGTCAGGGCTAGGGGTCTAGTTCCCACTGGGCCCATCTGCCAAAAATGTAAGCACTCATACAGCAGTGAGGTACTTTGGATTCCACTATGCATGTAGCGCAGTGGTGGTATGTTGAGTATGTTGTCGCAGCTCAGAATAATCCAGCTTTCATTGAAATGAGAACATACAGCATGTAGTCTGTATCACATTCTTCCTCATCTAATTTGTGGAGGGTGAATAATTAATCAATGGTTGTAGGATGTTGATTTCAAATTGAGTCATGCTGTATGTGTAAAAAAAAAATGTGGAACTGAAATAAGTTAATTATGGCAACACACTTGCATCACCGGCACAGCCGTAGTACACATGCAGAATGGGGAAATTTGCCTTGGACATCACAATGTCAATGTCTGCAGTATAAAATCACAGCAAAACAATATAAAAAACAAAAAAGAATCAAATACATTCATCCATCAATTGCACATGCCCATCTACATCAGAAAAAGTGCACACATTGTACAATATATAACAGTGATCAAACATCGTGTTAAGGGCTTTAATGGACAGGGAGAAAAAGGAATTGTTCGATTTGTGTCAATTATGTCCAATAAATTCACATCCTTTTCAAGTAAAAGGGTTAATCAAATAATAATAAGACTCTTTTGAAAACATTAATGGATCCTACTTTATAAAGCCACGGTTACATTAATGTAGCAACATACTTGAACCTATACATAAACGGCATTGACAGTGGCTCTCACTGTTATGGCAGAAATCAAAGTTATTCAAGTCACGTTGTAAAGCTCAGACATTCAAATGCAACAACAAAATAATTTGCTTCTGCATGCCTGTCGCTTCAGACATACAAAGCTCCTGTGTGACTTCATTGGACACTGAAAGGACATCATTAAACAGTTTTACTTGAACTTTGACGTTCGTGGCGCCGCATATAAATTTGAAGCAGTGTATTAAAGTTGGGAACACTTCCATTCCATTCCTGTGTCACTGCTGTTTCCATCGGGGGGAAAAAAAAAAAGCCTTGATGCTACATTGAGTATTTTGCTGTTGATAATGTGAAAACATCCTCTGGCTTCTCTCAACAGGATACTGTTGTGTAGGAGGTGCAGAGTCACACAGTGTGAATATATAACACCACAAATATACTGCCAAGGCCAAAGGATGTCCATTTTTATATGGCATGTTACTTATGTGAATTGGTGCAATATAATATAGACAACAACCACATAAAACATGGTTTGTGGTAGAGTAAAATGTCCTTCCATTATTTTGTTGGTTACATTTCATTTAACTGTACAGAAGTCATTACAAAAGTTGAATTAAGTCATTGGTCATAACAAAGCGAACCATACAATAGCAAGCATGACAAAGGAAACACAGCATATGTGTAAGAAAGCAAAGGTGCATACATATTTCTCATACCAAAATTGCACTGTAACACCAGATATGCACTGACTATCACCGGCTGTGTGTTCCAAACATTGTGGTGCAAGCAGTAGCTCAGTAATGTGAATACTG
The DNA here is from genome assembly GCA_038419695.1 of Scomberomorus guttatus. Taxonomy (NCBI): domain Eukaryota; kingdom Metazoa; phylum Chordata; class Actinopteri; order Scombriformes; family Scombridae; genus Scomberomorus; species Scomberomorus guttatus. The sequence continues at coordinate 15,061,252 of CM076445.1, forward strand.
GATGCCACCACACAAAAGGCTGGTTGAATTCAGTTTGCTTATGTCTTCTTAGTTGTACCAGCTAAAAATGATGGTATAGCTGTTCATGAACTTAACGTAACCCTCAAGTGCAATTAATAAAAAAGTTGATGTTGCAACAGCCAAGGAAGAGCTGCACAGCTTTTATTCAGTATTAAGTGGAAGAATATGCGGGGTAACAGACAGGCCTATCGGTCATGTTCTTTGCTCTCTCTGTGCATCTAAAAATTCTCATTACCACTATCTCACCTCCAGTCAAATATGTAAATTAAAATAATTTGATTCACAATATGAAGTAAAAATACACCTGCATAAAGAGCCAGCCTAGTAGACTGCAGAGGCTTAGAAACTGAGTTCTTATTGGATCTTTTTGAGGAGAATGTGATTATTATCACCTGCACTGCTACCAGATTATCATCATATCGTTGTCAGCTCCACTTCAGAACTAATATGATGGAATACTAAGGTGGATTTCATTACCAATCACATATATTCACACAGTCTCTTCCGGTAGAATGGGCTTGAAGATACTGAGCGTGTGTATGTTTGTGTGTGTCCCTGTGTGTTTGTGTGTGGGTGTGCGGGTCTATGTTTTTTGAGAAAAAAGTGACAGCGTGACAGCCATCTGCATTTCAGAGAAAAAACGTTAATTTGTACAGTAGATGTGCAAGCAGGTGTATGTGCCCGGCAGTGTGTATGCTAAGCAGCGACAGGAGGAGTATTGTCATAGGAAAATAATACATCTCCTTTTCTATCAAATCTAATTTAGTCCCACAGAGCATCCTAGTTTTTCGACTGAACAGGCAAAAGATGTTCTATAGATATGGGAAGGCAGGGGATATGAAAAGGTGAGGTAGCTATTGTCCTCATGAATACATATGTTTGATTAAGTTCATATTTCTGATATTTAAAGTGCTTTGGATAAAAGCAACAGAGAGAGAATATTCAGCCTATATGGAGGGTTTTAAGGGCCAAAACTAAATATAGAAATACATAAATAATTATATTATTAAATGCTTAAATAAATGAATAAATATCTATTTATATAATAAAATGCTTAATTGTCACCATTAATAAATGAATCACAAATTAAATGAGACATTAAATATATAAATGTTAAATTTATTTATTTATTTAAACATTTGTATATTTATTTATTCATTCATTTATTCACACATTTATTTATCTATTTATAATTTAATTAATTTATTTATATATACTTTTATTCATCCATAGTGTAACTTGCTGCAGTGAAATAAATAAATGTGTCAATTTCATCCATCAGAAGTCAGGGGGTGGGTTAAAGCCTCTGATTGACCCAGCAGGATCTGAGATCGTGAATACAGCTTCAGTAATTTCTGTGTCAGTCAGGGCCGATATCATTCCAATTCGTTCAGCGAAGCCCTCAATCTGATCTAAAAAAAAAAAAAAAAAAAAGCACAGGAATTGACATTTCCCTCCATCTGTTCAGCTACAGCCAACATATCTACCACTGTAGCACGCAAGATTTCATTAAGATCGGCACCGGGCGCTGCCATCTTGAATTAGGCAAAAGCAGTAGATTCAAGTTCAACCACCAATTGCAGGGCAGAGTCCGCCCCCCGACTTTTGATGGATGAAGTTGACACATTTATTTATTTTGCTGCAGCAAGTTACACTATGGATAAGTGAAAGTATATATAAATAAATAAATAAAATTATAAATAGATAAATAAATGTGTGAATAAATGAATAAATACATAAATAAATACACACATTTAACATTTATATATTTATGTCTCATTTAATTTGTGATATATTTATGTATAGTGACAATTAAGCATTAAATTATTTAGCTCATCATTTCCTTTTGGCTCTTGTGTCAGCATGATCTAGTGAACAGTTCACCAGTGAATAAAGCATGTGAAAAATACTGACATGGATAAATAAATAAATCTGGTTTCTTCTTCTTCTTGGTTTCAGTCGAATGTTGATAAACATGTCCTCTGTCCGTGGACTTTTCTGTATCCAATCAAGACCATGATTGTTCCTAACCTTAACCAAGTGCTGCCAGTACCTGAACATAACCATAAAAAAGTTGAATAATGCTGCGGGCTAGTCAGTACAAACGGATATTTTGGCAGGAAAAAAAAGATACATTGTCGCTGAACATTTTACTTGTATGTTCAGTATTAATATTTTTGCAACTTGCCAAATAATTAAAAACATGTCCTAATTATGTTGACAGAAAACTAATTTGGCCTGCATGACTTTTCTTGCAAGATATTTGCTATTCTAATGAACTAGTATATAAACGTAATTTTATATGTGTGTCTCCTTGAGGTCTAAGAAATATGTTGAATGCATTTCCTTCCTTAAAAAACAAACTTTGCAAACTGATTTTATACTTTCAATTGTGCATGCATATGTGTCCTCACGCACGTGCAAAATACAAACAAAACATGGCCCAACATTGCTTCAACAGTGCTACTAGTAGTCAATAATACCATAAGGTACCTTTAAGGCAGCAGCTTCCCTTTTCATCCTAAAACCAACCGATTTAATGCAGTTTCCTGTTTACTTTACTTCTTGATATTATTGCTGCCAATTTTCCCCCCCAAAAAAGGAATAATTTAGATTTTTGAATGTATTTTGCAGGCATCCTGTTTTCCATTTATTTGTAACCTCAGATATGTTATCCATGCAGTTTTTAGTTAAGTTCAAGTCATATTTTTACATATGGTATTGCATCATTATTGCAGCATTATCACACAACATATATTTGACAGAAAAACAGAGTAAATAAACCACATTCACAAATCTAAAACGCAACAGCGTGATTTGAAAAAAAAAAGCATCGCAGTAATGTAAAGCACAAATGATTTGTAGCACTGTGAATAGACTAAACATGCAGAGATGTTGAAATTGCCCTTTAATGGACTGGCTGTCAAATGCCATCTGTGTAATGATCACACATACTTCTCCACCAGCCAGGATTCCATAAATTTCACAAAATGGAGAGATTACATTCTTCACCTGAGAATATGACTCAACTAAAGCTAAATTGCTTCTGCTGCCATGTCTACAAGTTTATATTTCTACATCACCTCCCATATCAGCCATCTAAGTAAGGCATTTAACCCCTGAAGGCTGCAGTAGAGCTATTCAGTGCTAATGTGGTTTCATGGCCATGTGTAGTAGGGTATTGCTGAAAAAGAGCATGCATAGTCAGCAAAGCTTGCTGTCTAAATTACAGTAAAAAAACAGGGTTTCTGACCTGAAATAGCCTCCAAAAGACCAGCAGTGCATTGCATTGTATCTCCTACAAGGCAAAGAACCAGCAATCTGACCACTGTCTCACATTAGGCCTAATTAATTAGCACTTTGCTATGGTATAAATCCCTAATGGAAGCTTATTGACCTTGGAGTTGTTTTCAGTTCTCAGAAGGCAAAGGCAGCCCTCTTCTGAGTGTGTTTATAATAAGAATATCTTCTCTATTTTGTTTAGCACTGCTCTTTCTCTCTCTTTGTGTATATGCGTGTGTGTGTGTGTGTGTGTGTGTGTATGCAGTCACACGCACTGCGTCCGTAGATTGATGTTGCAGTGGGTTAAATGATGAATGGAGTCTAATAGAAGATACTGAGTTCAGGTAATATATACAATATGTAAAACACTACTGACATATTCAAATTACAAATTGTGATTTAATCATTGTGAATTATGTGGCACAGGTGATTGTTTGGCATGTCTTTATATAGTTTTAAACTGTCAATGTTCAGATTTCACAACAAGGATGTGTAATGTGTCACTAAAAATCATAGTGTTACATTCCACATGAAAATAACACAAATATGTGTTTTTGTTTTACTCGGCGCTCATGTGTGAGCAGAATGTTACATTTAATTTATTTTAATGTTATTACTAAGTGTGACATCTGTTGATCCGAAGGTTGTTTCGATACAAATGTTTTAATCAGCTTTTTTCTTTTCCATACTAAATGTCAGGATGACGTTCTGTTTTCCAGGTTTGCCTCAGTAGACATTAGCAGAATACAAATTAGTACAAACTCAGAGTGCTGTGTAACAGGACAATATGGCAAAATTAACCAATCACAGAAAGCATCACGTTCCCCATCATGTTCAGACACTCCACAGTATTTGTGTTTCACTACCAATGTAATATGCTGAAATTGCCATTGTAAATATGTAGTTAACATATTGTTAGTGAGCAGAATTTCATCATAGCACTCTCAAAAATCCACCCTGATTCAGTCCCTCTTGGTAATTGTTAGCAGGTGTGTAGCTTCTGAAAGTAGAAACTGGTGACTCCTGAAAAAGGAACCCATCCTTTTCTAAAAAAAAATACTTCCATGGTAATTTATTAAATGCATACAGTTAAAGATGCATTTGGCCATTCATTTGTACCTTTCAGGTATTTGTTAAACATGTGTTTGCAATTAAAGAAGAATACATCCTAACATGTACAGACACCATTAGCAGTCCTTTATGTTAGGTAACAGTAATTACAGTGTAGGTGAAAGAGGATGTTCCTGTAATGATTTTAAGAACCTGCATATCTGTGGTTTCTCTTTGCCCTACTCATCAGTCCCCAGTTACCTTTGTAAAAACAGCCTGTAATGCATAAAATCTGTTACTAATGGATCTTTATGCTTCAGACAGCCACCCTGGCCTAATTATTTTCTCTTACTGCCAGACGCTGTGTGTGAGCATACAGGAGAGAGAGGGAGAGGGTTTGATTGAGTGTTTAGCAGAATCTATGCCTTTGAGCAAAAGAGCATCTTTTACTATCTGACATGAGGAATTCCTGACAAGTGTGTTGATGTCACCTTGACCGAGGAACATACGACGACATCAAGAAAGCCACAACAGCAGATAATGGCTTCTCTGTGTCCAAGAGAATACGGATCAAACCGAACAGGGAAAGGCACTTAAATGTATCCCGCAATTCTTTTTATCAGTAAAGTGGACTGAATAACAGTCCTCTTTGCTTTTAAAACCTCAAAAGGTTGATCTTGTATGAGAGATATTTTCTTGCTCCTTATATTACACAAGTACTGTCATGTTACTGAAGGTAATATTCACATAAAATACGTATGACTGAAGCTCTTGTACTATACTGTAAGTTCCTCTTGAGAGCAACATTTAGCTTAGTGCCTTTTATGTAAAATATTAAATACAGAAGATGCGTGAGAAAGGAGAAGCTCTCACTCAGACAGTAAGCTCAGCATTTAGAGACATTTATACAGCCGTAGCAAAAGTGAGGATTCCTCAACTATCATCCTCCATCTATGCCTGCTTATGCTTTTTAGATTTTTTTTTTTTTTTTGATTGCTCATCAGTAATATTCTCAAATCAGTGGTAGCACAAATGTGATAGGTAAGGCCATATCTCAGACATCACTTTTCTATTTTTTTAAAACAATAATGCATATTTGTACCATGTTCTAGTTTTAAAAATACACTAATTTGTCTGATAGCAGTGATATAATTACAGGTCAGAATTTTAATCTTTTAAAGGTACTAATTGTAAATGTGGTTAACATAAAACCTGCTACTCACGTAAAGCTATGTTTACAAATTATACTGATTTGCATAATGGGGCTGCTATAGGTCAAACCTTTAAAGCTACACTGTCAATTTTCTGCCTCATTTCCATGTGGGCTATGCTTATCTCTAAAAATGGTCTCAATTCACTCCAGCAACAAACTCTGTTTGTTTGTTAATTTTTTTTGTCATCATTCCTTAATAGCTCTGCATATTTTTAATTTAGTCCATTAAGCACTTAAAATGCTCTGGATTTGTACCTCACTTTCTGTACTGGACTGAACAAACTATAAATATTAGGAAGTAGTACCTCAATTTGGATATAAAGTTTTCAAGATGTACCAGTTAGCAACTTAAACCAAAGTGTTGTTGGCTTCCAAAGTGGGATTTTTACAATTGTCAATTAGTGAACTGGTCCTAAATCTATTCACTACTTTTGAACAGCCTAAAAGAATGTCCCCTGTTTGCTCGCCTTAAAAAACCTCACAGAAAATGTCCTCGCATTGACCTACTGTATAATGGCTGTAACATCATCTATCTGTGGCGATCCTTAAGCGTCATGCTGTAACAGTGCTGTTGCTTTGGACCCATTACTTAGTTCATTATGCAAGAAATATGTCCTCTCTCCTACTCTAGCCCTAGCCTCTCTGTTGTGAGAGGTCATTTAGTTTCCCTGGAGGACCATTCAGCGGGGACAATAGCAGTAAGTCACACAGGGCCTCAGGAAGGGATAGGCATGGGATGGGAAGTCCCAAGGGAGCGGCCACCCCACATGGCAGTTTGCTGACTTTTAGAGAGGTGTGGATGGTTGTAAGCTGCAGTGTTTGTTGTGGAGGAATTAATGGGTGAATTCACCTGGAGAGACTCTTCAGCATGATAAAAAACATATTGAAAGTAGCAAGTTGCATGAAGATTAATACTGTACTAGTGTTTTCAGAGATTTAAACATGCTGACATGCTGCCTTTATTGTAACTACAGTACAACCTAGTTTATATCACCCCTGTGTGTATTGACAAGTACTGATTCACCTTTGACAGGCTGCGTGTGAGCACCTTGAAAAACAGCCTGTGACAGTCATGCAGACACTGTCGTAATTAGCTTGGTGCCATTTCCGCAATAAAGTGTTAACAGTAACACTGGCTCCTGTTAAGAATATTAGGGTGAACACTTTGCGTCAGCTCCCGGGTGAAAGTGTCATGCGACAGCGCATGCAGTGTTGTGACTGGTCATTGTACTGCATATGCAGATTTTCTCTCTGCTATTGTGTGTCATGCAATTAGAGGTTCTGGCTGCCGTAATGAAATTGCTGTTTGAAAGGGTTCTTTTTACAGCAGTGAATGTTTTTCAAAACCAATCAAGTAGTTTGTATCTGAGGTTCAAATCCCTTCCCACCTTATGCTGAAAACAGATTTACTGTAAGCAAATACTCAAATTAGGCAAAAGATATGTAATCAATAATACAGTTCGTGCAGCACTTCAGGTATAAACAAAATAAATAGCAATGAGGACAAATATTCCTTTAAGTCTTTGGTGATCCCTGAACTGTATGTGTATCCAGTCACTGTTGTAGACGTCCATCACTCTGAATATTAAGCCTATAGTAAGTATAGAATTATAGAATACAATCAGCATTATATCACAGCATTAAATTAGGTCATTTTAACACAGTCTGATCTGCACCTTGAGAAGTTTCATAGTTTGCTTGCAAATCAGATGTGTTTGTCAAGACAGATGGATGAGCAGATGGAGGTGATGAGCACAAACCACAATCAGCCTGCTATTACTTCCCAGACATATGCTTAATATGACATGTTACAATTACACTGTCACAATGGAGCGTCATTCATCCAAATTTCAGGCACCATCCAGTCGTGTCAGATTGCTTGGACACAGTGGAATCCAACTGATCCAAATTTTAGATATCAGTTAAATTGCCCTAACAGCTTCTCTTAATAGCACTTAAGAAATCGTAATCACAGTCACTGAAGTCTCTCAAGGATTTTCTTGCTTTACGCCTCAACAAACACCACACGTATCGGCTTTAACGATCCGTGATGATAAAAGCATATCTCAATTTCCACTGTGGCAGAAACTCTGAACCAGAGTCACACATCATGTTGGAGGAAGTGTTTAAAATGCGTTATGTTATTTCTCTTTAAACAAAGGTCAGTTAATATACATGATCGTCTCTGTGACACGTTAAGCTACATCTCATATGCTGAAACAAGCTATTTAGTTTGCCTTTTAAAGTACTGCTGTGCAATTGCTGTATTTTACTCATCACATTGGTGCAGACTTAGATTCTCCAGTGTGGCGTTTACTCAAAAGTGGATCAACACATAAGGTATTTTTTTTCCTGAAATACCTTGGAGATTCATGTCAAAATGTACTAGTCCATATCATAAATACATCTCCAAGGGATTACACCCTTGCAGTTAGAACAAAAGCAAGGTGGTTGTTTTGTGAGTACAGTGAATGGGTGACCTACTCTTACTGTAGTGTCAGGTGTGTGTGTGTGTGTCCATGTGTGTTTACATCTCTACATGAATGTGTAAAATTATGAGGGTTTGATAGAATGAGTTTAAGTGACTGTCTGTATGCATGCATGCACACACAACACAATGTGCTTCCCCCTACAGCCCCCCTACAGTTCCCTTACCCCAGGTTGCCGGTGGTTGAGGGTGGTGAGTCACTGATAACATGTGACATGGGTTTCCATGACAGTTTGGGGCCGCCTATGTCCCCACTCCTCCACAGTGAGGTACTACATCACGGTTAACTCCTTTAAACGCAAGAGCTGTTTGAAGGCTTTGTTAAACATAAAGTATGTTTGACAAAGACAAAGGTAGGGAGGGGGACGGATGGAGAAATGCAACACAGTAAGGAGGGAAGGTTGATAGAGTGGGGAGAGGAGAGAAGAAGGCAGGTGTGGAAGGAGAGAAGAAGAAGGCTACCAAGCATGAGAGGGTGGAGAGGGAAAAGGAGAAAAGAGAGGAAGCACAGCGACACAGTGTAATGTAGAGCACAGCTGGTGAAACCAAACAACAAAGAAAAACAGCCAAATTGTAAAGAAAATGTGTGTGTTTGAAAAATTATGCAAGCCATTGTGATGTTGCAACCACCACACCATAGCTTTAGATATTATAAATGGCCAGGAGGAGTGTGGATTTTTATGGCAATTCGCAGTCTCTCATACATAATCAAGTGAGGTGAGGCTTTTATATCATTTTGGAGGGTGGAGACAAGATAAGAAAACTGTGTTTTACTGACCAAAAAAGCTGACTGTCAGACAGGAAATGGTAGAGCGACATAAAAGAATATATGAGTGGGAGATATCCCAACAGACAGAAATAACCACGTGTAACTGTATTAAATCCAATGGGTTAGACAAAGAACAAAATACAGCAAGATTCAGAATCTTGCTGTATTTTTATTTCATGTATTAATGTTTTTCATTTTAAAATCTACTTTTCTTTTTTTTTGACACATGAATTATCTTTACTGAATGGAATCATCCAAAAGTGATCGAAGCATTTAGTAGCAGGACCATCGTCGAAGGCACACAGTAATTGCACAAGTGAACACACACACACACACACACACACACTAGAGTGAAGTATGGTTTGGTTATAAGGTGTCCTGCACCATAAGGGGAGATAAGACCACTCTACTTGTCCTCATCGTTTGGCCGACGTTATCTAAAATGTGTTTTTTTTTCTCTCCTCTGTTTTTCCATCCCTTATTTATTGACTCCCTTTTCTCTATGAAGGTTATACAATGCAGTGTAGGCTTGGAATTATCTTGACCTTACCACAGGCTTGCACCGATGTTTTTTCTCAGGGAAAATAACCATTACACTGAAGTAAAGCATAAATCAAGGGGTTCACGGTGGGTTTCCTGTGGCGCTGACAACATCAGAGAAAGACAGGCGATCATAAAAGAAAAGAAAGAAACTGAAAGAACAGCATGTGTAAGAGCAGAAACATTTTACTAAGTAAATGTAATGTGCCGTTCAAGGATCTATTAGCTGCAACATGTAGATTTTCATGCAGAAGAGAATTATTTTATATTATGTGATCAATATATTGAATAAATGTTGGTGGCAGTGGTGCAGCGATACTGTAATGTGACTTAAAGAATAACATTACGGATTTTCAGTATAAACCTGCAACAACAGCACCAATTCATTAGAATTACATAGATAAGATTACACACTGTCTTATCTTCCTGCGGCATAATTTATCTACTATTGACAGTCTTGGCAGAAATTGTACCATTGATCTTTGTTGAAAGGCATTAAAGAGAGTAATTTTCATTACATTCACTTCCCATGCGATCAAAATGATCTTATGGTTTCCCGATGGCCTTAAACCCAATTCAAATGTGATAAAATGGCATTACCATCATCTAGTAATTAAGACATCCAGCTGTCTTTTCAATATCCTCCAGTCAATATAGCTGATCAGATTTCAGTCAGTCCCTTTTCACTCAGCTGTCATCAGTTTACCGGTATTCATGGCCCCTCTGGACCAGATATTGACAATGTGTTGGAGTGGGATGAGGGCAAAATAAGCTCTAATATCAGTGTGCAAGGTTGAGAGTATAGGTGTGATTCTTGCCGTACCTAATATTTGTTTAAAGCTGCAGTGGGTCCATTTCTGTTCCGGTTTGTAGTTCATTTTAGGGATATTAGTGATAGATCTTGCACACATGGCTAACTCCCCTGCTGGTAGCTATTCTCAGTGAGTGGATCTTCTGTCTGACAGCCAAACCACTATGAGATGGAAATGTGGGGCTATAAACTAAACAACTGACAGTGAACCTTTAATTTCATTTCCTTTAATATTTTTTACCACCCTCACAGGTAGGTTGGCTGTTCAAATTAGCCAGCTCCCCCCAGCCAATGACCCCACTGGGTGGCATCTGTATTCATCAACGCCATAAGACCAGACCGATTCTAATATTATTTTATGGCGATAGCATTTTTCATCCACCCAGTCTCCAATAACTTCCAACTTAGATTTTATGGCTTTGCTCTTCCTCTCTTTTTACCTCTTTTCAGGCTGTCTCTGTATATTGTACCTCCTGCTCCCTCTCACACTCACTAACTTGCAGTCTCTATTGCTCCAGCTCCACCCTCACTATCTCTTTCACAATTGACTCATTCTATGGATTTTGACCCCCTTTCCTCTCCTTTCCTTTACTTCCTTCCTTCTTTTTCTCCAACCTTCCTTCCTCCCACATCTTCAGTTTTTCATTTATGGCCAGCTGCAGCAGTCTGGGTAATGAAGGCAGTGTTATAAAGTATGGGAGGTGCCTCGGGGCAGGCTCACAGCCTGTGTATCGGCAGATAGAAAAATTGAAATAGGATGGAGACAGGGGGGCAGAAACTGGAGGATTAGATTAGACGGCCATGAAACATAGAAAAGATCCGAGATTAGAAAAATGTAGAAAAATATTACTTGAACAAAGAAAGTCATTGCTGGTATGTGAATAGTGTCCTTATGAGACTGTCAGCCTTTGTGTAGCCTAATACCTACTGTAAGTGCAGAGGGGCGAAAGAGCAAGAAAACTGCCAGATATGTCAACGGATAATACCTTATTAATGGAGCAAATAAACCAATATCAATGTCACCTGAGGAAGACATTATCTGCATGTTTTTTTTTAAAAATTTTTATCAGTTGCAAGCAGGAGTTGTGTCTTTCAGTTTGAGAAAAGATCCAGCCTGGGAAGAAGGACTTGGAATAGTGATGGGATTCAGAGTTAGCAGAGACTAAAGTGGTAATAGCAGAGAGTAATATAGTGAAATGAGATGCAGAGCTACTCACTGGCCTTTATTTATTGCAGCTTAAAGCACTTGACTATTTTGTGACATGTTATATACACACACACATACATAACTATTTATTAAATTATACAGACATTCACACAAGTCATTTTATTGTACTGAATTTGAGATCACATTCCTCAAACTACTTAAAACATCCCTTGACGTTTTAAATAAAATACTTTTATTTGAAAAACAAAAATATAGAAAACCTGTTTTATGTTCTAATGCTGGAGATTCCTTTCTGAAAAAAAACAAACATTTACTGAATAATATAAAGGTTTTAACTTAATTAGATCAAGTGATTAATACAGCACTTACTAACTACTAGCTATAGCCCCAAATCAGTTCAAAACAGGTCTGTAAAACTTTCCAGTCTGGGGAAATCTGTCTCTGTAGAAAAAGTAGGAAAGGATGGAAAACGTGGAACAGACAAACAAATAAAAAATGTAAAGACACCGGAGGAAAAAAGCAGAAAATAAACCCAGCAAAAACTCTGAAATGGGGATACAGTGGGTGCACTACCACAACCCAAGGTGTTAAATTTTGTTAAGAGTGGGCTGGCTCAGCAATTTCCGATTGCAGGCAGAGTTGGTGTTGGTGAGCGCCACACAAATCAGCTTCGAGAGTAGGCAATAACCGCTGCAGCCACAGGCAGGTGGGGTTATTCTCTTTCAAAGTGTTGCCTAATAAGCACTGTGAATAGTTTCACTGTGGGGTAGTTTCTAAAATAACACTCGGAGCTAACACTAGTTGGTTGTCTGAAAAGCAATATTTTGATCCTTTATGTTTGAGTTTGACTTTTACAAGAGAGGGACTTAGTTTCATCCTTCCTGTAAGGTCACAGACACGTCTTCTTCCCACACTCTCTTTTTTGATATTGTAGTCTTACCAGGTTGCACACACTAGTTAACAAGTCATTTACTGAGGTGTAGCAAAATATATTGCAGATGTTTCTATTCAAAAAGACATGTGTAATACCTGTAAATAAGACTACATTGGCTAGCAGATATTGACAAAGATGAAGAAGGTGTTTCAGTAGCTTTTCATTTCATCGTTTCAGCTGATTTCACCATATTTATTTATTTACTCTTCCAGCTACGAGTGTCCTTGTTGTATATTGCTCCAATTTATACATTATATGTCACAAGTATTTGTCAAGTAAATTGAATTGTGCTCTGACACAAGCATCCACAGCTGAGCTCATAATATTGCATTACTGCAGACTTCCCTGTGACCTTTGACCCCATAAAGCCTTGTGAAGGTCATAAAAGCCATATGTTAAATTCCCTAATGTCCAGATTCTATAAATGGTTAATGTGACTGCCATATAGCCAAAAGACATAACGAGACAGTTATTCGAGTGCCTACATACAGAGAAGGGTCCTCTAATGGTCCATGTGGGGGCAGCTGGGATTAGTCAGGCCACAAATATGTTATTGTGTATTGTTTCCTAACACCATCCCAGTCTCATATCAAAATGTGTAATAGCTACATTGGTCCACAGTGCAAAACGTGTTAGTTTCGCAATAACGGCTCTAAAATTGTGAGATGCCTATGCTTTTTGTTTTTAGCCAATTCTTTTCTATTGGCCTGTGTCCACGTCATGTGACTGTCAAGTTTCTGTCTGAAAAAACAAACAAAATTTAAAAACAAAACAAAAAACAAAAACACTCTATTTCTCAGAATTGAAGGAGAAATAATTAAAACTGATGGCCTTAACATTAAACTATCATATTGTTGAGTTATCAAGGACACTTTCATGTTTTTGTGTTGAGAAATGTTAAAGATATTATTAAAAGAAAACTTAAACGCGGTGACCGTGAGGAAAATACTTCCCGGTAGGTCCTCTGGTCAGCCAATCACAAAGCTTCAATTTCTGGATTTCAAATTCAATTCATCCCTGGGGCTCTAAAGAACATCATCAAACAGTTACATAAGATAACACAAATAACAACAGCATAACAGCTCAGATAACTACACAACGCAATGACAACATGGTTTCAGCAATAGCAGTGTCCATAGTAACCACCATAGCAACGATAGAAAGCCTGAAAAAATCTACGTAATAACTGACAAACTAAACATCGTATAAATTCACTGAACAAAGACTATGAAAATAAAATATTATTAAATGCATTTTAATGCTGAAACTATCTTAAAATATTGCATTTTCCACTGAGAATAAAAGGAATGTCAGTCTTTTATATTTTCGCAGACAGAAACTTGACAGTCACATGAGTGGACGCAGGCCAATAGAAAAGAATAGGCCAAAAAACCATAAAAAAAACAAACATAAGTATCTCAGAATTTTAGAGCCGTTATTGTGAAACTAATACTTTTTGCGCTGTGGACCAATATAGCTATTACACATTTTGATGTGAGACTGGGATGTCTGAAACATGTTCTACTGTGTGTTTTGTGTTCTGGAGTAACATCAAAGGCAGGTTTATAATTTCTAATTAACTGAAAGTGTGTCCAAACCTTTGACTGGTGCTGTACATTTTAAGTGTTTTAAATACAGGTGGGGTTCCTGTGTCTTGCTTCAGGGTGTTTTTGTGACATTTGTTAGTAGCTCTTGCTGAGAACTGCTGAACCTTTCACCTGTCACTTATGAGATGGTACTGATATGTGATAATTCTCTCACTCTCGGTCTTGAAGAACTAACGGTGAGGGGATTACAGCATTGGATGTTGAGTTAAATTTATAGCAAAGCTTGTGGGCCAGTATTTTCACACTTGCAACTCTAACATCTCTGCTTATTAGCACAACCTCAGTACTTTTTGTATTCACACGCAATACATTATGATTTGCACAGACCTGTCATTATATTTTCTAATCACAGTGTCATAATACCAGATTGAGTGAAATGCAAAACCAATAGACAAATGTTATTACTTTGGTTAGATTTACCTCAGAATGAAGCTTCGCGAGCTGATCTTTCACTCAGTGTGTCAAATCTGACTTCTAAAATACAATATTCCTCCCAGAAACAGAACGACAGAGACTTGGCATGAGATCTGGAAAATACAGTCAATCTGCTGCATCTAAAACCATATACATCATAAATATCACTAAGTGGAATATGAGATAATGGACCTAAACTATGGAAGATTAGTAAATGGATAGCATCAGACAAGAAGATGTAGTCACTCGACAAACCACAAGTCCACCTACTGGCTACTGGAAAGTCAACAGCAGCTGAGTGTCCTTATCTCCTAGCCTTAATGACCCTGCACACATTTGTAAGGTTGTCTTATGGTTCTGTGAAACTAGAAGGAAGAAAAATACAGTACAATACAACTCAAGAAAATACCACAAGTATGTAAAAACCACATTAACCTTCTAGTATTAAAGATAATTACCACTTTTTGAAGGCTGTCAGTAGCTTGTGTTTGATCTGTTCATCACTGATACAGAAGAAATCAGAAAAAACTTAATTGTCCAATGGGAATTTGTCTTTCATGTGGCTCACACAGTTCACATAATTCAGCGTGTGTGTAATGCTTTATTTAGTTTTACAGTTTCTAAAACTTCCCTTCTTCTACATTGAATGCCAAAAACCAAGTGACCAAAACGACCCCAGCTACTCGCTGACACTGGTGACGAGACTGGTGCGGTCTGTGTTTTCAGGCCCGTCGTTGTGTTGGGAGTCTCCTCTCTCTTATTTATTTATTTATTTATTTGTTCACCATCTCGTCTTAACCAGGAGACAATGAAAGTGAAGTTGTGCCAGAATACCACTTTAGTATCTGAGCAGGAATCCACAGAAGTGGTCGAGAGTTGTTTTAATAAAGGCTTTGTGCAGATTGCCCCTGAGTGTAGTGTTTGTCCTGTAGCACAACACAATAAAACACAAGCAATTTAATAATTTTAAGGGTAGCAACAGCCTATATTACTGTGTGTGTACATGTGCGTGTGTGTATATGTGTTCTCCATATTCTCTATTGCTGTGGTCCGCTGTGCCCTGCATGTCACAAGGCTAATTAAATATACAACAAGCCACAGGATTGGAAACTACACATCTTTTGTCTGGCTGTACCTTCACATCAGTGTATATGTGTGTGTATGTGAGAGAGAATTGTCTAAGTGTGTGTGTGTGTGCATGAGCATGGCCGCTGCATGTTTCGTTCGCCACCTGTAGGGAGCAGCTACACATGACTCTTGATAGCATCATACTCTTTTTTTTTTCTAAACCTGGCTGGAATCAAAACAGCGGCCACAGAGTAATGTATGGACCCCAGCTGTTACATCGTCCATATGACCACAGAAGGAGTTGGAAGGGCATCTTTTATCCACTCTGCTCCCCATAGATAACTTCAGAAGGCACTTACAGGGACACGGAAGGACTCTCTTGTTTTTGCCCTCGGGGGCTGAAGCAAGGGAACTGAGATTCTGAGATTCTGTGTTATTTTGCCCCCTGAGGAGTTTGTGTGTGTGTGTATTTGTCGGTGAGTGCATACTTGTGTGTAGGCTTATGAATGTCTGGATGTGTATGCACATATGATTGCATAACTATGTGTGCCTTTGTGCATTTTTTGTTGTTGTTGTTGTGTTTTTTCATTTGTGTGTGTGTGTTATTTTAGCTTGGAGGCCGAGTGAGTGAACTATGCCTCTTTGTCCCTTAACACCCTCTTTGCTGTCACCACCACTGTGCAGCTACTGTCACACTCACGGTAAATAACCATGCCCAAATTAGTCTCTGGCCTAAAATAATACAGTCACACCATCATGAATGTTTAATACCATTTCCCAGGCTCTTTGCTGACAAAAGCATAATTAAGGCTTGTACATAACACGCTGGCTCGACGAAAATGCACCATTTTCAGCAAATTCATGATTGTTAGTTTGGGAGAAGACTCACTGTAATTCTTCTTAACACAATCTGCTATGCTTTGCTGGTAAAGGTAACAATACACCATGTAACATAAGATGCTACACTGCAGGGTTCTTCACATTCTTTGTAATTATGAGGAAGGTTAAAGGATGGTTGCAGCCAAAAGCGAACAGTCATGTGCTCAAGGAAGTTTTACAGTTGCTCCACGATGAAGCGACTGATTCGATTTTAGCCCAAACTGAAGAAAATACAAAAAATAGGCTCCATGCCAAACTCAGCAGGGATCCTGTTTTCTTTTCTGTGTTCAGTGTATAATGCCAAGCAGCTTCTCACCATGGATAGCTGTGCTCTCTCACTAGAGATATTTAAACAATCATAAAAACACGTTTTTATAATAACAGTTTTTATAATTGTGTTTATCTTTTCCTTTTGGTTTGCTTTGAATGAGAAGAGGTATAAAAATTCTTATATGATAATAATTGTGATGATTTTCATTATTGTTACTTTGACAAGCCAGCACTTATTTTTTTATGGATCAGGACATCTCTCAACTCTCAGATTAATTTGGTTTCTGTATAATGCAATAATATAAACAATATATGAGTATGGGGCTAATGGAAGGTGCTGTTAGTGTGGCTAATATTCATTTATTGAGCTAATGTATTGGATTTTCACCACTTTTTTTCTACTTCCCTCTTAATTTCGCATTCTATGTCTCTATAATCTCATGTCACCACCTCTGTCTATTCATGTTTCTCTCCATCTTTTTCTCACTCTCTGCTTTTACTAATCACTTTTCTACCTCCACTCTCTCTGTCCTTCTATGTCTTCCTCTGTTAAAGGACTCCGCTGGTTGTGGTATCTTTGGTTTTTCCACTGTAAAGGTCCCAGTTCATGATGAGGCAAATCATGTTGTTGTTCATGTCTTCTGGAATATATCTCTCATTCTTCTGATTTTATACAAAGATAGAAATAATACAAATGTCTCACCGTGCTTGTTTCATCTGTCCTCTCGTCCATCATTTCTTACAGACTAATGTCTGAGGCATCATTGAGGGAAGGAGGAGAGACACAGACATGATTTGTAGGGTTAAAGAAGCAAAAAGCTGTATTTTTTGTGATTATACAAAAAAAAAAAAAAAAAACAGAGTAGAGAAAATCATCCTAAATCAATCTTTACTTCTCAACATTGCATTTTAAACACAGGCAATGTTCTCGTTATTTCCAAATGTGGGCCTTGTGCATGTTTTATGCCCTCTTTAAGGCGATGTCTATGAGCAGAATGCTGAATAATTGATGAGACACGAAGCTGGATCAAACAGCAAGTCTGCTTCTGTTTGTGCCTCTGTATGCACAGGCTTTTCTCTCTGTGTGCGCACATGTGTGTTTGTGATAGTGTTTCTGTGTGTGTGTGTGTGTGTGTGTGTGTGTGGTCGATGGCCCATAAGAGTGTGTTTTCAATGTGGGTGAGTGTACATGTGTATGTTCAAGAGTAAAAGAGAGACAGACAGACAGAGCTGGTGCTTTTTTCTGTTATTATGCAGACTGAGATATGTTTGGACTCTGCTGTCTATAGAAACAGTTTTTCAGTGGACGCTGTTTTACACCTGACAGATTCTGTTTTTTTGGGTTTTTTTTTTAATTTCTCAGCTGTCGTGCATCAGTTATGATTACATCCAAATGTCCATCACTGAAGTAAAAGCTGCCTTTGTTTTCCATGTCACAAAAGCTGGATTCATCTTCAATGAGTAACATTAATTTAATTGTTTTCATGAATTCACTTATTAGATTTAAGCTTTTGTTTTTGACAGTCACTCTTCAAACATTGTTATAATAATGAGGAACAAACATTTATCCATCATATCCTTATTACCCAAAAAACCTCAAAGTTGATAAATGTCCACACAATCCTTGGACAAATTTGGAAATGTTATTCCATGAAGTCAGTTACTGACAATGGATAATTATACTTTTTGAATAATTAAAAGACAACAACAACAATAATAATAATAATAATAATAATAATAATAATAATAATAATAATAATAATAATAGTAATAATAGTAATAATAATAATTTGAATTTAAATTAATATCTGCTTCACTGCAATGTAGAGGTTTCTTCCTTTTTCCCCAACTAAAGGGATTTTGTGGGGGAGGTTTTCCTTCTGAATCGAGGGTCTAAGGATAGCGGATGCTGTATTTTTGTACAGATTGTAAAGTCCCTTGAGGCAAATTTGTGATCTGAGATATTGGGCTATACAAATAAAAATTGACTTGACTTGACCAGGGTCAGCTATAGAAATGGAGCAAGCAGCAATTAGGTGAATTGAGACTTCACATCCTCAATTTATCAACTTGATCATCCTTGTGTCGGTAAAGCACTTATGACCTGCTTATTCTGTGCGGAATAGAAAATGTTCATTGTATTACATCTGTTAAGCATGAACACAGTGTGTCACTTTTTCTTTTTCTCTTTCCTTCATACATGCGTTTGTTTTTTTAACTAATTATGCAGTTTGATAATGGACTCCAGTGAATTACAATGAGAGGATAATGCACTTGGGGCTCTATTTTCCTGAAATAGGGCACAGGTGCAGATCCAAGTCTTAATCCCTGGCGTGTGGGCGTGGCCAACACATTTTTGCAATTGTCCTGACCATCAGTACTGGCGCACTCTGGGCTCAACCAGGCGCAACGTGGAGAAGAGACTGAATTATGTGCAGGTGGATTCAGGGCGAGCTTCAGTAATGACCAATTACATCAGCTCCTCTCATTCCCTTTAAACGCAGCAACAAGTGAAACAGGGGAGAGAGACTGAGTGAGAGAGAGAAATGAGTTCACCTGAAGGTCCAGAAGCTCCAAAATATTTGTGCAGTATTTAAAAGAATAGTTTATTGGGTTTGGTGAGAAGATTCAGGAGGATAAGGGTCAGTCGCCGGGGGGGATGAACAGGGGCCGGAGGTTGGTTGAGGTCATGTACGGGTGGATAAGAGGGGATGAGGGGAGGGATGAAAGGGGGTTGATTGGAGTCATGACGTGGCTGGAGCATCTAGGAACCTGGGGGTCGACACTCAGGGTGAGGGCATGTCTTGATGTGCTTTCAGCTTCATCATCCCCCGGTGGTTCCTATAATGAAAGAGGGAGAAGGAGAATTACTGAAACGGAAGTATTAACCCTAACACGCATGTCTTTGATGGTGGGAGGAAACCGGGGCACCCGCAAACTCAAGCGAGCGCGGGGAAAAAATGCAAACTCACCACAGAAAGGACCTGGGACAGCCGGAGATCAAATCCCAGACCTTGCTGTGAGGCTACAGTGCTAACCACTCAGCCACTGTGCCGCCCACTGAGAGGAGAGAGAGGAGGAGAATTGGGTTTGGGGGGGGTAGGGTCATGAGAACTGAGACAAAAGGGAGAAAAGGGTTAGACACACCTATATAGGTGTACAGGTGATTGGATTAGCGAGACAAAGGTTTTTGAATTAGTGGTCTTGTTCCTGAACTCGTAATAACTTCATATGAATACACGTCCATGTGCAGAACTGACGACTGTAAATATTTTGAGACTTGTCTGTGTGGCACAACTGAAAACTAACTGTAATGATCCTCGTGACATGACAGAAAAAAAAAAAAATTTTGATTCTGTAACCTGAGCTCGAATTTTTATTTAATAAAACTGTCTAGACAGATTTGATGGAGCTCAGGATGTGGCCTTGCACCTGCAGGAAAATAGGGTCCTTGCTGTTCTATGTGGTACAATATGTACTGAATATAGCTATCTTTACTCACACAATCACTTTCCCTCACTCAACCACCCACACACACACACCACACACACTACACCTTATTCACCTCCATTGCACGCTCACACTCAATTGAACCTGTCATCTTCTCTTTGGTTCCCTAATGGCCGTCTACTCCTAGAGAGCTATTAGAGTACAGGACATGTTATTGGAAATCAAAGAGGATTTGGAGTCCAGGGCGTCCTCCTGCAGGGGAAAGCACCCAGCAGAGGTCAACTTGTTACAAAAACACACTCGGTCAACCCTGACCGCATAGATGGATTGCTTCTGAGTAAATCTCTGTTTTCATTTCCATGGTTACTCTGGTTGTTTCGGAGAGAATTTTCGAGGTATGATCGTAAAGAAGTGATGGCATGCACACCTTTCTGGGAGTCTATAAAAGATTTAACATATGAAATTAAAGCATTGCCTTTTTTTTATTTTTACCACACTGTCAGGCAAGATTTAATCTTCTGTTGGTTACAGTAAGATGTTTTGAACAGCGTATGAAACCCTTTTAAAATAGAGTGGATAAACTCTTAAAAAGGTCTCATGTTTAACATAGAAAAAAGGCGGTGTGTTTGTTGTTGTCATACATTGTCTCCGCTGGGTTGATTTCATTTTCAAGTAGTCATGTCCAGAGTTTGTAATTCTGATCACAATTTTAATCATCTGACTCCTCAGATTACAAGCAAACAAAGTCTTTCATGCTTGTCGCTTTGCCCTGAAATTTGTATTAAAGCAACAAACATAATTTTCAAGAGCAAACATAATTGGAATACTTGACAAAAATGCGCTCTGTCTAAACCTTTAGGGAATGCCTTGTACAAGTTGGGTAATTTTGAAGCACACGTTGGAGGAGCGTTTCCTGCCTCCGTTTTTAGAATAGTTGAGATGAATTGGTACTAGATGAGAGTATTCTGAGCAAATAGAAGTAAAATGCTTGACAGTGTTTTGTGAATGATAAAGGAATTTCATTAACAGGCAGCTGGTCTAACAGGATCTGGTTGCCTGATCAAGACTGTGTGAACCACTATGTTGAATTGCCCTTCTGGAATTAATTTGTGTCAACCAGATAAGAAAGTGTGCTGGAAACTTGCCTTTTTCTTCTTATTTTCTTTATCAAAACAAAGTTAAATTAAGTGAAGTCAAATTTTATTCATGACGTGTGATTTTTAACTGTTGGTGTTTGCTATTACACACATGTTAAACAGTTAAAATGCTAGCTAAGGTGAACACAGTGATTTTTCTGTCTTCCTGTTATCAAATTACATTAAAATGATTTAATTTAAGAGTCTGACTCACTTTGAGTTAAAGAGAGTACAATACAAACATTATAAATATGTCTAAATTAGATTTTGTGATTTATCCACACGTAGTTGTCCACATTAAGGGCCACACTCTAAGGGGAGAACTTAAATGTCTTTGTGTCAGCATCATTGTGTGGTGTCTAAGCGAAAAACAATGCCAGACCCCCAGTGCAGCTTGAAATTTGGAAACGTGGCTGCAGCGTACATTAAAAGCTGTGGCTAAGAAAAGCAGTGCAGTGCAATTGATCTAAGCTGTGTGCAAAGGGAGGGCTTTGGGGAAATCAGAAGCTTCATTAAAGTTTCATATTGTATTTCTGTACACTTGCAGTTTCATCTTGTGTCTCTATTTACTTAAGGGCCCAAACTGGGCAAAGTTAGACTCACCTTGGGAGCTTGGATAAAAGCACATCAATGCAGTTGTCATGTGAGAGAAAATGTGTGTTTAAAGTATTATCGCAGTAGGATAATTTTGAACATGTAAGGCCAGCAGGGACAGTTTTTGTGTTCCAGCGGGATAAGTTTGTTCAACATTAGTTTTCTTTTCTTTTCTCCACAGCATGAGTAAAACATGTTTTTTTTAATGTTTTGATGACCTGAAGTCATTATGAAAAACTGTTCAGTATTTCAATATAAAGCCAAAACGTGCCATAATACATGTGCACAGTTCAAATCAGGAGACACAGTATGTGGACCTCTGGGTGACTGTACAGTGTTTGTTTGCAGTTATACGGTGCTCTTGAGAATCTACCTGTCTGTATCTGTCTGTGTCAATCTGTCACTTTCCACTTTCTCCACATTCAGCCACAGTGTCACAAAACAGATAGAATGACAGCAGATAGTCACACTCACTCGCTCTCTGACACACACACATACACTACCATGGCATTAGTCAACCAGATCTCCTCCTGTGCTGCAAATGAACTGTGAAAATCATACAGAAATCCTGCGCCAGTCATGCACAAACACACACGTATGCATGCACATATTCACAAATTCAAGTGTACAAAGGTGCACGCACTCATACTTGCTCTTTTGCCAGATCTCTTTCACACACACATGCACACGAGACAGAGCCAAGACAGGGAAGGCAGATATCTTTGATAGCTGCCCAGGTTTGGAGGCCTGTTGCTGGCAAAGCCTTTTAGAGAGATTGGTGGTACCTCACTGTCTTGTTTCCTGCTGGGCTTTTGTCCCAATCTGTGGGTTGTCGTTTTATAAATGAGGGTGTCCACGGGGAGATGAAAGGAATGGAAACAGGTGAGCACTTCACAGAGTGTAGATTTGAATCACTGCGAAAATCTCAAATAACAGATCTAGAGGAATACACAAGTACATATTTTACTTCTACTTTTAGTTTTTTTAAAACGCTGAATTATTTATCTGACACAAAGAATGACTGCTGCGCACATTCTGTTAATAAACATACAGTAGCGCTGAATAACAGCGCTGCATTGTGCCATCATGGGAGCAGAACACTGCCTTCATCCTTTAATTTAGCAGATTTCAAAGCAAGTATGTGCACACGTATCACATCAAATACAGTCAGAATACTTCAATAGAAAAAAAAAAAGTGAAGTTAAAGACATTCAGCAATTTTAAAAAATGCTTTGATTATTCTTACTTTTCGACACTAATGTGAACATATATTTTGATCAAACATCTGTGGTGCTCACATGATACTTTCAGTGTCATTCCCCTTCTGCCTCATGCTTCTTTTCCATGACATTCAGGCAACGTTTCTGCACACTGTATTGAGCTTTAAACCATGCAAGGTTATCACACGCTAAGAGTAGGTAAATTTTCCCTTGACTATGAGACTCACCTTTTATTTGAAAAAAAAAAAAAAAAAAGCTGTAGTCTCATGCAGTGGCTCGTGTGTTTGAAGCCACAAAATCACCTTAACAAGTTCATGTTGCCTCTGTGTGTTTATGTGCCAGTCTGTCCCAGAGCTCTAACCTTCAAACCACTAAAGTGCTCTGATGGCTATGCTGAGGCTACACACACTTTGATGTGGGTCCAGATGTGTGTGTGTGTGTGCGTGCGTGCACATGTGCCTGTGTGTAACTCTCATGTGACAGTTGTGCCCTTTTCGACAGCACATTCAAAAGCTTTTTTATCTGCACATTGTTTCTCTTAAATGTCTCAAACCAAAAATACAATAAATTCAAATACCTCCCTCCTTTCCCCCCATCACATGGGCCCTGCCACGCTCATATCTGACAGTGTAAAGGAACACTGCCATCTCACATCCTATAGCCTTCTTGATAAGTGTACAGCAGGTGAGATGGGTTGACACAGGAGAAAGGAAGTGAAGGAGAGGAGCAGAGAAAAGAGGAGGCGAGGAGAGAGGTAAAATGATAAAGGCAGGAAGAGGCAGGAAAAGGCTACCCTGGTGTTGGCTGAAATTGTTTCCATGATGTTTGAAGTCCGCAACATTCCAATTAGGCTGCAAAGAATCAGGATTACACACACGCAGACAATTCGGCCCCGTAAGAGATAGAGGCAAGGAGCGAGGAGGAGGGGATCGAGAGGGAGGGATGGTGACGAGGAGTGAAAATGGCAGTGAGTTTTGGGAGAGATGGCAGAAACCAGGGGAGAGCAGCCTCCATGCTTGTGACAGCAGCTGAAATCCTATCCACTGGAGGAAAGGGAGATGACACTCCCATGAAGGAAATGCACAGGGAAACGAGGCAAGTGGGGGAGAGAGATAAAAATGACAGAAAAAAATATATAAATGTACTGTGTGCGAGAGTCACAGCTAGAAAGGGAAATGGCAGAAACACACAGATTGTTTGGACATTTGTGCTTGTTAGAAGCGATGATCAATAGGCAACTGTTTGGACGCTTTTGGTCAGTGTGAGCTGCCAATTCAGCCAACAAACAGCACTTGTTTGCCCTTATTTACAGTTGTGTCCCAGTTACCAATTCCCATCCCTGCCACACATATTATTGCCAATGTTTTGCACAAAAAGGGGCGCCAGCATCAATGACAGCAAACTAAAGGTTATTTTAACTACACATACTCTGAAGAATCTGTGCTTTTTATTACAGCTTTGTATTTTCCTCGCGTTCCTCAGTAATATCCGAGAATTCATGTTTTTTTTTTTTTTTATCATTTGTTCCTTTGCAGACCTCGACACACCAGTGTTGACGGTGCACCAGACCATCAGCGATGTGCGTGGCAGTTACTACCAGGAGAAGACGGTGTTCCTGCGCTGCACTGTCAACTCCAACCCTCCTGCTCGATTCATCTGGAAACGTGGGAACATGCTCATTGAGCAGAGCAAGGACAACGGAGTGGACATCTACGAGCCGCTTTACACTCAGGTACACATTGAACTCGTACACAGCGCACACACGCGCGCTGCCAGGTGTGCAGTCGCTCCCTGTTTTTTTGCTCCTCTCTTCAAGAAGTGCCTCACAAAATCTCTCCCTGCTGAATTGTATTTTTCACAAATTTTATTCAAAATATTTCAGTCTCTTGTTTTTTCTTTTTTTGTTTTTATTCCTAATATTGGCACTATTTCCTACCTGGCACTTCAGGGTCACAATCAAATTTAACAATTAATAAGCGTATATGCAGACACCTACAGTAGGTAACTATTTGTTTGATATCTGGACTTTATTGCAGTCATATGATTGTTCATATGAATCATATGTTGTCATTTCTGTCAACAGTGACACAGTCAAACAAGCTTTCAGTCAGGTCGAAACTAGCTAGTCAGTCAGCCATTAGCCATAGTCAGTCAGTTAGTTACCCAGTCAGTTACAGTAAACAAATAACCAACAGTACCCCAGCCTGATCTCCCAGTCTGAGCACACAGGCACAATTGCTCCCTTTTTTCTCCACTTATCAAAGCATCAGTCAGCCACAAAGCAGATTCCCTGGAGTTCAATTATCCAGGCAGCAGAGCTCTTCCCAAGACTGCCTATAAGACTGTTAGCCCAGCACCTACTGTAGCAGACAGACAGTTATACAGTATCAAACAAATTCCTATTCCTGATCTGAAAAATCATCAGTGGTGTTGAAAGAGATGTGCGAGTGCTTCTGTGCGTCCGAGACGGCGCGTACGTCTATACTAGAAGCAAAGAGAAGATAGTAAGAGTTGTGTTGAGTTGAGTTGTGGTTTCATGAATTGGCAGGAAGATGAAAGGTGGATTTAGTCTTTATTATTGCAGTCGGATCAGTTTCATTTTCCTCATGGTCTCATGCGAAAGCCATTTGAAATTCATCATTCATTTTACTTCACATGCAGATCTGAGATGCTTTGGTAGATAATCAGGACATGTCAGACATTCGAGCGTGCATGTGTGCGTGTGTGTGTGCATGTATGTGTGTTCATCTCAGTGTGTCTTTGACTCTGTTAATTGTACTGCAGCTCATCAAAAATTGAAGTGACTTTTAATGGAAGATTACAACCCAGTTTAGAAAAGACTAAAATAAAAAGCTTTGAGCATTCTCATTCATATAATGTTACATACTATGCAATAAGAATGTGGTAACAACAGGTTTAAGTTTATTAAAAAAATAAAAATAAAACATAAAACACTATGTGGTAAAATATGTTATACTACTTCAACATGTCATCGTGTGTGTGTTTTGTCCCATCTAGGGTGAGACCAAGGTGCTGAAGCTGAAAAACCTAAGACCCAAGGACTTTGCTGATTACACCTGCCAGGTGTCTGTCCGCAATGTGTGTAACATTGAAGATAAGTCGGTCACCTTCAGGCTCACAAATGCCACCGGTAAGTTGTTTTTTTTTTTTTTTTTTGTGATTGTGTTTTGAGAACACACAACGGACCAACACACAGAAATGCTTGTGTGTGCTTGTGCCTTCACAAAGCCAACATCTTTCCCTCCACTATCAGTTCCCTGCAATGACGTTTTTGCGCTCTCTTTCTCTTCCTTTGATTCTCTCATCTCATCTGACTTTTCTCTGCATGCTTGCTGTGTCTTGGCGTCAGGAATCTCTTGCAGTCTGTCTCTTTTTCTCATTGTTAAAATGTCTCCCATCTTTACTCGTGCGGAAAATAGCGTTCCCCTTTCATTGTCTCCTTTTCTCACTTTCTTCACTGCTTCTCTCTCTCACTGTCTTTCTGTTTCTTCCCTTGTTCTTTTCCCATGTGTTTTTCCTCTGCCCTTTGACTTTCCGCTCAAATTTGCTCCCGCTCTCTCTCTTCTCGCCTGCCTCCCAGCGTGCCATATTGTCTATCTGTCTTGTTTTTCTGTTGCCGAGAGCTCATCTCGGGGCCGTCAGCTGTAATTCAGTTGTCACACTCCTTGTTATCTCCAATTCACTCTACACCTCTCTGTCCATCTCCACGCCACCGCCTGGTGACTCCTTTACTTACGACAACATTGTTGTCATTGACAACCCTGTCAGGTTTGTTACGGTCAGACTGATACAACACAAGGGAAAGCCCCAATGCTCCTGCAGTATTTTTGGATTTTACAATGTTTCTTTTCTCTCTTTCTCTGCCTCTCTTCTTGCCTCATTTCCTAAATGCCAGCTCATATATCTTTCTAGACAATTAAAATCTTTATAGTGTTCTTTTAAAAAATCATTGTCAGGTATATTTAATTCATTTCAGTTGTGATCATTTGGATGGCCCTTGTTGTCTAATTTAATGAAACATTACTTCCTATAAAGCTACAGCATGACCTGAATGAGAGTACTACATTTGTTTTCTGCATGCTGAAGAGCTGTTTGAGGACTGCTCAGGGCTTCTTGTCTTAATCCTGTCATTCTCATGGTCAGTAGGTCTGTATATATATGCACAGAAAATGTGTAAACTGTGAGGTTGTAATGGTTGCTTTAGCTGAAGGCTACAGGTCAGAGAAGCAGCTTGGGGCAAAACATAGCTGTTTTTCAAAATATATAAATCTCACAACTAGTTTTGAAAGTAAGCGATTAATGTTCCCTTGACACTGATGTGCTCTTGAGCAAGGCAGTAAACTCCACCTGTTAAAGACAGTTGATGTTCTATGCAGTTCAGGTCCCATAACTCTGTGAATGTGATGCAGAAAAAGATAGCAACTACAGCAAAGAGGCTGATCCATACTAATATCCAGCAATGTCATTTTTTTAGGTTTTTATATCATCCTGTAGCTTCACATTAGTGTTCCATATTCAAATCTGAAAATTCAAATTTTGGTCGAAGTACATATGTTTTAGCTTGCCATTTTCCCAAGCGCTTCTAAAAACTTTCCCATGTGACCTGACGTAGATTTCTGCATGATGATGTTTGCTACATATAAACTGATATAAACCCTCTAGCCCGCCTAACCAGTAGCTACAGAGACGGACTGAGCACTCACTGTTGTTGCTGCTGCTCAAAGTTTAAAACATAAACTCTGAGCTCTCCTCCCACCAGTAAACGGCTCCGGATCAGAGCAGAATCCAGTGTGACTCGCGGGTGTTATACGTCCTGAAGCTCCCGGCTCTCTCCATCAGAGCTCCCAGCACTCAGCAGCTGTCCCTCCGCTCCGTCCAGTGCATTTATAAACATCTCACACACTCAGACTCAGCGCTGCGACATGGCTTATATCTGGACAATTTTTCGTGCTCTAGCATACAGTAAGCGAGTATGTTAGAAAGACACTGTCAGCGAACTGCATGTGTGTGTGTGTTTAAAATGTAGAATATGTACAGCATTAGTGTTTGGTGTCTAGACTCTGACCTTGTCGCTCCCCACAAAGAAACACTGATCTAACACAGCAGGGAGTGGGGAGCGATGATACTAACCTACCCTCTAGGGGAAGCTAGACTCAGAGTCTACAGGTGGATGCCGGGGTGGAGGTGGGACTTTGAAATGCTATATAAACAGCAGCAGCAGCTGCAGCAAATGGCAGCAAGCAAGCATGTGAGCAGTGTGGCAGCAGGTATGCAGCAAAGTGTGAGCAGAGCACTGACAGCTTATATACGCCGCCATGATAATAGGTGAGGGGAGTATGGCATGTGAGTGGAGCGGCAGCTCGAGAATGCCTGCCTGAACTAGCTCGCAGGCATCACATTCCTTCTCCCATGAAAGAATGTATGCTGAAATGTATGACCGCACTAGCAAAAAATAAAAGAAAATCTCAAATGATGCATTATCTTGTTAACTGCATCATTCATAATGTTACCTCAGTGTGACATCCTAGTCACACATTAAAGATTAAAGAGACATTTCTTCTTTGCTGCATTTTTATGACGGCCACTTTTGATTTTATTGATTTTTGATTTCTGACTTTGTACTGAAGGAGAGGTTATCGATAGAGCAATGCGACCTCTTTCAGATAAGAGATAAAGTTTCCCAATAGTCCTCTAAAGTAAGCTGAAGGTAGGGAAGATAAAAAAAAAAAAGTCAGAGAGCAAACTCTGTGATGAAGTGAGGAGAGGAAAGAGAGTTAGGCATCTATGTGAAAGAAGAAAGAAGCGGTTACAGACAGACAGCAGGAAATGAAAGACTGAGAGTGAATCAGACAGAAAATGAGAGACAAGGCCTGCTGAAATGTGGAAAACAGAGTAAGTGATTAATTGCGTGCGACAAAAAAAGAATTTTAAAACAAGAAAGGAGGCTAAAACATCGGTGAACTTTAAATCCTAATGCAGATTAAGGGTGACTAACTGTGTCATGGTGAATAAACAGTATATATTCTTAATAATACTCAAAGATGTGGAGCATCCAGCAGTGACGTCCCTCCTGCAAGTGAGCATTAGCTGTAACTTATCTCAAATTTAAAACAAGGTTTTGTAAAACGGTGTTTTTCAAAATGAACAGAAAACAAACTGGACTTAATGCTGCTGCTGTATGTAATTGGTGGTCTTCACTCTCATTCCCTCTGTCTTTCTCTCCTCTTCTCTTGGACTTCTGTGGCTGAGATCAATTGTATCCCCCTGGCTCAGTCAACACACACTCACACAAGCACACACAGAAACAGATACACAGCAACCACAACAATAAGTGTCCGTCTGGTGCTGGCACAAGTGCTCAGAGACTTGCCAAAACAGCCAATCTGTCTGGACCTCACAGCCTCACAGAGTGACAGAAAACACACTGCTTGGTGTGTGTGTGTGTGTGTGTGTGTATGTGCTTCTGTCTCCACTGCCTAATATGCTCCCCTGAGCTCAGCTACCTGATGGGATAAACAGACAGATGATGGAGTAAATGATGGAGGGAGTCACGTTTAGGAGGGAATACTATGTATTGTTTTTTTACAGTCTTGCTCCACTGCAAGTTACTAACTGCGTTAACATGCTTCTTCAAACTATACATCCATTTCACTACATTTACATGTTTCCACCAAAATGCAGCACTGGCATCAATACAGATAAAGACACCTTCAAAAAACTTTAGACACTCTTACTGAAATCAAACACAGCTACACACTGACCACAACCTAACACACACTTACTGTCATGGTATACTGCCATCAAACCACATACACACCTCCAGTCCCATTGTCATAATGTGTATGCAGTAACTTTTTGGTGGATACACACTTGCAGCCAGCAGCATTTGTGTTTTGAAACTTAAAAATATGAATGGATGTAGAATAGAATACTGTGGCAAACAAGAAAAAATGGAAGGAAAAAGCAGAAATACTCTACTACATAGTTTCCCTATTGCAGGCCTAAACCTGCAGCTGGTTTTTCAAACTTTTTCTTGCTAACATTCATCTGTAAATGCAGATAAAGGATTCAAACAACTTCAATTTTATTCTTAGAGTAATGATATATTCATGGTTAGCTAGTTTGTTAGCAGTGAGCCTGAACACATTTCAGCCACAACACACTCTGAGACAATAAACAGATAAAGAGACAAAGAGGGAATTAAGTTATACAGGGTCATGAAATAAATAACAAACAAATAACAATGCTTTTCATACAGGTGCAAACACAATGATGTTATCTCAGAAAATCACATCTCTAGACTCAGATCTCCAAGAAAAAACACTGACATGACAAGTGTGACCAACAGGGAAACACTGAAAAACAGTAAATTACAAAAGAGATCGTGAACAAAGAAAATTTAAAAAAGATACATAGATGGCAACGAGAGGGAGAGAAATAAACAGATGGACATAGAGACAGAGATAGAGTGATTGTAAAAGAGGAGAACAAACATTGAGTTGTTGCTTTGTTTTTATCCTCTACAATATTTATCTAACGAGCGTATTTTGTTATTCCCCGCTGAGCTCCCTTTTGTCCTTGCGGCGTCAGTCACTGCTTAGATTAGATTCATCCAACTAGGTCATGCCATCACCGCTGATTCACCGTGCTGGGACAAGGGGATTGATTGATTTTTATATCATAATCCCAGCTTGGGATTTGAGTACGGGGCTTGTGCCCTCCACTTACTGACGGCAGCAGCCAAATCCTCTTCCCCTGCCTCTCATAAAAAGAACATGGGGGCAATGCTCCCGGGGCTTGTCATGTTATTTAAAGTGGTGAAGTACAGGGGGTAATGGAATAAGACCAGGACGTGTAGAGCGATGGAACAAAACATTAGGTTGAATTACATTGATTTCCATTATATCTGAAATTTGACTTTGGAATTTCCCACATTTTACTTGTCAAAAACAAAAAAACATCTATACCATAACACACACCGGCTAAAGTATCTTGAGAATAATTAAACTACAGAGAATGCAGTCGCAGTTCAATGAAATAAATCTCAGAAAATAAAAACAAATTATTCAGTAATGAGTCAATAATTAACATGCCTCACAAGAGATGAATTCCTGCACGCTGAGCATATTAGATGATACTTTTTCATTTTACTAAAAGACAAAAATTCAGGGCAATTTCTTTCACTAGGTTCATTTGAAGCTAAAAACTACAATAAGGTACATCATTAATCTGGCCCAAAATCTGAACAATACATTTGTATGCATAATCACTGTACTACTAAATGAGTTTACCGAAGAAGAGCTCATCCACATAAAAAAAGACAAAAAAGGAAGATATGCACAACTGGCTTTTCATAACTACCACATTGCAAGCAGTTGTTGGATTAGTGAAACGATTTACAGGTAATATTCATCAGAGACAGTCAGACAGTTTCTAAGTGCTTGTACTTGTTCATTATGGTGCACAGAGTGTCAGACTAAGTGATATTTTGGAAATGCAATGATCCTGCTGTTATAAATGAAACAAAATGCTACAAAAAAAAATGTCCATTCCTGAATAATATAGATAACAGGTATGCTGGATAAAATACACATAAACAAACAGACGCTCACGCCTGCACAGAGATTTAAAGCTGTTGACAAAATTTGAGCAGACAGAGTTAGCCAGTAAATCTGAACGATGGGAGAGTTGATTCAGTCCTTTATGGATTACTGTAACTCTTACTGCAGTGCACCTTCCCAATAGTATGACACTTGTACAAGTGTGTAATATACTGTATATGATTAGATCAATAGGTGGCAAATCCTATTGCGTATGAATTCCCCCTTGAAAAGTTGAGGATCAATGGGCAATCTACAATAATCCTTACTGTAAAACCTGTGCAGTAGGACATTGCATGGCATCTGTGCAGTCAGTTTTATGTAAGGCTATAATCCTTGTATGAGAGCGGTTATGTGAAAGAGAGAGATAATCTGAAAGAGTGAAAAGAGAGCGACAGAGAGAAAGACACGTCCCTTCTAGCTGTAAAGCTTTGAAACTGCCAACTGTTTATCCAATACAAAACTTTGCTGAACTTATTTCTATACACAAGTAGTTATTTAACCAAGAGAACATATGTGTTTTGGCTGTATGGTCACAGGTTAAAGGCCTCCCACAGGAATTACTACACTGTTCAGTTCCTGAACTTCTCAGACATTTCTTCAGCAGTCCGTATATCCCCACCCTGATCCCCTGACTGGACTGGATTCCAGCCACACCACTGACAAGAATCAATTTGCTTGTAAGGCTGCTTTGATCATTTTTTTTGTGAAGTCATTGGAAGGGGCTTTAAGAATCTCAGAATTTCAGTCCTGTGCCCTCTGTGTTTGACCTTTCCTGTTTTAAAACGTACCGCTTTAATTATCCAAGGACGTTTGAGTGAGCGCGCAGCTTCTTTTCAGCAGTGCCCTGCTTCACATTCACAGAATTATACACATTTACAACAGGATTCTATTGTTGGCCACTGAGTTGTTTCACTGGACCACATTTTCCAATCAGGTTTTTGGATTTACCGAAAATTGGCAACATTCTGGTCACAACCTGCATCTTTAAAATCTGAATGAAGTCCTGTTCTGGCTTCAGATTATCTATTATACTGTGTTCAGACTGACAACTTTAACGCAGGTGTGTGCAGCTTCCGTGGTCAATGTAGCGGCTTCAGTTGATTGTAATGGACGCGCTCCGCTTCGGCAGACGTGTTACAAATCACTGTTGAAAAATGATGAATAGAAAAGTGTTTTGGCTTTTATTTCAAGGTGAAATTAACATCAGATCAGTGTCTTTAATTGTCTGTATTCTCAAGCCAGTTGAACATAAACTACATATCGTTGCTAAATTAACTCATCCATAGCATACAGTCATTGCCAGAATATTGGGTTGAGCCCAGTGCAGTGCCCTTGTAATACTTTGGGATTGATCTCCTCGTCTTACTTCAAGGTATTACGTCTGTGCTGTGGCCACTATAAAGGTAATACCACCAAGCTTCCATTTTCCGAATTACACCTGGAACATTTCCTCCTATTGGCACAGAGGATCAAACCTTTGAACAGCAACTTTCTGGTTATTAGTCGGCCTTCTGACCTCTAGGCCAACCTGCCATCCTGTCAGTTTTTTGACTGACATATTGTATTGGCAACAACTACTATTGGCACGAAACACAAACTTGCCTGCAACACAGATCATTATGCTGTAGCTGTCTCATACATCTTTATCTCTGCTATATTTGTAGCTAATTACCCCTAATAACCCCTCTGCCTTTACCTCATGGATGAATTAAGTCTGACACACATAACACAGTATAATAGAGAGAGAGGAAGCCACAGAGAGAAAATTCAGTGAACAAAAAAAAAAAAAAAATGCAGAAAGAAGGCATAATGAGAACTAGGTATAGAGACAGAGACAGGAGAAGGTAAAAAGACAGACATTAAAGATACAGAGGTAACAAGCTGACAGAGAGAAAAGGGAGTGAGAAAGTGAAAAAGTGTAAGCGTGGAAGAGGGAGGCATTTGTTACCTGGTTGTAAACTGCTGTGCTGCACATAAATCCCATTACTTTAGGAAGAGCGCTGGCTGATCCCACCGTTACCGTCACCCACGCATCCCCAGGAAATTGAAGCTATAATTCTCAAATCCTCAGTTCCTCCCCTCCCCTTGCTTCATTTTTAGTGTTCCCTCTTTTTTTTTCTCCTAGACTTTCTCTTCACCATACCCTTTCTTGTTCTTGGAATTACATGTTTAATTTGTTAAGTTGTTTATTTATTAAATAATTATTTGTTGGGCAAATTAGTATCTATATATATATATAAGATATGAAGCATATGATATGATATATATGCATGTGGTGAGCATTCATGTGTGGCGGACGGAGTGTGTAATGGAGACAAAACTAGGGGGATAATTGGATCCGAGAGTCCATGCACTTGAACTTGTGAAGAAAGACATTTTTAAGAAACTCTGCCCACAGGTGTTTGTTTTAAATGTGCTTCTTCTTATGTGGTGTGAGATTGGTTTGGGCAGCTTGAGAGCGTGAGACACAGTCGTGGGACACCTGAAAGTCAGTGTCCCACGCCCAAAAGTGTGAGAGGTGGCAACTATGATAAATGTCCTCTTCATCCTCTTATTCTTCTTCAAACTGAATGTCCCAAGCCAAAGGCGTTTGCTACCCTCTGTATGTGGGGAGGAGGCAAAATAGGATTTTAGATGAGAGCGTAAATTAAGTAATTTGTGTAGACAAATTATTGAATTGAGAGTCTGTATTATTAAATTGAGCCCACAAAATATTTTCTTTTTTCTCCATGACACCAGACAATACACTTACCATTGTGAAAAATGCCTTTGAGAACTTACTGACTTTATTCTTGTAGGGCCATGGGGGAATTGATTACTTTAACATACATTAGATTAGGCAGAAGGCAAGATAAGACCTTTAACAGGTCCATCACAAGGCTAAAACAAATAGACACACACTAACATTTACCTATAGTCAATCTCAAAA
Source organism: Scomberomorus guttatus (assembly GCA_038419695.1). NCBI lineage: Eukaryota > Metazoa > Chordata > Actinopteri > Scombriformes > Scombridae > Scomberomorus > Scomberomorus guttatus. The sequence goes on from CM076445.1 coordinate 15,095,719, forward strand.
CTACCTGACTTGTGTGGTTTTCAAATATAATACAGTTCACTCCACATGAGCAGGATATAGACTCTCTTTGATTTATTGGGTCTGAAAACGAACAATATAATCAACTATGACAACATACACAATTTATCCCCAATTATCTCCATACTTTATTTCATGGTAACTGTATTTAACAAACAGACAAATTACCAAGCAAAACCGTTTCCATGGAGGCTAGTTTAATACTTGGAAAGCTTTTCAGGCCCAGAGGGGTTTACTCTCCCAGTGTTGTGATTTGATACAATGGGAGTGGACAGTGCTATTTATGTGCTGATTGCAGTTGTTACACCAGCGAAATTTCTTGTCAGCTTGAGAGCCATCACTAGTGAAGTTAGCTAAAGAGATATCCCATTAGTGTATGTGTTTTTGCATGCACATTTTTGTCACCCATTTAGGAGAGTACAAGCATGTCTGCGTGTGTGCACGGCTTTGTGCGCGTTCTTGAATTCGTGGAAACATGCATCTGTAAACTAGTTTGTTGAGCCTCTGTGCACCTCTTTCATTACGGTGATTGCAATCTGTTAAAAAAGAGATTAGATGAGAGGATGTACTGCGTAAAGTCTATTAGAGGAATGAATTGCTTCCTGTACTCTGTGGAGTCAGCCTCTCACTGAGGATTAACTCTCTCTCAGGTTGATAAAAGCCTGGATTCTCCTCCTCCTTGTCCTCTAGAGCCCATTTAAAGGACCCAGTCTGGAGTATACTCCTTCAAAATGCTCAAAAATAAAACCCCTTCCACTCCCTGAGGACGCTGGCATCCTCAGCTGACATTACTGCCTTTCAGAAACTGCAGCGGGTTCAGTGAAGCTACAGTGAAGATACCTGTATCATATGAAATTAAACGACCTAAGGCATCCATTGGTACCAACCATGTCATGCTAGCTTGTCGGGAAGGGGGCTAAATAACGCTCCAAAGTTAGCCTAAATTTTGACGAGGGAAAAACTGGCATAGTCATTTTCAAAGGGGTGCCTTGACCTCTCACCTCAAGATATCTGAATAAAAATGGGTTCTATGGGTACCCACAAGTCTCCCCTTTACAAACATGCCCACTTTATGCTAATCCCATGCGGTTTTTGGCAAAAAACATGCAGTTTTTTGCATGCAGTATAAATTAATGTTATTTTTGCCTATTCTAAAAATGGTGTATTTGTGTATTTCTGCACACCGGGGTCCCTAAACAGTCGTGGAATTGCATAAATTGGAAATGACTGGAAAGCTGAGACTCTTGTGGATTCAATGAGTCCAATTGTATTCATGTGTGATGATGTTAGTCCCCATAGTAGCTAAAGAGATTCATTGTAGTGAGACCATTTTTTGAAACTTGACCTCACTGTATAAAATTACCTAGTGTGACCTCTAGGATAATCACAGCCTCATGAAACTTTACAACCACAAACTAAAGACCGCAGGCATTCAGATGATGGCTTTCCTAGCTACATTGCCAATAAGGCTGTTTCTGATGTTCTGTATGTTAATTTACAGAGCAGAAGTGCTTGAAAAATGCAATTCTTACAGAAATAATAAAGGTATACCTACATGCTTGACACAACAAGATTTTTAAAAATCTTGTATTAATCTGAGGTAGGTTCACCCTGTTCTTCAGTGACACATAGTCACATCTGGAAGCTGCCCAGTACTGTATATCCACAGTCTGATCTGTTGGCCACTGAGCCACTTTAGTATAGAGATATGTCTTGCTCAAGGGAACCTCAATGGTTAAAATGCAGTAATGCACTTTAACATTTTTTGGACGTTTAGTTAGCCTGATCACAATTTTACAGCTAATATGAAAACAACAAAATTTATAACATTCATAAATCAACACTCAAAAATTATCACATTGAGTAAAAGTGACTTGATCATCTATTAAAAGTGAGCCTCATGTGTTCTGATATACTGCATCATACATGCATATGATCCCGATAGGTTCTGCATTAGTTATGGGTTATATAAACATGAGTTGTATACTCTTATACAACATTCAATGATACATTGATCCCTAATGAGAACTAGGAAATTTGCATTTCCTGAAGAAAGTGCGTGTGATTGCTGTAGCTGCTGCTTCTGTAGCAATCACACAATAATAAAAATCATAGAAACGTTGAAAAGACATTGATACAAATGCTCACTTTTACACATGTTCCTGTTTAATTTAAAGTATAAATGTGCAAACACATCAATGTATTTGACCAAACTGATAGTCGCAAATGTCTCTAGATCATCTCACGCTCACGCCTGTTTTTGAGAAGATCACCAACATGGGACACTGTAAACACCTGTAAACTGCCTCCCTATGTGCTGACCACAGGAGCACTCGCACAATATCAGACTCAAAACCTGTCAGACAACTTGAATTATTACTGTGTCACAGGCTCACTTTGAATTTTGCATGTCAAGAGTCGGTTTACAATATTATCAAAGCGCTTTTATTTTCCTAGGCATCATATCAAAAGAACTGCTAATGGTAGAAAGAAGTGACTGGTTCAGATGACAGACAGCACATGTTGCTGCCGATAATTCTTTACTCAGGTTACTGTAGGTTCACCTCGTTTCTGCCTCTGAGGTTGGATTTGTTTATTTTCTTCAAGCATCTAAACCTATTAAACAGTGTAAGACTCTTTCATCTCTCTTCATCCATTGAATTGGCAAATAAAAAAAGGTGTTTACCCCTGTAGCTCCAACTCTTTGCTGTGTATGTGTTTTTGGTGTGTCTTTAGTTTTTGTGCCAGAAGAGGGATATTTTCTAAATAAGAAGCATACTGTATAATAAATTAATATATGCAATAATTGGGAGAGAATTGTGCAACCAGTTCAGTTACCGAGATTTATTCTAAAACCAAAAACACCCTGCAAACATTTCCATAACAGAATAATGTGACACAATACACAACAATACAGAGTTATTACCTGCTGCATGATGTCTTACAGTGTTGTTTTAGGAATATAAAAGTAATTTTCCCTTGTGTCATGGCAGCTTAATGAAAAAATATATACATAATTCAAAGAGGCAGGTTGAGTGAGCACATTTCAAACTAAATACAATGACCTTGTTTTTCTTCTTTGTGTGCTGCTATAACTTTGCCAAATGGTTACAGAGTTATACACACATCCACAAAGTCACACCACAGAGCTCTACAGTACAACCACAAATTAGTAACTCGTGACTAGTGAACCAGCTCTGGTGGAGAAACTGGGGCCTTGCTGCTGTGCCCCAGGGTGTTTTCACTGTAGTTGATGAAGGCGGGAACCTGTCTATTTCACTTCACAAAAAAGAATTTTGCAGCCACTCAAGGGATTGAAACAGGTGACACTTTGGTCACAAGCTCATTTCTCTCAACGTTACACTCCTGTCACCCAATTTACACCCTGTGGCAAGATATGCAAAAACCTATTGCAAGATGTTGCAGATAGGAAAAGTGAACTAGAAAGTATAGCTACACATAGGGTTTTCACTATCATTTGGCTATAGGGAAGCCAGGGCTTTGCTCAATAAACATAGTGCAATACACTTTTATTTGCCAGAATTATTAGGGCAAGACCATCGGTCATTGGTTGTTTTGCATAAACCACAATTCCAAGCGGCAGTTCCTCCACCCCTGGCTGCGGGGTGAAAACTGCCAAATTGATAGGCTGATTGATGTGAAAAGCTGAGCGCCTCTTAGGAAGAAATGAGGAGTTGGGCCACATGGTAACCCAAGACCCATCAGAATTCCAATGCAAATAGTTCCTGGCAATGGACAGGGCATGAAGCTCACCAACTTGCTTTGCAGATGCAACAGCGAAGAGAAATGCAGTCTTACCAGTCAGCCATCTGAGGTTAACCTGTTCCAGGGGCTCAAATGGAGGGGAATACAAAGATTCTAGGATGACAGGCAAGTAGGGAGAGCACCTTTCACAGCTGAAATACACCAGGCATGGACGCGATGTGTCACATGGGTGCATGCAGCTTCTGTGGTCAGTGTAGCAGCTTCAGTTGATTATAATGGAAGCGCTCTGCTGCGGCCATGCTGCGACAGACGTGTTGCGCCATGTCCATGCCACATGTAATTTGGCTATCAGAAAATGGCTCACCAGAGGATGTGACCCCACAGTTCAACTGTCCACCAAAATGTGTCAAGCCAAGACAGCAGCAACATACACCTTAATGGTAGAGAGAATCCCTTATCCAGCAACATCTGTAAGTATTTGAGGAATATAGGCACAGAGCAATGCTCCGGGTTCCATGTGTTGATCCCTGCACCAACTGGAAAAGAGTTTCCACCTGTTGGCATACAGCGCCTTAGTAGAGGACGCACAAGCATTGTGGACAAGTGGAGACTGAACTCGATAGTGGTTCAGATGATGTGGGAGAGGTACAGCAGAGCGGACGTCGACCTGTTTGCTTCGGAAACATCGACACACTGTCCACTGTGGTTCTCCCTCTTGGAACCAACCAGTCAATTGGGGCAGGACACACTGGCACACCCCTGGCCAGACTGCCTCCTGTATGCCTTCCCTCCACTTCCACTACTCATGCTGACACTTCATAGAATAAACAGATGCAACCATACAGTGCTGATGGTGGCTCCATACTGGCCTGGGAGGATATGGTTTCCTGTGATCCGTCGGTTTCTTGATGGAGTGCCTTGGCCTCTTCCGCTGAGACAGGATCTTCTGTCACAGTTGGGGGGGACACATTTGGCATCCTCACCCGGATCTCCTTCAGCGGCCCCTGAAGGGCCGGACTCGCTACTGAGCTGCAATCAGGCTTTGGACCAGACTGTAATCAATGCTTGTGCATCCTCTACTAGGGCGCTGTATTCCAACAGGTGGAACTCTTTTCCAGTTGAGCGTTGCTCTTTGCCTATATTGCTCAAATACTTCCAGATAATATCAGATAATATGGATATTAAATGCAATGAAGTTAGTTAATTTAGTGTTCAGTTGTTTAGTTGTTATATAGTGTCATTCATTTATAGTTGTAGATAATTACTGATGGGGGTGGGTTTAATCATGAACATAGAAGTCAAAGCAGATAATTACTGGTAACAATTTGGTTTGGTGTGAACATTAACATATGCATTGTGAGACTCCAAGATCAAAAAATTGACTGCATGGGCCATTTGTTGTCAGCACATTCAGGCATATCTCTCATGAACTGGTAAAGTTACACTGTGAAAGTGAACAAATATATGAAAATATGTATGGAAAGGAACAAAATATACTGTATGTCCTGTCATATAGTCACACTGCACACAAGCTCAAGTTATTTTAGTACAACAGCTAGCTGGTTTGCTTGACAAGCGCACTAATTTGCATTTTCATTTGTATGACCAATTAAGGGCTGTAAAATACATTATATGAACCTGTTTACACTTCATAACAGCTTCACCACACAAAGCTAGCATGTTCACACAGAGGACATATTCATTTGAATATATCTCACCTCAGTTGTTTAGAGCATGGAGCTAAACAACCCAACTTGGGCACTTGTCTCTGAACGCTTCTGTTACACAGCTACAAGCAGCACTTACCTACTGAGAGAGGGCACCCGTGAGCCACTAAACTAAACTAAAAGGGAATAACACACTATACAGACTCTGTTACATAGATCATATCAGATGAGGAAACAAGCTTAGAATAGAATCTGTGCACCGTATTTCATTAACAAAATGAAAAAAATGTGTACACAGACAGGTTAGGCCTGTGACAACAACAGCTGAATTGGTACAAGGAAGCAATCAGGTAGTATACCTGGTATTTATTAACTGTTGTTTCCTGAGTGACCACTTTTATATTTTAATATCTTTTGGTTTATGAGTATCCAACTACGAAAATAATCTCAGCATTTCATTTTCACTTTCCATTTGGTAATTTGTGCATATAGTACACACTGTATGAGCCCATGGAGTCATCACTGTGTGTGTGTAGATGCTGGTTTTACTGTCAGTGTGGGTGTGTTTATTTCTTCCCTCCCTCCGAACCTTCTCTTAGATTATTAATATCTTTTTCTCTCTGTGCCCTTTTCCCCTTTCCTGATTCAGCTCTGTCTTTTATTCTCCCCATCCTTGTCAGTTTTTGGCACTGTGTATGTGTGTGCCCCTCGCTCCCACTGCTATGCCCTTTTTTGTATTTTAAAACTGCTGGGGTCCAATCAATCTCTGTCTGGCAACATGTTTTTTTTTCCCCTCTGCAGTTGCATTTTGGGTCATCCTGTACTTTTCCTGTTAGGTCAGTCATAGGAAATGGACACAGTGGCTTGGGGAAGATATGGGTGATGACAGCCAGGAAACAAGGACATGAATTACCTTTGGTTTAGTGATTAGTGTGTACTGAGAAAAGGCTGGAAATTAAAACACCCTCACATGAATGACAGGCACACACATACATTACACACACACACCCACAGACACTCAGTGAGAAACAAATACACCCAGGCACATATTTATACACATCATATTTGCAGCCAGAACAAAATTATAAACGTCTGCTGTGCACTGATTTGGTTGGAGGTTAGGCTGCCTGTGTGTGTTGGGGTTTACACACTGAAGTGGTGACCCTCCGTAGACAACTGAATCTCAATCTCAACTGAAATATCCATACGTAGTTCTGAATATTTAGGTGTTCAATGTTGCTCAAGATGCTTGAAGTACCACAATCTCCCTCCTTTTTACTTTCCATTAATGTAAATCCATTTAACTTGCTGATAAAATAGAGAACCAGTAGCTGTGGTACTTTTATAAAATTTTCTAGCAAAGTGCAGGCTCTCATATTCAATAAGTTCATGCAAAAAGTCTGTTTCCTTTGTAGGATTGTGTGTACATCCAAACACTTTTATATGCACACATTTAGAGGTATTAAAACACACACACAGACACACACACACATTATCATTACACATATTCCCATTCTCCCTTTTAAGTAATGTCATCACTTCCATGCAAAAATCATGTAACCATCATGCAACCTCACTGGGAAACATCAAGACTTTATTACATGTAGGTTTCAACAGCTGTAACCAGCAGTCCTGTAAAACAACTGCAAAGCATGCAAGAAAAACAGCTGAGTTCTGTTCCATGTAAACAGAGAAAGTGATTTGTGATTTGTAACCCTCTCTTCTCTCTTCCTCCCCTGTGTCTGCCCCCAGCTCCTCCAATGATCCGGTTGTCAGTCAACGACACGGTGGTGGTGGATCCTGGGCAGGATGTGCTCATAACCTGTGAGGTGACCGCAGGTTTCCCCCTCCCCACAGTGACATGGTCGCGATACCCAGGCCCCCTTCCCCTCAGCGCCCAAGTTCGTGGGGCCACTCTCATCCTGCGGGCCGTCACACCGGCGGACGCAGGTTTCTACAACTGCACGGCGGTCAACAATGTGGGCAACCCTGCTCGCAAGAACGTCAATCTCATTGTCAGGAGTAAGTAACACTCATGTATGTTTGTTGCAACATGACAGATGGGAGATTTTGAGGTACAGAGCATATAGGTGTGTGTGGTTTGGGTGCAAAATGCTTGGTCCAAACTTGACGTAATTTATGCTGTGTTCACCTGGCAAAAAAATTAAGGTCCTCACTTAATAGCTTCGAAGCTGGAAATGGTGTGTGCAACAATTTATTTATTTATTTTGTAGTCATTTCTTTTTTTTTCTTTCTGGAAAACAGTAGCTCAACAGAAATGTGTAAAATTGCTAAATGTGTAAATTTCTAAATTTCCTATTATTATACTATTGGTTTAATATATAAAAATATATATAATATATTGGTTTAAACATACTGTATTTTTTATTTAAATCTCCTCAGTCCTGTTTCAATCAACTGCTCGAAGCATAAATTATTTTTAAATGAAAAAAAGTTTTTCTATTCCTTGTCAGCTTTATGAGTTGACTGTAATGTGTGATTTGTGCTATTGTAGAGTGTGTTTCTGTGTGAATGTGTGTGTGTATGTGTGTGGTGTGTGACACGCGAGCAGTTGATCCTCGATCATTACAGAGAGCTGATGTGAATCATGTCAGAATAGGCGGGTTAAGTATCGCTCTTTTTCTAATTCCCCTGCCGTTAAAACAGAATCCTTCCATTCTCCCTCCCCTCCGGCTATTTTTAGCCCCTTTAATCATCTTTATTCACTCCAATTAGTTAGACTGGAGTGGAAGCAATTAGCGGCAGTCTCTTCTGTTAGTTAACACTGTAGAGAGCGTATGCTGGATGGGTTTCTCCTGTTAGCTTAATGGGCCTGAACGCATCGTCACACCAGCACAGGTGACAAGACGGCAGATGAGACACACACACACACACACATTCAGTGAGTGCAGACAGACAGACGTTCGTAGGTACGTAAGTGAGACAGCTGCACACACACACACACACACATTAGACTCACAGCATTGTCTCCACACTAACCAGGTAAAGTTGCAGGATCATGTTAACCATATGGTCACTGCTTCATATCCATGGCTCCACCCAAGCCGCTTGTTAACAAGCTCGAAAGGAGTTTAAATCAAGCTCTCCTCTCCTCCTCACCGCCTGTCTCTCCCCTTAGTAGGGAAACAGAAAGCTGTTTTGTATTCAACATGGAAATCTGTTGGGGAAACGCAGCCTTTGAAACTGAAAATTAAATGTGACAGTGTGAGAGTTACTCTTTGTCCTTGATTTTGTTTCCCCCCTCCTCCTTATCCCCCTGTTATTTTATTCTGTATTTTTTTTCTCTCCCTCCTTCACAATTTGCTTCTTCCTCTCTCACTCTTTCTTTCTTCTTCAATTTCCTTTTTCCTTTGGTTTCTTTTTGTCATGCTGCCTCCTCCGTATGCCTCACACACTTTGTCCCACACTCATCTGCCGTTCTGTATTAACAATCTTCCCCCTCCTCAATCCACTTTTCTCTTTTTTAATTGCTTTTTTACTCTCTCCTTATCCCTCACCCGCACTACTATATCAATTCATTCTTTTTTGATTTAATTCTTACGCTTATTTTCCATCTCTTTTGTTGAATTTACATTTTTATTTAACTTCAACTAACTTTATTGGCATGACATACATAAATATTTGCTTTCAAAGTAGAATTATAAAATCAAACAAAGGTTATACAGCAGGTAAGAGATAAATATAACTGAGATGAAGTGTCGGTATGTAGAAAATATCCCCCCAAAAATTGTGTTTTTCTTTACAAACGCATTTTGCTCAATTCTAAGACATAAATTTTAAAATATCCTTCCCCCATTCACCATTTTAAGACTTCACCACAGCCAACTTCTCACCCTGTACCATCTATTTAACCCGCTCTTCTCTCTTCCTGTCCCCGCCACCACCACACACAGCGATGAGCAACCTGACCTTCCAAATTACACCAGACTCCAACAAGGACAGCGAGACCATCCAAATGGGTCGGGACCTCAAGCTGTCCTGCCACGTCGATGCCACCCCACAGGACAAGGTCAACTACACATGGTACAAGAACGGCGCACCTGTCTTCAACTCAGAGAGTCTGATCTTGCTGCGCAGTGACCCGGACATGGCACCCGGCACCAGTAGCTTGGAGATTGTGGATATGAAGTTCAGAGACTTGGCTACCTACAGCTGTGTGGCTAACTTCCCAGGCAGCAGGGTGCCAGAGCTCCGTGTGGATGTCAACATCTCTCAGAATAGTGGTGAGATCTTCCTTTTCTTTTTTTTTTTTTTTATTATTTTTGATTGATATTTTGATATTGCTGTCAGACTGAGACAAATTTCCATGACTTTCTAAGCGTCTGTCAGCTGTAGTAAAATAGCAAACTCACTCTGCCCGAAGAAAAAAAAAATCCCTTTGATGGGCCAGTACGTTTATCTGTATTCACACCACAAGCGATCACAAAGCCAAATGTGCCAGTGGGCTGTAAATCAATGCATGCATTTAAATGCCGATCATTAGCATCACTCAAAAGTGTGTATGTGGTGGCAAAAATAGATGTTGATTGATTGAGTAGATGATGATCAGATGCTATTAGATAAAGAAGCAACGATGTCTTCATCTAAAAAAGTGATTATTTTCTCCTTTTTTCACATAGTGTTGCCCCTTCCACCTGGACTATCTCCTCTCTTGATATTCTTCTTAGAGTAAATGCATATTGTACACATTAGATATACAGTATTTCCCACTATTCTCCAAATGTAGTGCAAATTTGAACCAAATTTCCAGAAAATATTCAAAAGAAAAGGCAAATTAATGCATGTTTCCATCCACCACTGTTATGCGAAATTAGGAGTTCGGCTCACCGAGATTAAAGTGCCAGTCAACCTCAAACAATAGAAAACCATGTGGAAAACACAATGGAAATATGGCATTTAATGTTTGTTAATTGTTAATTTGAGGATTGTTACAGTCACCTCATCGGTCCACACAAATCTGATGTTTTCATCTGCCGCTTTTTATTTTTCTCTCTTAAGTGGAACAAAAGCTTGAGTGAAGTTTAAGTCACACATCATATATGTCGTGATTTATTCTCTTTTTATCAACACACCAAACTTTCCACCTCGGCCAAGCGTAATAACTTTTTTCAATATTTCAACTTTTTTTTCCAGTTGCTGGGGTTTGCACTCAGGGTTTTTATTCGCAAATTGAAAATGTGCACTAAAACTGGGGGATTGAAACGCACTTGCTGACAATATCTATTCCTTTCCCCCTGTCTCTGTCTGCCCCTCATTCGCTTATTGCTCAGGTTTTACCCAGAGAATATTTTAGAGTATGTGTCTGCGTGTTGTCTTTGTGTGTGCATGTGCATTCTCATGTGTAGTTAATAACCACAATGTTAGCACTTGATGCTGAGCAGCAATCTTTTTTTAATGTTCGCACATTGCATTGAAACTGTGTTATTGTCCAATAAAATTTGCCTTGTAAATGTCAGTTTCTTTCATACTTTTTTATTCTCCGTCTGTCTCTGTTACCAGTTTCTCTGTTCACACTATCTGTAATTTTTAATTCATGACCACCTCCTGACTTTTTAACATACCCTTCTTCCCCATTCTGTTGTAATTCATCTCCTTACACCATTTAGAAAGGTTAAAGTGATACTAGATTATCTCAGAAAACCTTTGTCAAGGTATTAGCTTACTTGTGTTTTTTTCACTTAATTGTTTTCATGTTTTGTTATTATTATTATTATTATTATTATTATTGTCATTAATATCACCAGCTTTTAGCGGGCAGTTACAAGCTACAATATATAGATAGAAAATCAAATCAGTATTCCAAGTTTCATATTAAGATTGTTTTCCTTTATTGCAGCAGTTTGTAACATTGTAAAAAAAAAAAACTTAACTTTTAAGTTAAATCCTTTTTTTTTTTACTATTCTCTGTTTTTCTTCCCTCCAGTCTCTCCCCCGATGCTGTCGGTTCCACCAGGAGGTCAGGTGGTCAGTGTGCGAGAGGGAGGCAATGTTGACCTGGTGTGCTTGGTGGCAGATGGGAAACCACGTCCTCCCATACTCTGGTCACGGACAGAAAAGGACCTACTAATGCCATCAGGGAAGCCCGTAGTGGAGACACCTGATGGCTGTCTGAAGCTAAAGAATGTGAGTCGGGACATGATGGGGGCATACCGGTGCCAGACTGCTCCATACAACGGACTTAACATCAAACGCCGGGAAGCACAGGTCCAGCTCAATGTGCAGTGTAAGTGTTTATCAGATTATTTGCATTCAACTCAACAACATACAACAGATCAAGCAGCAGAAGGTTGGCGTTACACTCTGAGAGTACTTGTGCCACCTCTCGCAGGGCTGTTTGGTGTAAGGTCCAAAAAAAGTCCAAATTGGTTACTTTCAAATAGTATTATTTTATTACAGTACTACTATGATAATGAAGGATAATATGGATTTTTAATGAACACTCAGCAACAATAGCAGCAAACAGTATAGTAGTAGTAATGTCAGCAGTACAAAGAAAAAATGCATTGTAAATGAAAATACAATGAAATGGAAACGTTAAAATATACAAAACGGAGTAAAGATCACAGCAGGTAGAGTGGTAGTAGTACCAGTAGAGAGAAAATGTTGTTTATCCATAATTTTCAGTGAAATGATGAAAGCCCTGTGTGAGAGTCGTTCAGCTTTTTAGTGCAGTTCTTTCTAATGGTACCTTTGCATAGACCCCCAGAGGCTATACATGGCCTCCAAAAGTCGTTCTTTGTTCCTGGGGTAATATTAGGGATCCAGCACTTTTTTGCCCCGCCCTCAATAATGGCATAATCTTCACACTTTGCTCTAAACTATGTACCCTAAAGACAGATAAGAAAATATATGGTAATGTAAAGAGTGTACAAAGGGAGAGTCAAAAGAAATGAGGACACACCTCTATGGCTTAAAGCTGTTTTCTTTAAACCTACCCCTTCCCCTTTATGAGCACTACAGTGTGGTCTATCATTATAAAACTCCCAGAGGATGAACTCTGAGAAAGGAATAGGATCTGTTTTGCTAAAGTAACACATAATTTCAATACCTTTTCCCTCCCCATGAGGTTACCTTCTTTTACTTACTTGCTTACTTGCTTGAATTGTGCCGGTACTCACTGATAGCAAAGAATGGCATTTCTGGTTTTGAGAACTGCCACCTTTTTATTTAAATTCAAACACTGATCTGAGTGTCAACTGTTGTTGCCCCCTCTTTATAATAACACCAGATGTTCTCCATTTGTGAGTGTCAGTGCTGTCATTCATGTAACATATTGTAAGCAGAGGGTACATCTAATGTAGTAATAAAAATCATCATCCAAGAGGCTGAAACAACTTAATTAATAACAACCAGATATGTAGCTGAGTTTAATCATTAACTCAATGTTAACTTTGTCTATAAAAACATACATTATTTTGTAAAAGGGGTAAGTAGTTCAGTAAATTTATGTTAACAAAAATCCAGTATTCAATTTAAACTTTTCATCACACTCCCAGTGTGCCCCTGACTACAAAGTTAAGTTAAAAGGCTACTATTAGTCAAAGTGATAACATACAAAATATTAGAACACGAAAACAAGAACAGTACATGTAAAACACTCATAAACCCCTAATGGCTCAAAAAAGAGAGAAAAAAATGATTCTACTTGAATGAAAAAATCTTAAGCTGACATACAGTGTATTTTAATGCTACTTTTAGCCATAAGACTAAAAGTACTACATTACATTTCTTGCCCTGGGACTGTATTTTTTTTTCAAATATTTAAATATACAATAAACAGTATCACAGTTGCGAAAGCACCATAGTCACTGGTAATGTAGCTGCATGCATTTGTTACTAATTACTGTGGGCAAACCTCTCACTAAATCCAAGGTGAAGAAAAAAGTTAGTGAAATGTTTTGCCTGCTATGCTTAAAAGCAGGACTGACAGTGCATCTGTCTTAGAGTATAGAGTATAGTCTTAGAGATGTACCCAGAGCAAAAAGGAAGGAAGGAGTAGAAATAACTGAATCCTCTCCTCTCCTCTCCTCTCCTCTCCTCTTCTCTCTTGAAGTAGGATTTACAGGGCTTGCTAATGCAGGCGGGGTGGAAGAGCAACACTGTGTGAGCTCTGCTGTCCACACTGGCCAAGTCTGATTAATGGACCAGGTGGCCACCGCACTCTGGACAGAGAAAGAAACAGAGAGATGAGACAGATACATGAGCAAGACGGAGAGAAAGACAAACAGGGTTAAGAGAAAGCTTGAAACAGGAAAGCAGCGTTAGGGAGGGTGGAGAGAGGGAGGAGGGGATGTTGAGATGCTAAGAAAAAACGTGTGACTGGGAGGTTTAAAAGATGGAAAAGAGAAAAAAAAAATAAAGAAAGCAGTTGGCACATAGAGAAGAGATATCCTCGATAAACAAGGAGATATCGCTATAGCTACAGCCAACAAAAGTGTGGAAAAACAGATCTTTCCTCTCTTCTTCTCGCACTGCTCTTCTTTATATCCTGCTCTGATTTTACTTCATTTATTTATTTTATCAGGTTTGTTTTGCTTTCTTCCATTTAGCACTGCTGATCGATGTGAGGGAAGGATGCCATTATTTTTTATGGCAGATATAATTAAGGGCATACGCAGATTCTTGCCACTCTTGCCTCTCCCTCTTACTTTTTTTCTTCTTTGTATCCCTTCGTTACTCACCCACTCCTCGTCTCTCCATCCAAGAGAGGTGGCTGTTCTTCCTCATTGCCATTCTCATCATCATCAATCAGCTAACTGCTGGCCATGAGAGGGGACCTCTCTCTGTCTTGTCATTCCCTTTCTGCATCCTGCATTCTCTCATTCTCTCCCCCATACTCAATCATCGACTTCTCTCACTTTCACACCACACTTTCCCTACCATTTGTCTTCTTCATTGTCTCTTTCTTTAAGAGCTGTTTCTCTCTCCTCTCATCCCACCTTACTCACCACACCACCACCTTCCTCTCTCAGTCTCGTGTAAATTGATTTTCACTTTGTGTACTGTAAATGTTTGGCTTGGTTAGTGTTGCATTCCCGGATGGAATCCGTTTTGCATTCAATAAGACAGATAGCGAGTGTGTGTTTACATGGATTATGGTCTTCTGACTATGAAACATTGCAGTGTGGTGCTGTGAGCCCTAAATGAAAAGCAAATAAATACAAAAAAAAAAAAAAACGACACTCCAGAGCATTTGAAAAATTGAGTTAGAAATTGAAGTAACCCCTCGACTTGAAAAAAGGAAACCCACTGCTAAGAAAGTTATAATTGTTGAAATGAACACTTAAAGTCTGGTAAAGGATTGTAATATCTTTTCTGCAAAATAAATTCTGCTGGGGATGGAATGATTTATAAACTGCTCGCAAACCAGCTCAAAACTCAATACTTCCTCTCTAACCCCCTTCTCCCTGCAGTTTGCCTGCTTTTCTTTACCCTTGCCACCTGTTTCCAAAGTCAAATAGCATAGTATGTATGCATGTGTGTGTGTCCATAAGCCGCAGCAGGGTATGTGACCATACACTAATCAGTCCATAGGATTAAAGCATGACCCTTGACCACTCACCCATCCTTCAGCTCTATTGTGTGGTTCTAATAGGTCAATAAGTAATAATCATGACTGGACACCCAGCAGTAAATGACAATTTAGATACAAATCAGAAAGTGGGGAGCTGTATGGATGTGGTACTAACAGGTGAAGAGTCATTAATAACAGTTAAAATAGGCATCATGGTAGCTGACAAGTTAGATGTCATGGTGGTTTCCAGCCTTTTTAGTATGCAAGAGCCTACCCATGTTCGTCTGAGTGGAATGCAAGCACAGAATGGTAAACTGTGATTCCAAGCAAGGATGTGGTTTGGCTCTGTGTAATACCTGTACCCACAGCAGAAAATAGTGTGTAAAAGCTTCACTCACAGAGAGAATAGATGCATTTTCATAGGAGATACAGATTTGGTAGAAATTTTTAGAAAGCTTGGATTAAAATAATCAACTGTTTTTTTGGTACAATGTTAATGGAAACAAGTCCTTCAAATTCAATACCAAAATACGTTGTTTAAAACTTCCCATTTGAACGACACAAAAAAGCATTTTCCAATCTCACAACCCTATTGGCACTATCGGCAGGACAACATCATTTTGTCAGTGCCTTCCAAAACTATTACAAATCACTGGTGAAAAATAAATGACAACACTATGGTTAAAGTTTGGTTAGGTTTAGGCACAAAGATGACTTAGGGAACGATCACAGTCATGACTAAAAGAAACCAACTTTGACATAAAGTCCAACGTTTTCTATCCACTCGACCTCCTCCCTCTGCCAACTTTGTCGCTCTATAATGTTACCTGACTTCTTTCGTTGCTCGGAATGGACAGGAGTCTTAATTACTACAGCTGCTAGAGGGCGCTGTCCCTTCAACGTAAACATATGTCATTTTGGGGCATTTGCTGATTCTGATTCTGATTCTGGGAGGATAGTCTCATTATGGATTATAGTTGTTGGGTTTTATCAAGTTTTATTATGTAAAAATGTGAAAACTTGGTTGTCTCCCAAGATTAAAATGGCAACACAGCCTATGAGCAATCTTTTGCTCTTTGGAGCTATTTCCTGTTTCAAGAAGATATAAATTATAGGTAGTCTACTTTTTTAAACACTGAAGTAATATGTCATTTAGATCACTGTAATCATAGAAATTCCTGGTTGGATGTCATTCTATTATTATTTTCCTCTTTTTTGGGATGCTTCACTCTGCCAAGACAGTTCAACATTGTATCAGTCACAATGAGCCGTCTGTTTCAGTCTTCTCCCCTTCTATCTGTCTGTCTTTGTATCTGCCTCTGCATCTTTTTTCTCCTCTGAACTGCAGCTCATTCTGTATCCCTATCTGTCTAAATTATAGGTATAACAAAGATTTTTACATAATCACATCTGTGTCTGATAAACTTGATTCATAAGGGACTGTAGTCATGCTGCCTCACCTTGTGGGGCCTTAACTCCAGATCTCATCACCGTTATATGGCAATACCACCATTAGCATCTCGTCTATTATCTACATGATTAGCCAGGGGTGAACTAGCTGGCTGGTGATTTGTGGCAGAGTAATTTGGCTGTGTTGTGTCTTCGCTCACCCCGGGGCAACAGCAGCTAGTCAGTCATTAACCGCGGAACCACACATGGCTGCTGACAGGTTAATTACAGCTGGTTAGGATAGGTTAGCAGCAGGGATATGATTGTGCCTCTTAGAGATGCCTGATGCCTTGTGGCAATATCATTTGTTCGTATCAGATGGTTTGTGAAAAGTGATTTTTTTCTGATCGTGTGAAGAAATTTACACTGCCGAGAACAAAGAGATGACTAGGCAGAGAAAAAGTGACATGGATGATGTTGATGTATGCCCACTCAATATACAAAATATGAATCTAAACAGTAACATTGAGTTACAGTCCGAAACCTAAAATTATCTCTAAGTCATCTGCTTCAGTTTATCTCAATCTCCCCCTTTATGAGGGAAATAGATTTTAAAATTGAAACCAATTAGAGGTAATGAGTTTTACATGGATTCATCCCATCACTATGCTTAATCAAAAAGAGTCCCTAATATTGTTTACATTCAGTGTAAATGAGCATTTGAGAAAAGCTATAATAATTTTGAACCAAAAGTGGATAATGTGTAGGAACCTGATGTAAAAATGATTCTTATATGTTCAGTACTGAACAAGTACTGATACCACTGAGTAGAAAACAGATTCTGGGTGTTTGACTTAGCAATTGCACAGCGGAGAAAGAATCCTATAATGAAAATATATGATTTACTTCACAACATTATTACATTATTTAGCAAGACATCTTTTTAATTGAGAAATGATTTAATTTGCCTTGAAAATAAATTGTAAAAAGCACACAAAATATATTGAAATATTGTATTCCACATACGTATTGATTGTTAGATTTTTATACTAAAATGTTTCACTTGCCTGTTGACTCTAACTGAGATGGACGGTAATAGATGGACAGATGCAAATGCTAAATAAAAGGTAGATAATAAATAAAAGTGAATATGTCAGGTTAAACAGTGTCTAAAAATTTAATATTAACAAGAAATAATAAATGGACCAAAAGTCACAGTCTGTTGTCTTTGCAGATCCTCCCATACTGGACCCGGTCTTTCAGGATGTGCGCTCTAGAAACTATCAGATGGTGACCCTGAGGTGTACGGTCCTGCGGTCCAACCCGCCACGCCTGACAGACATCCGCTGGTTCCGTAATGGCGATTTCATCCGTATGCCCATGCCTGACCTGAAAGAGACGCCGGAGCTGAAATTCAAACTGGAACCCAACAACAATGGCTCTTACGAGTGCCGAGTCAGCAATAGTGCAGGAACGTCAACGTGCACATTTAATGTTTCTGGTGAGTGAAAAGAAATTAGACCATGATTTGTTCTCACTGTATATCTATCTATATATGGATCTTTCTACATTATATTCATATTAAACATGGGGCAGTTATCTTCCTCCTTATCATTTATCAATGACATTTTGCTCAGAAAAAAAAAAAAATCCTTTCTCTCTCTCTCTTTCTCCCCATCCCACAGCACAACCTTACAATGCTGAGTTCTACTTTGACACACCCAACCCAGTGCGGATTCTGAAAGGAAACAACTATTCCTACAACCTGCAGTGGACACAGAAAGACCCTGAAGCCACAGATCGTATCATAGGCTACTGGATTAATGTCCGAAAGGTAAAGCACTACTACACAAAAAGTACACTTAAAGACACACATCCACACACACAGACTCACACACATAAACTTGTGAAAGCACATATTAGCCCAAAGCTCATATATACAGTACAGGCATACAAGCATATTCTATATGGCAAACATATGTATGCATACGCATTTGCGCTGTACTCATGCTTCAATATATGCAGGCGATCTGGAGCACGAGGAGGTTCAAGGCTTGACAAACAGGAACTCACTGACTTTATCAAACACTCATGAGATTGACATTGATCAGTCTGACTTAAACCAAGGCAAACTATGGTCACCTGCCTTTGTTTGTAAGTTTGGTATCACCTTGACTGAACAGGCTCATAACTTGTGTAGACAAGAACACATATACACACAAGTCTATATGTAGTGAAGTGTGCATGCTAAGTAAACATGGGGCTTTATGAGCTTGGGGAGTGTCAGGCGTGTATAGTCAATCAATGAAGACCTGCACTGAATGAACAATGCCACAGCCTCTTCGCTTCTCTTCTTTTTTTCTCTTGTAAGGCTCATGAATTTCAGTTCTTCACCAATTTTCACTGAAAACTACCATTTTTTCTAAGTGACAGATGCAATCGAAAAGAAAGTGAATCCAAAATGTGTGGAGCAAACACAAATTAACCCTCTATTGCATGAATTATTACATAAACATGATAAAAATGTTTTAATTTGTTTTTATTACTTAAAATTGTTTAAATAATGGAAATATTTGAAAATGTTTAAAACATTTTTGTAAGGGGGGGTAGTTGGTAAATTGTTGCCATACGGCAACAATGTGCAATCGTGGAAAGTACCATCAAATCAATTTTTTCCCTAAAAACATCCTTTTATTTAAAACAAGACTAAACAAATCCAACTTATACTTAGTGAAATGTTAAATTAATATGATTTCAATTGTTATTTGGAATGTATGATAATAATAACATTGTGATTAGATAGTTACATACATCATTTTGTTAATCAAAAACAATTTATTTCCTATTTAATTTCATTTAATCATTCTCATTCAATATCATAAATTTAATTTAGTCAATATCAACATGTTTTTCAAACAATTTCACATTACATTCTCCATTCTGACTGAATTTCACCCCCTCGCCCTTTTCTTTTTCTCTCTCCCATAGAAGAAGCTGTCTTGCATGTTCTATGGATGAAAGCAGCATATGTAAACTAGCTATACTGTCAAAAATGGCACAAAATGCTGCCTACAATTCCTATTACCATGCTATCTGGACTATATATCACAGTGAATTTGCCACCTGTAAATGGGTTTATTGTCTAGAAATGTACACAAAAGTGGACCAACATATTTATGATAACTATGATTTCCAGGGTGTAATTTACATTCCAGATAATACATTACAGTTACAATAATAAAAACATTTTTTTTTCCTTTTAACTTAAATCTAAAGTTGTAAGCATAGTCCCAGAGTAGCCTAGTGCTATGTAAGTCAATTACAGTCCAATAGGTTGAATGCACACAGATCACTTCCATATTCACATATAGTTGCCATATGGCAACAAATACATTTTACCACTTTACAAAAAACTTAACAAATCTAAACTGGTTTTAATGATGAAAATTAAAAGTTAACTTGTCCCAGATAGTATTTAAAAAAATTTTCTTGAAGGAATTTTACCTAAATATTGAAGAATTAGTCAACTTTGGGAGCCCTCAGATCATGATCTTCTCTGTGTCACAAGTCCATGGGAAAAGAAGGTGCAAACAGGATTTCCTGGTCATGTGATGTTATAAATTATTTGTCTTTTAAAGTAAAAGCCCCCCTTTTCACAAATAAACAGTAAACAGTAAAAAGTTTTTAAAAAACAGTAAAACATGGATTTCATATTATTGCCTTTTAGTAAATAGTAAATAATAATAACAAAGTAATTGTTGCCATATGGCAACACCATGCAATAGAGTTTAAAATTAAATTAAATTTTGTATGTTTATCATGTTATTTTCACTTGGATATTGCATTTTTTATCCAGTTGTCACCTGTTTCTTAATATTCCTCAGTTCCTAGTGCCCAGAGATGTGAAAATAAGTAGTCAGCTCTAAAAAACACCATTAGATGGCTGCGTTTGTATTCACAGAACAAAGGTTATAATGTGTAACCGTCATTTCAGACTTTCTACATACAATTACTTCACTGTCACAGCAAGATTTTAGCTTTGAATGCCAGACAGACAGACAATAATGTGTTAAACACATTATTGTCTGATGTTATAAGCACACATTAACAAGACCAGTCCTCCACTGCCAGCATCTTTCATTTTTGCCAGAATTCAATTCACACACAGTTAAGAGAGTACATTTTTAAATGTTTTTTTCATGTTTTAGCTTGTCCTCAAATGATTAACTTTGCTTCGATGTGTCGTCCTTTCACCGCCCCCATGGGAGGTGTTAGATTAGTCTTGCAGTCATAAACTTGTATTTAGAGTAAACCTTGAACCTTAATTCCTGTTCCGTGTAGTAGATTTTAAGCCAGAGAACAAAGTAAATGCTCGGGGAGATATTATGTAGAATTTTCTTTAGCATGCTCACAAAGCTATAACACTATAGACATGTCCCTGAGCTGAAGTCGGGAACCTCTGTCCACTGTAGGAGAGAACATCAGGCCATCTTCTTGTTTTCTTTAACCATCTATTCATAGATTACTGGCCTTGAGTCAGAAGACAGGAAGGATAATAGTGAATTATACACAATTGGCTGGGAGATGGTGTGTATGTGTGTGTGTGTGTGTGTGTGTAACACCGACACAGAGGGAATGAAGGGTCTGCCAGCTTGCTTTTGTGCGGATGAATAGCTGATTCCCCTCCTGCTTTAAGACTTGGCTGCTTACCGTATTAAGTAAGACTCTTCAGAGAGACAGAATGAGCACTGGCCTTGCTAAGATGCACATTAGATTGCATGCCAAACCTGAAAACTTACCTCTCTCTTGTTATTGTCCCTCTCCTTCTGTCTTCCTACCAGTATAACTCTTTATTTCACGCACATCTCTTTACCAGTTCCTTCCCATTTCCTCCTCTTTCTTTCCCATCTCTCAGGCTACCTTATTTCCACTTGTGCTCCTCTCTCTCTTCATTTTCTTTTACCCTGCTCTGAGCACAGACTTAATGGCATTTAATGTTGGGTGAACCGTGGTAACTGAAATAGCGCTGCTAAATAGTTGCTGCAAGTTGTTATGCTGACAGTGTTAAAATAATGACTTGCATTAAGTGGCAGTTTAGGACTTCTTAAATGTTGTTAAACTCAAATTTAATTTCAAGGTTTTACCTGCATGTTTTTATGTGCGCATTAGAGAGCAGCAAAAAAAATAGACATAAAAAAAAGTAAAGCAGAGGGTGAGAGTGAGCATGGAAGTGAATGAAAGGGTGCGAAAGAGAGAAATAAGATGCAAATTAAAGAAAAACAGAAAATCTCACTGGCCCTCTCGACTATTAAATAGAGTATGAGAACATTTGAATGTAATAGCATCTCAATTTCACAACCCATCTATTTCTGCAACACTTTCTCCGGCTCATCCTTTTAACGCCTTGACACTCTATCTTTTTAGCACATACCAAATGATGTGGGGGTCTCGGGGGAGACTTGCAGACACAGAGGGGAATACAGGAGGACTCAGATCAGTTCATGTAGAGCAGTGCTAGTACTGCAGGTCTTTATAACTTTTTGCTTTTACCAATTTGCTTTAACTTTAATTTGTTGTTCTATAAGTGGGTGTG
The DNA here is from genome assembly GCA_038419695.1 of Scomberomorus guttatus. Classification (NCBI taxonomy): domain Eukaryota; kingdom Metazoa; phylum Chordata; class Actinopteri; order Scombriformes; family Scombridae; genus Scomberomorus; species Scomberomorus guttatus. The sequence continues at coordinate 15,117,647 of CM076445.1, forward strand.
TAAGTTTGTGTATGTTTGTGGGGCTTTGTGCCTATATGTGAATGCATTTGTATGTGTGTATAGCATATGTCCATTCCTGTGTGGCAGACAGTACATGGGTTGCTCCATGACCCATTGCCAGGCTGAGAAATCCCTGTTTACACCCCTTAATTTCCTTCTCCCTGTAGGGGGTCTCCCTGTGTAGAAATTAACAGAGCTGACAGACCCTCTTTGTTTCATCAAGCTGTCCTTACACCCCTTTCCCTCGCACCACAACCTCCACCCCTATGGTTTCTAAATGAGTACTTTGATTTGTGAGAAATCATTAATATGTGATAATTTACCCTTTTTGCAACAAGAGAGAGTTTATGAGCCTTTTGTGGCTCATTTCAGACGCTTTCTTTTCTCTCGGTGCGTTGACATAGGAAGCTCAGGCTGTCTGTCATCAGAGTCACACCTTAATAATGAATGCAGTACTCCTCTCTCATGCATATGCATTGAAGGGAGGATGGTGCAAATGAAAAGCTGCAGATTTGTTCACATATATAAAAGAAGGTTGTATATAAGGAGCAGGAAATTTAAGTAACTTCTATATCAATCTCATTAGCAGCAGACAAACACTACCTTAATGAGCCACAAAAAAGTGGGCCAGTTAGCTGCACTGTATCATCTCATAAACAAAAAGATGACAGCTTCTTTAAAAGTAGAAGAGTGCAGTAGCCAAATATAAATGAGCACAGAATCTGATCGTTTTACAAACAAACAGCTCTGGTTTCCCCTTCAGTTACACAAACCTATCCTGTGCTAACCTGGTGATGACAATAAAGAATAGGTTCTATGTGTCTTAAGTGGTTCTTGTTACAATATAATGCATCTGAAATGATACACACTTAAACCTTACATACACACACGTGCCACATTAAGTACACATTCTATATACTGTACTGCAAACAATCAGACAATTTATTTGCCCAAATATGTGTCTGTGTTCCTTTGAATCCCAAATGTCTCACTGCTTCTTCAGTTTATATTCTTCATCCTAATTTTACCTTCCCTATTTCTTTTTTCCCTTCTCCCATCTCTCAATCTTTCCACCTCATCTCTATATCGACCGCTCTTCCGCCTGCAGCTAAGGAGTTGTGTGTTGTGTGTATCTCTTGTGTTGTGCAGCTAGCAGCTGTCCTGGCTTCAGATCATAACTACACCCAGGTTCTCTAAGCAGTGAAACACAGTCAGACAAACACACCCGTGCAAACACACACCCCCATTATCATATATATGAGAAATTAAAAGTATTCATGATGAATTAGAGTCGTACATTAAATCAAATACATGAATAATTTATATACATACCCTACACCGCTATATGCAGATATACGTGTATATTCATACATATAGATATAGTGCACACATGCACAAATAACGACTTGGTCACATACACACACCTAATATTAGTGCACTGCTGGATCAGTTATGAAAGAGATCCATTAATAGAGGATAATAGAAAAATTAACCTCACACTCCTTAGTGTTTGAAGAGGCTGCCTCCTCTCACGCTGTCAATCCAAATTTCTCTCACACCCACGTCACTGTGTGTCTGTGTTTTTATCTCACGGCTGCTCCCTCTCTCTCACACTCTTTCACACATTCTTTGTCTTGTTGTCTCTTTGTTGACAGTCTGATGGAGACACAGCTGAAAACACTGTCTGGGTGAAAATCCTGAAAGTGCATGTGTGGCACAGACATAGACATGCGCCCACAGTCACACACACACACACACACACACACACACACACACACATAAACACATGTCAAGAGAGGTAGATGGACTTCCATATCAGTCTATCAAACAACCACCTCTCTGCCTCTTTAAATATGTCAGTCACTCGGTCCTGTCACTCTGACTGCCTCCCTCTGTTGGACCTCTCTCTACATGTTGTATGTCTTTCTCACTCGCCCCCTGTCCCCTTCCCTGTCACTTAAGCTCTCTCTCTCTCACACGCACACACACACACACACACACAAACACACACACACATGCAGACACACACACATTATGTCCACTGACATAGTGAGGGAAGCAGACACAGACAGACTCAAGGACCCAGAGACTTTTACCTGCGGTGGGAGCAGCTGAATTCCTCTGAGTCACACTTCAGCACCTCATTGATCCATTGTGGGTTTCAGGCTCCACGCAGTGTATGTGTTTGTGCATGCTTTTAGTCTAGTCATTTTTTTTTTCTGTCGTCTATCTCCCACACACTGTAAAAAGGACCAAAACAAGTGTGTGTGTGGTATGACTTAAGCCACTTTCAGGGACACAAACCAAACTTGAGACCAGTTGATTGGGGACTAAAGCCGTGTCCCCAATTGGTAAAATGCAGAATTTTGGGTCGAGGGTTAAGGTTAGGGTTAGGTTTAGGCAAGTTGTGGTTATGGTTAGGGTAAGTCTCCAGGAAATGAATATAAGTCTATGTGAATACCCCAAAAGTGACTTAAGTAAACCTGTGTGTGTGTGTGTGTGTGTGTGTGTGTGTGTGTGTGTGTGTGTGTACAGACCCTGTCCACTCCAGAAAGCACATCCCACTTACTTCTAAAGCTCAGATTACTCAGCTTTATTTACTCATCGCTCCCTGCTAACTCATACTCTGCATATTACATGAGCATAGCTTTCCTGCTATATTCCACATAATTATGCATATGCTGTATGAGCAGTGTGTAAATGTTTATATGGATGAATGTGAGTGTAAGTGGGTGTTAAAAGGGCACGATACATTTTACTATGTAAGTGCTAGCATGTAAAATATTATAACCATATGATAATGTATGCGTCTATGTAGTCAGCTGTGGTGGCAACTGAGTAAATATCCTATGCTGCAGATACACTGTAAGTTTATTATAGTGCGCTGTATTTGTCAACAATGAAAAAAAGCGCCGAGCAAAGCATTATGAATGAAAGAGTGACTCAGAACCTCCATAAAATGGAACTCCAGTTAGAAAATTAACAGCAATTAATCCAACACTGGGATACAGCACTATTACACTCTCCCCTTTGTTTTCTTCCACAGCCTCTCTGCTGTATGATGGATGTGATGTGATATACCAGCTTTTATGCTAACCATCATAATTACAATAAGAAAAAGCATGGGCACACAGAAATGGACAGACAATCTGCCTCTGAACAGCATTCTAACCAAATTTTTATTTGATCACAAGCTCAGTTTTGCAGGAATACAACACATTTACTTGATAACTCAGGACTTAAAACAAGTCAACAGGTAGGGGTGCAGGACCTTACTCACGTGAACTTCAACAAGACACATTGCTGTTTGTTAAAATCGAAACCTGTGACCTTTCCTTGATGTAATGGCCTCTTAAACAAAAGGTCACTTTGGTAGAGTAATTTAACATTTCTAGGTCACTCCAAGTCCAACAAGCAAACAGAAGATCAGTGTGCAAAGGTCTGGCCTTTAATGCCCTGTAATATTTTTATGTTCAGAGCAGCACTTTAAAACAAAGTTTACTGGGAAAAAATGTAAAATGATAGTTAAGCAGATGAGAGGAGACATTGTTCATTTGGAGGAAATGTGGTTTATGTTTAGAAAAACAATAATTAAGTCAACTTTGAAAGATACCTGGTGTTGTACAAGAAGTGAGAACTATATCCCATGACTGGCAAGATAGGGTGAAAAGTTGGATCAAGTCAAATGGAAAGAAGAATGGCACAGAGAAAATAAAATTTAACACCTATTAGTGGCATAGTGCCTGGTGAGGAGGGAAGGATTGATTCCAAGTATGTTGCTGAGCACAAACTTGCAGGGGTCGGGCTGTGGCTGCCATGTGGGACTCACACAATAATTGGAGTCATACTAAATTCTTGGCAGCCTGGGCTGAAGTCACCATGCTCTTGTCAATAGAAATGATCAGCCCAGTCGAGTTGAGTTTGAATTTTTAGGTGGGGAGCGGACAACTGTGGGGGAATTGCACACTTCAGCTTGAGTGTCACAGGACAGAAGGAAAAGCAGACGTCAGTGTGCTAATGTCAGAGCATACAGTACTGTCGCAATTATAGGGAAAGTTATGGGATGCATCAGTGCCTCTATGACTCACCAAACTGTTAACTTTGGGTTAGAGGTGCAGTGCAGAAGCATGCACATCTGGATTTTCTTGTCAGAATTTCATTCATCAAAATGTAAATAGACAAGAGATTGTTATAAGATGATTGAAGAACTTTTATCTTTTGCAGTCCCAAATTTGGGATGATTAACATTGAAAGGGGTAGTAAATTCAATACATCAATCAACATATACTGTAGATCCTATATGCATTACAGTATGTGCTCTTGTGTAATCAGCTTGCTCACCATGCAAAAGCTCTGCACTATAGACATTTACCATACACACACAAGCGTGCACACACATCACACACATACACACACACCTCTGCCGCATGCATTACCTGATAATGGCATGCTGTGGGTGTACTAAGGTGTTATGGTGGAGTGGCTGACCTAATGCATTAGATTGAGCTCACTGTCAGGTCTTTAAGTAGCTGGGATCAGAGGCAGATACACAGCTAATGGATCCTTCTCTCCGTGGGTGGAATAACACAGAAATGGCACTATTAAAAATGGTGCTGACAAAAAAAAAAAAAAAAAAAACCCGCCTAACTTAACTTTAAAAAAATGAGAAGATAACAGTTGGACTGGATTAACCTCACAACCATTTTTATTTTTCATTTTCACACTTGGAACGTACAGCCAATTCAATTTAATCAAGAATGTTTGGGATTTAATGTCGGTTGGTTATATAATGTTTTATCACGTATGAATGGATAGGGAGAGGTGAAAGAAATGCGTCTTTGATGCCATTAAAGTAACGTTTATTGAGTTCATGTTTTGGCATCGGTGGGCAGCAATACATTGTGGTGGATATCAACACACAGCAAACACACAATGTACACAGGTGTACTGAGGCTAATATAATATAGCCTATGCTGACTGTCAAAGCGTTTAGATTGTAACAAATTATTCTTCTGACAGGTTTGTTTTGGCTAAAAGATGAGACTGAAAACATAATGCAGACCCAGATAGATACTATCCAAATCCAAGTTGGCTGGCTGTATGCCCAGGCCCAGTCCTTATACCCATACCTAATGTTACAAACCATTAATGGAAATGTGAGAAAACATGCAGATATGCAAAAGTAAAATAATATGATGATATGGTGACTCATACGCTGTGCGTAGATAAGTGGTTATTGCCTCTACAAGACAAAGCACATTTCTGTGGAACACTGATCTGACTGATGGTCGAGGACATGCTTTAATCTTGTTTAAGCTGACAGTATTTTTGTCAGGAAAAAAATCTGAGCTGATCTTCAACCCTAAGTTTGCTTGTTTACTTCAAATTGCCAAGTGTTGCCAAGTGCATTACCAGTTTTATACTATAGGATTAGTCAATATGGCCTCCAGATGGTAGTTGTGCTGGAGCTTTGTGTTCTTACTGAAGGTGAATCACTTGGTTGACTTCTGATCAGTAAAAATCCTGAAATCAGAGTATTTCAAGGTAAAGGGATAGAGATTAGGGTGGGGATGGTATAATAAATCCAAAGGATGGGTAGGAATGAGTGGCAGGTGAGGAAAGGGGGAAAAGATGGAAAGTATTCCTGGCAGTATTGACACCTCCTCGAGTGTCTCTTACTGTATCTGCTTCTGTTGTATTTTTTTCTTGTGAACTGTCTTTAGAAAGACTGTTTTTTGCACATGCGTGCATATTTGTGAGTATCTCAACATGTCTGCATCTCCCACTACCCGTGTGTGTTTGTGTCTGTGTGTGTGTCTGTGTGTCCGCGTGTGTGTGTATTCACCTGTACAAATCTAGAACAAGCAGAGCCTGCTTGTGAAGCAGATAGACCTCAAGGGGAAGGAGCCAGAGAAGGGTGTGCTGATGTCTCACACCATATCAGACCTGAGAATCCCTTTGTCCTATGAGGTCCGACTGGCCCCCATCACCACCTACAGCACTGGGGACTACGTCAGTCGCATCATCCAGTACTCAGAACGTGAGTCTCAATTAAAACCATCAAACATCTTTTTCTGAAGTCAATATCATTTATATCCATATAAGTACTTTACACAAAACATAGATAGATGATAGATGCGTGCATATCTGAGTGTTACTCAATATTATTGTAATTTTCTTACAGCCTACACCTACCCAAGACCTTCAGGTGAGATTTCTCTCTAAACTACCATCTTCTGCTCCTCCACATTTCCACTTTCCATAATCTTGAGCTTGTTGTTGTGACCTGATTGATGACAGGGTGGTGAAATTCGGAAGGCGCGTTGAATTTTGATGCAAGCTAATTTAGCTTGTACGCTGCGAGCGATGTCAGCACAAGTTTGTCAAGGCAAAGTTTTCCATGACTTAGCCTTGGCCTTTATTAAATCTTGTTGTGAGGGAGGAAGGTGGCGTAACAGTAGGATGTGAGAAGCATCTGATGGCTGGAAGCAGGTCCATGACATTTTAAATGTCATTGAAAGAGTGGCCATGATTGGAGGATATGTGATTTGTCTAAGGCTTTGAAAATATTGTATGTAGGCTAAGTACGTGTGCAAATTTTCAATATTTGAAACCCACGTGCTGAAACTACATCAAAACTATGTTACCTCTCACCTTACATTTGCGACTCCTTTCCCGCTCTGTGAATCCCCTCTATCTCCCTCACTCTCTCGCACTAACTCCTGCTCTCTCCCTGCCCCTCATCCTCTCTCCTATCCTGCCATCCCTCTCTCCTTTCTCAGTCAATTGCATCTTGTCTATTTTCTTCATTAAGAGACACGCAGCATTTTTCTGGCAGGAGCGGCAGTTGGCTCCGCCAGGGTGAGGCAATTAAAACAACAGCAGATTGGAACAGACTGCGAGAACAACAGTGCAAATTGAAAGGAGCGCATGTAGTGGAGCAGGGTGTGAACAGTAATAGATTAGCTCCCTGAAACAAAGAAACACACACAAGCCATCCCCATGGGGAGCGCGAGCCGTATGCATCTGCAGCAGACTGTGTGTGTCCAGGAAGCTTTCACTGAATCTGTCAGCTTCGACAGTTTGAGATAGCCGTTGCTACTCGCTTGCCTTGATTTTCATTTATTTAGTGAGTCTCTGATAATGGCAGAGCTCTCCAGATGGGCTAATAAAGGTGACAACACCATAGGGAGAAACCTCTCCATCAGGTTAAACAAGAAACGTCAGTATCAAGGACAATAACAAGATATAACTAGAGGTCTGTATGTTTCTGTTCCTTATGTCTGTAGGAATATCAAAAGACCAAAATGTGGCTCCAAAACATATGAATGGGAGTACAGAAAAAGGCTCTTATACGATTATTTATCACATGAAGATGCATCTGATCATAGCTTCCCCTAAAATGTTTAAGAGAATGATACATTGTGTTCAAGTGTTAACAGCCAGTTGAGGCAGATGGGAAATGTAGACCTGTAAATTTAAATTTATTGCATGCACAACATACACACACTCCTTTCTAAACTGTGTCTCTGCAGTCAAATTTTTAAAAGGTTCATTCTTTTTAAGAAGATTTAGGAAAAACCTGTTTTCTGCAATGATCCATGCATTGACATTCTTAAGGCATTTTCAAACCTATAGCTTGTTTGCTGTGGGCCAGATCAGTGGATGAGTTGGTAAACTTGTTGTTTTGCTCTTGGCTCAGTTTCTACACTTTTCTGCTTTTCACTCAGAAAAAAAAAATCAAGCACCCCTGGCTATGGGAGCCTTTTAGCTCAAACTTGCAGAGTATGCTTTGTAATTGGGTCAGATCGAGGTTGGTTCCCACCACAAATGAACAGCTCCAGAATTATTTTGTGACTGGACCAGGACCACCACAGGTTGTGTTTTAGACCTTTTCATCCTGTGTTAACGCTCTTGCTCTCGCCCCAGACACATCTGACCAATGAGTGGAGTGGACATTCTCACATGGCTTTTAGTGATGCATTTAGGTTTGCTTGATTTTTTTTTTTTTCTGTGCAAAAAGAAACCACACCAAGGTTTGCCAACTTATCCAAGGATTTAGACCAGAGCAAACTATCGGTATGTTGTTTTTTTGGGGGGGGGGCTGCACCTAAGTACGATTACCCAAACGAATCATACCAAGGGGGAAAACAAACCACAGTGTGATTCAACCAGACTGAACAATGCAGGGTTGAAAACAGACTTGACATGTTTGCTGGGTTTCTCACAGATGCTTCTTAATAAGAGATAACCAGACCTTCATACACCTCTCATACTTAACTATACTTTTTCAGCCAGCTGAAAGTGTCTCCCTATTAGAGAGAAGACAAAGCTCCCTACACAGAAGATTCTTCTTTAACCATTATTTTTATCTTATTTATTATAGTAGTAGTAGTGTGTTTTTTCTCACTGCCTGAAAAGAAGGGTTCAGTAGGTCACCTGTTCTCCCTCTAATAATTGTTCTGCACTGTTTTTCTCTTGTATATCCAGGCTACATACCTTGTTTTGACAGAAATCTTGTGTATTCAAACAGTAAATATTTTGTGAGTTTTTTTTAATGTTATGTCTTTCATTTTGTTTTTACCTTTTGTTTTTAACCTGACCCAATCATAGTTGCCTTTAAAGCTGGAGTGCGGGACTTTTATCTCCCCTTTCTGGCAGTGAGAGTAAAGGGGGGCGCTCAGCTGTGATTGCCCGAGTACAAAAACATTACAAGGACGAGGGAAGGACATTTCTCTTCGTTTGATACCATTAAAAGTAAAGTTAGTCTTTTCTGTCAGCTTCCCAACTAATTTTTTAAAAAGACGAGAGAAAAAGAGAGAGAGAGAGAGAGCAACTGTGGTCGAGTGAGCTAGAGTGAATGAAGAGAGGCAGCGATGGTAGTGAGAAGGCTGGTGAATCAGATCAATAAAACGTTGTTTTCTGATTGTTTCACAGCAGTTACGTTCTAGAGCATAAACACGATCACCCCCCCCACACACAATCCACGCTCAACCCTGCAGCGGTGCGCTGAAACACCTGATTTGCTCTGAATATGTCCTGACACGGGCATGCAGCACGCTCTCATGTGCACCCCGAATGACAGGCACACAGAGAGGGCCGGTAAAAATGGATATGTTTTGATAGTCCACTGGCCCAAAAATGTATTTTTTGACGGCCCACCGGGAATTGTCCCAGTAAGCCCAATGGTCAGTACATACTGGCTGTAAGCTACTGCTGCGGCTGTAAAACAGTGGATAAATTGTTTGAGCTTCACATAACCCCTGTGAAATGACTCATTTCACTATCAGGATTTGATCCATTCAGTCCAATAAACATTTGGAAAGTCTAGAAGATTAACGATGAACAGCTAAACGGCCGCCCACATTTCACGCCCGACATGAGATTTAAAAACTCCATATACTGTGAAATACAGAGATTTATCTGGCAGTGATAGGCTTATACAGCATTGTGTGAAATCATTTGGCAAGGGCTTGAATGTAACACGTTTATTTATATGTAAAAGTTCCGCACTGCAGGTTTAAATTTTTCTGCATGTAAGAGACAGTCATCAGGATATGCACAACATGCAGAGTCCACTTTAAGTTTCATATACACTGCCTCCTACATTGTGCCTATCACTTAGTCAGTAATTGCCTGGTTGTCTGATCTTCACATTTCAAGTGCATATTGCAGAGGTTATGGATGAATAATGTGGATTAAAAAAAAAAAAAACCTGTATATTCTGTCACCTATAGTTTATAATGTCACCTGCCTGATATGTCACTGACCTAATGTGTTTTTCTTTCTTGTTTTTCCCACACATACACACACGCCTCAGACCATGTGTGTGGCTTTGAGGATGAGCGGATCTGTGGTTTCTCACAAGACCGGAGTGATGTCTTTGACTGGACAAGACAGAATCACCTCACCCAGAATCCCAAGCGATCTGCCAATACTGGCCCAGAGACTGACCGCAGTGGAACCAAGGAGGGTGAGGAAACAGGGGAATGATTTTAATATCCAGGTTCAGTTCTGTGTAGTGCAGAGAACAAACTGTATACTGCACCATGTGAAAATACTGGAAATTTTAATATTACCACTTGACATTGTAGCTATAGTGATAAATAGAATAAAAATGAAAATAGAATACATGTGAATTCTTTATCTGGCCTTACAACCTTATATTTTGTCATTAGATTTGACAGTCTGGACATGTTGTCTTGCCGGTTTCAGGCTACTACATGTACATTGAAGCATCGCGGCCGCGTGTTCAGGGGGACAAGGCTCGTCTGCTGTCCCCTCTTTTTAATGTGACCTCAGTCAGGGGCCCCAAGGGCTCCGGCAGATTCCCATACTGCGTCTCCTTCTACTACCACATGAAGGGCAAACACATTGGTGAGTATAGTAGAGAGGAGAATAGTGGTCATAAGTTGTCTTCCACCACTCAAGAGCATCCATAGAAATGCAGTGGCACACATGAATATGAGTCCGCTGACACTCGGTTCTATCATGGTTCTCATATCTCTGGGCTTCTGTCAAAAGTTGAACTCTGTGCTTGACCCCTGCTTGTAGAGCTTGTCAGATGCAACATTGCAGGTGTGTGTCTGTGTTTGTGTGTGTGTGTTGGCGAGGGATTGTTACAAAAGTTCTGTTTGTATGTTTCTGCTTGTGCCTCAGAGTGTGTGTGCGCGAGGTGGTTGAAGGGGCCACTGGGTGTGTGATTTATGGCAGTGGCAAGACACAATCAGTCATTTGTGGGAGCTGTTCATCATAATATGCTCTGTCACACAGCTAGAATGCATACATCTTGTAGCCTACACACCTGCACACACACACAAACACACACACACAGACATGCACAGACATGGGGGAAAAAACATATGGTAAGACTTGCAAAAACATGCACATGGAAGCACACACATACAAAATGTTGATTTATGTGTCTATAGCCAAGCATACAGGCTTCACTGTAACATTTGTAGGTTGTTGTAGGGTATAGAAGGGCATAATATTTGTGCACGCATGTGTGTGTGAACCCAGGTATGGCTGTGTAATAATTTAATCATATTTAACTGTAGGACAAGGCATTTTGGTTTTAAAACATCGTGCTTTTGTCTGAATCTTCTGGCTGAATCTTTGCCCAAGGTTTGTTTCCCTTTCTCATATGTTTCACTACCTTCACACATTCCCCACAGTTGATTACAGCACTGATTAGAGTGTGAAATGCATAATCAGTATTCCGTAATAAATCAAACACATTACAATGTTGAATGTAACCATCTCACCCGTAGCCAAGTAGCGGCACTATTTAGTGAGACTATTACGCTGACAAAATCATAAACGCACAGAACCATAATTAGTCCTTATTTGGACTGTATGGCTTCCTTCCAATGGCTTTCACCAACCATCATATAAAACTGTCGGAGCAAATTAGCTTAGACAAGCCAACAGGACACTGCCTGACCAGAAAAAGACAACAGAATACCAAAATAAAAACCTGCGTATTTAGTGGAGATGTCGGATTGAACTAGAGTTAAAAGTTGTGTGCATAAGAGTTTTTATGCCCTCTAGTGGTAAAGAAATAACACTTCTTAAGGCTTTAAAATAAGAAGAATATTACATGACCGCTGGTTGCCTGCTGGTTGATAAATATATGATTATTTAACCTTTGCAAAGTGAGCTTATTTCCTTTGCTCCTTATCAATACTCTATCTTCTCTTACAACAGATTTCTGCATATAAAATTATAAAGCACCGTATGAGTAATCTTTACTGTATCCTGCAGCACTTACTTGAACCCTTTCAGTTTTTTGCAGTTTGTTGAGAGGTCTTGCAGGTGTTTCCCAGAAAAGTGACGAGACAAGACAATGCCACATCAGTCACACAGCGCTTGCTTACGATTAGTACAATCTGTTACTAGTTACGCCCAGCTCTGCTACAAGCCCTCCCTCAATTTACTCTGTTGTTCTCCCAGTCTGTTCCAATCTGTTGTCGCTTTAATTGCCTTACCTTGGCAGAGCTCACACTCCTGCCAGGGAGACACAGTGTGACTCTTGATGACGAAAAGAGACAAGATGAGGATAAGACAGAGGAGGTCAGTGAGAGGAGAGATGAGACGAGAAGAGTGAGGGGAGGGGGAGGAGGAGGGTCAGCCAGCGTTGAAAAGAAAGGGGGAAAAAAAAATACAGAGGGTAAATGAAGAGAGTGAGAGAGAGCAAAGAGGATGGGAGAAAGAGACAAACTGAGAAAAATGAAATGTGACAAGAAAGGAAGGGTGAGCAAACAAGTATGAGGAGGCACAAAAGTGAGGTGAAAAGGCCAGAACAGAGAGCTGCGGGAGAGGCCATCATGTTGTTAATGTTCAGAGTAAGTGAGAGGATGCAAGAGGTAGTTCTTTATGGTGAAGTACTGTAACTAGTATTAATGCACTCGATTGTATAGCAAAAGTACAGTAAGGTTTTAAAAGGGCTGCATATGTGACCTAAAGCACTTTTAGAAATGCTATTAAAATGCTGCACTTTCACACCCTGCATATACTGTATGTTCTCCTTTTTAGTCCTGAAGTTATTTGATTATAAAACAGGGAAAAGTATCTTTTAAGGATCTTGCAAAATGAGGAAAGTTTAATGCCCTATGACTAGTTTGGATTTTAGGTTTGAAATGAGCCAATGAAGACCCCCCCCCCTCCCCCCATGTGATGAGTTTTGTTGTTCACCTTAATGTGTTTCTCTTTGGGCTAGCTGGCAGCAACAATAAACAACATTTAATTACTTTTGTTTGGCACTGGGTAGTATTTTAGACTGGCTCAGGTTTGCCACTGGCAAGCTTACTTGGAATCACTGGATTATTTCACCTCAGAGTGACAGAAGACAAATTAGAGTTTTAGGTTATTTAAATGTTCTATTTCTTGCATAACGTTTTGGATTACACTATTATTTAGTAAGACTTTTAACTTAAGTTTCTTGTATGAATGTTTACAGGTCTTTGTGGAAAAGAAGAGTGTGCCAAACTGGCAAATTCACTGGGTTAGCATGGCATTTATAGACTGCATGTTGTTATTTTGTACCTAATAGCAAGTGTCATCTTTGTTTTAGTGATACGTACTTTTTCTTGACACAAGCGTCTTCTTATAACATTTTAGGTTTAGATTCTCATTTTCAGGGAAACATGATCAGCTCGTTGTCTAGCGAGGTTTGATAAAAAAAGGATTTAGCTAAGCTGAGATTTGTCCCTTTTCTCATGCTCCTGAATTGATTATTTACTCAGAACTTTGAATAACATGCTTTGGCTGGTTGTTGTTTGCACTGACTGTAATTCTTAGTCTTGTATGCACAGTTTATACTGTAGCTATGGCTCAGAGGCTAAGCAGCACTAGAAGCAGAGACAGTACCTTATTCAAGATGAGATGAGATGAGGGACAGAAAGAGGAGAGAACCAATGTGGGCACACTTCTAATTATCAAAAGAGAAACATTGAAAGTTTTGAGTTTAAGCAGTGTGTGTGTGTGTGTGTGTGTGTGTGTGTGTGTGTGTGTGTGTGTGTGTGTGTGACTGTGCTGTCTTCCCCACTCGTGATTCTGCAGACAAGTCGCCCTGATAGAGCTGTGCCTTCTCCTCTGCCTTCTGACACTCACCAAAACACCCTGCTTTACCTCAGTCCAATCAATAGACTGCTTATCAGAGTCCTCTTTCCTCTTCACGCTGCCATGTGTGTGTGCATATGTGTGTGTGTGAGGGGAGGAGACAGAGGTGGTGATGAGTGTGGAAAGAGAGAATGAGGCTCAGATATGTGGAGGTAGAATGAGAGAGTGGGCTGAGCAGGTGAAAATTGGCTACACCATAATTAGCCAGTGTTTCTCTACATTATATAACTACAGTGTCCTTTCAAATTCCATGTGATGAACAGTTGCATGTGGCTCTCAAATGTGGCCATTCCAGCTGCAATATAACTTTTACCAGGAGCATTATGCTCTGTTTGTATCAGCACGGAACATAATTCAAACTTTAGAGAAACATGCAACATGATTTTGATTTTTTTTACATTTTCTCTCTTACTGACAGTTAGAAGAGCAACACCCATCATACAGTCCATTCAACATGAAGCTGGAGCTAGCAGCTGGTTAGCTTAGCTCAGCATAAAGAATGAAAACACAGAAAAATGGCTAGACTGGCTCTGTCCAAAGGTTATAAAATCCACTTACCAGCACCTCTAAAGTTCTCTATCTCATTTAGTTAATCCGTACAAAAACTGAAGTGTAAAACCAACACGTTGTGGTTTTACAGGGGGATATGTGTAGGACTATTTCTTGTCCAGGTGCTTCGATTTCATGGAAGCACCGCTGGTTGCCAGGCAACCTCATGGTGCAGAGGAGCGGTTTCCAGTTTTTAATGCTAAGCTAGGCTAGCCGGTTGCTGGCTTCATGCAGCTTCATCTTGAATGGACAGATATGTTATCAATTTTCTCATCTAACTCTCCACAACAAAGTGAATAAGCATATTTCCCAAAATGTCAAATAATTCCTTTAAGATTAAATGGGCACCCCAACAAAGAGAAGCCTGCAATCAATTGGTTTTGACTAATCAGATCAATTTAGATTCCAGCACATCTATGGACTGATTATGTTTAGCTTCTGTCATGTTCCATTAAACCAATAAGAATGCGCAGTGGAAACTGGGACTGTCAAATCTTTTATTTGAGGATTACTAGATGGTCAAGGGCTAATTAAACATTGTACTTATTATCAGAGATCAGAGTGATGCCTGGAATGACAGGTTGTTTTCCGCTGCCTCTTTCTCTGTATCACACACAGACACTCACAATGTTATTTAACTTCCCTGTTTGCCTCTATAAACATCACACTTGCCCTTGTCATACCTTTCTTAATTACTGACAGCCTGCTGCTTATTTCAGGGTTTGAGGAACATTAGCTCAAAGATCTACATACGCGCATGAGAGTGATAAACATTTGTGCACATACGCAGCATAAATCTACATGCAAATATACACTGTATGTGCACACACACACTGTATATGCAGTATTTAGCACACAGATGACATCTTGCCCCCTGCTTGCATATTTGTTTAAGAGACTGGTGGTTGGTTAATGTTCCAATTAGGAGCTGGCTGGGGATCGTTAAGAAGATGAATGATTCTCTCACACTTTCAAGACCTGAGAGAGAGACAGAGACAGAGAGAGAGAGAGAGAGAGAGAGAGAGAGAGAGAGAGACTATTTGGATCGCTTGGATGGTGTCATTTTTTTTAAACTCAGGACAACAGAGTATATGTTCTGTTACTACAGATGTTGTAAATGTTTTCCTGACATAAACTGAACATCACATGGCTGTGATATTAAAGTAAGTTATTAACAAAGTCAGTTAATCAACAAATCTTTCTATCACATCTTTCTTTTCTAGCCACCTCTCACATTATTCCACCTTCATGTCTGTCTGACTTTCTCTCTCCCTCCCTTACTGCTGTGTTTTTGTTCCACTGCTATGTCAGAGTGACATAAAACTATACACTGGACTGTACTTGTGGAGTTCAATACATATCACCGCTCATCCACAGGGCCTCACAGGTTTTAATTTTCATTCACATACAGTATTTGACCTCGGAGGTTCCCCCTATAGTACATACAGTATGCAATGCATTTCTTTCCACTTCCCCAATGTATAAATTAGGTGAGCCCATAGCACATGTTTTACCTATAGAAATAAGGGCAATTTGAAGTATGTGGTGCTCAAACACAAGTCTAGCAGTGTGTATCCCTGGATTTTGTGGAGAAAACCCTCCCAGATAGCAGCTAGATATTTTTAGAGCTTGCTCCTTGCATTTATTTTAGGGTAAAGGTGATGTTATCAACGGCCTTCTGTTTCTTTCTTCAATTCCATTTTTGTTTGTGTATAAGGTAGTCACTTACCTTAATGTGGTTGCTAAAATGGTTTACACACATTACAATTGTTAGGCCAATTATGTTATATATTATTATGTTGGTGGAAATAAGTCATCGTGTGTGGGTTGTTATGTTTAAGATGTTTTGCCTTTGTAGATTACAATAATTCAGTCTTTGATAGTTCATTGACAGTTTCTAATGATCGTGTTTGTGCGTGTGTGTCTGTGTGTGTGCATGTGGGAATGCACATTTGCATACTTTTTCACAGGCATTCTCAATGTGCTTCTGAGAGTGAGAAGCATCGCCTCTGTGGACTCGGTGGTGTGGTCAAAGTCTGGTCATCAGGGTCCAGACTGGAAGAAAGCATTCTTTGACATCAGCCCCAGTGGACCCTTCCAGGTAAGAGCTTGGTGATCCTTTCGCTCCCTAACATGATTAGAGAAACATCAGCAATACAGCAGTGAAGAAAATGCACAGCTTGTAATGTTTTAGGAAAATTGGTTTGTTTAAAGAAAAACATACATACAACAGACCGGATGATGCATCCTAAGAGCTTGTGTTTCTTAGAGACACTCTTGCTGCCCCTGCAGCCTTACCCTGAGCAGCTGAGATGTGTTGAATGCAGAGGCATAACCTGACCTAAAGGTATGACCAAGTCATCTGTTGACAGCCAAACATGTAGTCTACTCTGAACTGGTTGCTTGATGTTGAAAGAACGTGACCTCTGAATTGAAATCAGATGCTAGTGCTCGCCCCTCAGGGGTTATTTTCTACCACGTGCCGACACCGTTGTCAGTTCTGCTTCGGTTTGCCCTAAGAATAAAAAAAGAATTATGTGCTTTTATTTTCACTGTATTCCTTTCTTCTTGTCCTCTCTCTCATCTCTGAGAGATTTCCTCTGCAGCAGAGCTCCTCACTTCTGCGTCTTTCCCAAGAGGAAGGCCTCCACTGCAGCCTAGATAGAACAGGGGGATTTTATACTCTGGCGGCTGTTAGGAATCAAGGGAATTCCACGAAGAACTGGGCCTCAAACTTTGCCTGGAATTTGATGAAGTTTTCATGGGAAATTCTCCGCAGTGATACATTGAAGCTCCGAAGAGAAAAAGAAAAAGTCATAGTATTTCGTCTTTCGAGTTCCTAGAATCGTTGCTACCTTTCATATACAGTTATGCCAGCGTTAACACATAGCCAAAATCTCTTATATCTTCCTTGCAGGAGAAAATAATATAAGCAGCTATTAAACAAGGCTATGGTGGCAAGGTTCTGGAAAGTTTTTTAAACAAACTAGAACCTGAACTCAAGTTCTATGTTGGCAAACATTTGCCCTGTCAGAGCCCCTGCCAGAACCTGGCCTTTGTAGCTGATCACAGTCTCAGTTTGCCCACTGGAATCAATGTAGTATATTATTATAGTTATTTTTTATCAAGCCACACAAGTTTGTGCAGAAAGCAGTACTAATGAAGGCGATGAAAAATATGCTAAATATAAATTAACCTCAAGCTTTTATATGAGAGACTGGTGAGCTTTTTTCCATTTATTAAATAAATGTGGGTACAGCATTTTGACATTTTAGTACTGAGGGGAGTATTGATAAATGAGGGCCTTTGAGTGAACATTCAGCTCATTTTCTGCTGAATGTCAGCAGCAAGTCTATCCACACGGTAACCAGAGGATTATTCGCTTAATCAAGAATGTGCTGATCTCAGGGTGGAGAACAAGGTTTCACACTGATTTAAAAGATCCAAATAGCATGCATATTTACCTACCCACTGTCATGACCTCTAAATAGAAAATAAAAAAAATGTATAAATTAGTGATGCACAGTTCAGGTCTGGAATCAGCGCAGATACTGACTTTTGTTGCTATATAAATGCATAAATGGCAACTCACAGATTCACAGATGCTTACTTATAAAACTATATTTAACTTGAAATGTGAACTATGTCTAAAACTCTAAGCCGACACTAAACTAAACTACAATAATTCTACTTTGTGTTAGTTCACCTGAAGTTGAAGTTTACTGTTCACATTCAGTCAATAGGGAGACATAACAGAAGACGTGCCCGTGTTTGAGTACTGTCTGTTGACACATCATCGAGGTCCCTTCGGCTCTCTGGCAGCTGCGCTTGCAGTTAGCTTTTCCCTGTTGGGATGTGGCCGAGTAAACTAGATGACTCAGTCCTCCTTTCCGACTGGACATTATGCTCCATCTCTCACTCATTTTTCCATCATTTGTCACTCACTGCGTGTCTGTGCGTGCGGATGTGTGTCTAGCTCGGTAAATTTACAACCCAGCAGAGAGAAAAAGCACTGAGGGCGAAAAATGATGATGGTTTTATTTTGCGTGCCTCTATCCTCTTGTGTGTGTTTCTCGATCTCTTTCTATTTCTGTTTTTTTTTTTTTCTCTATTTCTCTCTGCTTATCTTTCTCTCTGGTCCTGTGCTGGGACAGGCAGACCAGTTAGGTCGATTCTTGCCCTGGTCTGTTTCACACCTTCTTGTCTCAAGGCTAATGACTAATGTCTCTAAAATCAACACACTCAGGATAGAGAGTCTTCAGCTATCGAACTGTTCATACATTCACTGACACACACACACACATTCTCTCTCCATGTGTATCTAACTACAGTGTTTTAACACAAAAACACAAGCACATACATGCATAAACACTGCACACATACGACTCTTTTAAACACATACACACACCAGTCTCCTAACCCCTGCAGCAATTAGCTATGACAGGTCAATTAACAGGCTTATTTATGAGCAGGGGATGCCTGCTAGTTGTGTTGTAATGATTCCAGATACTCTCTGTACGTGCATGGGGGAAATTGAATCCATGATGAATGTGGGCTGAAGGCCTGAGCTGGGAGCTGCATTTGCTCTTCATTAACTATGCCTCTGCAACACCATGTTTCTTTCAGCATTAAAGGGAAAATTAAGTCTGAAACAGTACACATACTGTATGTTTTAGGGCTCCGCTGTAAGGTTGAACAGTATCAGGACTTTATTGCATTTGCATTTTAACAAGTCTTTTAGACAAAAGTTTTAAACTCATGCACACGCACATAAAGTGTATACAGTATGGTTCATTTGTTCCTCTATATAGAACATGTGACTAACTGTGTGTCGTCTCTTATTCTCTCTGACTCACCCTCATTTGTTCAGTACACTTTGCAGCAGAGAAAGCAAAAAGGTTGGTCATGTGGCACCCTTTTTTCAGATCTTCATTTTTTTTGCTCATGCTCAGACAGACATAACAACTAAGTTCAGGTCAATTGAGTTAAAATGATTCTTTTTCAGTTGTTTTAGAGATAGAGACATAGCCAAAATTAATCAAGATATGATGTGTTTGCTGTAAAATAAGAAAATGGCTGTTAGTATGACATGATGCACACCCAGCAGTATTTATAGTATAGGGGAAAACAGCATTTTAAGGAATATCACAGAAACTCTCTCAAAAGTGCAAAACTTTTAGACATGTTAGATGTTTAGATTCTTATCCATAATGCAATACCATCAGGGAGGCCTCCGATCAGTCCCAAATGTATTCTGCAGCACGACAATAACCCCACAAATACAGCCAGAGTCAGAAAGAACTATTTTGATCGACAAGAAGAATAAGCAGTCTCTAGAATTACTGTTCCACACATCGGAGTAAGTGGATTACTAGTAATGCAGGAACAAAATTTTAACAGAGCAAACGGAAGCAGATCAGAAAACAAGGAGGCTTCGTACTAAAATATGAGCAAATATACTTATCAAACAGAGGGAATTAGAAATAAAGACCTCTATCTAATATAAGCCTAATATAAAGGCCCGGTATCCTCTGAAGCTGAGGTAAATAAAAGGCCGCTGCCAATATTTGAGGAAATACGGCAATATAATATTTTCAATTATAGGATTGTAATATAGAACTGTTGGCCTGTTAAATAGTGTGTTAACAGCATTTATTTATATTCACACTCCAAGGCAGCACGAAGTCTTTGTGTGTTTCAGTTTGTATGTGTGTGAGTGTGTGAAATGGTAGGACAGGAAACAGAGGACTGCATCACCAGTGCGGATCAAGGTCAATGCAATGGTAAAACACAGGTTAGAGACCAAATGGTAAAAATGTGGATGAACCATTAAAGGTCTGAAAGTACCACCTCAGAGCTGGAAACAGAAATACATTTTGCTCACTCACAGTGCAGCTCAGAGATATACGTGCTGATACACACACACACACACACACAACAAACACACAGTGTATACACGCACACACTGTGCCAGGAGAGGCAGACACCAGGGAGAGCCTTGTCCTTTCCACACTGTGTCTCTGCAGTCAGCTTAATTGGTCCAGACACCATAACCTGCTGGTAATGAATAGGAATTATACAGTAAAGAAGAAGACAGCGAGGAGAACCGTGTATATGTGTTTATGAGCAAAGTAGGAGGTGTTTTAGAGACAGAAAGAGGGTGCGTGAACAAGGAAGAATGAAATGTGAGTGCATGTTTGTATCATCAATAGAGCAATTAATTCATCTTAAATATTCATCGCATCGTGACTCAGGCGACGGTAGGTGTGGCAGGATGGATGAATGAGAAAATATGCATGCGAGAGAAGGGTTGTCTATGTTAGGACTATTTTTCTCTTGTCTTTCTCTTCCTTATGTGCATTTTTCATGTGTGCATGCATAAACTATACTGCATGTCTGTCCACTCCGTCAACTGGGTGTGTGCCCTTACTTTTCACTCACATTTGTGGGTGCATACATTTGTCCAATCAATCACGAGTTTGTGTGTCCTTGACCATGCATGTTTTGAAAATTTTACCACTCCACCAATTAATGTAGTGGTTGTCAGTCATGATCCTTTGAGATCCAAGAGTGTGGGTAAACATGCTGATTAGAAAAATCAGCTGCAGTAATGTGGTAGAAGTTAGCTCACAGTAGAGCTCACTGGTGCCTGAGAGTGCTGTTATCAGCTTACCCGTGATTCACAGTGTGTTACTTCCTCATTAAAATATATGAGAAGACCGTGGAAGGTACAGAAACAATCATAATCTGATGGTGTAAATAATAAGCTGCTGAGCTATTAACCTAATGTGCTAGTTTTGTACTGAACTGAAATTGACAGCTTGGGCTAGCAACAGACTAAACATACTACTGAACTGACAGTGCTGAATGTCAGGCCATATGAACAGTGATGCATTCACTTACTACTTTACTTGTGAGCAGTGAACAAACTACATAGTCAGTGACTATAAATCTTTGAACTAAACTGAACAAAATGATTTGAATCATCAAAGTGATTCTTAATTTTTCTACATAACTGTACAGAAATCACTGTATTAAGCATACCGGAGGCTAAGCAGGCCAAAAGAGATACCATGTACTAAGCACGTAATTTGTTCAGATTTGACTTCCACACCCTAAAACTAACCACAACCCAACCTGTATGATGTAATAGAAAATACTTAAAGATTGCGACAGTATCTGTATCCTACATGTTGAGAGGTTAAGCATCAGACTGATTCATAGCAGTGCTGAGCTGACTAATCAGCTGATCATTAATTCAGGTTTATCACCAAAATTCTGCACACCAGGCTTCTTTTTTGATGTCAGCAAGAAAATAAATGAAATGTACTTTTTCTTTGATCACTCAAATTCAACTGGCATTATTTCGTGTGCTGTCATTCAATTGAAAACACTTTTTGTTAACCTTTACAATAACTTTATCCGGCATCTCAGTTCTTCCATTTGCTCTGTCTGTTTAACACACACACACACACCCACCCACCCACACACACACACACACACAGACCTCTGCCGTGTTACAAATAGAGTTGTTAAATAATGTAGAGCGCATGCAGCCTTGATCCCAGCACCAGCCAGAGAAGGCAAGCTGATAAACATACTTTGTTACTCTCTCTCTCTCCTTCTCACACTTTTCCTCCTTTCTTACTACTTTCTCTTATGTACCAAGCTTCCCAAGGGTCTGATGAAATGAAATGAGAAGAGAGAACCCCATTTCTCTCTCTACCCCATACCTGTCTGTCTCTCTTGAGTTTTTTCCATCAGCCTGTTCTCCCTTCTCTCCTTCAGCTCTTACTGCCTTTCCTACCATCTCCAGCTGCCGTGTCTTCACCCACCTTTATCTCTCTTTCATTCTCCCCCTCTGTTTCTCTCTGTCTCCGGGGACTGCTGGTTTTGTTACAATCAATAATAATGATTGAGCTGTCTGCTGTTGACAATGGGAATTACCTGACACAATTGGTGCTGTTGTGTTCTGGTGTTTGGTTTCTTTTCTACAAGTTGAATTTGCAAAGGATGGCTCTATTACGTTCATTTTGCCAATTGCTATGGCTCGCTGCATCTACAACTCTTGATAGTCATGTGTATGAAGGGCTGTTGACCAGGAATTGTGTTTTGGCTGCTGGGAGGCTGAGGATATGGTTGGGCATTGCTGTGTTTTTACAAATGTGTGATGCAAGGACTGGCAACCTATGGCAACTAAATGGTATCCAAACAGTGTCCATGCTATCCACTGTCCAAACAGTATCCAGTACTGCAGTGCAGTGCCACATGCTTTTAAATCATACACAGAATAATACTGCAATAAAATACAGTTAGACATATTCCCCTCTGATTTAGTACTGCACTTTTATAAAGTTGTGGTACATGAGAGATTTAAATAAGAAGCCAGAATATCTAGACTTTCAGTCTCTAGTATGGGTCTGGGTGTACCTCAAAAAAAACACCCCCTCCACATGCTCTATCGCTGTCTCTGTCAGTTTGCAGTATTAGCCACTATTACTGTAATTGGCCCGGAGTTGAATACTCCAATTCTCAAGAAAAACAAACAGCGAGTAGCCTCATCATGTCCATTATCTGTTATCTCAAATATCCCTTCTGAACAACAATCACATGATTTTCTAATTCAGTTGAATTCCCGCAGGATTGGTGTTTTGAAGTAAATGTTATTTGGTGCCGCAGAGTGCAGGAGTGACTGCATATTGATGCTTGATTCATTCCTGCTTCATGTTGCGCGCATGTCCGTGGAGAGAACAAACTTTATAGTCCTGTGCACAGCTCACTGACTGCATACACCGAAAGCCTTTGAGGTGCTGCCACTCGTCTCTGCAGTTCCCCCTCTCTTTGTGCTCCGTCCAGCAAAAGTAATGATGTATTTGAGAATGGCGTCCCTTCCTGCCTCTCTGAAACAAGAGCTGTAGCCCAGCCAATGGCTTGCATTAATACAAGGCTTTTATTGTAAACAGTGGTAGAGCCAAACGATAAGGAGGCATTAGAATTTAAATTGTTTACTGCCTGCTGGCCATGATTACTGCATACTGTGTGTGTATATTCAAGTTGTAAATTCATGAAATGTGAACTGCCACTTTATGAGCTTCTCTGCTCTTGATTTGGGTTCATTGCTCCTTTGGGGAAAAAAAAAAACTGAGCATTTTTTTCTTTGAGCTGCTTTACACATTGAAAAAAAATCTATCTGTGCTCTACCCTTGCTCTTGCTTAATGTTTTTATTGTTCCATCTGTCTCACTCCCGCCAGCTTGCCAATCACAGTCCTGTCTACAAACTAAAATATAGTCAGAGTGTCCATTTCACAAGAAAAATGATTGGCCTTGATACTGGTTGTTCACTGAGATCATTTTAAAAAGCAGAAATTACTCATACACACAAAAAAAAATCAATGAAGTTTCAAAAAAGAGGTAACATGTTGTGGTAGATTATTTGTGTCCCTGCTCGCTCCTCTGTGGATTACCCAGAGGCCATCTGTGTTCCTCGCAGTGTTTGGTACCTGGGGGGCTTGTTGGAAACCAGGCCAACCCACATTTGTGTGCCTCACACTGCACCGTCTCTCTCTCTCTCTCTCACGGCTGTGTCCCCTTTGGTATGTGGACAGCACATCAATGGGAACATTAAAGGTTACAAGGCTCGACAAAACGACACATTCACAACTCCAACCTGACACTTTACTGTACACCGTTTGATCCTGCCATCACACACACACAAGCTGTCTATTTCACTCAGGCTTCCTCACACACACACTCTCTGTGTCACACACTTTTATGATGAAAACTAGGAATTGAGAGATTTTTTACACATCATTTTTGAAAACGAGATTTTGTCGTCTACTTTCTCCAACACTGTGATGTTTTACTTTTTTTGAGTATTCAATTACTGGTAAATGTCAAAGTTAAATATCAGGCACATTAGATATAACAGCAACCTTTTGTGGCCGATGACCTCATTTTTACATCCCATAACCCCACCAGTAAGATTTGTCCAAGTTGTCATGTGAATTTTAGAAAGTCATCCCTCGGTGATCTACTTTTAAGAGCACAGATGGATTGTACGGGAATAATAAAATATTGCAACCTTTACAGTATATTTCATTTTTATCAAATTATCAGTAGTCATTATTAGTCTTCCATGACCCTTTATCAATCATTCTCACCACTTCCAAGGTTGAGAAATGTGTGCACTGCTGGGATGGTTGAGTATGAGGCACTGTTGGCCCGGGCGGCTCACACTTCAGCTTGATCTGTCAGCATTGAACATTAAGTGAAAGGGCACAGGCTTGTTTTCCTTCAGAAAAATAAACACATATAATCATGATTTTGCCACACTGAATGACAGGATATTGCATTGCTTTGTGTAGTGCCAGTCGGTTTGATATCTTTGAGGAAATTATTACGCCCAGTGTGATTGTGTTGTTATGTGGCTTAAAGGAGATGGTTATTTGTGCTTTTGTAACGGGTGTTTGTGTGTCAAGGCCGTTGTTAGTCTCTGGGCTTCCTTCTCCCAATTATTTTTCTCATCGTCTCTAATTATACAACAATCTGGTGTCTTTGCTTCCAATTGTTTAATGCAGCCCCGCTTGCAGGTGTACAGAGGCAGGCATGGGTAGCTCTGATGTCAGTGCATGTGTGTTTTCTGTGCATGTGTGCATGGCTGTAAGGATGCTGTATTAGTGTGCTGTGCTGGTTCAAAAGTGCATAAATAAAACAAAATGTTAACCAAAGCCACACAGTGAAGACACAGTTTCTTACCACTTATGAAATAGATGACCATGGCCTTTTGACCAATTAGCCTCTTCTCTGTACTACCCCTGTATTTCCCTCACAGCTACCCTCTGCCTAACCTTTTGCACAAATGAGCCAACCAGCTATAACCATCCAGCCTGTGCTGCTGCACTTGTTTTCCCCCCACCGCCCAATCAGTTCAAGGTTCCCCTAATTATTTTACTTCTTCATTCAAAGAAGCTCTCTCGTTCTGGGACTAAATTAGAAAGCAAGTGGAGAAGAGGTGGTACTGCTCTTGTGTTTCCCTCCCCTCTACGAATATAATTGAATGGGCTCTCTATTTGGAGAGGATATACAGAGAGAGAAACAGAAGAAAATTTATTTAGGTTGTGTCTTCTCTTGTAAAGGTTGGAGGTGCCGAAGAAGAGTCATGCCCTGCAGTGTGTGCTCATACACTGGGCAGTGTGGTAGAAGTCAAATAGGCATCAGTTGACTTAGGCTAAGAAAGGAAAAAATATATATCAGCAATTCTCCAGCAAAAGCCACAATATCTGAACCAGAAGCTGAACAAACTACATCAATCAAATGATAAATGTCCACTGACTTTCTTTATTCACATATGACCAGGCTTTTTATGGTTACACTGCAGAGGTGAACCAGAGAAATTACCCCACACGCACACAGCAATGCCGGTCCTTGTCTATGGCAATGAATAGGTTATTGGTGTCTGCCCCGTGAATTTCTAATTGATACTTCAAATTGACATTGCTGTTAGGCACTAACAGCCTAGCACTTGCAGAATGGAGTGTCTCAGCAGTGAGAGATGGTTACCATGGTGTTTGCTTCTCCATTCTCCACCTTTCATTTACTCAGAACATATAAGGAATCAGATCAGGCTTTTCTCCTCGAAGGGGTCAGAGTTGGGTTAATTGAACCCACCCTTGTTCTGGCTTGATATAGTATTTACACACAAATTGACAACAGGTCTGCTCTGCCTGTTTCCTGAGTTAAAGACTCCGTTAATACTCTACCACAGCACATGGGTGTTACCATAACAGATGGAGTTTTATAAAGTGAGGCCAGTCATGCATATCAGCCACCCTTCCATGCATGCACCTGCTCACTCTCTCGTTAACCTGTATGTATACAGACATGTTATATAGGCGGTTTTTCCATTCATACACACAGCTGCAACTGGGAACTGGCTGTTACAACTGCAACTCTCTCTCCTGTCTATTGGAGCAATTTGAGGGTTGACTGCCTTCCTCAAGTGTTTATTGAAGAATAGGGGAATGGTATATATAGAAGCCCATGCATCAGTTTGTTCATTGACTGTATTTCTGTAGAAACCATTTAACAGATTAAATAGGTCATTATTACTGCAGGATTGAAACTCAAACATGATTACACAGCAAGAACTTTGGCTATCATGTTTAAAATTAAACGTTATAAAGCGCCAAAGTCTGCAGTGAAAGTCGCTTTTGTTGTTATTTTGGAGCAACAAAGTTTCCTTGTTTGTTTGCTTTTCTTCCCCACATATTCCAGACAGAATACACTTGGTTTTTGATTAGCTGGGTGCGATGGGCTTTTGGTGCCTTGGCACACCACAGTAATTAGACTGTCAGTCAAAACCAGATGGCTGGTGGCTAAAATGGGGAAGTCGCCTGGAAGTTTTCAGATGAGTCTCCTCTTTTTTTTTTTTTTTTTTTTTTGATGTTGTGGGGTCCACAAATAATTAAGGGACAAGAATGTAATTTGTTAATACTACTGAATAGTACTACTACCTGCATTGATTTCTGTGCTATTTGTTTAATTAGTGTTTTAGCATATATTGTCTTTTTAAAATACAGCACCTCTGAATTAATTTATTTGACCAGTTTGAGATCATATGTTCAAGCTGAAATGAAATATGTTTTATCATCATGCCTCTTTTTATTTAGATAAAAAGTAGATTCATTAATGGAAAAAAACAACTATTTTATTATTATTTGCTGTAAGAATTTTATTCAAACAAAAATCCTCATTGTTTTAAGTGAAGTTTGTCCTAGTATAGCTCTGTCTGTTTTTCTGACTCAGCATAAATAGATAGTACTGTATCAGACATACTCACCTAGCATGTATCTGTCTCTGTCTGTCTCTTCTCTAAACAGATTGTGTTTGAAGGAATTCGAGGCCCGAGTTTCGAGGGGGATATTGCCATTGACGACGTGTCCATCACTACAGGGAAATGCAAGCAGGAGAACACTGTAGCCAGCGCAGGTAAGACAGGTAAGATAGAATGTGACTTTTTTGAGGGGAGAGATGATCATAAACCCCCAGAAAAACACAAAGAAGCTTGTGTTAATCACGTTTTGCCCCTCTGTCTGTGTGCATCAAGGCACCTCCAGAGAAAGTGAAATGAAGGCAATATGATTATTTTTTGGTTATGTTTGTTTTCAGACATACCAGTAAAGCATGTGCTAAGAAGCTGAAGGGAGGAGAATTAAACCAAGTTGAACTGAAGTGATTTCTACTGAAAATAAAGGAATTGAGGGGCAGCAGAGAAGGGAATTATCTCTTTCATAGAAAGAGAACGCAACATCTTCTTTGGTGTTTGAGAGGTGTGGAAATATGGTACAGAGAAAAAATATTGTCAGTGTGGAGGCTGTATGGAGACAAGTGGACACCACAGGGCACCGGCATGTAGGCGAGTTGGAAGCCTCATCTTCATTTTTGGTCCTTCCTCTGCCTCTATCTTTTTACTTACTCCATATTCCCCTCTGTCTTTTCATCTTCTAACTTTCCCCGCTGCCTTCTCCACACCCACCTTTGTTAAATCTTGTCTCTTTTCTTCTCACCTTCTGTTCTCCATTAGCGATCTACCCTTTATTATCTGTACACCTCTACACACTGCTCTTCATCTTTAACAGCCCTTGTTATTTACCCTTTATGAGAAAGAGAGAAATGATGGTGATGGAGAGTCTTTGTACTGATAAGAATATAGAGAAAAAGAGCATGGGTGAAGAAGAATGAAAAAGACAGCTATAGTATATATGTACAGTTAGAGAAAGAGAGAGGCACCTGGATCCAACAGGACTGTTCTCACAAATTCTTCACACCTTTCATGCCAACAGGCTAGACAAGTCAAACCAAGCCATCTGTCTATTAATAGAATACCAGAATACAATTTTGCTACTTATAAATATTGCTTGTGAGGGCCATTTTGCCTTAACGGTGAACCAGAAATAAAATGCAGTGAATTAAAGGGAAGAGAGAGAGTGAGAGAGACTCCCATAGCCTGGGGGGGTGGGGCTCTCTTTTTCTACAAATGTGCACAGCAACAGCTACAGTAGTTGGTCGTAATCTTTTATTGCACACTGCCATCACTGTTAGGAAAGCATCAAACATGTGGGTCACTAATACAATACTGATCTTTTAAATGTTATTCAGACAATTTGTTTGACTCATGGCTTCATGGTTTTGTCACATTTTCCGGTATAATGGAATCGCTTTTACAGAAATCTCACCATGTACAGTTTTCCTTAGTTGCTTTGGCACGGCCGTTGAACGAAAATCATGATTTTCAAAACATCGCAATGCTCAAATGATGTTCTCATAACAGTATTTATATTTTTTTGTTGCTTTGTCCCTTTGCAGGACACGGTTTGTGCTGTCCAGCATAAAATGATGTGGTGATTGCTCTCAGTGTTTCGGAAAATGAGCTCAAGCAATTGAGAAAAAACTCCAAATAATGTAAAACTTGTTTATGACATAATTTGTCGGCTGATTTGAAGTGCATTTTTAGTGACTAATTTTGATATAATAAGCTAGACGGTATGCAGTGAGAAGTAAGCAACCTGCGGTGAAAACCTACACAACCTTGTTCATATTTTATTGTTAAGACCTACTGCAAGCAAAACATTAGAGCCATGGAAAAAAAAAAAAATACAGAAAGCAGCAAAAATGAGAAAGTGAATTATTAACAACCTGCTTTTACCTCCTCAAACCTCAGTGTGAGATGCCTGCATATGAGTGTGTGTTTGGATGTGTGTGATCTCGCACATATTTGCATGTAAAGACACTGGCGGATGCAGTAAATAATAGATGAAGGTGTAAACAGGAAGAGGAAAGCTCTCGAGCTCTCTGAGTTTGCGTGTGTGCGTGTGCGTGTGTGTCCTGCAGGTTTTGTGCAGGCAAAGACATACAGTGCAGACAGATGGGTAATTATCCGGCAGGGGACTGACGAAGCTTTGTCACTTTAAGAAACACAAATGCTTCTGTCTTGAGTACAGATTTTGCCACCATGGAGTTGGTGAAGTACTATGAGAATTAGAGAAGGATTAAACTCAACTCATGTTTGCCAGGTATGATAAATTCAAAAGGAATATCACTTAGAGGAAAAAGTAAACTCATTAACAACATACCACCAATTACGCTTAACACAATATGCACAGTATCTCATACAGTGTAAGATAGATAGATGACAAATAGGTTCAAACACACATGCATGGTGAGATAGTGCTTTTGAAAGCACAGGTATAAAGCAGTACATAACATCAATTGCAGCTTTGATCAGCAAACTGTCATAAACTGTGTGGTGTGTGTGTGTGTGTGTGTGTGTGTGTGTGCAATGTGCCTGCAGTGTGTGTGTGTGTGTGTGTGTGTGAGAGAGAGAGAGATGCTCCCTGCATCTCACAGGATGAGCCTGGGAGCATCACCCAGCTGATACATCACACCTGTGTCACACACACACACACACACACACACACACACACACACACACTGCAGGCACATTGCACACATGCTGACACACATACATTACATGTGCATCCACCTACAAGTGGATGTATACATGTAAGACTTGTATATATAGACTCACAGGGATGCACATAAGCTCACAAATGCACACATCTGACAAATGTAGTACACACATTCTCACGCAAGCATGCACACACATTTACGTCAGGTTAAGTATGTGTACACACAGGGGACTGTTATCCTACAGTCCTCCGCAAAAGAAGGATGATTTTCTCTGACACGTTTGGTGCAATTCCACCTGCATAAATCACAGAGCTCCACCTGGCTCAGATGCATGTGTTTGCAGGAGAAGTGGTGGAGAGCGAGGTTGTATCTTTACTATCTTAGTGTTTGGCTGATTTTCTTTTTTTTCTATTGAAGGAGTTTCGTCCCTATGTATCATCTTCCATTATCAGAAATGAAAGCTTTCTAAATAGGTGTAGCATTAGTGCACTCTGAACTGAAATTGACTAATATTTTTTATTTACATAAAAGTAAGAGTGACTGATCTGGTTTTTTTTCAAAGTGGGGTAGCTAGTTAGCTAGCTGATAAAAATTGTCCAGTCACAGCTCAGTCAGCAAAGTTGATGGTCACTGACTAGAAATGATAAGTCTGCTTTTGTCTACCTGTGCCTGAAATCAAGGATCCATTGTTTGAAAAATTGATGAGAATTCCAAGTGGTAAATCTGCCACCGTTTTGTGCCGTTATGTGCCGTGCAAAAACGGAAGGTTTGACATGCATAGCAACAGTAACTAAGGGGGGCAGAGATTAGTTAATTCTCACAATCTGAACATGAACATGTCAACAATAATAGAAAGATTTTTTTTTTTCTTATGCATGGCATCCAGTCATACACAAACCAAGAAACAGTTACAGCAGCTCTGCACCCTATGGTGGATGTTTACATGGACAATTTCCAATTTTAAATGTCTAAATACATTGTGAGATAAGAGGAGATTTTCCCTGTTTTTTGAATGGCCCATTGGAGCGTATTAAGACTTGAGCAGAATGCTGAGCATCAGGCCTATAAATGATAGGAAACAACATTTTGATGAGGACTGACTCATACTCACCGTTGTCAAAACTTGCAAATAAAACATATTCATTATTTAAAATGTTTACTCGTGGCTCCTTTATAAAGCTGTTTCAAGCGGAGTCGCCACATCTTATTATCTAATTAACCATTGCCATTTAGCCACATGGACTGGATAGCTGTGCATTGTCTGTACACTGACATACACGGAACCACACACATATATACCACACACACACACACACACACACACAACATACTGCAGTTGCCCATAGTAATGCATTATCTTTCTAACTCCATTTTAACTCCATGACAGACAGAAAGATGTATGGACCTGTATCAGCGCCACACAATTACTGAAATCAACTTTTCTGAGAGAGCCTGTAGAGCAAGAGAGAGAGAGAGAGAGAGAGAGAGAGAGAGAAGGGGTAGGATGGGATAAAGACAGACAGAAAATGAGGAAATGAGAGAGAGACAGAGAGCCAGATGTAAAATGTCATATTCCATTTCAATCTGATGCTGCAAACTATACTATATACAGTATATGTGTGTGTGTGCTCTCGTGTGCGTGTCTGCCGTGTATGGATCAAAGCTTTATTATAAATATTGATTTACTGCCTGGGAGATGGCCCCTTGATATGAAATCATATTGATCTTTTTAACACAATACCTGCTTTTTATTTATGACACTGTCTTTGAGCAGCTTGAATTTGTAATTAGTTGCTGTATTTGTGTAGCGCTGCGTACATATGAAAGAGAGTAATAATGTATACATGTGAGAGGAGAGAACGAGTGTGCGTTTGTTACTGTAAAGTTTTAACATAAAAGAAAAATAAATAGGAAACCTACCAAGATGATTGTTTTGAACTATTAAATGACACAACATAAAAGATCTGTGCATAAACAACAGCAACACTATGCTGAAAAAAAGAAAAAACAACAACAATCCATCACAAATTGGCGATGATGACATCAGTAGTAACTTCTTTTTCTCATTAAAATCTCAAAGCTGTCATGACAATGTGTAGGATATCAATGGTGCTTCTCTCTGTTTCTCTTCCTTGTTTACTCATCCACCCCCTCATTCACTGCTCTATCTTTCTCCTTCCGCCTACACTCAACAAGCCTCTCTCTTTTCTCTATGTGAAATAATAAAACACAGATCTTTTTTTTTTTTTTTTCACCAACCCTCCTCCTTCTTTCAATGTTGGTAACATGGTTTGGTATTGTTCAAAAGATTATTGTTGTTGCACAGAAGACAGCTCTAAACTAAGCCACATTGTGGCTTTTCACTGCACATGCCTCTGCACTTAGCCTCAGGCTTAAAGCTAGCCTCAGGCCAAAGAGATAAATATATACATGATCGGTTATCTACTTAGCCTTTGGTTAATATCAAGGTTAGCCTGTTGTTTATAAAATGCAGCTTACAAGGGACTAAACTGAATTTCAGAAATTGTTCATTGTGAGGCAACTGGTAAAATCAAAAATGAAATGGATAACTACATCAAATGTGCACATCAATTTTTTAAATTTGAATGGAGTCCATTCAAATTTTCAAAATGTGTCTGACCTGTTTATTTATCCTGGAATTAATTTTGAACATTGACACTCACACAGCACATGTGAAATACAATATCAGCCAAGGATCAACAGTCATCTTTTTTCCTTTAGGCTCAGAAGAATAAATTATAAGTAAAAATTAATTGACCTGTGATTGCTACAGTGTAGAAAGCCCTCATGATTGCTTACCATTGCTCTAATTATAAGAGTGTATTACATAAGCACTAATCTGGTGGAGAGTGAGCAATCTTAACGTAGAAAAGGACGTGTTTGCTGTAAAACCATATGAAGTCATGAATCAAGCATTTAAGAAATAGCAGAAGCTGGTCAAAAGATTTTATATAAATTTGAACTAATATGACATCTCTGTTCTCTTTTATTATTGTTTCCGTAGTTTTGACCGGTGGATCACATTCGCTCCCATTGGCCAGCTGGCTGACCTTTGGCATCTCCTGTTTCCTGTCGCTACTCTACAGATGATGAGCACTTGCCACAGCACCGCCAACTGTCTGCGCTGACAGACACTGCCCTGACTCACGCTCTTATACTTCTCTCTCTACCCTTCTCCCTGTCTTCTCCTCTACTTAACCTGTCTTCTTACCTGTCTGTCCCTATCCACTCGTCGTCTTTCTATCCTTCATGCATCCATTTTATCCGTCTTGCTTAGATAAAAAGTAACACAAAGTCTGTTTTCTCCTCCCTCGCTTTTTTTAAACACTCATACTGTATTTAAGGCGAACATGATATTTGACATTCTCTCCTTTGCCACTCTATTAATCTGGTTAGATTCACTTTATCCATGTCAGTGTGTCACGTGTCACCTTTTCCTCTTCTTCATCAACCTTCTTCGTCCGTGCGTGCACCCTCTCATGTATCTCCACTCCCTTGAACCTTAATCCTCGACGGCCCCCTCCGCCCTATTCCCCAGACACACCAAAGTGTCGGACACTCTACCAAAGATGACAAAGGACCTGAGGGAATAAAACGAGGGAACAGGGATTCCAGGAAGAAAGTGAAAGAGAGCGAGAAAGTGGGAAAAAACCCTCTTTTTCACAGAGACTGTCTCCCTTTCCGTCCCAACCTTTGGGACCATGGGAGCTATTGAATGACAAAGAGACAGAAAAAAAAACAAAAAAACTGATGAATGAATGAATAAACAAATGAATGGTGAGGAAAGGACAAATAAGAAACAGAGGATAAAGAAGGGCGCTCCTGGTAGCCTCTCTGCTTGCCCTCTGCTTGACACAAGAGACAAACCTCAGTGCGGATTATACGTGTACATTTATCTATATATACTAAATATAACAAAGTTTAAACTAAAACACAACTAGGACAGTGGAGGACTTTACAAAGTGAAATTAAAGAAGCACAATGTTTATACAACCTCTGCTGTTCCTTTGGGTTTTATTCTACTTATTATGTGATGTTGCAATTTGTCAGACCAACTCAATGTTTTTGATATTTTACTTTTTTTTGTTTTGTTTTGTTTATGGCGTTATAAGGGTCGAGGGCAATGGGTAATAGAGTATTATATTAATATGTATGAGAGGAAGAGAAGATGATTTGTGATCCAGAACCTGAATTGAGCATGTGAAGGGCTGTGCAAGGATGACCCAAGCCACCTGGATAGAAATCTTAACTTTTCAAACATACTTTGTGAACACACACACACACACACACACACACACAAATATGCACTCAGTTTCACGGGCCGCTCCTCGGCTCATCCTCTGTCTCAAAAACATGCCTGATCTTTAAACGACACAGAAGGAAAAGCATAAATGAAAGATGCACCTTTCACATGTCTGCTCCCTCGTCGTGAACTTCCCGTCACTGGACATCATGACGCCTGATGTCTGGAGTTATCAACCGCAACAGAATAGCTGGAACATGCCTCTAATGATTACAAAGAGAAAAAAAGTGGTGTGGTATGGGAGGCAGGAAAGGGTCTGGGGTGAGTTCAGTTGAACATATGATCAGTGAGCGCTTCTTTTTCCGCAGGTTATTGAATGTCATGTATGAATTTCCCGTACACTTGTGAGTGAAAGATGGAGAAGACTATCAGTATCTGGCGGGTGTGCAGTGTGGATTGCATATCATATTCTCTGTCATTGTTTAATTAACATTGAATGTCTGTAGTGTAAACAATTTAATTCATAATCACATAGATATGATTGTTAGTTAAGCGATACTCATATCTATAGATCTGTATACAATAGTTTATGATTGCATTTAAGATAGCTTTTCAGTCTGCAGAAAAAAACATCTCATCTAAATTACATTGAAATGGGTACTTCTATCATCGTTCATCAGTTCTGATTTATAATTATCTGTGTATTCATCAACTGTGTATCCATTAATCGCAGCTGTAGCCATTTCAGGGGATAGTGTGTCAGCAGTGTGCTGCATCATGCTTCAACTTATCTCAAGAAACTCCATATTCACCAGTCACTCCGCTCCACCAACTGATCTGCTTCATTACATGTGCGTTACTGTGGGTGTGAATCAGTCTTTTCCGGCACCTTATGTAATTCTGTCTGTCTATGTCATGTCATGTTGATTTGATCATCACACTTGTTTTTGGTCTTTCTTATTTGGTTTTGTATTTGTATTTACCGTAAGCTGATGCTGATTGTTATGTGTCCATTATACTGTATCATTGCCGGCTTTCAGTTCCCACAAAGGTCTGTAGGGCATGTTGGACAAATCTGTGAAATGCCACAGACAGTAGTGTACTATGAGAACAAATTAAACAAGCAACATAAGCAAACTCTCATGGTTCCAAAAATGCTTCCTGTATCGTAGCTTTATCTCTCTCATCATTCATTTACTTTGATCTGATGAGTGCACTTGACAGCAGGTTACCCTGTTCCTGAATGAAACTAAACATTATAGAAGACGTTTGAGTAACGTGCTCTCTTGTAAATGTCGCTTCTTTGTTCTGCAATCATATACTGTACTGTAAGCTAAACTTAAATTATTGTCAACTTTTGATAATCTCTTCAAAATGACCCTGTAATTTCCTCAAAACACAAGGTAGTGTTTTTAGGCATTCATTGCAATACCAGCAATTCCACTAGCATATTCAGCTGAGTGAATTGGCTAAATGTGGATTGTATGTCAGCTTAAGTTGTACAGTATTGTAAGCATTAATCAGCACCATAGAAGAAGACTAGGGGTAAGCACATTTTGGAAATATCATTAAGCATTAATGTGCATGCCATTTCATGTGCTAACTATCAAATCATTTCTCATACTGGCTCATATTTCAATGGCAGTAGTAACAGGGAAGATGCTACCATTGTTATCATTGCATTTGGACATGTAGCAGTTGCAGATTAACAGACAGAATATTGTGGAATATTGTGTTGTCTGTAACTTTGAATGACAACTCATAAAGAAGAAGATATTTCACTATTGAACCTGAGAAATGTCAAATCAAAGCATAGCATAGACATGTGCAAATACAATTAATGAAACCCATTGCTAAGCTATTCTATTATCATTTAAAGGTGCAGTGTGAAGAATTTAGTGGCATCTAGTGGAACAGACTTGGCAGAAATGGAATATAATATTCATAAGTATGTTTTAATTAGTGTATGACCACCTGAAAATAAGAATCGCTGTATTTTCGTTACCTTAGAATGAGCCCTTTATATCTACATAGGGAGCGGGTCCTCTTCCACGGAGCCCGCCATGTTGCACCGCCATGTTTCTACAGTAGCCTAGAACGGACAAACCAAACTCTGGCTCTAGAGAGGGACTTTCACGTTTTTCACGAGTTCCGCGGCTACCGTAGGTTGTCCTACACACTTGGAAAGGGAGGGGAGGTGTATTCATTTGGTTGCAATCTGCAACCTCACTGCTAGATGCCACTAAATCCTACACACTGGTCCTTTAATGTTGACATTGATAAAGAAAATAAATGTGTCACTTTCTACCAATGAGTAATAATAAAAAGTGACATGTAGAAATATATCAAGGGTAGAAAGTAAATCATACTGTATCCATCAACTTCTGTATGATAGAGCAACATTGTTTATTTTATTTTATTTTATTTTAAGCAGGAATCAACACAATAATTCTTCCAAGCTGGCTCACTATAATCAGCGTTTATATGATTGGTTCCCATTTCGATGAAATGGAAAACACTGTTTCCAACAGAATGTAAATCAAGTAACTATCATTTTTTTTGCTTTTAATATTTCTGGCATAAACATCACTTGTTGCTCTTCTCTATTCAGTTTATTACTGAGACACAAGGCAAAAAAGAAGCTGCATAATGGTTTAGTTATTACCATTTCACAGTATTTGGTGTGTAACCGCACCTTTCCTGTAACTCAGCTTGTCATCCAGGACAGATATAAATCACATGCTGAAAGCATATCTTATCATTCAAGGGATATTATTCATTATTTTAGCTGAAAATAACAATTTTGTGCTTCATTTGTTTCCATATAACATCTATCAATAAAAGAGAAGATTTCAAAAAATCAAGCAATCAAAAGCTTTTGTCAGTTAATAGCTGTCCTAGGAGACATGATTTAATAGCAAACAAACAAATGCCACATTTAACATGTTGATCATAGAGTGAGAAAAATCATTAAGAATACAATAACTAGAAGAGTGAGTTATTTTACTCAAGTAATAGAAATGTAATTAATCTGAGTGATATCTTTGAGACAAAGAGAAGGTTAAAGGTACAGTGCATCAAAATATAATTTGACCATATCATTGTAAACAATAATAATAGAACCAAACCCAAATTCAATAAAGTCATTACCTGTACAAGTTTTTTTTTTTAAAGATTTTAATCGAGCCTTATTAGTTGACTGACATATTGATGCTACAAAAGGATGTGATGGATTGTCCAAAAATAAAAAAAACACACATACTGTACATTGGGCAGGCTGAAGGCACCTCCAGAATGAAATTATTTCAGATCCAGTTTTAAGTTGTTTTGATAAAGACAAACCAAAGAGATTTTTTTACCACAGTAATTAGCAAATGACCTTGAGAGTAACAAAATTTGTTTTCTTGCTTTAGGTGTTCTGTGATTTGTGGCTAAATTCCTTGTCTTTGTATTCTTTGTAATGTGGTTGATCATTCATTTATTTCAAGAGAATCCACATTACGTATGTTCCTGGTTCCTTTATCACACATACTGCAGTGTAACGAAAACACTGAACCTCTCATGAAAGAGAGAGCAAACAGTATTGAGATCAGCAACTGTCCAATTTGGCACTGACTCTTTCAATGTGTACATCTACGTAGTATCTGAAGGCTAGTTTATTCCAAAATGTTATATTTAAAAGGTATATCTATCGATACCAGTTGCGACCCTCTAATGTAGGTTCAGTCAGTGAAACACCAGTGCTCAGTGTCGTCTTCCCCAAAAGTACAGTAGTAGTTTGGGATCTTCTTTGTGTCCATTAAACATGAGCAAGCTGGTCATTTCCACTTTCTGTTAGCAACATCGTCATTCATCTGTTTACTGAGCCAACGTAGAGCTGCACAAGGACATGCACATAAAACACATACACACAGTTACAAATAGATTTCTGCCATCGTGCAGGTAAATAATAACAACTGGAATGACAAACTGACTGTTAATCTTCCACCTATACTGTATGCTGTGTGTATCTGTCTTGAATGGATTGGATTTGACCTGTAAGTGACCGTATGGAATTACTCAGCCTCTGTCCCCTCCTTAACTGTAAAAACTGCCAATAAACTGAGCAACTGTGTGGCAATAGATCGAGTATTCCTCCTGGCAACAGTAAATAAAGTGAGGCACATATTCAAGTCATTTTCTTTTTCGGTGGGAAATAAGATATGTAGAAACCATCAGTGTCTGAGTGCTGGTAACTCCTGGGTAATGCTTACTTGTAATGTTAACTGAAACATTACTTGAGTATTTCAGCCTTGGTTTTCCAAAGCGCTGTGACCCTTGCCCTGGTTTCCCATACAAATATTCCAGATAGTGTTTATATGTCATAGGAAAATGTTCCGATTGATGTTTGATTGCGTACGTTCTCTCAAAAATCAAACTGGCTGACCCTCACGCATTGCAAGTCCATAAATAACTGAGTGAGTAAGAGAGACATTAGCTTCATGTTGAACTCTATGACATTTTACTAATATACATAACAGTATCTCTGTACTGCGTTCTGTGGCATCAAATGTTTCACAAAGCAGCTTCACGGTGATAAGCCTTAAAACCTTATGAAGACCCACCAGACTTCTGTAATTCACTGTGACAAGCAGCGTCTGCATATAAGCAGGTTCTGGGAAACAGTGCATCGGTCACCGTATAGCATACAGTACAGTACATGCTGACTGTCAGGGTTTTAAGGCATACAGCAGTCTATGTATTGATCCATTTTGGAACAAAAGTTGGGAAATGCACCTTTTAATGGGAAGAGAAGGGAGATGGGTAGCAAACAGTACTGGATGTTGTACAGTATATCTCTGTCATGTACTGAAGTATTTTAGAGGAAAAATATATTTGAAATATGACTCTGAAAGGTATAAATAAACATAAATGAAACAAAAAGGTCTATTTATTATCATTTGTTGCTGCAGTGGCACTTATATGAAAAGGGAATATATTGTAAAGCAATATTTTGACGTTTTAGGGAAATACGCTAATTTGCTTCCTGGCGGAGAGTTAGATTAGAATATCAATACCGCTCTCATGTGTGTGCGCTAAATATGGAGCTACAGCCAGCAGTCTATCTTAAATTAGGATAAGGACTGGAAAGAGGTGAAACAGCTAGCCTGGTTCTGTCCAAAGGTAACAAAATCCACCTACCACCACCCCTAAAGCTCACTAATTAACATTTTATATTTTGTTTGTTTAATCTGTACAACACATATTTAACATGTTGATCATCAGAGTGAGAATGTGCCACAAAACTCATTAAGAATACAATAATTTAGGAAAGTGAGATGTTTTACTGCAAGCAGTAGACGTAGTGACGAGTGATATTTTTGAGACAAAGAGAAAGTTAAAGGTACATCAAAATATAACTTGACCATATCATTTTACACAATAATAATAATACCAATACAAAAACCAAAATATAAAAATTTAAAGTTGCAGTTTTACAGGGGATTTTACCGTCGCACAGAGCCAGGCTACCTGTTCGCCCCATGTCTCCAGTCATTATGCTAAGCTAAGCTAACTGGCTGCTGGCTGTAGCAGTATAATTATTGAACAGATATGAGAGTGGTATCAGTCACATCTAACTCTCAGAAAGAAAGTGAATACATGTATTTCCCAAAATGTCGACCAATCAACATTTGCCAACATATGCAGCTATAAGTTTAAAACCTAAACCCTCGAAAAATTGTGATTCTATTGGCACATATTAGTGACATAAGATTGAATCCCAAAGTTCAATGACATGTTCAACATTCAATTCTTTGTAAAGGAGTTCAAGTATTTGTCTCAAGTACTTTTTTTTGTCAAAAAGATCATAATGTTGATGCCAGACAGTAAAACTTTTATTTATATTGACCACATATAGCAATTAAATAGCTGTGGAGCATGTGTGACTCACTGCAGTGCTGGCAAAGTGCTTTCAGTCAGTGCTGGTGCTGCCTGAGATACTGGCTGGTGCAACCTTTTTAACTAGAAAATACATCACAGCAGCAGGGAGGTAATTACACAAGTGTTACAGGTGCCTAAAGATACTAATTACTTCACGCACAATGTTACTCATTATATATGATTAATGTACCAATATGTTTTGACTGCTTACAAATAAGAACACAAACATAAATAATACATAGAGCACATAAGTGTGATGTGTAACATCAAATGTGCTCCATCAACGTGGAGGAGCAACGTTGTTTTGGTGACACTGAGCTGCTTTAGATAACTTTAATGTGTTGGACATACAAACTTCACTTTGGCTTATGTAGGAGTACACTTAGATAATGATACAGTATGACCCATTACTGTAACTGTTTTATTTCTGTGTGTTTTGTCTTGATTTGACCCTCATATTCTCTGGGGAGGTGATAGATGGCACATGTGGTGGGTGCCACATACGCAGCAATTAATGAGAATTCTTAGGAATTAATAAATTACTAAACAAATTTCAGCACTTGCTCGCTAATGACTTTGCTGCCAAGGCTGCCAGCTCATGCATGCCTAATTTGTGAGATGTGTGTAAATGTGTAATGAACTCACACAAATTGCTTTCTCCCATCTTTCAGCACCGTAGCCTAGGATGTCACCGCAAAGTCACACCATCAAAACAAATACAGGCATCATTTACACTCCAAGGACGTGTGATTATGCTCTCACCTGCACTGACATTATCACTGCCTCTAAATGTGTTTTGCAATCCCTTTCTTACCCCCCCATTCATTTTTTTTGTCTCTTTCCTTCAGTATTTTGTGATTTTTTTCCTCTAACACCTTCTCCCATTTCTGTTCTACCACAACTAAAATAGTTCAAAATACAGGCCAAAAATATACTGGAACTATAAATAACCTGTCTAGTTTTGACCTTTGTATAAAGGCTGTGCCTATGTAGCTTGCTACTTCAGTCTGAAGAGCTGGAAAGAGTGATAGGTGTCATATAGTTGAGGTTTTTAGCTATTTCTGCTCGAGTCGTTTGCTGTAAATTTTGACCTTTGACTTTTGGCAAGAGAGTTTTCTCCTCTCAGAATAAACTGCGACGTCCAGCTGAGACTCCTTTTCTCCTTTCTCTCTCTCTCTCTCACACACACACACACGCGCGCACGCACACCAGCTCTACCATCACTTTTGCTTACATTTGTATTCAATTTTACATTTAATTTATACTTGATTATATATTTCAAAATGTGGTCTCTGGTTTAAATAAGACAGAATATGCAACGATGGCGGGGGGATGAAATAACAGGTGTTGGCTGTTCAGACGTGAGAGTCATGCATAGCTCTTTTCCTCTTTCACTCGTCTCATCTCCTCTCTTTTCCCTCTCTCTCCTCCCCAATCCTCTTTCTCAATTGAGCAAAGCAGAGATGTACAGATAGAAGTCTAATTAATGTGTGCTTTCTACTCTGAGCCGCCTCTTAGTGGAGTGCGGGGTGGAGGGGTTTGGGCTGAATGGTTCGGAGCTGCGCTGTTCTTCTCCATTAGTTGTCTGTGACACTGGGGAGGTGGGATTTCTTACTGAGCCTGTGACTCTAGTTGTCTCTTGTTACGAAGAGGGGAGAAGGGCTTTGCTGTTGCGCCTGTTTGACTCAAAGATTACCCCGGGTTCATTATTGATAGGTCTGAGCTTTGATCCTGAGAAACCTGTATGACATCTGGATGCTTACCTAGAATCAATGTGCATTTGTACAGTATGGTCAAAGCAGCCCAGAACTTCACTTAATCAAGTACCTAAGTTCCTGCTGCTGTGAATAAACCAATTATATACTTGTAATATCAGACCTATAGAAATAACATTCCACTCACACAAAACAGCAGGTTTGTACCTTTCCCTCATTGAGAAATAATTGCATTTAACCACTAAAACTCAGCTTTTCCCCCTACATTTTACTGTATGTTGTGAGCTTTTTATCTTATTTTCTTTCATCGCTCTTATGGTTTTATATTAATATAACTACTGTAAATACAGCTATTGTATGCACTATAGTCTATGGTAAACAAGATGATGCATCTCAAGAAGACTAAACTACAAACAACAAAAGTTGAACTAATTTCCCCTGAAGGTACTTAAACCTGCAATAAGCCACTTGGGTGCAGCGAAGACAAAGCTGTGAACACGACACTTACATATTACAGTGGAAACTCAGAGTGATCATCCACTTATATGGATCAAAAAGCTTGGGACAGAATCATTCCTATAGAAATGCTGTTCAAATAATTTGCTAATAGTAATCAAGTAGTCCACTTACAGCGTTCATTTTTCATACATGACAACATATGGAAAAAAATTTTAAACTACAGTAATTCTATTTTTTTTACTTTACTTCATGATACATGTATGATATGTACTTAGCAGCTGCGGCACCATTATTGCCTCGCGGTAACCCGTCTGCTTCCGGCAGGTTACCTGAGGCTGGTGCTGCGTGCACATTGAAAAAGAAAATCATTTTCTCTCAATGAAAAACTTGAAGCTTATGACA
The DNA here is from genome assembly GCA_038419695.1 of Scomberomorus guttatus. NCBI lineage: Eukaryota > Metazoa > Chordata > Actinopteri > Scombriformes > Scombridae > Scomberomorus > Scomberomorus guttatus. Next base: position 15,160,050 of record CM076445.1, read on the forward strand.
AACTTCCCAAAACGAGCTGAGATGCAGCGGCGAAACAGCAGCGATATGCAGCAGTGAAACAACAAGCGTTTTAAACATCTGTACTGTATTTTGAAAAAGTCAATAAAATTCAGTAAATAGCGAAGGAAACTGTCCGTTTCATTACTTTATATTCATGTAATGAATATACAAATGTCAATTAGATGGTAATCTGCATGAGAAATAAAGAAAAAGAAAAAAAATGTGGTTATAATAATCATCCGCTTATAGTGATCAATTAGACCCGGACAGATGTGATCACTCTAAGTGGTTTCCACAGTATCACCTTTTTATTTGATAGAGTGTATGTGTTAGCAAATAACTGCCTACAGTACCAGTCAAAAGTTTGGACACACCTTTCTATTCCCTTGAATGAGAAAATGTGTCCAAACTTTTGACTGGTACTGTACATACATTTTCAGCAGACACCAAACAAAATTAGCATTTTTTTGTAGACATGTTTCTGGGCACTATGCAAATGGTGTCTTCACTCTACTTTTAGCTTTTAGTGAAATATCTGGCTCTTTAGCTACTAAATGCTCCCCAATGTTCACCAGTTTGTCATCTTTCTGCTGTTTGGTGCTGGATAAGTAACAGTTGATTTATAGACCTTTTTTTTTTTGCTGGAAACGGCTCCCTGCTGCACCCTAAAATGCTATGAGAGTGGTGACAGTGAAAACAGCTAAGTTGTGGGCTGTAAAACACTGAGCTGAAAGTCACTTAGATAGAGATGAGGGCAACTGGAGAGCTGAGTCATAATACTCATGACATCTTTCACATACAAGTAGTCATGTGATCCATTGTTACGCTAAAATGATTGATTATAGCCACTTGAAAATTTAAAAGAAACACATGTCTTATATATTCTCTTCCTTTGTGGCAGCAACAAAACATCAATAACATCCTTCTGCGTATTTACCCCAAAATGTTGGTATGGAGAACTATGGGGTAAATTACAATCTAAAATAAATGCTTTGATGCTCAACATGGGCTGAAAAAATGGAGCCACCAGTGGGATTTAAAACAAACAGAGTATGATTACAAAAATCAGAAAAGTAAGTTCTCACATGTCAAGACGTGTATACTACATACATTTACTTCCCTCTGTTCTCTCTTCCTTACCTTCCTCTCTTCTGTCCTCCAGAGAAAGCCAAAGCATCTCATGGTTGAGAGCTTTGTATTGAACACACAAGTTAACATTTGCACTGTTCTCAAAGGAGTGACAAACTTACTGAGAAGACGTTCTGTTATGCTTGACGAGTGGATTCCATTTGTTTGATATTCAGCCACCGGAGATCTCATAGCTTTATTGTAGACACTCTGAGTATAGAGGAAGAAAAGAATTCTACATCCTTACGACTGTCCTCTTTACATTATTCATCAAACACTGCTCTTCTGTGCCTCCTTTAAATGCTTCCTCAGTGGCAGAAATCTGAAGGTAAAATGTTGAATTGTTCTGATAAATGTTTCAGAGTCTCATGAGAACGATTTGCTATAAAAGACTCCAAATGACCTGAATATCCAACAAAGGTCACATCTTCCACATCTTTCTTTCACACACAAGTTTTGGGACTGTCTAAAGGTTGAAACAAGCTTTTGAAATTAATCTTCAAATCCTGCCCATAAATCTCCCCATATAAATGAATAAACAAAAAAAAAAAAATCTGGATATTACCATGGACACACACAGACAGACTATTGTAAGCATAATAAGCAGTACAGACAGCATCTCAATGTCAGTACTACAAAAACATAATTAACAGTTTGACGGCTCTTCTAATGTTGAACATATGATCTCTTATGATACTTATTCCAAACCGAAATTGTTTGTACATGCACTGATCTATTATGTATTGTGTATGAATTCATGTATTATTTGTGACTTACTTATGTTTGGAGGAGGTGAAATTGTTGTACAGGTCAGCCAGAGTCCTTATGATCATATAATGATTATGAGACAAATTGTTGATATAATCTATTATGTGTTGGATTGTCTGCGAGCAATTACAGTAAGTCAAACAGAGGGTATACAATTCAGTGTTGAGGGGATGTGAGGTACCTCTTGAAGAGACAAGTGTTCATCGTCAGTAGTGAGGACAGGAACTGATTGTATGGTTCTAACTGCACCGGGAAGTACATTGGACCATTTATGAGTCAGTAGGGTGGAGATCTCTCATGATAAAAAAATGTTTAATGACAGGATTGATAATGATTTTGTTGACGAAAAACAGGCAGCTATCTCCATGCAGGGCATGACCTGTCATATGGATTCATTCAGCTCATACAGGAAAACTAAATGCTGCACATTTCACTCTACTACCATCATCATTTCCCTGCCTTTACAGTAAGTTATGTACTTACAAACACAGGAGGACGTCTGCACCAACCAGCAGGCTGCCAGGTTGGTGGCTATTCTCCATTAAAGCAACAATTTCCTTGATCATGGAAGGCCTGTTTAAGCTGTGAGGTCAGTGAGTGGAGGTGCTTGTTTGGAAGCATTGACTTGTTTTGTAGAATATTAAGAGCCCAGCCTTGGTCAATGTAGTCATAAAAAGTCTGTCAACTAGATCGAATCAGTTTAGAAGATTCACTTTTAGGAACATTCAAAAATGTCTCACCATTCATTTTTCACGTTTCTCTCAATCCTAAACATAAACTGGAAACAACTTATTGCTGGATTTGGAGAAGGTGACTTACAGACAACATAGTGTGTGGATGTTTTTGTGTGATAATTCTTCTGGTGTGTTCAAACAGTCTGTGTTTAATTGTGTAATTGTGTATGTCGGTGTTGTTGAATGACATGCGGAACAGGAGGCAGGTGGTGGAGCGAGAGAGGGAGAGATAATCAGCACAATTTTATTTCTAGATTAGAAAATACCAAGGAGTATGACCTGTCCTCATGAATACTGATGTTCCTTGGCATCTGGCTGGAATTAAAGTGACTCACATTGCTGTAATAATCATAGCTATCGATTGGTCTTTGCCGCATAGGCAAGGTCAAGCAGGAACTCTCAGACGAACAACAGAGACAAAAACAGGTGCCGTACAGGAGGCAGGTTTAATCACATTTGGATTTACAAGACAAAACCAATCCATTTTACATTTAGTTCAGTGTTATCCCAGGTTAATCTGGAGTGAATAGGATATAGATGTTTTAAGTACACTGAGGAGTGCTGCAGTCTGTGTATGTGAGACATTTGAAAACTCAAAAAAAATCCCCACTTTTTAAATTGGCATCACCATGTTAAATTGGTGATAATCTACGTTTTGCAAAGTATTGCATCTTTTGGTATTAACCTGACCACACCATTCCTAAGCTCTTATTTTGTTGCAACCACACCATCCATTTACACACCACAGGCTCTGAAGTCAACATCAAAGGTCAACAACAACAAGGCAAGGTAGCTGCTGCACAATCCTGTTTGTGTCTTATTAATCACTGTACCTCTGCATGACTTCTTTACATAAGAACAGAAGAATAAAGGATCTACAAAATGAGAAATGCCTTTCACAAAATAGTCATCCCAGACTCAACAAAGCACTTAGTCATTGAATCAAAATTAGGTTGTGAAAAAGTCACATTGACTTTTCACACGAAAAACATTCCATGTCATATTATTTTTATATATATTTTAAAAATATTGAGATGTTATGTTGTTTTTTGTATTTCCTATATATGACATGATAGTGTCTGGAATGAGTTGTGAGTAAGAAGGAGGAAACTGCATTTGTCCCCAACAACTACAACACAAAAATATGTTTAAAAAAAAAGAAGAAAAAAACATTTTACTTACTTACTTGTAATTAATGTATTATACAGTAATTATTATTATTGTTGGTAACATTATTAATTGAAATACAAGCCCGTGGCTGCTGTTGACAGTAGATTAAATGCATAGGTTTCAAGTTATTAACAATTATTGAATTCCATATAATATAATGGCGACTAGTCCATCATCCCATAGATACCTGAAAGCATTTCTTTGGTTTTCTAATATCACATTATTTTTAAATGAGCCACTCTCCGCTCTGTGTGTGCGTGCGTGTAAGAGGATGGGGTGAAACAGAGACAGCCAGAGGTTGGTAGGAGAGGTTGTGGAGCACATCCATTCCCTGAGGTGCTTTTATAGGCTCATCCTTCCACAAAACATTTTCTCTGTTAAATAAAGCCGTAGAAAACCAGGGCAGGCATTGAATGGCACATTGATCCAGAAATTTGTATCTTCCTAAATGCTTAATGTTTTTTTTCTCTATTCCATTCTCTTTTATCCACTCTTCACTCTTTCTCTTGCCTGTAGCCACTCCTGACATGAGAGAATGTCAGCTATTAGAAATTCATTTTCAAAAGAGATTTTAAAAACTACTACAGATTCTCTGGGATGCACTAGAAGAGTAATTTTCTACTCTCAGCAGGCAGGACACTGAAAGTCCTACTGAGAGATAAGACAAGTTCTGATTACACACTGTCACTTCTTTGTGAAGTGCTTTATTTGGAATGTAATGAGCAGAGGGTACATTAGCAGCTTGAGATGCCTGCAGGGATGTTTTTTTCTATTTAACCTAATTTTTATTTGTCTGTGTTTGTTTGTTTATTAAAGGATATGCTGCAGTGGCAGGAAGGATTCTATACGTTTACAGGGTTACAACTTAGTGCTACCAGGTGACATTAGAGGGGTTTACTGGTGACCGCTGAGTAGATACTATGCAGCAAATTAATGTTCAGTGCTTTTTCTAAATCTTCTAACTCAGGTTCATATTCATTACATTTTAGGTAATTGCTGTCTGAAGCTGTCTGAGACCTAAAGGTAAACTTAAAATAGAAATAAGTGATACATGGTTGCAAGGCCAAGTGGTCCAAATGTTAATTTTTAAGTTGCAGAAAAAGATGTTGCGATAAATCAGTTAATTTACAGGAAGTTAATAAAGAGAGGCCAAGACAGTAGTGATGTTTTCTAGGTCACAAGTTCTCACCAAGCCAGATGGATTACACAAAGGGACACCATGAACTTAGAGGAAGTTCTGTATTTCTGTTTTTTCAAATTTAGTAAAGGGGAGTAAATGTCTAACTCAGTAGATAATTCTAATTCTGTCAGGTATTGGGAAATCATCAGTAATTTTCCAAAAGAAATTGTTTTTTGAATTCATGATGGATATCAAACTTGCTTTGTAGTTAAATATTTTAACATATTTTCCATTTTGCTTGTGCACTGACTGTGCTGTACAGGAGGCTTGAACATAAATCACCCAGTGGACTGCTGAAGTCAGTGGAACTGGGACAGAGGCCAGATGCAAGTACAAAACGGTGTATAGTGTTTTGTACTACCTTAATTCATTTAAGAGTAATTCTTCCATTATAGTCATCTTAATTAGCAAGACCTTAACATAAAATACACTTCTGGTAATGGATGACTAAGAGTGCAAAAATAGTCTGTCAGAAATGTGAGTAACAGGAAGCCTATTTTCTTTTTTTTTCTTTTTTTTTGAATGTTAATATATTTCTTATCAAATAAGAAAAAAATCAATCTTGGATCTCTGCCCATTACTAACAGGTAATACCATTTATGAGAAGGATGAATATATTCCATATCCATTAGAGTCATACCCATTCACAACAAGGATTTTTTGTAAAAATGAAGCAACAAATTAGTATTCATTTTGTTTTTATTTTCTGTCTCACCACTTTAAAGCTGCACTAATCAATATTTTTATATGAACAATGGGTCAAATGACTATAATGTGAAAGGGGTTACTTGTAGTGACAAACCCACAGAATATTATCCCCTTATTCTGCAGTTCCCCTCAGATTTGCAGAGCCTTTTAGCGTCTTTCAGCTTATTGTTATGGTTTTAGGGCCAGCAACTTGGTATTTGGTTTTGGTATTTAAAGAGGTGGATATTTACCTCAGGGGTGGGTGGAGACAAACCCAAGCTAGAAGGCAAGACAAGTTTATTTATACAGCACCATTCAGACACAGGGCAATTCAAAGTGTTTTACAGAGGCATAGAAATACATTGAAAATAAGACATTAAGAATGCATTAAAATTGCATTTAAAAGACAATAAAAACAAAAAAGCAAAAACAAACAAATAAATAGTCAAAGATTAAAAAGAAGTTATGTATTAAAATTATTGGAAAGCTACAGTAAACAATAATGTTTTAAGCCCTGATTGAAATGAGCTGACAGTTTTAGCAGATCTCAGGTATTCAGGAAGGTGGGGAGCATAGAAACTAGGTTGGGTTTTGATCCTGGGAACACTGAGTAAACCCAGATGACCTGAGGGGTCTGGATGCTTCGTAACCTACAAGTAAATCAGAGATGTATTTAGGCCCAAGACCATTTAGTGCTTTACAGACAAGTAATAGGATTTTAAAATCTATCCTTTGACACACAGGAAGCCAGTGCAGTGGTGTAATGTGCTCCATTTTCTTGGTGTTAGCGAAGACTCAGCAGCAGCATTCTGGATGAGCTGCAGCTGGAAATATGGTGGAAGATGTTATAATATTATAGATATATAGATATTGAATAGAAGAGGCCCAAGAATGGACCCTTGAGGAACTCCACATGATTTTTGTTTGCTCAGATTCATAATTACCAATTGACACAAAGTAGTCCCTATCTTGTAAATATAATTTGAACCAATTTATATTTATATACACAGTGCCAGAAAGTCCCACCCACTTTTCCAGTCTGTTAAGCAGTATGTTCTGGTCAACTGTGTCGAATGCTGCACTGACATCCAATAATACCAAAACCGAAGTTTGTGGTGTGGTCGAAAATCTAGACTCAAAAGCATTAAAGAAATTATTTTGCACCAAGAAAGTGTTAAGTTGTTGAAAACAACTTTTTCAATGATCTTTCTTAAAAAGGTAGGTTTGATATGGGCCTGTAGTTATTTATTACTGAGGTATCCTAATTAGACTTTTAAAAAGAAGTTTAATAACTGTGGTCTTCAGGGCCCTTGGAAAAAGGCCTGACTGAAGAGAACTATTAACTATCTGTAGTACATCTGATGTTGTACAGTTAAAAACATCTTTAAAGAAGCTTTTAGGCAAAGTGTCAAGGCAGCAGGTAGTAGGCCTAAGGTGTTGGACAATTTCTGTCAAGGTTGCATAATCTAAGGGGTGAAAATGTGCCAAATTAACTAAAGAAGTTTTATGCGGAGGCACAGCAGACATAGCCATTTTGCCCGAGATGGAGTTACAGACTGTTTGTCTTATCCTCAGGATTTTATCTGTGAAAAAACATGCAAAGTCATTGCTTGACTTGCAGTTCAGGAGGAACTGATGCTGAGGGTTTGTCAGGGAAAACGGACTGCCTTGCCCTTTTTAGTTCCAATTTATAAATGCATCTGGAGTTTGGTTTTTCGCCACCTGCTTTCTGCCTCTCTACACTCTCTTTTTTGAGCTTCTACCAGTGTGGCATTCCTCCATGGTCCTCTTTTCTTACCAGTGACAACTTTGATCTTCATGGGGGCAATGGTATAAATATCATTCATAACTTTAGAACTGAGACTGTTTACAAGATCGTTGACAGGAACCTCTGTTACCTCTGTTTTAATTCTGCTGGTGTCAGCAGAGATGATCAGAAATGGCAACATCAGTCACCACAACCTCAGAAATGTGTAGACCTTTGGAAATAATTAGAACTAAATTATGTCCCTTATTATGTGTTGAATTTTTTACATGGTGGGAAAGTCCAAAGTTGTCCAGGATGTACAGAAGTTCTTTAGCACTGCCACCTTTGGGATTACTAATATGAATATTAGTCATCAAAAAAGTGTGCACTATATTTTGGTGGCCTGTAGATGGTTACTAATATTGTTCAACAGGAGGATCTCAACTGAAGTGCAACATATTCAAAAGAGCCAAACTTCCCATATGACAACTGTTTGCACTGGTAGACATTATTAAATAAATGGCTACCCCACCTCCTTTCCTAAGTATTCTAGCCTCACTGGTAAAATGGAAGTTTGGGGGAGCTGATTCGATACGGGCTGCTGCAATATTGTATTCATTTAACCAAGTTACAGTTAAAAACATAAAATCAATGTTTTTCTTGGTAATAAAATCATTAATTAATAGTGAGTTGCCAGTCAGAGACTTGATATTTAATTAAGCTAAGTTTAGTGTACTGGAGGCATTGACTGACAAGGTCTTTGGCTGGCGCATATGGAGCACAAAAAAATGACATGAGCATAAATAAATTAATCTTGGTGAAAAAGGACATAATTAAATGAATGTCTTGGATTTCTTTTCTACATTTTCATAAATTATCTTTTATTGAGGCTATTTCTGTATTTCTACATTCTAAAGCCAAACTGGTTGCAGAGCAGTATGGAGAACTGGGAAATAAATAAGGGGAAAAATGCAAAGGGAAAATAATACAGAAATAAATAAATTAATAAATTAGTACATAAAATAGAAAATTAAATGGGAAAGTAAATACATAGGGGAATTAATACAATGGTAAATAAATACAGAAGTAAATTAAAACAGGAATATCAATTTATGTCACATTTTATCAATTAATTAATGTCTACATTTATTTTTAATATTACTTTTTGTTCATTTAATGACCGGGACCCTCAAAGCTCCATCTGAAGCCACAGCAGTTTCTGAAGGACACTAATATACGTCTTCATTTGTGACTCGTCAGGTTTGAAAATATGGTCACCCTAGATTTGGTCCAAATTTAGCCCAAGATGGACGTCTGTTTCGAATCACATATAGCCCTAATACAGCCATTAAATTAGGTCACATTGTAGCAAGTGGGGAATTATTTTTCGATGAAATACACTACACCCAAATTAGTCTTTCTGAACATTTTTTAACATAATCATTGCTGTTCAAAAACTTAATTATGTTTAAAAAATACCATACAAATAACTTGTGATATTACTACTGCTGTTACCTATAAAAATATATGAGATTTTCCCGCTGCTTCATGACACATGGACACACACACACACAACCACAGGATACACAATGCCAGAGTGGCTTGTTTTGCCTGATTGGTCAATCAAAATTCAAAAGTCAAAATAGTTGCAGGTGATTGGCGTGGAGGAGGAGAAGGGCGGGGGTAGGGAAAAAAGGTGAAGAAGAAGACTAACTGACTGAAATTTAGTTGAGTTAATCAGTTGCAAGGTAAGTTGAAGAAGCTAGGTTTCCGTTGGCATCTAATGCTAGTGCCAACGTTAGCTTGCCAGTGTTAGCCTAGCACATTGTACTGGAGCAGTGGAGTTAAACTGGATTTCTGAGGCTAGCTGGGTTTTGTAGTGTGAAGTTGGTCTGTTTGAATGGAGCACAGACAGACAGGCAGGCAGGTGGAGCGTGTTGTTTGTGGCCCCATTTTTAAAAGGCACCGGCGGGCCTGCACCATCTGACCCGGTTTGTTTACTGAGGGTCGTTGGCGGCTGCTTATTCAGCCTCCATTTAACAGAGAGACTCTCTCACAGAGAGCCGCGGCCTCCGCTTTTTCTTCAGTATTTTTGGGGCATGTTTGCAGGGGTGTGGTTTTTCTTTCTTTTTTTGTAGTGCAGCCCACTTGTCGTGCGCATGTGTGTGTGTGTTTGGCCGGTGTTATGCCAAGTTTTGCCTGCCCGCCAAAAATTGCATGCACCTCGCAGGAGCGCGCACAGCTAAAGGGGAAACAACCAGACATTGAAGGCTAATGATTTTTAGGCAAAGTATTGTTTAAAAAAGTCAGGTTCATCAGTGATGATAAATTATCTGAAGTCTTGTTTTTGAAAGTTTAGAGTCATCAATGTTTTATTAGACTCAGTAGTAGTAGCATTTCTCAATACGACTGGTCGTTTGATTGCAGAATCATCCATGGATCATAATGACTAGTTGGCCTAGAGTAGACAGCTGCCAGATTCATCCTCAGAGGACTGAATGAAAAATTCCTGGTAGACATGGTAAGATATGTTGTGTAGCAATCATTACACTATTGCACTACTCTGATGGGATAAACCGTAGAGGTTACTTAAGCAATATCCAAAAAGAGTTTTAGAAAGGTCATGGAAATTGGTTTAATTTTTTTGTGACCCACAAATTAATTATATTCCAAAGGGGAAACAGGAAGACAGTACATGTACAATATACACACTTATTTCCCCCATTCAAAGCTTTAATAACTCTACCTTTGCAGGCCTGCAACTCTCTTGTAGTCCAATACTTACTGTGCAACATTTACTGACAGTGAGCTGTGAAAATATAACACTGTGCAGACATGCATGCAACACTCTGCATACAGTAGAATTCACTATTTGATGCAAGACGCCATTGCCGCCATTGGCGGTAAGCAGGTTAGATAGCTGTGGTTTCCTCCCGGTTGGTGGTGTTGGTGGCGATAGTCTAAAACCAGCAGGGATATTATCTGCAGTCCCCATTGGCTAGCTAGCTCCTATGCTAGAAACAAGCCAGGTTATGCTAGCAGCAAATCCACAATAGGCTATCCTCACCGGGAAATTTATAACTTAAGGTCCAAACGTCTGATAACTAAAATCTTTTACCTTGTTAAAACATACAGGTAAAACAACCAGGATCTAAAAGTGTAGCATAAAAATGTGGCTTAAAACTGGATAAAAATGTAAATATATGACAGAGCTTCTGACAGGCAAACACAATGCTGACACTTGCGCACATAGTTAAGGTGCAATAAAGGACATGTTTCCCATGTCTGCTTAGTGGGTAGTTTTGATGTTATGTTGTTTGATATTTGATGTTAACTTAGCCATATCAACTTTATAAGGCCATAATAGATAGATAGATAGATAGATAGATACTGTAGATATAATGTACTGTAGTCTAGAGTTGCTACAGTACATCACTGACCTTGTGCAGATTTGTCCACTACTGATTTCTGCTTCAGACAAGATAAATATCTGTGTGAGTAATTAAGCCAGTGGTTTTATTAATGGACAATTAGTCTCATACCCACTCTCACTGACTCACCCGCTTATCTATTCGTGTGTTTGCACACTCTCTGCATAAATGTGGTCATATCCACAAACACACACAGACACACACGCAGGCACAACGGGTACAAACTGTGTAGTCCGCATCAGCAAGGACCAGATAGAGAACATTGCGCTAAGTATGTTTGCTCTCCAATGGTGCTAACAGCTAGATAACAGTTAATACAATCACCAATGTGACCGGCTTATCTTTCAGCTCTGTTATTGAAAAGTTGTTGGAAAAGTTCGACAGCTAAACTGGCATTTGTGATTAACCAGAAAGTCTACCACCGGAAAGACAAAAAAATAGATCCAAAAAAGAAAAAAAAACTATAAAACTAAATGATCAAAAAATCATTACATTTCACATAAGCAGCATGATCCAAAATAGAAAATGCCTGGATTAAATCAAGACTATATTTTCTGTCTCTCTCTTTCCCTGCGGGCTCTTCCTCTTTCTGTCTCAGCTCTGCTTCCTTGCATGTTCTGGTCTGTCGGTCTCTTTCCCAGAGTGCTTGCTTTCCCTTGGCCTCACGCTTCCTTTGTTTCTCTCCCTCTCTGTCTTTCATGTCCTCCTTTCTCAGAACTTTATTAGGTGAGGTGTCCTTTGCCAGAGCCCAATGCTGGCTAGACCTGACTTGCATTTCATAGAGAGACATTGTGGTGGTAGCACCAGCATCCTTTTCCTCTCTGTCCGCTTTAGTAAAATGCCTGTCTGCTACCGCCTTTGCTGTTGAACTGCAGCAACAAAATTCCATCAATGCCTACTGGTGAGGGAGACTCCTGCAGTGAAGCTGCTGAAGGCCCTGCTCTGATGAGGAATTGGCTGTCTAACAAGACCCCAGAGTTTGGGTTTGTTGATGAAAATGCAAACAATAAAATGCAGTGTATTACACACTGAGTGTTTAATAAGACTTTGTGTGGCTCTTTCTGTCTAAAGACAAAGAAGGTTTTGTAGACAGAGAAATAGAAAAAAAAACATAGCTGTGAGTTAATGTTCTCACTATATTGCCTGGCCTCTCTCTGTGGAACTTTGAGCCAGATTGTTTGGGTTTCTGAATTGGGTGGTTTGTACAAATTTATTGAGGGAAATGGTGGGAAGGCGAAAAGAGAGCTGGAGGTGATATTAAAAAGATTATTCTTACCTGAAGCAAAGGGGCATGCTGTATAAAATGTGGAAGACAGCAATAAATCTTTGAATATACTCAATTCTGAACCCGAAAAAGGCAAAACAAGATTATTTCTTTTTGATTTCCCTGTGACATTGGTCCAAATACTTATAGGACTAACATGAATGCATTTATTCAATTTAGATAACCCTCTGTTGTTACAACAGCACAACCCACAAGTATGTGTTTTTATGTTTTGTATTATACTATAACCTGATACATACTGCATCTGACTCACAAAAGTAGCCATTATCCTAAATGCCATGTTTTAAATGTACAGATTTAATGGAGTAATTTGTAAGTTGTACAGAAATATAACGACATTGCAAGAAAACAAGACCAAAGAAGAGATAATTAAAGCAGAATTGAACCTAAAATTTGCGTAACTGCCTCCCTTGGTTTAACAACAATTCATAATGTGCATAGTAAGAATATACACTCACCAGCCACTTTATTAGGGAAACACCTGTGCAGTCTAATGCAATCCAATACTACAGCTCTGCCATAAATTATACTTTTATGAAGCTCTTGCATTTTCAGTTTTTGTTGACATTGTCAGAAAGGTGATAATTCTACTTTATGTTTATTATTGCGGTCGTAGGTGGTGTACTGGAGTGCATTATATTGAATGGTGCTCCTAATATTTTGCCCCCCACCATGTATGTTAATGGAGTGGACAAAATATTAGGAATACCATTCAATATAGTGTACTCCAGTACACCACCACCATCCACTACGACCTCAATAATAAACATAAAGTAGAATTATCACCTTTCTGACAATGTCAACAAAAACTGAAAATATATAAGCTTCATAAAGTGGAATTTATGGCAGAGTTGTTGTGTTGGATTGCATTAGATTGCACGTGTACCTAATAAAGTGGCCAGTGAGTGTATACAGAATGGGAAAGATAGAATGCTTATTTGCTGAATCAGATTGTTTATTAAGTCTGTTGTGTATTGTCACACAGTAAACAAGCAGCACTTCTGCTGCAATACGTTGGTAGCTGCTTGTTTTAGCACAGTACGTTAGTAGGGAGTTAATGAATTGAAAGAACTCAGTTGGACGAGTTTCTTTGGCAAAGCTGAGAGGGCTCCAACAGAACACACACACATTCACACACACACAGTGGAGAGCACAGAGGACCCAGGCTGTATATTAAAGGTTCAGAGACAAAGTCATGCTTGTTGCAACTCTCTGCTGTGCAAAAGAAGAGAAAGATACGCAGAGATGGAAGATGGAGAGAAGGTGAAAAAACACAACATCCGGCACTTTAATTTGCAGGACCTCTCAAACAAAACGTGGCTTAATGAATTGGAAATTGTATCATCCATGGATGGCGAACACGGACGCAAATACAGCAGAGGCTTGAGGTGAGCACTGCATGAAAAGCAAAGCCATCTTTGCACAGCATATAGCCTGGAACAGCATGCCATTGCTGGATTATAAATGAGATGTGGAATCTGTTTTGCTTGAAATGTTTCTGCACAAGAAAGAACAAGAAAAACATCAAGTAAGCTTGTAACTATCATAACGCACTGTAGTGTAGCTACTAGAGCTGTTTTTAAGTCATTTGGTCCAAGTCCAAGCCAGGTCTCAAGTCTTTTAGTCCAAGTCAGGTCAATTTTATTCGTATAGCCCAATATCACAAAGTGATATTGGAGTGAGGAATCAGGAGGGCTGTGAAGGCCTGTTCCAGTTGGGGCACACCGGGACAGCCTGTCTCTGTGTGGCTCTGCACTTTCAGGAAGTAAACCAGTCCTGCCACTGGTGTATCGTTTTCAGTGGCTCCTTCCAGGATGCTTCGACACACTGCCAAATTTCCCAGAGAGGAAGGGGGAACAAAGGCGGGTTGAGCCGGATGAGTTGGGTCATAAAAGTCTTCGTGAAGCTGGCTGACTGGTTTGGGCAGGATGGGGGGTGCATAAAACCGCTATCCGTTTGCGTTGCCATAAATGACCCCAAACATGGTCTGCATTGAGACCATCTCATGCAGTGCAGAGGACGACTTGAGTTCAGAAAATGAAAAAGGCCAGTTACTTGCAAACCACTGGCCTTGATAGAACCCCCCCAAAACCCACGGATGGGGCGGTATCCGTGAAAAACCTGACTGAATCAGTGGAGTGCACCATATCATCATAATAGAATGATACACTATACCAATGATTTAGCCACCGCGACCAGAATTTTAAATCTGAAAGATAGCCTTCGTCCAATGATTTTTGTTAATGCAAATTTGGCACAGAAGCCAGATCAAGTAGCCTTGAAATAAAGGAGCAACCTTGGAGGATGCAAAATTGAAATGCCCCAGAAGAGAAAGCAACTGTTACGTTGTGATTTTTTCACTTGAAGTGAATGACTGAGCGATTTGACAAATGTGCTGAGTTTCTTGTCAGGGAGGGATTGACAAATGCTGGCAGGCACCTAGCCACCACTGGTGTGGGGTTGTACATATAATAGGAGCGGCTGTTTTGACTGATTATGAGGGACTATATGAGCTTTTCCTTTAAACAACATAATGGTACAAAGTCCAGTAGGTATGACATATAGCATTACATAGCTGACTTCACACTGCATCAGGTTGGGGCTGCTGCACCCCTTCCTGAAGCCACTGATGGGAGCAGGTGTGTAAGAACCTGCAGCATACTATATTATTATACGGTAATCAATAACACAATTTTGCCCAAAAACTAGGATAGCAAAGGATTCATAAAATGAAAACTATTCACCATCATTCTGGTTTCCAGTCTGATCCAACAAGGAGGACACAACAACCCTTCTCCAAAATGGCATTCTGCTTCAGTTTTATTACAGAGACAGTGGAGAGATAACAGGAAATGAAGGGAGAGAGACATGGTGCCACATTTGTAAGGAACATGCATTTATGGGATGAGCAGCAGAGCTGAGTATGTGGATTGCGCCCATGAAAAATTGGCCAAATCTTCTCTGCCATTGCCAAACAGCTTATTTTGCTGTTGCTATTGACACTTGTTTTGAGCTTCTGGTACCCCCACGTGCTGCCAATCAGGTGCCTGACAGGCCATGAAGTGGGCGTCCCAAGAAGACGACACCCCAAGAAGACCGTTTCCTCACCCTGTCAGCACTCAGGTACCGTAAGCTGTCAGCAGTCAAGGTTTGCAGGGTGATATGGCCGATGGCTCTTTGCCCAGGCAACCCGGAACAGACTGCACACAGCCAATCTCTGGTCTCATAGGGCTGCCAGGGGGCCTGCCATGACTGCCCTTCACCGTCAGGCCCGTTTGCACTGGTGTCGGCAACATGTGCACTGGAACCTGAACGTGTGGAGGAACGTTATGTTCAGCGATGAGTCCAGATTCTGCCTATGGCAGTTGGATTGTAGGGTCAAAGTGTGGAGAAGACGCAGAGAACGCTATGCTGATTGCCGCACCAAAAGAGTAACATCTTTTGGTGGAGGCAGTGTGATGGTGTGGGGCGGCATCTCCCTCACTGGAAAAACAAGGCTTGTCATCATTGGAGGCAATCTCAATACAGAGAGATATCGAGATGAGATTCTGCAACCAGTGGCAATCCCATATCTCCACAGTCTGGGACCAAACTCTATCCTCCAAGATGACAACACTCGCCCCCACAGAGAATTTGGGAGTGGAGAGGATGAAATGGCCTGCCAGCAGTCCTGACCTCAACCCCATTGAACACTTGCGGGATCAGCTTGGGCGTGCTGTTCATGCCAGAGTGACAACCACATTGGCTGACCTGCGACAAATGCTGGTTGAAGAATGGGATGCCATCCCACAGCAGTGTGTGACCAGGCTGGTGACCAGCATGAGGAGGAGGTGCCAGGCTGTTGTGGCTGTGTATGGTTCTTCCACACGCTACTGAGGCTCCTGTTTGTTAAATGAATAAATTGTTAAATTGCCAATATGTCTTGTTTCTTCAAACTTTAATCATCCAATCCACCAAACACCAAACGAGTCAATGGCAGAATAAGCTGTTTGGCATTGGCAGAGAAGATTTGGCAAATTTTTCATGGGCGCAACCCACATACTCAGCTCTGCTGCTCATCCCACATATGTGGCACCATTTAAAAGGGAAATAAACAGGCTTTCCAACAGTATAAGATTTGTTGTCAAGAAGCATTGTTACAACAAAGAAATAATCTACCAAACACAAATTTCCTTACTTTTTGTGCTAAGTTTAGAACTTATATCAAAAGAATGAGTATCCACAATTTACAATCCATGTTTCTCTAGAAGGTCACTGATGCTTAATTTGACAAGCTTCTTTCTGCTGCTGGTGGACAGTGTGCCTGTCTGCTGATGTTCAGTATGTCTGGAGCCTTCTTTTTCAGAAGAGATTTCAGCTGTACAGACAGTCCTTCTACAAAATACAAGAACAAACAAACCCCTGATTGACATGAAAAGGGGTGCATACACGTCTATATCAAAATTCAAAACATCAATTTGGAAAAAGGAATATGTCAGTTAAAATTACCTAGTGTAAAAAAATATACAGTATGGAAATCCCTCAAAATGGTCACCTTTTTTCATTTTTAACATGTAGAGCTTGAAACTCCACAAGCTCCAACTGGATCACTGTGGAAACCCTAGCCTGGAACTTGTCATAGTCATTTACACCTGTGCTTGTGTCACAGTGGATGTAGTCTTTGAAGTCATTGTTATACTGAAGAAATCTTTCTAATTGTACTAAATGTGAAAACTCTGAGTGACAGGCCTGCAAAAGCTGTGAGGCATTGTTAATACTAAAAGGTTTCTTGCACGTTTCAGTGCCATCTTTATAGATGGATACAAGCACTGTGTTGGCCAGTGGTCCAGGGTCTGTTGGTGGATGAGGAGATTGGGAGACCATCTTTAAATTTCTCAAAGATCTAACTTTAGTGGAGTTTGCAATAGGTCTCTGCTGTCGTGGCTAAGTTCATTGTTACAAACATAACATATTTTATCTTCACTAGCTATCATAGCTATTTAGCCAGCTAGGTAACATAACAAATGCATTAATATGAAGTCACGTTATCGTTATGGCTTTCTGTTGGCCCAACATGACTTGGCTACCATTAGCTAAACAGCTACGTTAAGTTACGTTAAGTTACCATGTTAGCCAAAAAATTAACTAACTTAATACTATTAAGTCTTATTAAGTCTGAATGAAAATGACAAGCAAGGTAACGTCACTACAGCCATTAAACCTTAAGGCAAACTAGCAAACATTTATCAGACCAAGTTGAAATTTTGGTTGATTCTGCATTTGCCTTAGTTCCTAACATCACACAGCTGTGAATGAGTCACATTAAATACACGATAAAATTATTTTTACCTGTCCCTGAGCTCTGATGCTCATGTACTCAGTCACTCGCTTTGTCGGTAATGTTAGTCCAAAAAGAGATTGTATCTGCATGAGGCGCAGGGATAAAACAACCGATGGCAGATATGCAATGTGATTGGCCAATAATGTAACACATTTGGGTGTGTTGAAGAGGATGCAGCATGCAACACATTATTTGCAGAAATTGATGCAAAATGTGTTATTTTGCTATCTACACATTACTTGTGTCAGGAAAAAACATATCTTTATTAAGTGTGCAAAATCATGGAGATGGAACCGCTTACCAAATATGTACACTGTGCTGCACACAACCTAAATCTGACACTGAATGTCTCTGTAAAAAATATAGCAGATGTGCCAACTTTATGATCCTGTTGAGGCTCTTTATACTTTTTTTCAGCCGGTCGCCAAGTATTAAGAGATGGTCACTCCTTTCTGGTATCATTTCATCTTAACCCCTCAAAGCATGGTAACATTACCCTGAAATGTCTCTGCCTCACCAAGTGGTACTCAAAGTATGATGCCCTTACCCTTGCCCTTAGATACCGGTATGTAGATGTCATGAAAGCTTTAACTAGAATCACCCTCGTCAGCAAAAAGAGGGAGGAATGGGATGCTACATCCCTAAAAAAACAAATGTAAAAATTCTGATTTATTTTTCTTTTCGTTCGACAAAGAAAAATAGTGGAACACATCAAAGATGTTGCAGACAAAAGATGTAGACATCCAAAAAGCAGTCGATCTCCTCCAAAACACAAGACCCTATCTGCATACTGATATGACTTTGACCACTACTACTTCTCATTTGTTGGAAAATGCGCACCTACTGTAATCTGTGTCTGTGATAAAATTTGGCTGCTGTGCCATTGGTGATGAATGATGATTTCTATAAATGCAAGTGATTGTGTGATCAGGTGCCGTCATCCATTCATTCACACTGTGAAGCGTTGATAAATTTGGTGTTTTTGGCTGCTGTCCGTGGTGCTGATCAAAGGCAGGTTTACAGAATGGCAGTTGTATGGTGAGCTTCTCCATGGTGACATGGAAATTGTCTTCTTTGCAATTGTCAGGAGTGGTTGTGTTTGTCTGCGCGTGTGCGTGGGCATGCACTTGTGTTTGGGGCGGGCCCAAGAAAAACTATTTGCACTGGGGCCAATCACAATTATGTTACGCTGCTGTGTTACACACAGGTGGTATGTTTAGGTCATTTTAAACGTCTTTCCTTTAGCTAAGATCATTTATCATTAAGCTTTAGGATCTTACAAAAAATATATATTTTTTATAAAAATATTTTTTTATATATTATATATATATATATTTTTATCACAAATTCCTCTCGACCACACCCTTCATTGTTTTTCTTAAGACAGGGCAGATGGCATAAAAAAATCATTATTAAATGATTATTAAAAATCATTATTTATATAGCCAAATTAGTGCAATAGACAAGTGAAAACACATCAATAATGCTCTTAAATACGTTACAAAAATTAAAAGGACCTTTTTTAATAACTAAAAGCAGGAATTAGCAGATAGCCTACATAAGTGATTTGTGCATCAGAATATTTTCACGGATTCAGGGAGGAAAATACTGGACAGGAGAGGAAACTCTTGAGCGACAAATTTATGTGTATAGATAGACAAATTATTTTTACAATGAAAGGCTTCTCTCATCTGAATTTAGAGTTTTTTTCCATTTTATTCTGGTGCCAGCAGCTGTAAGTAAAAGCGTGCATAGGTTATGCAGACGTTGTGCATACCTCTGTTATGTTTGGCAGCACTGCAAAAGGCACGACTACATTCAGTGTAGCATTTTTCAATATTCGTGGGTCAACAAGTCAAGTCTCCTCAGCTTTTTACCTCTAAGTCTCAAGTTAAGTCAAGTCTCGAGTCGCAAGTCCTCATTTTTGTGACTCAAGTCCAACTTGAGTCCAAATCTCAAGTCTCCAGCTCTGGTAGCTACATACATGTCTGCATCCATTTTTTTTGCTATACTCACCATGCTGTCTTCATGTGTTCTAAAAACAAGTCTGGCACAATGTATTGTTCATCATAATTTATTAATAATTTTTGGCCTGGAACCCAAATAAAGAAAAAACTCTCCTCCTGTGCCCTGCAGTCATACTGCTTCTCACTGGCATTGACAAGCATCAGGCCCCATTTTGGCTCATGATCCAGCAGCAATATCCATTGGTTCTGTATTTACTCTACACTTATTGCTTCGTTCAGTCTTTTCAGACAAAAGGTCAACGCAGCAGTAATCAATCAACCTGTCAATCAATCCATATGTTTGTCTGGCATCAAAGGATTGTCTATCACTTTAAAGAGTCAGAGGAGACTGTGATTCTGATCTGCAGAATAAACCTGTTGGTTGTGGTAGTTCAAAGACGCTGCTGAGGTTTTTTTCTGGAAAGGAAGAAGCCCAAAGTCCAGGCAGTTTCAAAATTCATTCTAGTCTGGAGATGCAGAATTTCTCTAAAGCAACCTCAGTTCAGCTTCTCTGAAAACTCTCCACCCCCATACAAGTGACTTTACATTAAAGTCAGGTTTCAGTGTTCAGCAGCTTTACATTGTTTTATATTTAATTTCAATTTAGTGTTGCTTTTATAACTGAACCAGTATGTATCTTTACTTGTTTAATGTAACAGGATGTTGGTGAGGGATATAATATGGAAATCAAAAGCAACAAATTGGTTATCAGTATCACTTCCTAAATGTAGGGAGTATTTCTACCAGGAATACTCTCTAATTAGCCTTTCAATCACAATGAACCTGTTTCATTCTAATTACAAGAGCAAGAGCAACGATATTGTGTTTCACTGTAGCCTGAGCTGGTGGAGCTGTGTGCTTGCAGGTTCTCTGTATCCAAATTCAAATACATAGACGCACTGGATTAACATCCAAAGCAAGTTGGGAGTAAATAAGCCATCCCTTCCAAAGTGGCACTGTTCTGTCTTCACTGTGATGTCTCAAGAGTGGCAGAACTGTACACAATGTGTTGAAAACGGAAAGCAAAAGACAAAACTGGGTTAAAAAATATTGATAAAAAATCGTTGGAGCAGGATACAGTGCTCACTGGATATTACAACTGACAACAATGTGCTATAACAGAAATCTCAGATAAACAGTGCAAGTCTGTTACACATCACAGGGAATTAACCCATATACCAGACACAATTTTGTTATTTAGTTAAAAAATGTTGCAAGCGTAGCTTTGGGAGCAGGCTGAAGCCCTGGCTTTTGACTTACAGGGAGCATTTCTACATACATTAACCTCAAGTTATGGCCACTTTGACATAGATATTCAACATCATAAAAGTATATAAATAACAGGAAATCACAAAAAGCATGATATGTCCCCTTAAAATAAACAACCAAAATGTTACAGTGTCTGTCAAAGTCTTAAACTATAGCATATACAGGAAGTGGTCTGAAACTGTGGGATTTGCCACTAAGGAAAACTTTAACTTCCATCAGTTAATATTTTTGACTTTTTGAACCAACTGAAAAATATTAACCCTCTTTGCAGCTCTACACAGCTACTGCATTAGCTCATTGTTTTGTACCCGATGGTTGAGTCTTACTGCTCTCAGCAACCTCCCCCCATATAAAACCACAGGCGGTCATCTGCATCACATCTCTCAAACACCCGTGCGCCACCTGCCCAGTATGAAACAGCAGAGAGCCAGAGTGAAGTAGTAACTGCTGAAGCAATTTGAGAGTGTACCAAGCTAAAGGCCAAGATATTTTTGTCAGGAGTTCATGCATTAAACCACTGCTAAAGTGCAAGTGAATATTTAGATTTGCTGGGTGGCAAGAAACATAACTCCACCTGGATTCTGATGTTGCTCTATGTCTGCAATCGTTTGCCACATAACCATTACAACTGAAAGACCAGCTGTGTTTTGGACTTTGTTTCTGTGAATTTCTTTTGGAGTTGTTCTGCCTCCTGATGTTGCTTAATGCAGTTTGAAATGCAGAAGGCCACAGGAGCTTTTCAGTCATAAGAAGTGTAAACTCTTACTGAATTCACAACTGTAAATATATTAAGATTAAGGTTGGAATTCCGTCATATAGCTTGTTTGATATTCTAACACTGAAGCGAATATTTAGCAAGTCATTTGTGTGTACATTTTATTTTGGAGTGCCTGCTTACGTGTTTGTGTACTGCTGTTTCCTGATGGCCCAGGCCCGGCGCTCCTCTAACCTCTTAGCCATAAAATAATTTATTAATGTTAATATGAAGCAGAAAGAAGACCGGGCCAATTAATACTGAGAAACAAAATGTGGCCGATGGGAGGATAAGGGAGAGTTGAGGGTAAGGTGTGTGTTTGTGTGTGTGGAGGGAAGTGCAGTTAAGTGGGGAAGGGAAAGGAAAGGCATGAGGGATGGGAGACTGGGAGGAAGAGCAAATGAGGAGTGGGGGGAATAGAAGAAGAGAGAGATGGAGAAGCACAAAACAAGGCAAAGCAGAGAGACACAACAAAAGAAGTGATAAAAACTAAAGTGAGTAGAAAGAAGGCGGGGGGAGGAAAAAATGGAGAAAGAGGTTGACAGGACAAAAATTTACTTTATTCAATATGTATTTGATTATATAACTTGCCTGAAACAGAACTTGTATCTATGTGACATTTTTCTGATTTTAAACAGGTAATTTACATTTTATTAATATAAATTTGAGACTAAAATCAATATTTCAAGTTTAGATGTGATAGATTTTCAAAATAAAAGTCACAACAGATTCAATGAATAATAACCAGTAAATTAACACATCTCTGTTTGAACCAACCGACTGCTGTAAACCATTTTAAAAACTCACCCGGTACTCTGTAGTTCAGTTTGTTGATTTGGGTTAAACAACTCAAGAGTTTCTTATAAAGTAATGTTTCAACTTACCTTTATATCATCCCAAAACTTCCACTTGTATTTATCAGCTCATTCACTTACAGCCAATTATTTCTTCTTTCTTAATTATTTTGAGAGAGAAGTGAGACTGAAACGGTGACAAGAAGGACACTTAATGGGAATTCTGTGATGGCAAAGTCTTTATTTTTTAATTCACTGACGAGTATTACAGCTCTGTTTGGGATAGAAGTTGAAAGCGTTTTATTATTTACTGTCTGTACGGTTGTTTCAGTCAGACGTTACAACAAAAGGTAACAAAAGTAGTCCTTGGCTTGAGATTACTGTAAAAATCAAGTGATGTCTCCATGCATTTCAGTTTGACTGGGTTCTGTGCTACTCTGATATCAAAAGCTTCTGAATATTACAAGAGAAAAACACTCTGTTTATTTTTCAGTGGGCCCATCCACTCTAGCCCATAGGGTAGGTTTGTAAAATTACATTCATTTGTTAAAAGACTCACATTCCTCAAGCAATTCTCTTTCCAGCTCTTGAAAACACATTTGTAATTCTTTCCTTCCTCTCTCAAAGTCCTTTATTAGTGGACCAAATAGCATTTGGTGGGTGAACACTGATTTGTATTCCTTCAGCTCTAATTAAATTTGTTCTGGTAATACAAAAGAGAAAGCCCATCAGCAAATAAGAGCAAAACAAACAAGAGGAGTGCATGCATTAAACAAGAGGAACAAACCTGCTTTGGAGCTGATTGTGTTCAGATGTGCTTGATAAAAACAATTTGGCATGCCGAAAATGAGTAAATGAAGAGCTTTGATTGAAGTTTGTTGCATGTCTTTTTTTCAACCACTTGCTGTCACGTTAATTCAATACGAGGTTGGAAATATAGATAATGTTGCAAATGAGCAGGATGACTACAGATTGCTTTTAGAGTGATGGTTCAAATTGAAGATGCAGGGTCCTAATGAGCAGTGACTCTTTACTCAGATTACCATCGTATTCCTTATTAGTAAAAAACACGCTCAACAATCATTATACTATTGCAAAACAAATCTATGAGGAGGAGGTAGGAGGGAGTTTTTTTTTTTTTATCCAGAATTATGCCATTTACAGAGAACATATGCTGTGATTAACATAAAATGAATCTCAGCTTTATGACATTGCTGTCTCAGTCATTAACTGGCTGGGTCTTTTTTTCCATTATATACTTTCATCAGACATTCTACTTCATTTATGATGTTCTCTTGCCTCGCCAGTTTGTTAACTGTGAAACTGTGTAATACAAAACTAAGAAGTACATTACAAAATTGACTGTTTTACATACACATACATAGTCATAACTGCAAAAAGAAAGTCTATGCACAATGTCAATACATCAAGAAGTGCCCAGCATTTAACATGAGATAGCAATAAACATTAGCTAACAATTTGTATAATGCTCACCGAACACTGAAAAACCCATAGAAATGCTAATGTGATTATTGTAATGTTTTATGTTAAGTTACAGAACTTAATAACCCTGAATGTAAGTATGTGAGGTAAGTTTTACAATTTATGAATTACTTACAGACATATGTTCGTTAGAGACAGTTAACAGGAAAAAAAAACAACAGCTCACTTGTTCAGAGTAAACTATGGAAAGTCAGAGAGGACAAACACAGTCTTTCCCTCAAAGGGGCAGGACAACACATGGCAAACACATTTTTACAGTTTTGGTGATCAGAGACTCAAACACAGCACAGTGTGGCACAATTTAACAAAGAAGTAGAGGAGAACAAATACATTTTTAGTGAGAATGTAGCTAAACTCAGCTAACCCTTGTTACAAGTTGGGGTGGGCTTGAGTAACTTCATACTTCACCGCTTTTATAAGCAGCAGACAGTTTCCTAATAACAAAAAACAAATAAAGCCTGAAAACAAATCAGACCACCTTCATTTGCACTGACACATAGTCTTAACAGTCGGATGTGCAGACTGAAATAATACCAAAATTGAACTGCACTCCCTGCATTGACACATCCTCTGCTTCACCACAGGTTTGTTCAGTGCTTTAAAATTATACCAAGCAGGCATGGGCAAGCAAAAAATTGGCAATCTTCCAGTATTTGCACCTACAACGCTTTACTGCCAACAAGAAAATACAGCCCATTACCTAATTTATTGCCTTTATTTTGTAAATTACCTTCAGCCCCCTATTAATAGGCTTAGCCACTCAGCCACAGCTAATGGAGACTTCATCAGAGCTCACACTGACAAGTCTGAACTCAAGACAACCTGTGAGTGCCTCTACTAGACCAGTGCACGGTGGGATTCATTTGATCTCGCTCTGCATCTCACTGGTAGACATGAGGAGAAGAAAGTGGACTCTATTAGGATCAAACAGAAAATGAAGAAACTCAGCCTTACACCATGCTCTGTCAGTAAGTCTACAGAGAGAGGTATAAGGGGACAAAAAAAGAGAGAAAAGTGTCTTTGTGTGTGCACGTGGGAGTATGTGTGCAGGCATATGTGTACTCTTTGCAGATGAGAGCCATTGTACAGATGTGTGTTAAATGACATTGCCACATTTGTATGAAATATATGTACAGTATATGTGCATGTGCAGGTTCCCGCAACTTCTAGGAAGCATTTTAGCATCTTATGGTTCTTTGTTTTGGTTTTACGGCCCAAAACTTTACTATTTTAGTCTACTCTCTTCACTTTTATATATCTTAAAACATATCTGGATGAGATCTTGCGTTCAGTAAGTGGACAAGATAAGGAGTTTACACTTACAACCAGATAAACACACTTATACACACTTGTGGAGCTAAGATGATGTTGAGGGTCTGACATGACGCTTGTCTGAATGGGATCTTTACTGCGGATGTTTACCTTCCCAGCACCAAATGGCAGACAATGTTAGCAACTAGCTGGTGAACACTGTGGAGCATTTAACAGCTAAACAGCAAGATATATCCCTCAGGAGACTGAATATTGGACTTAAGTTTGTCAGGTGGCCACAAACAACAACAGATGAATGCTAATGTTGCTCTGTGTCTGCTGGATGTGCATAAGCAACTGTTTGCTAACATGTTTGCTCAAACCCAAATGATAACATGTCAAATGTTGTGTTGCAGATTTTAAGTTGTAGTTCATTACAACTGTAATAACTTTAGTGCCATTCATACGAACAGAGAACAAGTGCGTACAGGTACCAGTTTGCATTGCACATTAATGGTCTTAATGTCAGACCCTTAACATCATCTCAGCTCCACGAGTGTGTTTAAGTGTGTTTGTCTGGTTGTAGTAGTTTAAACTCCTTATCTTGTCCACTTACTGAACGCGAGCATTTCAGCTTCCCTGACAAATGTGACACAATTGAACTTTTACTGCTGACAAATATTCCATTTGCACTTCCCTCTTTGCTTTCATCTAGACTCTTCTCTTTGCTCTGTGTCTCTCCTCATCCCAAGTCCCTCCCTCAGTTATGACTATCCTTCCTTCCTTTCTTTTCCTCTTCTTGGCTCCCTTCTCTTCTTCTTCCCTTTCCCCTTCATCTGGTTCTAGCCGCACTATACAAGCTAATCAGTGTCTAATCTCACTTTTAATTCTCTTCCTATTAACCTCTTGCTATCATTTGTTTTACCATTACCCCTCCACACACACACACATGCCTAAATTGCCTTCTGAGCTAAATTGCGGTTTATTTCCACATCATGACAGAGATATGCTGAGTTAATTACAGGGCGCAAATGAACGTCACAGCAACGGGAGGAGGCGAGGGTAGGGAATGAATGGATATTGCATGTATAGATACACAGTCTCTGTCGGAAAGCTCATATTGCCAATTAATATCCTAATGTTGTTTTTCTAGCCTGTCTGTACAGATTATAGCAGCATTGAAGCCCATTCATTTGAAGGTCTGCCAGACATATTATTATGTCTTTTTTTTTACTTCTTCTTTTATTAAAATAATATCTTTATCTATATCTAAATCAAGTTCCGTGTATATACTCAATTAGCCAATTCATCTGACCACCCTTTTCAGTTTTCTAATCTATATTATTTACTTTTCATCACAACAAAAGATGAAAGATGTTTTACATTAATGTAACAATGTTACAATTCATTTAGCAGACGCTTTTATCCAAAGCGACGCACATCTGAGAGTAGACACAACACAAGCAAGGATCAAGCAAAGATCTAGTCAGGAGAGAACAACACATTAATTATCATTAATATATAATTGCTATGGTTTAATCCTTAAAATGCTGCACAAATGTTGCTGTCTTGGCTCTAAATAAGAGTTTCTATAGCATAATATGCAGACAGAAGATCTATTGTGTCTGTGTATTACACTCAGATGGGTTTACAGGAGCAGGTTGCTTTAATAACTTTACTACTACAGTATCAAACAAAATTACACTTCAAGTGATGTGCATATATTAGCTTTCAATAGCTTTCAATTCCTTATCTTCAATATTCAGAAAGTTAGAAAATAACAGATGTTGTGAGTAACAAGTGACTGAAGTCAACATTTAGTTTTTCATACATCAGGTTCATCATGTAATCTCAACCAAGTGTGCTATACTGTAGGTGCATCACGTGCATTGATCAACTAAAAAAATCCCTAACCACCACATCCACTGCAAATCCACCTTAACCATCCTAATTTACAAAAACAGGGCCTAGGTCTACAGTATGCTAAAGCCTTGAGTTTTAAAGGTATTGTGTTTATGGTCATGTTGAGGCTCTAAAATGTGTGTATAACACATGGAATTGTGTTGAAAGGGTTTACTAAACTTTGTGTCATCTGGATATATCCACGTAACTTTTAGAACTTTACTTTGATTTTTAAAAATATTGGTAATTGCACTGGTTATAAAAAAATGTGAGGGTCTCCTGCGGACGAGTAAGATAAAAATAAGTGTTCTTGTGTTCTGTGACTTGAATTACAATATCTTACTCATCAGCCTTATTAAGAATGAAATACAGAAGGAGTTAACAGACCCTCCTCTGTAAAGATCATTAGTGATTTGATGAATGTAGTCAAGGTTTATCATGACAGAGAATTTCCTTCAACTTTGCAGAGATCTGTGTTAGTTGTAACTAATAAAGAATTGTGCAGAAGTCTTTATTGGTTGAAAGTGTAACTTGCCTTAATATGCTCACCGCTACATGTAATAAATATTTTCACATATGTCAACTTTGATATATCATGCAGAGTTTATGCAACAAACTGGAAAGATGTAAGTATTTGTGTTGTGTCAGTTAACTGACTGACTGACTGACTAATTGCTTTGTAGCTCTATGCAGCTTTGCAGGTCCTCTGGTCATAACATAAAGTGAAGGTATTTCATATCACCACCTGTCTGAATAACAGTTTTTCATACCTGTATTTCTAAAGAATATTTTAGAAAGTTACTTGTTTACTGGTTTGCAGTCAAAGAAAGAAGAACCTTGGCATGATTAAATTCAGAAGTGTTATATTAGGTCCATGCAAAAGCACACTGCATGTCGGAAAGTTAAATATTTCACAGTTTTTAAAATTTTTATATCAGTCATGTTTTATAGAAAGAAATGAATATAATACAAGTTCTGTAGTAATTTTACAGATAAATATAAGAGACATACAACAGCGAAACAAAAAAACAACAACAAAGAAATGAAATTAAACAGAAACAAAAAACATCTGCCACAATAAATTAGTATTAACTAATACAGACCCTGTGAAAAATAAGTGGCTGGTGTCACTTCTCAGTATCACAGGACTGAGAAAAATGTCCCATTTCGTAAATTTCTCCAACCCAGCTGACAAACAACTGCTCCACTCAGTAAGTGAAAAAATAGTCTAAGACATTTTTTGGTTGGTTGGTGCAGCGGTGGAGGAAATATGAAGACCCATCAGTAAAGCGCCACACAAATACTAGTGCATTCAAATTGTACTTTTTTTTAGAAGAAATTCCAGCAAAATCCATCAAAATAGCATCAATAATGGTTAGTTTCAGTTAATTAAATAATTGATGTGTAAGTAGAATTTTGTACCTGATCTGACCTGAGAACTAGTTTTATCTACTTTATATATAATGGTGAGTATTCGTTCAATTTATAAGATCATATCACTGTAATATATTATATATTTCTGTGCATTTGTACATATTATTGTAAAAAGGGCAGATAAGGACACAATTCCTTTTTGTTTTGAAGGCTATAAACTTTTATTTGTCTTTCTCTTTCTTTGTGAACATAGTTGTACAAAAAGAACATTGACCATGAGCTTAGGTGAGACTTTTATATCAAAGAGAGACATTTAATTCTCCAAGCTCACATAGCAGGATTTAAGTAACATCAAAACAGCTGTGGACAGCTCACTGGAGAATGAAGGAGACTACCACATTTAGCCCTCAGAGGGGCCTTTTTTCAATACTCCTTACTTGGTTTTCTTCAGCTGAGTCAACACTTCTGTACAGAAGCAGCGTGGAAGTCAATAAAAGATGCATATTTTATTTGGCAATACAGCACTATATAATGTATGTTTCTTAATATATATTTTGGAAATTGGAAGTCCAATTTAGTCTCAGAGGGGGCCATTAAAATCGGGAGCCTAATAGGCTCGCTGCGCCTCATCCTTCTCTCAACACTTGACTGCAATTTACCTGTAAAGGTTTTACTATTTAAGGGGTTAACACCAGTATCATGTAACATGCTCATGTCCATGCAAGAACTGGGATTGAACATAATTAGACTTCTGGTACATGTAGCTGCAGACTGTAAAGTGACTAGCCTAGCTGTCAAGATATTTATTAACCTCATATGATGAAAAAACAATCGGTTTTCAACAGGGTTGCGTTATTTTTGCTCTTTAAACTCCAGATTAGGCACACATCAGAAAACTCATATATCCAGCAGCAGGCACAGACCTGAAGAGACTATTCTCCTCTGTTGTCTGGGGAAAACCTTCTACCTTATTTTCATTTCCAATGACTAGTGTTAGAGGAGGAAGGCAGGACTTCAGGGGAACAAGAGGCTTAATTGGCCGAGTTGATGGCAACACACTTAAAGTTAGAAGTGCATGAGGCATAGATCGTAGACCCGGGCCAGTTCCCAGGTGAGAGCTCTGCTGGAGAAGCTTTATAAGTCTCAGAGCAATTTACTGTGAATGGAGAGAGGAATATAAAGAAGGAGAGACAGAGAGAGAGCATGTATAAAGGATGGCTTACCATGTTTTCTGTCATTTATTTGCTCGCAACTTCCCTCCCGCTCTTTCAGATCATTTTTTTGTTCTGTCTCACCCTATAGCCAAACTACAGAATAGAGATAATTAGGCCACATTGAGTGAGACAATTCCCACAAGGCTAAGCTCTGCAAACTCTGTGTAGTCTTGGACATTCTCTTTTTACTTCATTTTTCTTTCTCTATTTCTTTGAGTTTTGAGATGCTATTTTTGGCAAAATTTCATAAACAGTATGACTGCTTATGCCACCCTGACATCCCTTCTCAGGTGGGTTCACACGAATTCTAACCTTAAACCATCTGACACAGACCTCTTTCACAGGACGACACTGAGATCTCCGCAACTCACATGTGCCATCAGTGTGAATGACCCAAAGAGGTTTAAATGCCTGCTCATACCTCATGGATGAGTAGTATAAACAAACAAAGCTAGAAAATAGCTAGAAGACAGACAAAAGCCAATGACTATCACATGGGCAACAGCCTATCGCACAAAGTCTTTTCTGTATTTTTACTTTAACTCTCAAAATACTTATATTTACCCATATTTATATTTTAAAGACCCTCATAATATTCTTCATCATATTATGTGCTGAACCTTCTTTCTCTGCCTTTGTCAGCTATACCCAACTGTACATCAGATTTGAATGCTGGGTGGCATTCACACCAAAGAAATGTGTTTGTACAAGGGTTTGCCCTTGGCTGAGCAGAGGTATGTAGAATTATATTATGTGGTGTACAGTCTAACCAAAAGAAACAAATGAAAAAAAAAACAAAACCAAAAAAAACCCCTTGCTTTTGGTGGAGAAGTCAAAGGAGAGAATATAAATCCTGCAGAATGAAGAATAAAGCACCAGCTCTTAAGCCCTGTGGTGTTGCTCCATGAGCCATGTTTCAATGTAAATAATGTTCCTTTCCCATCATGACAAGTATGTACCAAGTTTGTCCCTCAGTAATGTAAAAAATGAAAAGTACTGTGCTACCACTTTGTCAGCTTCGGTGGCTGAAAAACAAATAATGATTTTGACTGAACTGTTTCAGTCCACTGTTAGCCACTGAGAAGTGAGTAATACCAACAGACATGATTCATCCCATATTTGTCAAAATCACACAGTCAAATAAATTCAAGATGTCTTTGAAAAATGCTTTAAGCAGCTGTGCTGCTGTCAAACTGCTGCCACCGGACTGTTGGAAACCTGGGCATTTTAAAAGGCAGGATGTAATTTTCGGAGCAATCAGCAGCAGACATTCCCCAGGCCGAACCCACAAAACCAGCCAATCAGATGGAGGCACATAGAAGTCACACTGAAAGATCCTTGCAGGAACAGATCACACAATCTCCTTAGAGAAGCATCATGGCAAATATACAGTCAACTAATTAAATATCTTGAGAAAACAGGTTTAGTAGAGAGAATTTAATCTTTTGTTTTTTGTTTTTTTTTTGTTGGTGTTCTGCACTCCAGTCCAGTAGGTGGTGGTAATTCACCTTTAAGCTGGTCTACCAACCAATAAACCCAAAAGACGAAGAAGAAGAGAGGGGAAACAGGTCATTCTCACACAAACACAGGGCAGCAGCTGGAGGCTCAGCTGGCACATGTGTGGGGGTGAGAAGCATGGCACACTGTTTGGAGAGGCTGCTGTCAATCGGTTTTGCTGTTGTCTGGACAACGTATTCATTAATAACATTTTAAATGAAGGAACATCAGGGCTGGCCCATGCCCACAGGTAGAGCAATTCCCAGTAGGGAAGGAGAGGTTGGAGATTTGGGAGAGTGGCTTAGTGTCAACAACTCCAAGAAAAGAAAGGAGAGAGACAGGAGAGGATACAACTCACAAGATAGCGACATTGATAGCCAACAAGTGAAGACAAGAAAAATGGGTGAGAAGGAAGGAAACGTTTTCAAGGTTTTCTTTAAAATGAAAGAGAAG
Source organism: Scomberomorus guttatus (assembly GCA_038419695.1). Classification (NCBI taxonomy): domain Eukaryota; kingdom Metazoa; phylum Chordata; class Actinopteri; order Scombriformes; family Scombridae; genus Scomberomorus; species Scomberomorus guttatus. Next base: position 15,191,517 of record CM076445.1, read on the forward strand.
GGCCTAGGCTTCGGATCAGTTAGCCCCTTGAAACTGTCTAAGGTAATTAAGAAAGAATTTGGAGATGTTCTGCATGCTAGCAGTTGCACTAATGGGACGCTCATGTAAATTTGAAAATCTTCTGATCAGCAAGCCAAAGCTCTGAAACTTAAGAGTTTATTGGGAAAAAGAGTAGAAGGGTTTGGTCTAAAAGATAGCGGGGGAAACCCCAAAAATGGAAGAAATAGCACTCAGTGCTTCTTGTATTTAAAGAGGAAGAAATGCCAAAAACAGTATCACTTGGCTATTTGGTGTATTCAGTCATGCCATATGAGAGGGCTCCCTTAAGATGCTTCCAAACGAACTGCCAAAGATATGGCATTGTGGCTGCTGTTTGTGGAAGCCAACGTTGCTGCAGACGTTGTGGAGAAGTCTTTGATGGAAGAGAGTGTGATAAGCCTGTGAAGTGCTCCGATTGTGGAGGGGAACATCTAGCGTTTTTCTCGCGGGTGCCCAGCTGTTGTAAAAGCTGAGCAGGTTCAGAAAATCAGGCAGGAAAATAGAATTTCCTACGCAGAGGCAGTGAGGAGGGTGGAAGGGTTAAGGAGCTCCACCACTCTACAGACCCAGAGTTCAGGCTATAGTAGACAAATAGAGCTACCTGGGACTGAATCAGCAATACCAGAGGAATCAGTTGTAGCTGACAAGTAGGCCTTTCTAGCTTTTATGGCAGAGGAAATGTGGAAGATTAAAATGGTGGCAAAAAAAAAGTCCGATACAGCACATGAAGTTGTCACTGCAGCTGAGAGGCTGATGGGAATCTCAGGAATAACCCCTCAAGAGCTGTGGGCAATAATTTACTCTTATGACTCTCCTGAGGGGAAATTTTCAGTTGTTAACCTGTATAATCCCCCCAATACTAGGCTTGAGGTGGAGCAGTTAGAAGAAATAATTAGAAAACATCAGTTCACCAGTACTATGGGTAGCAGATTTTAATGCACACAATACACTGTGGGGAATGGGCAGGTGTTAGAAGACTTTATAGATAAGTATGACTTGGTTGTGTTGAATGATAGAAGACCAACATGGTTTAGGACTAATCAAAATGCACAGTCCTGTATAGATGTTACACTAGCCTCAGCACTCTTAGCTCAAGTGGGTGAGTGGGATATAATGGACAGGTACACGCTTGGCAGTGATCATGCTCCAATTCTGAGTAGATCTGGCAGAACTTTAGTTAAGGAGTCACATGTCAAATGAAGTACTTTTAACTATAAAAGGGCAAGGTGGGAAGAATTTGAGGAAAGATCTCAGGTGGAGGTGAGAAGGGTTTGTAGCGAGGGAGGGGTAGATACATATAACTCAGTATGTGAAGTGATAAGGTCAGTGGCATCTGAGTCAGTCCCAATGAAAAAAGCACCAAGTGGAAAGCCTTGGTGGAATGGCGCCTCTAATTCTGTGGTCCGTGCTCAAAATAAGGCATACAGAAAGCTAAGGTTACATTCGATTGAACAGTATGCTATTGAATACAAAAGACTAAGAGCAAAAGCTAGAGGGGTTATAAAAGAGGCAAAGAGGAATAGCTGGCAGGACTTTTGCAGTAAACTAGGGCCGCAGACTAAGGTTAGTCAGGTCTGGAGCTTGATTCGTTGCATGGCAGGAGCATTTATGCAGGGAAATATCCCGATCCTCCAACATCATGAAAATATGGCCGTGCGAAACAAAGATAAAGCAAATATGCTTGGAAAGTCATTTTTCGCAAGTACATAGTTCAGAGTGTAGGGGCAGAAAATGAGAACAGAGATAATCAATAGAGAGCAAGATAAACTGCAATATAGCAATGACAACTCAGATGCCATTCATATATTTTTTACTATGCAAGAGTTAAAGATGGCAGTAAATCTGTTTCAGATTCAGCACCAGAGAGAGATGGTTTGAGTTACCCAATGCTTTGGTGACTTGATGCTAGAGGAGTTGCTAGCACTAATAAATACAGTTTGGGAAGAGGGAAACCTGCCCAAAGAGCGGAAACATTATGTTATCATTCCAGTGCTGAAACCTGGAAAGGACCCTCATATGCCAGGACCATATAGACCAATAGCCCTCATGTCTGTGGTGTGTAAAGTTATGGAGCGTATGGTTACAGAATGGTTAGTTTACACATTAGAGAAGAGAGGTTACTTTGCCCCGTATCAGAGTGGATTTAGACATGGGAGATCAACAATGGACTCCGTGATAAAAAATGTACATAGATATTAAAAAAGCCTTGGCCAATAAAGAAGCAGTGGTAGCAGTATATTTAGACATAGAAAAAGCATATGATATGTTGTGGAAGGAAGGATTAATGACAAAGCTGTGTAATGCTGTGATACGAGGAAGAAAGTTCAACTGGATAAAGAATTTTTCACTTGATCGCACAATTCAAGTTAGGGTAGGTAAAGCATTATCAATAGAATTTAGTGTGGAAAATGGCACACCACAGGGCAGCGTAATCAGTCCTGTTTTGTTTAATATCATGGTACATGACATGTTTGGTAAGGTTGAGGGAGACTATGGCCTATCCCTATTTGCTGATGATGGGGCCATATGGGAAAGGGGTAGAAATCTGCCTTGTATCTTCACTCAAATGCAAAAAGCACTGGACATGGTTTGATGAAAAAATGACCTGGTTTACTCATGTGGAGGAAAACTATTAATAAGTGTGAGAAAGTCATCAATGTTTTATGTTGTTTTGCAGGCTCTAACTGGGGGTCTGGAAAACTAATTACGTTGATGATTTACAGGGCTATGATACGCTTGATACTTGACTATGGGTGTTTAGCTTATGGATCTGCAGCACCATCTGTTTTAGCTAGACTGAATGTTTTGCAAGCTAAGGCTCTAAGAGTATGTAGTGGAGCTTTCAGTACTTCCCCAGTTCCATCTCTGTTAGTAGAACTGGGTGAAACTCCACTGGAGTTGAGAAGGATTAAGTTAGTTATCAATTACTGGGTTGAAATACAAGTGTATCGACCAGAATTTCCAAAAAAGGTCTTCTCAAGCAGCACTGGGATTTTTTTGGGAAAAAAATGGACTTAAGAGTGGGCTGGCTCTGATGGGAACTGTCAGTGTGGTCAGAATGAGACTGTTACATGTTCTGCTGCAGTGCGCAAGTTATTCTACGCAAAGGAAGAAACTGTATAGAGACCTGGCAGAATTGGGGGAAACTGTCTTCAATATCTTATTACTATATACTTATTTTCAAAACCATGTCTTAACATCAACAAAGTCATCATTTTGAGGAGAGAATGTCTATCTGCAAGAACATTCATTGTGAAGCAGAAGTCTTATCTAACCTTTCATTATCTAACCTGCTTCTGAAAGGTTTTCTCAATAATCAACAAAAACTGCTTTCCAAACTAGGTTGAAATACTTTGTGGCATTTTGTTTGCAGTTTTGCAGTGAGACCCATCTGCTACGTCACAAAACCCAGAACATTTTAAATATTTTTGACTCAGGTTTGTTTAAAAAAAAAAAAGGCTCTCTTGTCCACTCCACTCCCCACCCCCCTCTTTCTCCTTCCTTCCTCCTCTCTGCCTCACCGTTTCTGCTTTTTCTTAAATGGCTTTCTAAGAAAACATCTCAGTTGTCATCTCATGATTCATGAGCTGGCAACTGGTCCAATTCACCCCCCCAGTGTTTGTGTGGCTGGTTAATGAAAGAGTTTATGTTTGTGTGTGTCTTTGGGTATGTGTAGGAAACACAAATACACAATACAGAAAATACATTTAATTGGACCTACAGCTCATTACTTCGATTTAAAGACACAAACGTGATTGTTTATCACACACCAAGAATTTTGTAGATCATTCAAAGTTGTATCCTGGCTGTACTGAAAAACCCATTCAACTAGATTTAAATATAGTCATTGAATAGGTTTCCCCAGTGAGTTAACAGTTTTTCCAGTCACCTTGGCCATTTAACCCTACTGAAACTGAAATGCTACAGTAGTGCTACTGAGTTGGTACTGAAAATAACAGATTGACCGGGTGTTATTGGATACCTCCAAGACATTTCAAGTGTCAGTGAAACTAGAGAACAGGAAGGAGAGAGCAATTTCTTAAGAAAAAAAATCAATTGGTCTCAAAGTATCTCCTTGCTTTTGTCAATTCTTCTCATTGAACAGTGAACAAAAGAAAGATGTATATGGGAGATTCAAGAAGAACCATTTTACAGCCAGTAATGATACAAATAATTGAATCAACTAAATTATTAGTATTATCATTAACATAAAATGGTATTATTAGGCTTGTGAATTTTCCTGTGTGTCGCTGTGGAAAATGTAATTTCCTTTTTTGTCTGAAAGACTCCAAACCTGCACACAGCGGTGACACTGAGTTAATACAGGCTAAAGGTGCCTTGTTTAAAGCTTTTTCACCCATGGAGTACATTTTTCTCTCCCCCAAGCCCATTTTTCTAGAGCAACTTAAGCATAGGGAACTCAGGATCTCGTTTCATGCCGTACAGATCAAACATCCATCACTGAAAAACCTCATTTGTAGGTAAAGAAGCAAGAGTGAACTTTGCAGTGGAAGAGAGTTACTGTGATTTTCTTTCTGTGGTGGAGCAAAACGGTGAAAAGTTAGCATCAGGAGGAGTGTTTTGCTGGTGTGTTTGTTGAGCATGTCCTGAAGCTGTAGGGAGCAGTGTACTGGGAAAACAGCACATTATGGAAGAAGGGAGGGAGGGAAGTGGCAGAAAGGAGGGAGGGAAGGAGATCTTTGATGAGGCCCCGTGAGTGTCTCTAATGAGAAGCGATGTGAGGGAGCTACTTCTTTCTTCCATCGCAAACGGAGCTGTGCCACACTGTTATAATCAAGCCAAAGACATAACCAACGGCCTTAATTAAAAATCACAAAATCACCATTCTGCTTCGTGCCTTCTGAAACACAAACTCCAGCAGGAAATCTCAGAGAGCATACAAAGGGGAGACGACACTATCAAAGGCTTGTTTTGACAGTGTGATTCATAATGTACCCAGTAACTGAGATTATTTTTTTCTCTGTGATGAGTCATTTTAGAAACTGCCAGGAAGACCCACAATAATATGAGTGATGTATCATGTTAAATAATGAGTCTGGGTTATATAAACAAGCTTCATTAATCACTATTTTAACATCCTTTCAAAATCTTATGTTTTTTACATGCAGGTTTGAGAAATCGCAACTGGTGGCACAGAACAGCACCCTAGGAATCCTGATTTATGTCTAATGCCAACGTTCAGTGCCAACGCAGGAAGTAGTGTGTCCTCTATGTAACAAAGCAGAAAGTAATGGTGTGGACGGGCCTGTAGGATGCCCAGCTTTAATACAGGAGACCGGAGTTTGCCTCCCATCACAGTCCTGCCATTAATGTTCATGATTTTAGTCACCATAACAATGACCTTTCCCCAACCTTGAACAAGTAATTTACTTGCCTAACCCTAACCTCAACCATAGCACAGGTGTTATGTGTAGATATTCCATACCTCGATAATTAAAAAGAACATTGTCATTGAATGTAATTTAGGATTTTGCAGAATCATCCAACATCAGCATTCTTGTCTGGTAATAAGGTTGGGTGGGAAGTAAAGAGTATTTCATGTATTTTATAAAGTCATTATTTTATCTTTTAATTAACAGTGAAGTGATCGCCATGAGGTTTGGGGAAAAAACACTTTTTAGTGCGGCTAAACTCATTTGAGACAGCTTGAAACAACAACAAAAAAAGGATATTTAATTGTCTTTTAATTATTAAGAAAGAAAATCACTGGCACAAAAATGTGCTGGTTGCATGGAAGAAGTCTTTTTAGTGATCAAAATTTGCTAAAAATGCTGAATTCTTACATTGTTTTAGTGATCTTTACTAGTGCTGCAAAGATTGTTTCAGCAGCGTAGAAACCATACAGCAAAAATTTGGTCAGTAGAAAAGATACTGGCCACTGTCAGTACGCATCAGATAATCCTTACCAACCGGACCTTTCAAAAATTTGACTTTCAACTGTTAAATCTCTGTGAATGCAAATCAACACTTTCGGAAACCATCCCTGAAAAATATTACATGATAGTATGTGAAGGCAAATGGCACGAGAGAGGGGGGAACGATAACAGACTGTCTTAGTGTCTGGGATTTGTCAGCATTTAAACATCTGCTCCTCTCACTCTGTTTCTCACTGTCTCTCTACCAATCTGTCTCTCCTCACACACATGGCAAATCACCACCAAACAATTATCCAACTGACTGCATGTGTGCATGTGTTTATGTGTTTGTGTATGTTTGTCTGTATGGATATATGTTTGTGTGTGGAGATTATAGAAGGACCTTTTGCTCCCTGCCTCAGTTGCACTGTGATTGGCAAACTCAGATTAGCATGATTTATTTGACACTGGTAAACAATGCAGTAAATACATAAGGCTGTTTAATCAATCACCATCCCAGTAACCAAACCTGCAACACGTTTTCCAAATTAAATGACCAAATAGGTCGTTTGACCATGCACTCCAGAATGACCTATAGGAGCGTTTTCTAATCAGGCACCTCTACCAGCAGTAATCTGCAGGACAACATCATTTGTCTGTGCTTTCCAAAACTGTTACAAATCACTGTTGTAATAATGATGTTTTATGGTGTGACAGTGCTGTGATTAAGGTCTGGTTAGGTTTAGGCCCAAAACACTTGGTTAGGGTTAGGGGGACAAAAATCATGGTTTGGGTTAAAATGATCACTTGAAACGTGGTGTGTGTTAAAGTTACTACTTCCTTAAATTTAGGCAACCTTCGTCATCACGGCAACAGTAAACACCACAACAATCATAGTTACGTTTTTTTAAAAATTGTCCTGACTCCCAGTTGGAAACAGAACAGCGGTCTCCTGCAGGAAGGTCCACTAAGTCCACATTTTGCAAGTTAGGATCTAACAAGCCACCCAACCCACCACCTCCAAATATGGAACTTTGTCACCTTATATAGACATCATCTGAACTGCGCCACGTCTCCAGGTCATAATTACTACGGCCACAAGTGGCATCTGTCACTCAAACATAACTATAGGTCATTTTTGGTGACTGACATTACGATCTATTGTGTCGTTTTTCTTGGGAGGACAGTCTCCAAACCTGTTCTACTAAAGTTGTGTAGGTGTGTGCAGGTGAATTGGAGAAAATGAGTCTGTAACATTGTCAATCACTCAGTATTCGTAAATATAGAGTATATACACATAATAATGGTTAATAGAAATCCATGACCTTTAAAACTGAGAAAACGTTTGTATAATGAAACTTCACAGTACAGCACTCTCTCCTTAATCTCCACAAATAAACATATCAAGTGGGACTGATTAATTCGTAGTCAAGCATTATCCATAGCATTTGTTTGAGTTACAGCTCGCCTCATTCCAAGTGAAATGCTTGGAATTTATGACTGTCTAACAACCTTGAAAAAACAAGCCAGCTGAGCATTTGACAGGACCAGACAGAGTTGTTAAAAAGCAAGGGGAAAAAAAACAATAGCATTCATGCAGAATGAAATGTGGAAGAGAAATGACATGTTGGCTTAACAAAGCAGTGAGCCCGTTCTTTGGAAATGACTGTAGGTTAATGGCAGTTTTGCAAATGCTACGGTAGCACTGCACTGTCAGAAAAGCTAAAGATATGACTAATGCAGAAAGTGGATTTGCTCAATGCTTATTTGCTGCATAGTATGATTTTCTCATTACCAGGATCCCCTTTTGATAACAAGAGTTTACCAGCCATATTAAGGGAATGGGTATGAAGAAAGCAGGAAGAATAATGTACTGTGTTATGTTGTCAACTACTGTATAATTAATAAACTGCTGGCGAGTATTCTTATTGAAGATGAGCCCTTAATGAAAAGGATAACAAAGGAAGACCTGCTGTACACTGATTTTGTTTTATTAACATTCCCAGATAATTTATTAACAAACTAATAATTATATTAACTGTAAAGAGAAAATGTATTCAACATAAATAAGAAGCTGAAATCAGAAACCGCATTTAATCAGACTCACGTTTCAGCTCATGTCACAACTGGGAATTGCTAATTAAAAATCAATGCTTTAATGCAGCTTCATCAGCACACTTCATCTCACAGGCCACGTGCAGGTAGTTTGCTTCAATTTTTAATTACACTTTGCATGCTAATATGGAATATAAACCTAACATTTACCAGTAGGGATACCTTTTCATTTCACGCTGGGATGCTCTCTTGTATTTATGAAACAAGTGAGTGTGTCTGCTAGTGCATTTAACAAGGATGATGTGTGCCTCCTTACCATCAGAGCTTAAAGCACGACAAGGAGTTTTTAACTGGTTATGAAACAGTCTCAATTTAATCCTGATGCCTCTATATGATCTGCGTAAGCAAACGAGCTAATCAGCGAGAAGACTGCATATTTCTATATAGTTATTCTAAATGCCTGCCACTGGGTCAGATTCCCTGTGAAATCAACAATCAACAATTTATGGCACACAGACCGGAAGAGCCTATGTTTACATTACATGTAGCATTGTAGCATGAGGGAGTATGAAGATGTTACTAGGACGAGGGGAGGACATTTCTCTTCGCTTGATAACGTTAAAAGTAAAGTTAGACTTGTTGTCAGCCTTCCAACTCATTTTAAAAAAGATGAGAGAAACAGAGAGAGAGAGAGCGCGAGTGAGCTGAGAGCACAAGCGTGTGCAAGAGAGAGAGCATCAGTGGTCGAGCGAGCTAGAGAGTGAATGAAGAGAGCGGTAGTGAGAACAAAGCAGTCAATTAGAAAAATAAAACGTTATTTCCTGATTGTTTCACATTTACATTCTCAAGCACACGCCCAAACCTCTGCACAACCCTGCGGGAAGGTGCTGCATTACTGGATTTGGTGTAAATGCAGCCTGACATGTAACCTGGGTGTATGAATGGTACTTTTTGTTTCACCATTGTCATATTACAGTTATTCATCCCTAATAGCCATAAACAGATACATTACCTCATCGCTATGCATCCTGTAAACAGCTGTGCTTAAAAAAAGGAAATAGTATTAAAAATAATTTGCCTTTTTCTTTCACTTGCTGCCATGCTTTACGATATGAGGCGGTGGTGTTCATGGGAAATGCAGTCTTCATTCCAGGAAACACTACCACTTTTGTCCACAGGGGCCACCAAAATCAACTCAAAATGAAAGTTCCTTGTAGTAACTTTAATTAGCTATTTACAAAATGAGCACACAGAACAGTATTCACAACTGCTCAACGAGACTCTGGAGGTGGGGATGGAATAGACAGTCCTCCTTTGATTGGTCAATTTGAATACTGACCATGACCTTTGTTTAGTTTGATTTGATCACTGAGACAGTTGAAGACAGGCAGTTGCTTGAGAGAACAAAGGGAAACATAATTAATGATATTTAGCAGCTGATTCTCCATTTTTTTACCACTTACACTAAAAAGTGTTAGATGTCGTAACAAAAGCCTTAACACAGTTTAAGCCCACTTTTGGATTTGTGAAACCTTTATTTTGCCTATGAAAATAGAAAAAGGGGCAATTTCACAGATATTTCTCCATTCAGACCACATTAGACCAGTTCTAGATCAAAAACCACTATACTTAGACCTGTCAAATCTGGACTAGATTACAAAGGAGAGACTCCAGTCATTAAAACATAGTTTCAGATTTGTGAAACCTTTATTCTATTTGTGAAAACTGAAAAGGGGCTTTTTTTCCCCATTCAGAACACATTAGACAGATTAGAAAATGTACTCTATAAATTTACTCTATAAAGATATTGCGCGATTGTATTTAAAAGGTAAAAAAAAACTTCTCTGCCTTTGTTTTTACATGTGATTGAGGAACTCTACATGGCCATAACCAACAAAATGGAGAGACGTGGAATCGTGCTGTGAATTTCTAGCCGCAAGATCATCATCGCCCCTTTTTTCTGTTTTCACAAATAGAATAAATGTTTCACAAATCGTAAACTGTGTTTTAATGACTCGCTGGAGTCTCCTTGGTAATCTAGATTTGACAGATTTTCCAAGATGGCTTTTGATTTAGACCTGGTCTGGATGGAGAAATAGCAGCCATTTTTTTCTGTTTTCATAAGCAAAATAAAGGTTTTACAAACCTGAACGTGGGTTTAAACAGCATTAAGGCTTTTGCTACGATGTCTAACACTTTTTCATAAGCGTAAATGGTAAAAAAAACAGATGCGCCTGTTTTTTTTTTAGGTGCGCAGGTTTTGAGACTAATTAAACACCATAATAATATGGCACTGGACGTTAAAAATAATTGTCATTAAACATCATATCAACATTTTTTCTGCCGACAGGTTTGTGATTATCATATACAGTGAAAAGAAGTTGTATATTATTATTTTCTTTTAGTTCTGCAACAGAAATAAAAACTATTGTATTGCAAAAATGCACTGAGTCAGACTGTTTACAGCATCACTGCAATGGCAGAGTGGCACTGTCCGTATTTCCACTCGTTGACTCCACGGGCAGTGAAGAAGCAGAAACAACATTGTTTATGAGGTATTTTTATGTTTCTTGAGAACCGCTCATCCAAACAACTTCACACTCAACACTGTACGTCCTTGGGTCCTCAGCAATACACATGCTAAGTGTGAAGTCCATTGAGCGGTTGTCGAGAAAAAGCAAAGGACAGACGTACAGACAGACAGAGATTCCTTCCTTTATGGTTAGATGTCATCTCTCATCCTAAAGGCTTATTCAGTTGTTACTTGTGGGTGGAGTCCAAGGAATTTAACCTTTGTGGGGTTGTTTACACCTTGAGAGTTGTTGAGATCGCATGTTGGTCGTTAGTCCACCTGGCTGTCATGCAAGGGAACTGCCAGGGAAGGGATGATAGGACCACATTGTAAGAGGGGAATTAAGACTGAAAACAACCTTGCTTCAGGTGCTGGAAAGACATGAAATATGATCCAGGAAGTCCAGTTAGAGTAACAGATCCATTCATTTGAAGGCTTATCAGACACTAAAACTCTTCACAGCAGTTTATATAACAGACACAGGATTTTACAACTCTGGAAAGTTATGACAGCGGCAATTATTTTATCTTTAATTGCAACAATCATAAAGTAAACAAATACTCCACTGACATTACCAAGTAATCTACCAAGAATGTGTGCTTGCAATTATTTTATTCTCCAGCAAAAGTTGAGCCTGGTTCAGCTTTTTTGCATCATGACCCTGCTTTCTTTTGCCAGAGCCCTTTGTGTTGGCACTCCCGCTGCCCCGCTGGATCAGCTTAATTCATATGCGCAGGCTATGTTCTTTTCTTACAGAGATAAGGTCAGTCTGAACGCAGCCTAAGTGGCTGATAAATGGTGTTGTAGACCACTTCCACAAACCACAAGAAAACCAACCTCAACAATGGTAATCATTGTAAGTAAGACCAAATTTTTTACATAACCCTGGGGAGCATGCATGTTGACTGATCTTGGTTCTGACGATGTGCCTCTCAGTGACGGTAACATTATTAACCACACTTTATATCATTGTTGAAAAAAATAATAACAGGCTTACCATTTGGCCAAATGACAAAAAAGATTAATACACATCTGCTACAGTCTCTGAATGAAAACGTGGGTCTGCAAAGTGTTGAATCATAAACTTAAGTCAACAAACACAGGAATAAGTCTTCATAATGCTTGGAGACCAAGTGAGTAAGGTATCTATACTTTTCCTCAGCTGCTAAGCAAACTGATAGTAGTGTAATAACAACTTAACCTCAGCTTTACCACAATCCTCTTTAAACACTTTCCTAAGAAAGGCATTAATGCAGCAATCCTAAAATGTTTATTTACCATGGAACATGGCTTTTTAGGTGCAGATCTCTTCCACAGAATCTGTCCAAAAGGTACTGCAGAAATGTCATCAGACCCTTTGGCTTCCTTTGTACATACTGTATGTGGCAGAATAGTGATTGAACACAATGTAAAGATATGATATTAATTTGTTTGTTTGTTTAATTTGTTATAAACCCATAGTGCATAGTGTTGATGCATAAACACACATAGAGAGAGAGAGACATGGGCCTAGAACCAGGACACCTCATAAAATCTTTGGGAAGGATGAGACTATAACCATTACTTACGTTTTACTTGATGCGACTATTGAAATTTTGTAGAGCAACCCGAGCTCCAAGGATTAATTGAAGCTGGTAAATTGATTAAGACTGCTAAATTACTCCACTTAACCCAGAGCACTCTACAAAGTTCCATAACAACTACTGCAAATAGAGTTAGATTTAAAGGAACCAGCTTTGCTTTGGTTAAAGAATGATATTTGAATACAACTATTACAATTTAAAAATCTACTTTTCTCTTTTGTGTATAAGTTTATTTGTTTATTTATATGTCTTATTTTCAAAACATGCAACTCCTGCAATAACATGTTATCCATTTAGGTATAAAACTCGAGGACGAGTAAATCTCACGTAGTTCCACATAGCGTGACGTACTAAGACCTTTAAAAAGAATGAGGTTTTCCAATCAATAAAGCTCCTGGCAAACAGTGGAGCCACATTCATTAAAGTCTTTATAAAACACATATTTCTTCACGGGGTACTTCAAGGTCCTCCATTAAACTTGATTAATTAATTAACCTTGTGCTAGTTTTAAATGACCTGCCTTAGATGAACATACTGATAATGATAACCCATTCACTTAAAGCAAAGACACAAACTGTGCCTTAAGAGGGCTGCTGGCAACACCTGAAGAAACAGTTTGATCTAGGCTAGAGGAGGAGGTGAGAAAAGCTCTTGCATTTTAACCACATAAACCGTGTTCAAAAAAACAAGCTGTAGATTTCTGCATTACTGAGATTGTGTGAAAATCAGACAACCACCAAACAGTTTTATTATTAGTTTCATTTCAGATTGATTGCACAGTAAAAACATAAAAAGAATGCTTCAAAATTGGGTTACAAATACTTAACTGCATATGTGTATTTTTTTCATTTTTTTTAGGAAAACAAAATGGTTTACAAGCTTTTCAGAGCCTCTTTTACATGAAACATAAAGGTGCAGAAGGATCAGCTGCTTTTATATGTCGAGACAGACCTTGAATAGTATCGTTAATATCCAAGTATAGCTTCACAATAGTGTCATTTTTTTGGTTTGAAAAAACACTTCAGTCAAACCTGATTGTGAAGTCCGTGGACAATGTCTATGGTTGTTCTCTTTCCAGCTTTTGGAGTGAGTCCAATTCAATGGGTCACCCTTGAAGGGGACAGATAATAAGATGGAGGGTGGACATTTTGGGATGAAAAATGTTAATTTTCACCTGTTCTATTTATGTTCAGAATCACAATAAATTTGTGTCATGCTACATCGCCTTTATAATAGTACAATAATAAAGAATCCACAAATTAACATAATATGAGGTACATGGCTTCAATCGTAATATATTGCTTGATTTTGTTACACAGTTAAATTTGCATGATGCATTTTGAAGGTCAGATTTTAATCAACAGCCCATCCCGCAGCTGCCTTTATTTTCCAAAATGCATCAGCATTTGTGACAGATACCTAAATTGAAATGATCCTGGCAACAAGAGGGATGACAACACTTCTCAGCAGAAACAGCTGTGCTTGGACGATAACTGAGTCATACTATGGCAGGAAGCACAGGGCTTAAATCCTGACTTCCTGTCCAAGTTTGACACCTGAAGAAGGGAGAGCGGAGAGATGACATACGACCCTGTCATCTCAGCTTCATAGGGTAGAACGGCTTGTGAAACTGGGAGGAATGACGCAAATTATCCACTGACAGTCACATGTACACACACACATGCTCAGTCACTATACAAACGTAAATCGTTCCACCTACTACTTGAAGACTTATTTTTCATTTTTAGAAAAAAAAAAAAAAACTAGGCAGTGTACAATCCTCTTAGACTCAATCCAGCAAGAGGGACAGGCAGACCTGCTCAGTCACACAATTGTAAAAGGAGGTCATTTTAGTAAAAAGACATGTTGAATAGCACACACAGAACAAGATACAGAAATGAAACTATAAAACTCTACCAGTGAAGACAAGATATTGAATATTATGTCACTACACTCATCATACATCATGCTAGTGCTTCTGTGAGGCTATATTTAGGCACAACAGTGCCTGAGCTAATTGCTAACATCAGCTTACTAACATACATGATAACATGCTGATGTTTAGCAGGTATGTTTAATATGTTCTCCATCTTAGTTTAGCATGTTAGCATCCTAACATTTGCTAATTAGCACTAAACACAGATGAGGCTGATGGGAATGTCATTAGTTTTGCAGGTATGTGGTCATAAAAGTATTGAACAAATAAAAATGTTGACGCAATGATGGCGCTAGATGAGACAGCTCACCCAAGCAAATATAATTCATTCTGAAGGGGAACATGAATGTCAGCATCAAATTTCATGCAATCCATCCAATTGTCAAAACATTTCACTCAAAACGACAAATGTGGCACTGGTGAAAGAAGTCAGGAGATCACTAAAGTCAGTAGGATAAATCATCTGGGAACCATAAAAGTAATAAAAATAGTGAAAAGTTTGTGCCAATCCTTTCTGCAGATATTGAGATATTTCACTGGACAAGTAAAAACTTTGACCTCCAGGTGGTGCTGGATGAAAAGTGAGGACGTTAACGGCACTAGCATGGATAAAAACTCCTTTTAGTACATTTGATATTAAAGAAGTGAGTATACAATAACCCTATACGTTCTGACACACTGAACACTGTGGAGACTGTACATTATCATCATGTTATTGTGTTTTGATGTAAGTAAGTATATGTGGACTTGCATGACACAACATCAGTGCTTTTTTTTTTTTTTTGTTTTTTTTAACTTAAATGTGACCCAAAGACACTGTGTACTCTTAAACTATAATCACAGTTTATCCCCGAGCTTCATCTCCTTTCAGTTAGTGGCGAAATAACCCTTGCCTATGCACCGAATCTGTCTCTTTTTTTCCAGGTCAGTTTCTTTTGATGTATGGCTGCTGCTAGTTTTACCAAGGGATTCTGAGTGTTTCACAATGTGTTTACTTTTCTGCTCCATAGCGCAGTCTTTGTAACTCTAACTCTGATAGCAGGGAGTACTGCTGGGGGATTTGGGACAATGCCTCTGCGCAAGCACAACTGTATGTATGTGCATGTTAAAGCATGTACACATACCCTATTGCAAACGCCAAACCCACATGGAAATATATACACACACGTATGTATCGACACAGACATATACACACACAGGCTTGTGTGATACATTGTGCTTGTTGGTTGTGTCAGTGATGGATGTAGGGGGTGAAGAAAATCGTACAGAAAGGGTGTGCTCAATGGCTCTTGGTTTTCCTACAACATGTAGGTAAATCAAACTATAGCCAGGAGCCGGGTTCTCATTGACAACACAACATATGGCCTTGTGCATGTATGTACATTCATACCACTCATATACACACTTACACACAAATACATTATGCCAGTGTAGATGTAACTAAACACCAAAATGTATTGCACTTTAAATACAGTTTTGTTATTAAGTTTAGTTGTGCTGTGGCTCATATGTTCCTTAAATCTGCTTCTTACTGCTGTTTGGTAGTGTAGCTTGAATATGGGAAGTTCTGGAGCCCCCAATTTGTTATTTATTACCTCCACCAAGTTTTTTCATCTTCAGGGGCACTTAAACCAACTGTATCAGCAAGGAAATCCACCAGTAACATTATCAACCTGTTGCATGTTTGGTTAAGGCACTTTCTTGCCCTGAATTAAGAATATTAAGTAAGCATTAGTTTTAGTGTAAAAAGCCACAAATTTTCATCACACCTTATGACCAAAATTCTATTCAAATTTAGTCATTGTGAAATGAAAAATGTATTCACTTAATAGTCGAATGCTTATAAATACTAATTGACAATACAGAGTCAGATCTGGGATTATAATGTTACCAGCACCATTTTGACTTCTTGCAGCTCTGGATTACCTGAGGTTTTTCCAGCGCAATTAAGACCAGACATTGGTATTAACTCAATAAGGCAACACAGCTAAAGAAATCATACCTTCCACTCATTAAATTGGAATGACACAGGAAAAAGTATTGAACACACTAGCTGAAATACTTGGTGGGGAAGCCTTTGTTTGCAATTACATCTTCAAGACGCTTCCTATATGAAGAAACTAATCTCTCACAGTGTCCAGGGGGGATTCTGGCCCATTCTTGTAAGCTGACAGTCTTCAAATGTTGAAGAGTCCGGGGGGGCCGCTGGTGAATCTTTATCTTTTGTCTCGTTTGACCACACCACATTCTTCCAGTAATCTACAGGCTTCTCCAAATGTTGTGTAGGAAACTTCAAACAAGCTTCAACATGTCTTTTCTTCAGTAATGGAGTCTTATGGGGTGATCGTGCATGGAGACCGTGGTGGTGGAGTGCATTGCCTATTGTTTTCTCTGTGACAACTGTACCTGCTTCTTCCAGGTCTTTCTGGAGCTCTTTTCGAATGATCCTTGGATCTTGGGCTACTCTTCTGACTAATTTTCTGACTGCCCGGTCAGCAATCTTGCAAGGAGCTCCTGTGTGATGCTGGTTGATGGTGGAGTGTTGCTTCTTCCACTTGCGGTTAATGGTCCCAATGGTGCTTATGGGAACATTTAGGAGTTGAGAAATCAGGCAGTAACCTGTGCCAATCCTATGTTGCTCAACAATTTTGTTGCAAAGGTTTTGGGAGAGCTCTTTGCCTCGCATGACAATTTTTGCATGACAGCTTGGTAACAAATGATGCATTCACAGACATCTAACCCTTTTTAAAAGAGTGGAAGTACTAATAGCCACATACACTAACCCAGCTGATTCTAATTAGCACAAGTTAGAAGACTAATTAGTGGAATCACCTGTTTCAGTGCTTTTTCTTACTGTGTGTTCAATACTGTTTTCCTGTTTAATTCCAATTTAATGCACAGACCTTCTTTTACTGATTGGAATATGATTTTGTTAGCTGTGTTGCCTTATTGAGTTAATACCAATGTCTGGTCTTAATTTTATATGAATAGCTGTATGAAAAAAAAGTTGATGTGTTGAATACCTTTTTCCCCCACTGTACATGTTTATTGATTCAGGTGTTTGGAGTCATTTTTGGAGTGATATTGGGTGTTGTAACAAAATCAGTTTTGGAGTTTAGGAAGCACGGCTGGTTATCAGTAATAATTAGTAATTATCAGAGATAGTTATTTTTGTGATTTTCTGTTATTTTGGTTATAATGTTGGATGTCTATGTTAAACATGGTCAAAATTCCAAAACTTGAGGTTCATGTATGTAAAAATGCTCCATGAAAGTCAAAAGTTCAGGCTTCAGCCCACTCTGAACACATTTTTGCAATGTTACCTCTACTTCCTCCTCGTGAAGATGTCAGATCGATCACACATGCCCACAAATGGTCGTCCATTTAGCCTTTGTTGCTAATGTTGTTCCATAGGTTGTTCTCCCTGTTGGTTTTGTATCCCTGGGGGTTTGTATCGCTGCTTCCGAAGTGAAGCAGATGTGGCTTGAGTCATAAGCTAACACCAATGGTGCAGGGTATACACACGTACATGCAGCATAGCTACTTCTTCAGTGTAAGTGTTTTTTCAATACATTTATATCCATTTACCCGCTCCAATACTGTAGCATTAAAGAAGAAACTGTGGGGCACATATTCATAGCACACAGTATCTACCAGTTAGATCACTGACTGGACCACAGTTTGAACGTTTACTGAGGGTTTTGGTAGGGTGAGGATAGTCTCTTTAAGGTTAGAGTTGGAGCCATGGCTGGGCTTGTGTGTGTAGAGTATGAAGTTTAGCTCAGGTTAACACATTTTCACCTATATTTAAGCAAAGGGGAGAAAAAGTCACAGAAATATCCACAGATCCTACATGCAGGTGCTGAACCAGTCAAATACCAATAAAGTATGAAGCTCATACATGCCAAAAATGTGCATGTAAACTGCATACACCATGTGAGGTTTCAACAGGAGGACTTTTCAGTTGTGCAACTAAACAGACTGAGATGTCCAGTATTACACTGTATTGCAGTATATGGATCAGACTTTACCGTGCTTTTTCAAGCTCAAGAAGTTGAGGCATAAAATATGTGAAATTAATACTGACCAACTTAGAAAAAAGTTTGCCCCCAATTCAACCGCAAAGCATGAGTTCATGTGCAATGATTGTCAAGAGTGTCATGACTCAAGCCCACACTTACAGAGAGCGTTGTGTGTCTGAAGAGGGAGAAGAGGAGCTAGTTAAGAAGTGTCAGAAACTCACACCAACGCACCAACACTTCTATGTTTGTATACTTAGTGCAAAACATGCACACGAACTGAGTCCTGCTTCCAAAATATTCCAAAGCCAACAATCATGAGAATAGCATGCCAAAACAAGCACCTTGTTACCACTTCATTATCACACCACCATCTTCAGAGCTGGCCAACACCTCCTCCGCCACTTTGTATCCCCATCCATGCAAGATGTTCAGCTTTCTGCACTGACACACTATGCACCTTTGTGTTCTCACATGCACACAGTGACTCAGTTCGACAACACTTACACACAGCACAGTCCCTGAGGATGCACACTCACAAATGTGACATTTAATGGTCATTCTGTATCTCGCAAACACATGCATACATACGACACTCTCCTACACAGGGAGCCATGCTGTGTGTTAAGCGGCAGGACCCAGATGGCAGCCACCTGGGGTGTGCTGATAGGCTCCTGCGATGGCTTCGGACAGGATATGGACACACACACAGATGGCGACCCACTGAGAGTGGCTGGGAGATGGACGTGCTGACTATTGATTTGCTCAGATCAATGATTCACAACCTGGTCATCTGACACTGGGGGAGTTGCACCCACTGGGCTGGCACATTGGTTTGGCACATTGGGCACACATCACTGCATCTACATAGGGAACAAGTCAGGTTTTAACCCAAACTATCGTTTCATTAAATATTTTTTAAAGCCCCGGGCAAAAGCATTTGAATAGCTTTTATATCACCCTTGTGTCACAGTTATGTTGCTTTCACTTAACAAACTAGTCTATGATGTATGCAAAAAATCATTTTTATATAAGTGAGACTATGCTTCATTGGGGTTAGCATTTCGGAAACAATAGCTTATGGAGGAGCAGGTAATGGAACAAATACACTCTTACTTCTATGAACCCAGGAAACTATAATGAAGATTTAAAATATGTACACAAATGTATGTACAAAGTAGAATATATATATATATATATATATATATATATATATATCCATCCCACACGCACACTCTTCCTCACACAAGTATTCTGGAGTGTTAAGTCACAGTGGGAGAAAACGATGGGGCGGATATGTTAATTTGCAGAGGCAATTAATGCCTAACACCCCAGAAGCCATTTAAGTTTCTTGGCTTATTAATTATACACTTTGTACATACTAAAATATCCTCCTATGCTGAAAAAATGGAGCTAATTAGTACCCCCAAAAAATTAGTAATTTCTCTTCTTAAGACCTTTAAATAGGACAAGCAGTGCAAATAAAGTGTGCGAAACCAAGCCAAGTTATCTTTTAACCCTGCTGTCATCCCTTGCTCATCACTTATTCCTACATCTTACTGTACCTTCTTTTCATGGCTGTATAACCTTCTCTAAAAGCATGCACAGGCATTTTAAGAGTTTATTATTAATGCGTTGGCACAATGTGCTCTTCAGATTGTCAGTGTTAATCAGCAGATTTCCATCCCTCTGCTCAGAGGATGAGGCGAACACACTGCACTTCCTTGTCAGGTGTTGAATTACTTCATCTCCAAGGTAACCGCCTCCAAGGTAGACCCGTTGTCACGGTTACCTTTGGAGCACCTCATTATTCATAAAGGTCATTCTGGGATAAAAAGCAAAGCTGAAGGAAGGAGAGATGAAGAAAACGGGCAGAAGACACAAGTGCTTGTTGAGTTCAAATTGTCAGATTTCAGTCTCTTCTCTATTAAAGGCAGAACAAAACTTCGCTCTCCATTCCTGTACAGCAAAACTGAAAGTTTATCCATCTATCAGGAAAAAATGTTAAATCTCTATTATATAGTCCTTATTATAGAGTTTTATGTCTTGCACATATTGTTCCAGGATTTTAAAAAGCATTTAAAAACTTTAAAAAAAAGACTACGTTTTGCATCAGTTAAACCTCAAAGTTATAGTAAGCAATATTTTAAGAGTGAATGAAATGCCTCCAGCAGCACCTGACAAGGAAGTGCAGCAGCCTGTACCTGTCCAGCACAAAACAGCAGAGCCGACATTAACATGCCACTACTGAAGAAAGTGGAGTCTCAGGAGTTGATGGAGGTAGAACGAGAGCTCAAAAGTAAGTGAATTTTGTCGGGGGGTGGGAAACATGTCTCCAGTGTGATGCTGGTGTTGTACTGTGTCCTGCTGGATATGTAAAAAAGAAAGTCCACCCAAGAAAAATGAGTTGGTTTCTTATAACCATGACCACAGTCATTCCTTAACCTCAACCAAGTGGTTATTATTGTGAAGATGACGACAAAGATTCCCTAACCTTAAAGTAGCTTTAACTGAAACTATGATCTTTGCCTAAACCTAACCAAACCTTACCCGTAGTGGTGTCAGATATGAAACATTGATGTCCTGTCAATAGTAGCAAATCAAAAAACCTTTCTATGTGTTGGTATGGACATATTTTGTTGTTTAATTGGAGATGTTAGTTGTTTGCTAACCATAAACAATGGATAGACTTATATTACTGTACATTAGGCCTCTATTACCATGAGTGTTAGCCCGATAGTGGAAAAAACATTTTAATCAACTTATTTAGAGACTGTATTAAGTAATTACGTTATTGCGGTGGGGAGGTGGTAGCGGGAATCCTGCTGGTCAGTGTGACTAACAGGCAGCCGGCATCCATGGGGGTTCCAGGATCAGCACGTCGCGATCATGAGTCACTTTGTACTAATGTTCTAAAAGATTCACATATAAAGCAGGAGGACGCTATACACTGTGGGCTGATATACTGATACTACTGTCTTCAACCTTTATCACACCTGAACATTATTTTATATCAGTGAAGGTTTCAGTTCACCATATGATCCAGAGACCTGACGCAGATAAAGTCACATTAGCCAGAGGTGGAAATAGGAGATAAGCAGGTTCATATCATCTTAAAAAATTCAAATTATTTGAAGCTCTTTTATTTCATTTCAAATCTTTCAAACAAAATTTTATTTCATTATGTTTTAGAAACAGTAAAATCTTTTGTTTTATATTGTTGCGTAAGGAAAGTGCAGGGTCTGATAAATAAATCTCTAAATTTAAAATGAATTACTGTGTGGCAGCACTGACATTTGTACTGACAATTTACACAAATCTATCTACCAAGATTGAAAATTTGATGGTGTTGTCTGAGATTAGTTTTCTGACTGTCCATCATACTTCTAAATCGTACATTAACCACTTTTGGAGCAGCTGCTGTAGAGATCATTTTGCAATGTGTGATTCTAGACTTGCATCATATTATAGTCTAACTTTATATGACGCATTTAATTTTACTGTAGTTTGGTTTTTCTCTTGTGATGCAGAACAAAGGAGATATTTTCACTGGAGATGATCAGTAATCACTAATGAGATCCACATGTATTGTGTTCGTCAAAACAAACAGAAGCTAATTATTTGATTGAGATAAGGAAAATAAAGCCCTGATACAGAACCAGAATTGTCCTCAGCATATGACATTTTGCTTTAAGTATTTGATCTTTTTGTCACAAGGGAAGGTTGAAATAAAATATAAAGATGGGTTAAGAAAAAAAACACCCTCCCATTCGTAAAAACGTCAGACTACCCTCTCCCCTTTTGCAACACCCCCTCTCCACCTGATAATATTCATACAGTCCCTGTACATCATACTGTAATCATTTTTGCTGATACTTTTCTCAAGTGTTCCTGTGGACCCCATGAAAACTCAGTCTAGGGCACATTGGCTGGCCGTTTGAATATAACTTGCTTGCCCAGTACATATGCCACTATACTTCTGGTTGACTTTGTTGTGCAGGTCCATTTATCCTGTATCTTTACCCAACATGAACGTATGGTGTGGGGGCACATGGCTGCTTCCTATTCACAGGGAATGCTATGATCAATTGGAAAACAAAATTAGGGATTGTACAGCCCAATGTAAACTCAGGAGATTTTCACAAATGCTATTTCAGAATCTGAGAGGTGGGTTTACCCTCCACTACACCCCTGAGTAGTAGTTAATGTGAGGAGAATTGGTCTTGTGAAATCATGGCTTTTTTTCTCTTTTTAGATAAAAGTACAGGAAATGTATCTGCTGGAGTCTGTCCTAACAATGATGAATCCCCAGAGTCTGGGGCTTCCTCGTAGATGACAATGACAAATACCTGCGGCTATTTTTTTTTCCTCCACAATTCTAATCTGGGGCCCATTGTTCTAAACTTACCTCAGAAACTAGTATGTCTTTAGGAACTGGGTTAGTAGTCCATGTCGATTTTGTTCAAGTCCATTTTAAAGCCTCAGATAAGTTACAGCTGTACTTCACAATATACTGGAAATTACAGTCTAACTAAAGGGCAACCAGATATCTGCTGGTAAGGCAAGAAATATCTAACCAACATAAAGGATTAGGTAAGTGATGGGTCAGGGTTAGGCTTAGGGGGTTAGGGTTGGTCACCCTCCCATCAGCCACACTGACATGGCTCTGAATTATAAAGTTATCTGCTTTATCTGTAACTGTGGATGGCTTCTATCGGCATCCCAGGAAAAGCAACTTTGTGTGGGATCAACAGCCTCCCTGTGTTCCCAAACTGTTTTACAAAGGAGGTTAATATGCTATTAAGGCCTCATGCAGCAGGTTTTAAAGCCATGGCGTCAAACTGTTTGACTTAAATTTTAGTATTGACAGCGAAAATACATGGGTTCAGGAATCAATCTGCAGTATTGGCTTCTCTAATAACACCAATTTCTTTCAAATCAGACTTTTTTCTATAATCACATTTCAGGAAAAATAATTTCGCAACCAAGCAATCTGTAACCAAGGCAGCAAAATGTAAGAAAGAGTATGAGAATGAGAGCTGAAGTGACATCCCTATACTCCTAATACTGGCAGTTGATCGTCTATGAAATTATATGGGGTGTGTGCATGCTAAATAGGAAAAAAAAAACTTTAAATGAAATACTGCTTTAAGTTTCTGTATGAACGTCTTGATGGTATAAAGGTAAAACACTCACCCACCACTACAGAGATCCAGGTGTGCCTCTGGGGTGGCCAGGCACCCCAACAAATACAACCGACAGTGGTCATGGGTGGGAAGCCAGCAGGGGTTCACAGGCTAATAGCTGAAATCCAGCTGCTGCTGTGAATGCTAGAAATTGATGCATGTATTAATTATTATAATCAATAATAATGATTATAATTACAATAACTATAATTATTAGATTGGAAAAAACAACTTAAAATGAACTGATTTCTATAGACTTGACTGAGACATCATCTGTAATTTCACATCCCTCAAAGAGAAACTGATGATAACACTGATGAATGAACTTCAGCACTAATCCAATCAAAATTTCATTCCTGTGCTCATGGTCCCATTAAATTCTGACACCAATCTTTTCTCTGGCTTACTCATATCTCACTCCTCCCTTCTGAACATCTCTGGATAGAATATTACTTCACGTTGATCGTCTAATTTCATCGTCTCAGAATACATGTACAGAGGAAAAATAAATACAATTAAGAATATGTTTACAAAATAACTCTGACTTATACATAAGACCCAGCAACTCACTTAAAAATAGTCGAACAGAATGGTTATTGATACACATTTAGATTTACACTTACACAGGTTTATACAAACTACAGAACATATTATTAGAACATATGAATCATCAGAATATGTTCATGCTTAACCCTTTGAACCCTAGGGTGTTTTTGTTTGCTTTTTAGTTTCCTTCATTTACAGGCTCATGGCATAGTCACTATATCACTCAGGTATGCCATATATGTCATACATATATATATATATATATATATATATATATATATATATAGGACAAGTTATGAAAATGATGGACAAGCCATCATTTTGCATGTGAATAGTACTATACATACTCTAGTAGACATTATGAGAAAACCAAAAATGTAAATGTATATGCATATATTTTTTGTCTTTATGTCCCAAAGTTTTCAATACAGCACAAATATCTATATATGAATGGATAAGGGAGATTGATGTGAATCATGTGACATGCTGATGTGACATTCTGAGCCTTAGCAATTTCAAAAATTGTATTGATCTTGCCTAACAAACAAAATACAGAAACCCCATTTTCTTTTTTTCACCCGTTATTGTTTTGCTGATTGTAATGTTGACCAGTAAAGCATGAATACATTTTGTCTATCAATAATTCTGATTGATATCAAGTTGTGATATCAAAAAAAAAAAAAAAGTATTGCTTTTTTTAACATGGTGAATCTGCTCTTCAAAGTTACATGCTGTGTTTACACTGAATATAGGCCAGAGGGGGTCTACAGGGGAATTCTGGGGTGAGGTGGCGTTGTTGAAATGCCACAGTGGTAGCGATTGCTGCTGCTGACAGCAAGACTCACGTGTGGCAGCAGACATACAGTAAAAGCGTGAGCAGATAATTGATGGCTCAAATACACCACCATTATGCAGTTGCAGTGAGCAGAGTATGATATGTGAGTGTAGCATAAGACTCAAGCTGACTGCCTGAACTAGCTCACAGGCTTTGCTTTATTTGGTTTAGTTGAAAGCATTTCTTCTTACTATCCTTCCCTTGGCCTGGGCATTCATTAAGGAAGCACACAAAGCCTGGAGAGGGATTGCATACTTCCATGAAAAAAAACAAAACAAAATATCACTTAATTAAAAGACCCCCAGTCAAAGTCACATTTGGTATCAGGTATCTGTAACAGAGGTGACACATAACCACACCAGCTCCACCAAGTTTTAAGTGACTATTAGCTTGCTACTATTAACTTGCTTTGACGTGATTGCGATTGTTGTTTAGTTGTTGCTAAAGAAAACAATTAAAGTGTGCGCGTGTGTGTATTAGCTGATCACGTCAGTTACTATATATATACTCATATATACATAGCAAACGTATACTGCCCCTTTAATGTTCCCCTGAGAGTTTTCTCTGTTTATTCTCGTTTTGTTAGATTCAACAGATGAATAATTATCATATTAGAGTTATGTACAGTATAATCATTTCATGCAGTTCTCATGATACTAGCTTTTGAGATTTGTACTACACATGGCACTAAATTGGGGAGGGGGGTAAAAGGAAATGAGAGAAATAGAAAATTACAAAAGTTATTTGTCGGTAAATAATAACATGAATCGTTTCACAAACACTCTCCTGGTGCACCTATCACATCTTGGCGTAATAAAAAATAAATAAAAGCTTGCTTCTCTCTTTTTGCTGTGGGAATTTTTCCTCTGCTGCTCTCTCTCCAATGGTCCAAAAGGTCATCAGGTCCTGTTTACTTACGTGAGGATCCATAATGCATGGTTTGTATCATTTACTTGAGGGACTCCCTGTGCCACTCTTCACTCCCCATGCTGTCTGTGACAGGGAGGCCAAAGGAGAGAGGAGATAACCAAGTGTCAGGTCAGTCCTTGGGATAACTATATGCATACATATAAGTGTGCACACACAAACACACAAACACATGACCTCCCTGAACCCACAGACCCAAGAGAGAGAGAAGAGGCACTTCAAGGGTAGATATAAGAATCACCCTCATGTTTGCTGAGAACATCTATTTATTTCTAAGGTTCTGTGATAGTATAGCAAACTCCTTTTCCAATATGAACTTTGACCCAATAAGTAGAATATCAATGGATGAATTACCTTCCTTATGAGGTACTGAATTGTTAAGCAACAAGTCAAACATTACACATTTTTTTTCTAGAAAAGTTCACAACAAGCTTGCAGCTCTTCATTTAATGCAGTGTTTACCAACAAAGTATTTTTTATATTTACAATATAAAAGGGGCAGAACATACCTCAGATAGGTGTACATCCAAGTGATCATATGGACAGTTCAGGGGTTGCCGCAGCATGTAACCTTGACACAAGGTCCCAGACCCTCACTTGGATGGGATTAAATGTGTGTGTGTGTGTGTGTGTTTATGTGCCTGTGCATGCGTATGTGTCATTATGTGTGCATGCTGACTGCATGTGTCCATGTGTCAGGGGACCCTGGCACCTGCTGATGAAGAAATCAAGTCAGAGAGTCCTCCCACGGTCACAAGCTGCCCTTCTACCCCAGGAGTCTCTCTCATCAGTCTGTCATATTGGCTGGTAGTCACCACTCAATGCCCAGAGTCTGATTAGAAATATGTTTCTCTCTGTGTTAGTCTGTCTCTCTGGGGCATTCTCAATACCGAGTACGACATGTTCGGACTTGGGTACTTGGAAGTTCTGACTTGGCAAGTTCAACTTGGGAGTACAAACTTCCGACGACGGGAAGACACAATACAATTATTCTTCAATTGGAACAGCAGCGTACTTGCTGACAGCAGCAGCTCAGCTTTAACACAACTACCTGACTGCACTGTGACAAAATAATCTCAACTCAAAGCTCCACTAACACTTTTTTTCTCACAAAAAATAACCTCATTGAATTTAATCAATCCTCATTCAATTATATGTAACGTAGCTATAATAAAACCCCAAACTTTAGTTTAATAAAATAAAATGAAATAATATAGACTGATCTGTTCATTTTAATACATTTATATTTATTGAAATGTGGTGATATGTGTACATATGGAGCCCGAGAGGCAGCTCTGTTGTTCTGTCCGGTGAAAACATGAAGCTTCACTTGACATTCAGACAAACTAATGTGGCAGCTATAATTGTTAGATTTCATCTGTGACCAACATTTATCTTCCAAATGGAATTATATCATAAACCAAACTGCTGCTGCGACATTAGAGCCAGCGATAAATTACCAAAGAGCTGCACAGATCAGTTCATTGGATCATGTTCTCCCCGGGATGACGACGGACGTTAACCGGCTGATCAACTCAGGAGTCGGGCTGCTAGCAGTCAAGATGACCGGCTGGTCTCACCCAGCCAGCAGCTCGCCACATCTCCAAAAACGTTAGAGCAAATTTACAAATAGGCGTTATTTGGATAAACTGATCAGATATTGGGAATCTGATTACTATCTCACCTCTCTTTATGTTTCTCTCTCTCTTCTATTCAAGCTATACATCTCTCTTTCCCCATGGTGTGAGGGTGTTTGTGTATGATTACATGGGTTGGTTGGGTGGAAGGTTTCACACACAGGTTTCTTGTTCTGAGTAATCAAATCATGAAGTGGAATCCATCAACAGAGAAGACAAACTAAAGATCATGATTCCAATATCAGAATGCTAATAGGCCCTTTTCACTAATAAAGTCAACGATGGTTCTGTTCAATTCAGGTGTCCTGGTAAGCAATGACAGCGTGACAGTTTTGTGTTGATTTGTTGAAAAGATGAGAAAACAAATCACATCCGTAAAAGGCGTCACAGTTCATTTGCAAAATACATTTTATACAACGGCTGGCCAACTGTAAAAGTCAATACCTTAACATAATGTGTGTCATACTGTATCTTACCAGCTATATAACAGAATAAAAAAAACATTAAAAACAGGAAAAGCAAAGGCCTTGCACACCAACACAGGTGTTTCTAGTTATTGGTTGATTAAACCTCTGCTCAGGTTATAGTTATGTGGAGCTTTACTAGGAGTTATGTGTAGTCACCAACTTCCTTGTGCTAATAATAACTGTTGCCCTGCCCTAACAGGTGCAATAATTAACAGCTCAAACAAAACTAAAAGGAGAGTGAGGGAGATGACAATTATCACAGTCTGTACATGCCCACAGTCATGAGAAGAGGTCTACTGTAATCAGGCAAGTGAAAACACCTGTGTGTGTGGACCATGGAAATGCAGGCGCTTTAATGAAGTGTTGACTCTATAGTGCCAGACAGTGGCAGCTGGCTGACTCAAAAAATTGGGGAGGACAGGAGGAAAGCCAGCGTCATGTTATTTTACACTAGTTGGCTACTTCAAGTTCAACTTATGTTATGTTCTTATGTTCAAATGCAGGGCCGTGCAGAGACCTTTAGAGGGGCAGGTGCTCAAAGTTAAAAAGGGGCACATGGAACAAGATTTTAAATATCTTTTATATATGTCATTTATCATTTATAGCATAACCTGTCGAATTATAGCAACCCATATTCAAACACAATGTAACATGAAATATTACAACAAACTGCATCATACTATCTCATTGTCCCCTGTCCAATGAAATCGGACTGGGGGACAATTTTATATGCCAAACAATTTGCTTTCAAAAACAAAAACCTTCAGTTAAAAAACTTATTTCATCTTGAACCCTATGGTAAAATGCTTCTGTTGTTTGCACATATCTACTTATTCTAGGTTTGTTTTTTTCTCTTTTCTTTTCTTTTACTACTGTTTATGCGTGCTTGTGTGTTTTGTATGTGCTATGTGGTGTTAGTTATTTTGTTTTGTTTTTGATGAGTAACAATTCATTTTTTATTTTTGTTTAAATGAGGAGAGGGCTCTGAATAAGCCTTTTAGGCTTCCTTCCTTTCCTGCACTGTAATTACTGTCTTTTCACTTGAATGTATTTGTATCCTCATTATAGTACAAATAAAACTAAAATCCGAGTGGTTAAAAAGGCTGCTTCTTTAAAGACATTTAGCATATACATATTGTTTCTTCAAATCTCTCATCAAAAACAGACAACATATCACATTTATACATGTTCCTATGTATTGTCTTAGCATACAGAAATATATAAAGTACCACAGAGCTTATAATCTGATACAGGCACAGATCAGAGCTGAATACTAGAAAGACTGAACACTAAAAACATCCACAGATCTAAAAGTGCAGGTTCACATCAAAAAGTATTAATGCATGTATCAAATACATGACTTACACACTCTTATCTATATGCACAACATACAAAAAATAGCCTACAAAGCTGACATGTTAACACAGTCTTAATTCTAGTTACTTTAAGCTTATTACTCAATATACAGCTCAGCTCAAAAGCAAACAATGAAGAAATTCTCACAAGCAAGCAGCCAGACCTCCTGTACACTCAACAGGTGACTGAACAACCACTCAATTTAAAACTGGATCAATCACAAATGAATCAGACTATTTCCATGTGAGTCCAGACAGCTCACTGTAACTCTTCAGCAGCTTCAGTGTCAGGAAAACTACCTACAGCACATTATATTATCTCTGCTGCATTCTTGTTAGGGAGATAAACTCACACAACAGCCACAGAGACATTTAACCATCAGAGAAGAAATTAACTTAGCGACCAAAGAGACAAAGAGAGAGAAGCTGTATCTGACTCACTTTATCTGATGACTTCTTCTTTCTTTCATGGAGATGAAGTATCCATGTCATAAAGTCCTGCTGCATTTGTTGCTGTTGGTCATCTTGTTTGTTTGTTAACAGAACTTTGTCGCTGCTGGTTAACCGGTCTAAAATAATTAGCAACAATGACAAACAAGCTAACTCTCCCGGTTGTTTCATTTAAATTACGTTGTTAACTTTCTATTGTTAATGAGAGGAGTTCACTTCAGAGCAGCAGCATGTCAGGCCGCTGCACCTCACCGTGGTCCCACTGTGGGTCCAGTCTGGACAGCTGAAATCCTTTTTTGCCATTAGCTTAACAGTCCTTAACATCCCTCAGGGCTTCTACAACAAGCTAACTGTTGCTTTGGCTAACGCAAGTAGCTGCTCGATAAAAAAAGGGAAACGTAAATCTGAAAACAGGAAATTTGGACTCTGTTGAAAAGGCCTAAATGAAATGTAATTTTTTAGTTATGTGTTTGAAAGTAGTTTGCAATTTGCAGGTTATAATTTATTTTCTAATATGTTACTGTATGAAATATAGTCATTGGACTAACACAATGTCAATATTGTATTCTGGATGTTGATTGGTTGGGGAGGACGTCCTCCGTTGGAGTGTCATGTTTTGACCAATATTAGAATTAGCATGAAAAAAATGAAGTGCATTAAATTGATATACGAGATCCCACCCTAAGGAGGGCAGCAGGAGCCTGTCCTCCTCTGCGCTCCTCTCAAAGTATATCCAGCTGCAGCCGCAGCACGAATGTGCAGTATCTATACGACACACCCACTTTACTACATAACACACCCACTTGGTTAGGTTTAGGCATGAGGAGGGGGATGGTTATGGTTTGGGAGGGGTGTGTGTAGCATGCTGTCAGGGTGACAACATCAGGGGGCTGTGTAATGTAATAAAGTAGGTGTGTCGTGTAGGGTTAGGGTGAGTGTGCAAGACTGCAGCTCGACCCTTCTCTTCCTCTCACCACTTCACACAGACTGCCCTTTCCCCTCTTGCCTGCCCTGCAGGTGTC
The DNA here is from genome assembly GCA_038419695.1 of Scomberomorus guttatus. Classification (NCBI taxonomy): domain Eukaryota; kingdom Metazoa; phylum Chordata; class Actinopteri; order Scombriformes; family Scombridae; genus Scomberomorus; species Scomberomorus guttatus. The sequence continues at coordinate 15,222,022 of CM076445.1, forward strand.
ACTGTCGAGGCATTTTAATTAGAATTTCAATAATAGATTTTTTTTCCAAAGAACAGAGAAAAAATATTTTATAAATGATACTGAGATTTGGTAATAGTTTATTTCAACCAATTGCTCTTTTTTTATATTTTGATCTCCGTCTTGCCTCCTCTGCCTCTATGAACAAGCTTCCTCTGGTGCCAGAGTAGTCACAGTAATTGCTACTCCCATTATCCCTAACACCAATGAATGTCTTTGTAAGTCACAATGTAATTTACATTGAAAACAACAACAAAACAATCTAAGTACAGTGGATGCACACTATGCAATTTATCGACTCTTCTCCTCAGACAAAAATCAGTTAACCCATATTCCTTTCAATTGTAATAATATATAGTATTAATTCCCATATATAATAATTCCCACAGCATGGGAGAACTTGATGACTTGACTAACAAATTGACCTCAAAAATAAAGCGGCTGGAATAGTCTGAAAAGTTGCTACCAGTAAGTCAAGTTGAAAACAGAATATCCATGGTCATCTGTACACAAAGTATACTATAATGGATTTATTTTACCTGACTATCTAAAGTACAAAAGACCTTAAAAATGTAGTGTGTGGAACACAGGGCCGTATGACACAAAAAGTGTGCACATGTTAAGATATGGGGACATTACGTGAAGACTGTTCACAGTGCGTCAACAAAGTATCAAAGGGCTGTCTCCACCCTATGAGAACAAACGAGGCAGAGTGAAAGTAGATGGAAGAGGAAGAAGCTAGCCGTAGCTCAGAAATTGGTCCTCCCAACCCTGTTTAATTACATTGTGCAGCCCGATGTGAAAAGGTGTCAGAAGAGCAGAGAAGCGAATCCTGTCCTAATGAATGGAAACAGATGGGTGAGACAGCGAGCAGGGCTATCGCCAAGAACTGGGGTGGCACAGAGGGGGGTGCCAGGGAGTGAAAAGAGTGCCAAATAGGGATGAGGAAAGTAGGAAGCACAAGAATGGGTGGTGGAGGGTGAGAGAAACCTCCCCTGAGCATTGTGAATTAGCTTTAGCTAAGTGAGTGCAGGGATTACGCTGCAGGATGAAATGGAGTAGTTGTTTAGACAGGGATATAGAATTTAAACAGAGCGGTTTCTCTGCCAGACCTTCACGTCTTACTTAGACACACAATCGTTCCCATTTTTTGCATAAACATATGTGCGCACAGAGGAACAATATGGGGATTACACCACAGACATTTTATGGTACACGAATTGGCACACAATTTTCCCGTCAACCTTAGTTTTCAAATAAACTTTAAAAAGTTACCCATTAAGGGTTATTTCAGTTCTCTTTTTTCTTCAAAATTCAGCTTTCCCTGATTTTTATAAGTAGGATAAATTGTAATAAATATTGCACATAGATGTCTGTAGAAGTGTTGCTTTTGTCTGTGTTTGAATCCAACACAGCTGAATGAACCAATTTAAAAACTTTAGTAGTTTTGACACAGTAGGTACATGTGATGGCAACCAATCATCCAATAAACCTTGACATGACAAACATGACACCATCACATTTTCCCTGAGTGTGTATTGCACCATTAAATGTTTCCTTAACCAGGTTTTTAACAAGCTAATTAAGTTACTCTCTGAGTCAGAGGCTTGTCAAGGTTCAGGCTACATTTTAATTAACAGGCGTGAAACACACAGCTCCATCATCACGCACAGATCACTGATCAGGGCTGGTGTTATTTGATTGACTGAGGGGGCCATTATACGTTATCTCTTTAAAATGTCTCCATTTGACAGACCTGAAAATAAGAGTGCTTCAGTAGTTTTCAATTCAATATTTTGACTTTCTGTGGCAGGTTGTCGATATAGGTTGACATTTGATGACGAGATGTTGCAAAAACATACGGTGTAATGCAATGTGCATTTAAAGCTGGCCTATTCGCGTGTGCGTGTGCATGAGGCTTTCTATATTTGTGTGCGTACAATATACTTCTCACAAATCCAGAGTGTTAGAAGTGTTGGCTCAGCTGTAATCAGCTTTCTGTAAGGTGCTTTTCTGTGCGTGTGTATCAGCAAAGTGGGGAGGAAAGGCTCAATAGATTGCTTTGTATGGCTAATTTGCTCAGCTCATTAAATATTGAGGTGAAGGCAGATTTGTGTGATTGCCAATATACTGGCTCCAGTGGTCTTTGTTATGCCTCAGAGCCTGTGAAATGAAAGGGAATGCACTCACATAGGGAGAAAAAAAAATGTAGTGACACTCGTGTCATGGCAGCAATTTGTGTGCTGGCAAATGCATATGTGAGTATGTACACTTGAAGAACCGATTCAGTTTGCTAGAAATAGCCAAACATACAAACACATCTGCGAAAATATTTCAATATTAGCTGTATCACTCAGTAATTAAATGATCTTTTCTATATTACCACTGCATGCGACAGTATAAAGATTAGAGGTGAGGAAAAGAAGAAGAGAAAGGAGTCAGAAAGAATATCATAACAGTAAAAAAAAGGAGACAAAGACACAGAAAAAAAATATTAGATATCAGATAGAGTTGAAAGAAGCATTCCTCACAGGCCTGCTTAATGCTAAAAGGTGCTGAATGTGAGATATTTTACGAGAAGGGAAACTGTCATTACGTTGGTTCAAACTGATCCCAAATTGGTTTTCATTTATGAGTCAGGCTGGGATTAGGTCTCAAATTTGGCAGTCGACAGTTTGACTGAGTACAACTCTAAGTGTAAAAGAGGGCTCGGGTCTCAATTACATACCCATGTAGACTTTTACACAGCTTGGATGTGGCACACATGATACATCGAAATGACAGGTATAAACATTTTTCTATTAGAGAAGATGTAAAGATGTAAAGTTAGTGTTGGCAACTAGACATTGACGTGAAAAACAAAGACATAATGTTGATAGTAATGTTCAATAGAGAAACAAAAGTCTGAATTTGGGTACAGCCCTGTTTCGTTGCAAAGTGGGAGGAGACACTGTCTCTGGAAGTGTTTTTTTCTCATTCAGTATTCCTTCCCATTTACTTTTTTAATGATATCCTTACTTACTTACTCTCCCAGCTAATGTAACAAGCCCATACGTTTAAGTTATGGACACCAGTTTTAACAATTTCAGCTTAGTTTCTTAGAACACATGTTTTGTCCCTGTTTACCCACGAGCCTTGGCCACCATTGCTATGGAGAAGAAGCCAGTCAGAGCATTTTCTATGGGAAAAATGAACAGGATTTTAATTTCTGGAACCAGGAGCACCCAAAATACAGTAGCCAACTCTATATCCTGCTATCTGATCGCTCTTTACACACACCTCTACTTACAAAGTAAAACTTCTACAGCCTCCTGAGTAGATGTAGGTGTCTGTGCACATAAGTCGTAGCCTACCACTACATGGGTTTGGATGTTAGTGTTCTTCGCCCCTTGACTTTCTGAGACACAGCAGTAGTGTGTAGAGGTGAGCAGCGATGACGTAAAACAACTCACACTTTCTGTATTCCTCTGTCTCAATTCAGGAACACCGATTCCCCACCACACCCTCTCAAATGGCCACTTTACCTCGATGAATTGGGTTCAAGAGCAATCTTGGCTATTGTCAGATGCAGTTTAGAGGCTATTTCTTAATGGTGCACCCATTGCTCTCTCTTCTGTTTTCTCTCTTCAAGTTGCTCTGTTCCTTATTGGATAGCACTATGTCCTCTTTCTGGGAAGAGAAATGTTTTCCCTGGGTACTTCAGGGCAGCTACAAGGGTGTTGAGTGCTGTCCTAACAAGCTTGGTTGTAAGAAGGAAGGGAAGGTAAATCAAAGGTAGTATGACATTTTAACAACTCTGATGGGCAGCAGCACCAATGGATCACTCGCAACATTTTCGTTTAAATCCAATGGAAACATCTTGTTACCAAGAAACCACTCAACAGATTTTGACCCTGGTCTTACTTTGTGAGCTGCTGACAAACCGATATCGCATCATCTGGCATCAAACAAAAATTGTCCAGTTTATCATCTAGTTTTTAGAAACAAGGCTGTTTGATAAAAATAAAAAAATACTTAAAATTTTGACACATTAACAAAGTCTATGTATTTTGTATTGTGTTGTTTTATCTTAACCATTATTAAGAGTTTATATAACATTTGATTCATCTAGTCTTATAGTGGGAAAGATTTAATCAAAACCAAATTAAAAACTTTGAAGCTTTAATTCCCAAATTAATTGCAGATGATTGATTGAAGTTTAATTTGTTTTTGTCGGATCTCAAGTTTATTTGTTATGTTTTTTTTTTTCTTTTTTGGTTTGTTTTTTTGTACACCTCCCTCAATAGATCCCCCATCCTTCAGTGATTTTGTAAGACTTTACAAATGCCCAGCTTCAGTCAGCCAACTACTTGAGGTGTATAGAATTTTCATCCTTGAATGTGTCATCTTTACCGTCCCTCCTGAGAAGATGCATGCTCACTGCAATTTAACCATGTGTACTATGTCTTTTATTACACTACATCAATTATGGTTTTAGGAATGCACATTTTAAAAAAATCCTTATGATTTAATGATAACAAAAGTATAATCGATAGACCTCAAAGGTAAACATGCGAGTAATGGACGAAGCAATGTTTTTCGTGTCTCAAGGCTTCAGGAATAGATTTTCAGATTCCTGACGCACATTCAAAACGAGATCAAAATGTCTACCATGATTTAAAAGCATGGAGCAGTGTTTTTTTTAGATGGAAGTTAAATTTTAACTAGTGTTTCATTATAGTAACAACTTAGAATTTTTATTAATTAACTTCACTAACACACGCACAGCAAATGAAACAGCAGTAGCCCAAATGTATAATGCATGCATAAAGGGACAGTAATTAGACTCTAGCTTAAAAGTTTTTTCAAAGTTCAGTGCCAACAAATGACTTTTTCCTGAGGCCGTCCTCACAAGAAAAACGATATAACCAGTTTCAGGAAATGCCCCAAAACCATATGTTTATGTTCAAGTGACAAAGCCCCCTAGGGGGAGTGGCAATTATGACGAAAGGAAAGGAGAAAATCAGGTGATGTTATTATATAGCCACAAAGTCTGCGAAGGGAGGAGGTCAGGATGGATGGATGGGTCAACAAAACATCCACTGTTCATTTCCAGTTTCCAACCTCGAGTTAAAGCAAAAAAGGTGGATACTGTGCACATCCAACCCTAGTTAGGTACATGTGTAAGACAAAATACAGCAACAAGGAAAAGGAGAGGCTGTCCACACACTGTAATTTCCAATCCCCTAAGTATTTATGGCAATGTTTAGACCTGCAAGGTCCTAACCCTAACCTCATGGCTACTAACTGTGACAACAAAGGTCCCTAATCTTAACAAAATACTTATTTTAACCCAAACCATGATGTCCTAACCAGGTGTGTGTGTACCTAAATCTCACCAAACCTCAACCATAGAGTTGTCACATCATAAAACATATTTATTTTTAAACAGTGATTTGTAATAGTTTTGGAAGGCACGGACAAATGATGTCATAACTACCAATAACTACCAATAACTGTCAATATGGATGATTGTAAAACCCTCCTATGTGTCGTTCTGGAGTTCATAGGCCAACAATGTTGTTTGTCATTTAATTTGGAAGAGTTGTTCTGCCAGTGTGCGGAAAATACAAGAGGATAAAGGAAAGATCAAAGGTTTCACAGAATCATCCAATATCAATAACGCTCTGTCTGACGATGAGATTTGATGGCCACCCTCACTGCCTACGCAGCCACACCTGGAGTCACTGACCAATTCCCTCCACTGTGGGGATCTAATTTGTCCCCGCTATCAGCTCTGGATAACAAGCGCCAAGCTGTCAACAGGCCTGCTGGCAGAGACCTCTCTGTGTGACCCTCTGAGGATGGCTGTGTGTCTGGCCCGCTCTTCTTACTGATTGACAACTACAGAGAGAGAGAGGCAGGAGAGATAGCAAGAAAAAATGAGAAGAAAAGGACGGACAGATAGATTGTGAATGTGTATGAGAAAGAGGATAACAGGTAGAGACAGTAAGAAAGACTGAGTCACTGGCAAAGAGAGAGTGTTTGAGAGTAAAAGAGAGCAAGAATAAAGATTTCAAGAGACACAGACATCAAGGGTTAATCTGTAGTAACCTGAAAACACATTTTTTGTCAATATTTCATCCACCTATTGAATATAAAAAGCATATGTTTTATATATATGTATATATAGTTGAATTATTAAAAAATCCTGGACAGCGGAGATTTAGCAAGAGGCAACACCAGTAGAAAAGAGCCAAACACACATTTCATTTTGTAAAGCAAGTATCTTATCAAATATTTTATCAGCTGCACTGGCAACAACGTTATAAGCCTACCACTGTGAAGAGATGTCTTTTATTTTTTCATTTTTAGCTTTTTGCTGAAAATATGCAGTAAAGTAGATTTCAACCACTCAGAAACCTGAATGAAACTGGTGTTCAAGTCCATTTCCTTGACCCAAAGCTTGTTTTGAGGTGAGGTGACCTTATTTTGAGGTGACAACTTGTGGCAGGCCATCAGCGGACCATCAGCTCTAGCACCAGTGCCTCTGGTGAATACTAGCAATCATTTCTTAAAGAAAAATGTCAAAAAGTGGGTGAATGGCTCTACTGTGTCCCATAAACAGCACTGTAGCCACCAATAACTGGATAACATGCACACTTCTTGACTGCGTCTCTCTCTCTTTCTCACTCTCACATGAGTTCTTGCTTTCTCTCTCTTTGTTCTTTCTTTCTTTTTTCCCCTCTTTTCAGGTTGTTGGTTACAGTAAATTACTTTAAATGTCACTATCATCAAACTATTTCAATCTTGAGCTCTATGTCCAGGCTTGGTCGGAGATTGGACAGAGTCTAGGCTAGCTGTTTCCCCTGCTCCCAGTCTTTATGCTAAGCTAAGCTAATCACCTACTGGCTCCAGCTTCATATTTACTGTCCAGGCATGAGAGTGGTATCAATCTTCCAATCTAACTCTCTGAAAGAAGCTAAAAAGCATATTTAAAAAAAAAACGTTGAAATATTCCTTTAAGGGTAAGGGAACATAATAATTTTAAAGCAATACTGCTGTTTCACTCTGTGAGAATTCAAACACAATGAACAAATATTAAACAGACAAAACTGACTGTGTGTTGCAGTACTTTCTACTTCTACTTTTTAGTTTATGAGGGGCTGTTGTGTGTTCATGAACTTTTTGTGGTGTTTCCTTCTGTTTTGAAATTTAGGGCCATCATATTTTTGCCCTATTTTTTTGGTAAATTTTGACAGTTTGTATTGTGGCTAAATCAAAAATCGCAGCCATGTAACAACATACATTGCATGACTAACATCATAACACAGAGAAAATAAAAAGGGAACTATAATTATAGTTTTATACTTCAAAACAGGTGTGTTTGCATTAACATAATAAAAATGGTAAAAATGCAAATGTTCCTGTACAATCGCAAGAGGTGTGTGATCCTTATTATTTTTAGCAATATAATAATGATCTAATGTATCAATGTAAATAAATAATGATGATTAAAAGAGCATGGAAAACAATCCCTCCTCTCTTGATTTTACTAAGACATTATAAGTGGATAATTATTTCATTGTTAAAAAGAGCCAATTAGGGAGCCACTTATAATAAATAATGAACACATACAAAAAAATCCAATTATAGTACAAATAAGAAAAGCTGAATTAATGTGGTATGTTTTTATCCTTTTGTTACTAAGATTATTAAAAGGCAATTGAAGCCAGTTACCTGATGAATTTATTGTTGTTTGGGGAGCAGTTCTTGGCTAATTTTCATAATTATTCATTTTTAACAAAACAGTGTAATCTGCACACTTTTGCCCCTGAAGCATCTGATGTAAACTTACTTTATCTCCTTGCAGATGTGGCCATCACCCTCTTCATGTTACGCTAACAGGCAATCCTACTATTTTGCCTCTGTTTACTGCAAAATAGTATTATCTGGCTCACATACACACTATCTGAAAATAACATATTTCAAGATGGTGATCTAGCCAATGTGACTGAATGTTTCAAAAATGTTAAAAAACTCTGGTGCTAACTTCCTAAATATCAAGCGTCTCATCTGACTGCAGTTGTGTGGATCCTGATAAAACCATTCTGCCCTTTGCACCAAAGCAAAGAAGATAGCATCCACATCCCAAAGCTACAGCAGCTTTAGTACTGAAGACTGTCACTCTGTGGAGGTTAGTAGCTTTACAAAAGCGATATGGGATTTTTTTTTTAAGATCATAAAGAGGCAAACATTATCTAAAAAGTGCCATAGTACAGTAAGTCGCATCTTATTTGTGTGCCATTTTCTTGAAGCCAGACAGATTTCTGTTGCAGCATTCCACTAAAAGGTAAATGCAGTATAAATATCTTCCACTGGTGAAAGTGAGAAAATTAAACGTTATATATTTGAATGAATAATAACATATTTAAATATTGATAAAAGTGAACCATGGAGGCAGAGAATCAGAGAGCTTTCCCTCTTTCTTTGTATAAAAGGAATGAGTTGAGAAATTGACATGATGCATCAGTGATGGTTTCATTAGAATAAATATGTTACAGCTCAGAAGAGCATATTTTCATTATTGTAAGTGGTCCTCCCTCAGCTTTTTACCTTCAGAACAGCAGACACATTTCCTTTTGTCCCCCTCTCTGTTGTGCTGAATGAAGCAGTGTCTTCTCATTGAATAGCTGACAACCTTCAGGATATATTGATAGGGACATTTTACAATTGAGGTTGATGCTAATTTGCAGTATACTGGGGTTTTTTGAAGTGATGCAGTGATTGGGTAAATAATTGGTATTTTATCAGATCCATAAGACACCAAAGCAGGAATGGATTCCTGCTAAGTAGCTAAGCTAAGTAACTAGCATCCATTAAGTAATTATCATGCATTCTGGTATTGACTAAGTATAAGACTTAAAGGAGTGTATATACTAACTATAACCCTTCAACTAAACCAAGCATCAGTTTACAATATTTGATTTACTTTAACTTATTTTAAATCTGTATTGTCAGTGGTTTGGACAATGCTTTTAAAGTGTACCTGTGAAAGAAATTCATCCTGCCAAATGGTACTGAGTGCTCACAGCATGCAACAATTTACGACAATGCAGCGTGCAGTTTCAGGGTGCAGGTACATCTCAGTGCCCAGCTCTGCTCAAAGAACTGCTTTGAAGTGTTTCTCCAAACTAGTAAATTTACATCAGGGATGGCCTAATATCATCTAAATGATTAGATTACATTCATCATCCACCCGCATGCTTTCACTGAACTCTGTCACATTTTCCTCTTTTTATTTATTCTTCTTTTTCTTATCATCTCTCTCTCCTTCCTATCTCACATCAAATCTCTGTCCAGTCCTCCAATTTTGTATTAATTCTGCCCTCATCCCTCTTTACCATCTGTCCCTGCTCAACAATCACTTGAACAATGACTGTTAATGACAGAAAAAAAAACACTTCTAAACAGAGACCATGAATAATTTGTAGATGCTTGTTTGTTTTTTCATATGTGTCATCTGTTTCTTGTTGCGTGACGGTGTAGCATTTGTAATTTTTGTTTACCGTCTGGCCCGTAGGAGGGGACGACACTTTTTTTCACAGATCAAAGGGAGATGTAATCTCACAGCAGAATCGGCAAAGGTTTGTGTGTGTGTGGTTTTTTCTGAGAGTTCATATGTACGAGTGTCTGAGTACTATCTCATAACTTTGCAGCACCACTGGTCAGCAGCAAGGTGTCAGTGGAAGTCACTTCTTATCAGTCACAGGGGCAGATACAGTCCCGAACCCTACTGCTGCTTTCCCACTATCACACACACCTTGAAAAAGAAGCTTTGAAGAATGTCAATTACACACACTTAAATTTGAAACACTTTTACATGCTATCTTCTCTCAACTTTTTTTTTTTCGTCCTTCAACAATCTATTTCACTTTTAAAAAATATCAGATTTTTTTGCTTCCTCCCTGTGTGGTGGTTTCCCCACAGTGCCGACATCCTGACATCGGCTCTTTGATATTCTGTTGTTCCAGGCCGAATTAGAAATTAGCAGCCATGCCAGATTCCTTTGGCAGAAATGTTGTGGCGAGAGATGAGGGGGAAAACAGAACGGGAGTGAAAGCACTAGAGAGAGAAAACAAAAGTGATGAAAGAAAAAGATAAACATAAAATGGACAACAGCAGGGGGGTTAAGATTCTAGCAGGATACGGTGGCAAATTTAATTGTCAGATCAGGCACAGTGTTAGAAGAGACAAGAGAAAAAGGGAACAAAGAACTAGCATATTGTATGACATTCATAACTGTGACTCTGCGTTTGGTTGTGTGTGTCTACTGTACTAAACTTATATGAGTAGATTATTACAGCAGTAAGTGTCTCTTGTCAATACTTCTCTGCTAAATAGACTACAGAGGCGAGGCACAAAACAGAGGGGAAGACACAGAAGGATGAAGGTCAAAATCACCATTGATTTTTATGACTATGAAGTCCAGATGTCTGGACGGTATTGGTGTTTCAGTTACATGCGAATAAAATCAGTGACGACAGTGGAAACACAAATTGCGTGGCCTGTTGCTATGGCAACTCACAAACATGGCACACAATGTAAACGGTAACGGAGTAAAACTATATGTGATGATATGATAGATGAGCTACTATAACGACTAGAACTGAAATTACAACAGAGCAGCTTCACCATGTTCAACCCAGCAAGAAACCAAATGAAAAGTTTGTGGTGAACACTAACAGAGTTTCAGTGACCTGCTGTACAAGTATCACTACAAAAACACCTAACAACCCAGAAAACCCTGCTCCACACTTGCTGCACCTTGTGTGTACCGCTGTGGTAGTGCGAGAGAGTTAACAATGCAACAAGTTGTTTAACGTTACATGTGCACTCTAACAGCTATAACAGTAAAATGCATATCACTGCATTTCACAGTTAATTAGAAAAAAACTCCCCCATTGCTGAACTGATTAAAATTCCAACAGAGTTGCAGCACCACTTCCAAAAACAGTTTACCAGTTTAGCAGCTCATGTTTGTATCCAGTTCTGGTACAAATTTGCACTTCAAACAAATATCTTTTTCCTTGGTCATTTGAAGTAAGCTTGGTGGAAGTTTCATGGTGAAATATTGTGTTTCACCTGCAATAGTCCTTGAACTTGAACACTTAACAGAAGTCTGAAAGTCACTTTCCGTCAACACTAATGAGACTAGTGACTGTAAATCAGGAGGCGCCCAGGTGAGAGTGATGTTCCCTATTTATCTGTTTTTTCCCTGTGACGAATCAGAGCCAAAAACCAAGCTTCTGAACCAGGAAATAAAGATAATAAAATGTAGGTAAAGAAATGGCAATAGGTGAAATTGGTAAAAGCTGATGGCAAGACAACATACATAATTAACATCTATTAAGCTACTATTAACCATTAACACCTATTAAGAGTTTACTGTGTCTAAGTGAGGGATAGAATGAAAACATACCCAAATTAACACTGTCAGAACTGATTTCAACACTTTTGAAGTGTTTATATGGGTCCACACCACAGAGTGTTAATTTAACTCTTTTTGGAGAGTTGGTACCTTAACACTAATTTAGTGTAATTATTGACTCTTTTTGAAGTTAAAATTTAACACTTCTTAACACCAACCAGTGTTAGTTTTTCTCAACACTTGTATGTAGTATTAGACATTAACTCTGTCACAGGATCATTTGTTAATTATACAAGTGTTACCCCCTTATTAACACTGTAAGGTGTAAATATGGCTCTTCTGAATTACTAAAAATTACTTGGAAAATCAAGCTTGCTAAAATAAAGAAGTCATGTTCGGTTAAAACATATTTATTTTAAAACATAAACTACATAAACATACACTTTTTAAAACGTATAACAGGGTTTAAAATAAGTGAGCTGGTCAAATCACAGCATGTTCATTATTTTGCTCGTCTATACAGTATGCATGAATGTGTTCATCAAAGTACAATTTGTCAACAGTACAACCTATTATGTAAGCATGCTGTTCATGTATTATGATATTGTAGATTTTCTTGAACACAGGCAGGTGACAGGAATGTTCCAGTGCATATAAATAGATCAATCTGGTACTCAGTGCCATCATTTCAACTTGTAGTTGACACATCTGAACATGTGTCTTGTAATGTCTGACACAGTAATTCTCCACCTTCCAAGCTATCAATTGTTTTTATTTTTAAAGGACCAACCTCAAACTTATTAAAACGATAATGTTCATAGTAAAAAGCCAGTTGATGCTGGTGAAGCTTTACTAGGGGTTTTATAAAGTTTTTGAAACTTTTTGCTGACTTTAAAAAAAATGTGTTTGCTTCAATTCGCATAAACCACATATGGATAAGAGGGCCTATTTTAATACATCCTGGATAGTGAATCTTTAAGTGGTGGATACCCTCTAACAAATCATGCATTACATGAACTGCATAATTGTCAGTACTATGAAAATATTGAATGAATGAATTGAGCACACAAGATTTTTTTGACACCATAATGTGACACTCTCTGGAGCGCAGAATAAGTCCAGAATTATTCTCAGTAAATAATACAGACTGAATTTCTGCCTTATTTGTCAGACAGAACCTACACCAGTGTGTTGCACTGAAAGATTCAACAAAACCTAACAAGCTATTTAAAGCAAGATTATCTGCTGTGACTTGAATTACACAGCCAAACAATGGTTCTTCAGTAAATGGAAGTTTTCAAACCATCAATTAGAGGCTTCAGTATTTCATTAAAACCATGTGTCTTTATATCTTCTGTGTAGAAAAGAGCTGCAAGATGTACACTCGTTAGCGCAGGGTTCAACTTTGGTGGGAGGTTTTTTTTAAAGTAAAATGAACACAGCCAAGTTTGTGGACCCCCTTCTTAGAACCTAGCAGATTAGCTGTTTCAAAATCATTGTAATAGAGCGAAATCTGTAGAGCAGTTGTGAGAACAGAGGATGGTTTTGGAAATACAACCCATCATTAATGTCTTGTGTATGTCCCCTTTTTTTTTCTATGTTTCTCTGGATAAGCAGTAAGATTATTCTTGCAGTCCTACATCAGCCTGCAGCACACAAAAATCATGATTTTGGTAGTAGAAAAAGCTGATGGCACATACCTTAACAAAGCTTACAAGATGGTTGGCTGCCTTTGCTGAGCTGATATTGGCTGTTTTTTAATGGCCTCTTGACGTAGGGGGCAGGAGATGCAGCAGCAACAGGAGAGCTGACATATCACTATTCCAGCCTCAGAGACAAATAGGGTATTTAAGACAGAAGAAAAAAATATTACTTCTTGTATACTCCAGCTGCCATTTAGCTAAAAATAACAGCTAAATAACTACTCCTTTTGACAAAGTTGAAATTATTAAGTTTTTGTTGAAACTGTTTTAAATAGCTGTAAATTCAATATTCAAATGACCATAGAGATGAATTAATTTATTTCAGGACTGCTAATTTAGCTTTAGTTCACCGTTGCATATTGGACTTATTAAAACAGGCAACTGAGAGTACTTTGGATACAGAAAAACTGGTCATATTTACCACAGTCATTCTCAGCCTCAGGGTCAAAAGCTGCCTGCAGCTCCTCAGCATTAAGGTTTGAGGGAAGACTCTAGCAGGCACGTTGCAAGAAACTTTCCAGATACTGGTCAATCCTGGTCAATCTTTAAACAGAGAAAGATTCCGTTTTCAAATATTTAAAATATTATAAATTAAGCTATATATATCATTACCAATCCAGGCATGTCAAGGAAACAAGGGAACACATGAACTAGCTTCTGTCTGTACTCAAAGGTGGCTCTCATCTTCTCTTTAACTGCACATTTATCTGTCGAGTGTCTAATTATAGAGAGAGCCTCCCTGCACTCCTCACTGAAGAGCTGTTCACCAATTAACAGAGATTTTCATTGGGTTGTTGGGCTGTCCTGGAAATTAGGCCTGAAATGCCCACAGAAGACATCACAGGTGTTGTCTTGGACTGTCTTGATTCTCCAAGCAAGATATCCAGTATTGACCACAGGATCATAGTAATGTTCCTGCTCACACAAACACACACACCAAAAACACAATCAAAAACATTACAAATATTAAGCAGAAATATGCTCAAATGACATAAGTACTACAACAACACAGTTTTTGGACTTCAAAGAGACATTAAAACTTAAATATCCATTTTTTGAGTATGGATCTTAGAAATATGGGAAAAAGGGTCACAATTCCCAGTGTATAACTGGTCCGCACACTTGTGGGTGGAATCCTCCTTTTCAATCAAAATATTTATTACATTTGTGTCCAATCCATGTGTGTTTTCCTTGGTCATTTTAAGTGATTTCTTACCCATATGATTCTGTTATTTCTGAAACCAGAATGTTGGCCATCTGTCTACATGTTGCATCCGACAGTGTTTACATTTTGTCATATTCTTTGAAGGTTCTTCTTTGGATTGGACCTCACAACAGTATCAACCTTCTGCAAAAACAAAATTCTTTCAAACTATTCGCTCCATGCTTAAGCAAATGAAATATTTAGTTTTGACAGAAAGTTTTGTCAAATTTAGTTTAGTTTGACTCATTGCAATACATTGGTATGAGTTGCATGATAATTCTTCAAGTGCTGCTAATCTGATACTAATAATCTTAAAATCTAATACATTTGTATTACCTGTCTTGCTTCATCATAAGACTGAGTCAATTCTTCCAGATATTTATTTAATAATCTTACCTGTTACTATTTACTGGTGGTATCCAACCTTGAAGTTTCAGACCCCTGACTTTATGAGCTCATCAAATATGTCTGCGTCAACCTCAGTACCTGATGTATCAGTCAAGATGAGCACACCTTCAGTTAGAAGTTGAGCCTGCTGACTATATTTGTCTGTTACTGGGAGAAATCAAAAAGAAATTACATTAAGCTACCATATTTCATTTAGACATGCAAATTGACCTTTCTGAGTGATTAATTTTTTGAGTTTAAAATTTATATGGATACAAACCTAATTGAAGAAACTGGAGGAAATCAAAGTTTTCATCACTTTGTGGAACTTTTATGTATTTTGGACTCCTCCATATTCCACCTTTGCCAGCATTTTCTGTATGCATTTAGCAAATTAATGAGAGGTTAGCTTTCTGTACAATTTATCTTGCCAAATGTAATTAAAATGAATAAATGAATAGTCAATGTGACCACAAGAAATGTCAGGAGGAGATATTAATGCATCTGCCGTTTTTAAAGAGAACCTTAGACACAAAAAAGTTTGTTATTTTTATGTCATAGAGGCCACTTAAGAATTTAAGATGTCACACTAAATAAAACATAACTCTTAACTACAAAACTGTATGTGATCAATGCAAAAAAGACATAAACTAAAGAAAACAGGCAATATATCAACACCAAATTAAATACAAAACACAGTATACAGTTTAAAGAACATTATAGTGCAAACATTGTGAACAATAAGAAAGCTTAGAAGGCACCTGAATGTTTAGCAAGAGACTACTGTAACGCTGTGGAGATAAATTCTTCACCCCAATATTTTTATAGTTCTGCAGTCGCACACAGGCGACGCCTTTGTGATTGTATATGGTGTAACAATTCCCAGAGACACACGTTACGTTACCAGAGCCCTATTCCATCAAGGCAGATAAAGGAAAATCCTGGCTTATTCTGATAAATCGCACCAATTTTAAGTGAGAGTTCTGTTCCATTACTGTGGCTTATAGGGTTCCCTGCTCAGTAACCAAGGAAATATATATTATGTATAACCAAATATTATACTTCTGAACTAGCCTGCTCCATAGCAGGCTAACTGTCAAGCTTAGTATTCGTAAACATAAGTTCAGACCTTTTTCTCGTAATGTGACCAAGCATGAATTTACATGTTTACTTTAGTTCCAAAGAACGTACTAATAAAAATAAACAAGTTAAGAAAATCATGACTTACTACTTTCACTGTCTTCAAAAGCCAACAGGTTAATCGACATAGGCCTAGGCTATATAAGCAGTGCATCTAAAGACCAGTTACAACCAACTATGGCATGTCCATTTTTCACCAACCCTGTGGATGGAGGTGCTAAGATTCTACAGTGTTTACACCACCAGCCCAAAGGGAGAGGTACAGGTTCAGTGGGCCAAGCATAGTTTACCTATGTAGTCTGCTTGAACACACATAAGGAAGGACACTCACTGTAGCCAAGCCTTGGTCACTATTCAGTCTGTCTGCATAGCTCTACGTTTAATTACATGTGGGACATTCCTATACAGTGTTGGTGATGCAGAAGGTCTTGTGAAGGCAACTGTATGCTGGGAAATAAGAAGGGTATACCTTGCTCTAAAGCAGTACATGAATATTTTCATCACTTTCTCTGGTAACCTTGAAACACAAAGAACCAAAGAGGCGTTTTATTCAATTGCAGGTATGTGACGGTTAAAATAAATGTAAAGTAGCCTACAGGTTGACAAGCCTCTGTATTAACTTAATCCTCTTCTTCAGGCTTCCCCAATGTTATAGGCGCAATAGACTGTACCCATGTGCGCATCCATAAATGTACAGGCATGTACTGGGGGCAGCTGTCCTTATACTGTCAGACCGAATAGTAATATTTGGATTTAGATGAAATGTGTTCATCTGTGATAATAGATCACATTAGTTTTAATATCAACAGCTGTTCACAGAAATGTCCATTTCAATGTCAGCCTTACACAAAGAAGCAAGTGTACTGTACAGAGATAGTGTTTCACTTTGGATTATCAGCACAGATCGATAAATTTAAAAAAAACAAAAAAACAAATCAGGTATTTCCTCTCCTAACCAAATACATCATAGCACTAACATGTAGCTGCAGAGGGCCTGTGCAAAACCAGATTTGAAATCTTACACAATCTCAGACCCAAAATTCAAAATATTATTCTGGGATGTGAGACAAATGTTTTGAAAGACACCTCTGCATCAACCCTTCTTAGTCATGCTGAGCAATTTTAAATTAAATAAAATTAATGCTCTGCCAAGCAAAGTGTGCCACGACACTGATGGTCACCCTCTATGCTATCAGATGATCTGTGATGGAAGCTGCCTGAAGCAAAATGGCCCGGCTCTGTCCATGGTTCAAATATTTTTTGAGCAGCATCACTGTCACAGAGGTGTGCACAAGGCAGGAGCAAGTTGTTACTACTCAAGGTTTACTTAATCTACTTGAACCCTAAGAATCTCATGTATATTTAACCAACACTTCTATTATGTAGGGGAGTTTAATGGAGTCCTGCTTTGGGACATAGGCTACTCCTGTATACCATACTTGCTGACACCCTACCCAGAACCAGCAACGCAAGCAAAGAGGGCCTTCAACCATGCCCACACAAAAAACAGGGCACGAATTGAGATGGATTTTGGCCAACTGAAATCTAGGCTTCAGTGCTTAAAAAGCCTCTGTGATATCATCATAGCCTGTGCAGTCTTGCACAACATTACCACCCTACGTGGTGAGAGACTGCCCAGAATGTTGCTGGAGGAGCAATGGGAAGACATTGACCCAGTCCTTCAGGAACCCATAGATGGAAGAACTGTGAGGGACCTTTACAAAAATACCTATTATTCATGGTCACCTTTGTTTTGGAGTGAACCCTTTTATTTAAAAGCTTAGCATTTATAATTTAAGGGAAAAAAGTACGCCAAAGTTGTTTTGAAGTTATTTATTCATTCACTCATTTTGTTCAAGCTGTGAAGACAAAAAAAAAAACATTAAATAAAGTCCAAACCATGGCCTTCTGCTATGTTTAAATTTATATTTACATCTTTCTCCAGTTTCTTTATCTCCAACTGCAACTTCTTAATTTCTAACTTTCAGTACTCAATGTCCAGTTTCTGACTTTCAATACTAATAAGCAGGTGACGCTTGTAAATTGAACAGACATCCTGTGAGAAAATGTGTCTAAGAGTAGGTGATTATGTAGTTGATAATAGCAATATTAATAGTTTTTTATTCCTTGCTGAAGTACTTGTTCCGGTCATGTCCTGCAGCAAGGTACATGGATTTACATAATCTGAAGAATGCAAACACATCCGAAACATTTCACATTTGGTCTTACCTCTGGCATTTCTGTGACTGCAGAAATAGTATCCTCATCAAGGACCTAGACACGCTGGGGCCATCTCCCTGCAAATAGAAGAACACTGCAGTTGTTAAAGCAAAAGAAGAAAGAATTGCATAAGATGCAATGTTTTTACTCACACATGGGTCAGGTAAGCAATACACAATACCTTGTACATATTGCTCCCGAGGTCCTCAGGTGGAGGTCCCCCACCAGCAGCAGTGACATCTGTCTTTTTTTTGGTGGCTAAAATAGTACATATTTACAGATTAACAACTATTTTAACAAAAATAAGTTGTTTCATGGAACGGCTTGAGCCTTAAGTGAAAGTCAATATTAATTCAAACCGTGTTTTTTCGATTAAGTGCAGATTTCATTAGCAGCGTGGATGGAATACCCCACTGGGTTGCCAGTTACCAAAAAAATAAAGTGCTTTATGACCACAGTTAGCAGGAGAGAAGCAACCTGCAGCATTTCTGTAGTGTCTTAGTTGCACTATGCATCCGGAGAAGTCGAAGTTGACGAGCAAGGCAAATGCAGCAGTAACTGCTAACTGTCGTTTCCATCGATTGTTTCTATGCCTTATAAATAAATAAACACAAGGCTTCCAAACAGGGAATCCACCATAATTGGAGCACTCGCTCAGAGATTATACACAGATTATATTGGGTTGCATGGTTTGGCGTTAGCTAGCATTAATGCTAACTTAATGCTAACAGCCCACAACCAAAACACTAGTGTTAGCTTACTTAGCTTGGTTAACAGCTCAGTAGGAAAACTGTCTCTCAAACTTTTCATAGCTTCATCATAGCTAAGGTCTTTGCCATCAAATGTAAAGTTTTAGCAAACTAAAATGTATGAAGCTATAGCATACAGTGTAACGGTGGCTAACCATTGAAAAAAGACCAGGTACCAGAAGAGAAATATCAATATCAAAACATAACATTAACAGAAATTACCTCACTTAACGAACAATATAAAGTTAAACCCAAGGTAAAAAGAGTCTGCACAGTTTTCATGACAGAGACTCTGGCTTCAGTCAGTGTGTGTATGACGATGGGGGCGGGGTGAATTTCCACTTGAAGTGTCACAGCCAGGTTCAGAATTTAGAGTAAAAAGTTCAGAGTTAATGTTACTATAATGACACTACAGTTTTGATTTGAAGAGACATATTGACATCATACCAGCAACATTACACCTTTCACTATGGTTTCAATACAATATGTCACAGACATGAAGTGTCACCACTGCAGGTCAGCCTGCGCGCTGCACACCGGGGCAGGGAGCCTCTCTGGCGGGGAACTCCAGCACGGAGAGTCGGTGACATACAGAGCTTCTTTTCTTGACTCCTGCTCGCTTTCTGTGATATTAGCTCAAATTGGGGCTCCTGCGAGCTGTTTCACCACCAGAGATTTAGCATTGTTATTTTCCTTATTTGGGTCATTCCGCCAAAAGAGTGAAATTTGCTCGTTGTAACTCTTCAAAAATAAACTTCATTTTTCATTCCATTTCTCTATAAAATTTGGTAATATACACATTTACTCATTCAAAATGAGTACTCGTCAATCTCAGGCTACTTTATTTAATTTATTGCAACTTTCGAAAGTTTATTATCATTGCATTTTTTTCTCTGCTGTTACCAAAACTCAAATGCCATTTTAAAACCATGTTTAAAATAATATCAACCACATACATTGTTTTCCCTTAGAAAAAGAGTTAATGTAGAAGAAATGGTTGGTTACATGATGAAAATACTAATATTTATGACAAAAAAATGACTATATTTTGTCCAGAGTTGTATTTCTCTAAGAATGCAAATCAAACCTTTTCCTTTATAGGACATTAAAAAAAACAAATTTAATCAAAAGATTGAGCATGTATTTCATTAAGCAATCAGACAACTGTTGGAACCAATATAAATGTAAAAATACAGTTTATTTTCCCTATTTTTGAAGAAACAATTGAATAATCAGAAAAAAACATTTGGTAACAGGAATGAAAATCGGTAACAGGAATGAGTATGTGAGTGTGTATGATCTGTTAATTGTGTCAAACCCATTGCACTACTGCGCTACATGAAGAACATCATATTAAAATGCATTGTTGATAGTATTGGTAAGATTAAAAGACAGAACATATACAAAATTATTAAAATACATCAACATTTCAAAAAACTGTTAGAGGTAGTATAGTGGGAGTAAAAAGAGGAAAGCCCCACTAACTAACTGTGTGTGTGTGTGTGTGTGTGTGTGTGTGTGTGTGTGTGTGTGTGTGTGAGTGAGTGAGTGAGTGTGAGTGAATGAGTGGAAGAGAGAGTGAGAGTATGTGAATGTGTGTGACCTGCATGTAGCTCAGTCCGAACATCATATTAAAATACATTGTTGCTATTGGTAAGATTGAAACTCATTTAGACTCATTTTTTCTTTTCAACCTTTGAACTTGTTTCTTGTATTTGTCCTTTCTTCATGTTACATTTTTCAGACGACTGTGTAACTCATCAATTTGTTTAATCAACTTGTATTTTGTTCTCCTGCACCTTCGCTGTCCTTCACGTTGCCTAAAACACAAGTACATCACAATAAATACACATTGCATTGTATTACACTGTTCAGTAACACTGTTTAATTAATGTCTGTATCCTATTTAGAAATGTATTTATGGATTATTTATTTGTTTAACTATTTATTTACATCACACACATACACATCAGACGATTTGGTTCCACCATAATTTTTTGGGAATTCAGGATTCTTTAAGATTAATTAATTGTGTCATTTAATACCGCAATTTATTGTGAAAACATATAATTGTGGCATCCCTTCAAAATACATGAAGTTCGTTCTGGGCTGTGTGGAAGAGTACCAGCTCGATACCGCCGCTGCTTTTCAGTAGCGCTCAATGGTCCCTGTAATTATGATTCACAAAACTGATCTCGGATGACAGCAACTTTAGTTAGCCTATTTCATTTAAAATGTATGCAATCATGTAAACTAATTAATATTCATCCATTCATTATATTATTTACATTCATTCATTCATTGTATTCTTTTAAGTAATATAAAAGGGCATCAGAGGGCACTAGCCTACTCATTGCTGTTACTGCCAACTCAGTGCTGTTAATCTTTATTTGAGTAACAGCAATGAGGGTAACAGCAATGAGTTTTTAGCATAAAATTAGCAATTGTGTGAAATCTAGTCACTTAGCATCTATGCTAGTAACTTGAGCACATGGAGTACATTCTTAAGATTTAACTGAATATTTTACTTTTGATATCAACAAATATTGTCTTAGAGATAATCTAGGTAACAGGACTGAGTTTTTAGATTGACCGTCTCTGACACAGCTAATATATCATTAAATTTAAGGAAAAATAAATTAGATAACTTACTTTTGGTCTTCCCCTGACTTGCACAAGACCCAAATGATGTCACTTCCTGCAGAACATGTCACTGGTGGAATGTTCCAAAATTTTCAGAGTGGGAAATGTGTTTGGGTAACAGCAATGGGTGAAAACCTGGGGACAGCACTAAAATGTGAATTTTAACCATAATATAATGACGTTTTTGTAAAACTTTTGTTTTACAAGTGTAGATAGAATATGGAGTCACACTTAAATGCAAAAAAAAAAAGATTTTGGAAGGATTTTGTTCGTGATGCATTGTGGTAAAGTGTAGCGTTTGGCTGTGGGGACAGGCAAGAAATGCTATGTATCAGTGTTTTAGATGCCTTTTTAAAATATTTAAAAAATATATATCTGTAATTTCTGCAATGATTCATGTGTACGGTGTTTTGTATAATAATAAAATATAATTTGTATTATATTATTACTTGTGTTTATACATTTAATACACAATAATATGCTGGGGACGGAAAAGTCGCTCTTTTGGCGGAATCGCCCATTTGTTGTCAGCTTCCCTCCTGACAGTTTGGAGGTTTATCAGAGTGTGTTTGGCTCGTTTAGGGAACTTGGTGTCGTCTGGGGGGATTTTCCTCACTTGAAGCGGTGACAGCGGGAGTTTAACTGGCAGAATAATCAATAAAAAACACCTGTCCTGTGTGAGGTGTGTATGTGACTGGCACAGAGGTATCCCCAACCAGACCCCACCATGCCCGTCAGAAAGAAAGCTGCTTTCACCTCACATATTATTATTAATTTTTCACAATTGAGCACACGCTTCGTAACCTTTATCTGTCTAAACTAAATCTAAATAAAATTCATAATGAAATGATATGAAACATTCTATTATTGTGGCCCAGGTGTCAGTTTGATGTGTGGTTACCTTTCTTCGCAATGACATACTGATGTGCAATATACTGTACTTAACTCCCAAATATTCAAGTAGGGCAGGTCACTGATCAGCATTGGGATTGCAAATTTAGTGAATCAGTGTATATATGTGTGACCAAAACTGTCCTTGCAACTACTTTACTGAGTGTTTAATAAAATGTGTTCTGAATCAAATGGTTAAATGATAAGAATTTTATGAAAAACAGTAGTTATTTTTGAGTGCTCAGCTATTTGTGTGGCATCCCTAGCAGTGTTTTGCTGTCACATCATAGCCTTGGTAAGCAAGCTTATATCTAGTATAATGTGACCGGTGTGTGTATTATATTATCTAACATGAATTATGAGCCAGCACCACACTCAGTCAGCTCAGAGCAAGAGACAGATGGATGGGTCAGACCAAAGATTTAAATGTCGGTCCTGGAGGACTTGGTGCATTGCTCAGCATGTAAACACAAGCAGGGACAGGCATGCAGCACACACACAGAAAACACACACTTTCCTATCTGTCTCACCCACTAGACGACCACATGCATTCACACACCAGACGGATGAAATTGGATATGATTTGCTTTGCCCCCTGTAAAGCCAAGTGACACTGGTCTGCTTCCATTTTTGAGCCTTTCTAATAATATCGGTCTTACCGGAACCTTATTGAGAGCACACGGGTCCTCACAGCAAATAAAAGACAACCTCCACCTCATCCATGTCACTGTTTTCATTCCCTTTTGCTATAGCCTCGATAATTATTGCTCACTACTATAGACAAGTCAGTGGAGGGTCACCGCAAAATGAGCCGCACATAAGATGAACTGGATATGAACGGGGCATGGAAGACCATACCCCGTTCATATCCAGTTGAAGTTGGTCTGTTGTTCTGGCTTTTTCTGATAAAAGTTGTTTGCGATGCTTGATAAAATAATAGTTTGTTGTGAGTTATTTAATGTTATCTGCTAATTATGTGCATATCCAGTCTGTGCTGTTGGTCTGTGTAGTCACAGACTGTCTACGCTTTAAATTTTGGTGCCATTTATGTATCTACTGCTTATAGAGGGAAGTATGCACTGTGTTCTGGAGTTGTGTCAACACAACCAACAGAGATTCTTAAGTTCTGCTGAGCAGAGCCCTGATACCTGAAACAACTGTTGCAGGAAAAGCTCATAACCTTCCGATTTTGTTGGCTATATAACCAAACAGCCAATACCAACCAAGTATGATCATAACCATTCTTCCAACTGCCAATGGGTGGCACAACAGCAGATATTTAAACACTTTCAGTTACACACTGAATTGAATGAACTAGATGAACATATTTGGTCTCTCTTACTTATCTGTTCTCTTTGCATTTTGTCCAATAAGTGAGTCTCAGGCACATAAGAGATCTGCAAGAGAGAAGGGAAAGGAGAGATGCGTTAAACAGGCTTGAGAGTCTCTGGAGAGCAGGAGAGGAGGAAATATGAAAAGATCAGCAGAGCTGTGAATGAAAATAATGCCTTAAGCAAACTCATTTTTATCACAGTGACCTGGCATTTAAAAGACAACCTTTATAGAAATTTAATTCACCTGTTTTCTGGCAGTGACATTACTTTAAATTGGATTGGTAATCTAAAAGTTAATTTACTCTGGAAAATTATGTGAACAGTGTGTTTTGTTTTTTTCAAAAGATTTTAATAAAACAAAACAAAAAATCAACATATTTTCATTAAATTAAAATTAAAAATTAACAAGTTAGAAATCTTTAAATCCAAATGGAGACCCTTCATAAGAGAGGCTGCACTCTTTGATGGTCAGCGATCTGCAACAGCCTCTAAGAGAACATTTGTTGATTGGCAGAATGTCAGCGCAGCAGTAAAAGCTGCCATCCATGAGAAATATACCTTTGGAAGAAATGGTGCAATTAAATGGAGAATGTTGTGCAAACGAACACAAGGATCATAAAAGATAAGCACCAAAACATTTTCGAACAAGGTTTTTCTCACGTGGGCAAATGCACACACACACACACACACACACACACACACACAGCCAGGGTCAAACTGAGTGAAGCAGGCACACTGCCCAGCTAATTAATTTGACACAACAAAAGATCTGTATCTCAATGTCACTGCCTGCAGGACACAACAGTGCACATGCCTGCCCAGAAATACTGTTTTTAAAAGCTTTAGGTTAGCATCATGTTGAAAGGAGAAAATATGTGACTGGTGGTGTGTCTGTGTAAGAAAGAGAGAAAGGGGAAGAAAGGCATAGTATGAGAAATAATGAACAAGGCCAAATGAATGAAACAATCTTTAAATCCCCTTTACTATGTTATATCAGTACAATTCATGTTTGCCAAAATGTCCAAAATGTCTGAGATTGTTTCAACATTGTCTCCTAGAAATTAAGTGTCTTTACTACATTTGGGTTTGCCAAAAATGTGTTGGAGGAAACTGCTGCATGAATTATGTTCACTGTCTTCTTTTGGCCATGAGTTTGTAAACGTTAATGACCTTGTTATGGTAAGTTGGGATGTCCCTCTCAATAGACAACAACAGGAGATCTGAGAGCCTTCCTCTTCCACATCTGTTTCTAAGCTGGGTCTTGATCACCTTCAGTTTGGAGAATGATCACTCGACTGATGCAGTTGTCACTGGCAATGTAGCATTTATTTTGAGGAGTTTTTTTCTGTTAGCAGGGTTACTCAAAAGGTTCTCTTCCAGATTTCATAACAGTTTCATGACAGGAATTTTTTTAAAAACATTTTAACAGGTCTAGGCCGAGGTTTAAGTTACTGGGCATCTCACCTAATTGCTAATGGCTAATGCAAATGTACCTGTATCTCTCTCATCTCCTTCCTTGCTGCTTCTAGCTGCATTTTGCAGATCCCTTTGGATTGTCTTCAATTTTCTGTCTCATCTTGGCATTCTGTAATCATAAAGTAACCCATTGCTAATCTCCCTCTCTACAAATCCAAGTTAATCCAAGCTAAAGAGTTGTAAACACATTTTGAGAAAAAAATACTCTGATTTCCTTTCAAGGTTTTACTACACCACAAGATTTCCAATTTGTACTAAACATTTATTTAGAGGTGAGTAAGTACTGTTAGAATGACCATTTAGCGGCTGGATGATACAGTAAAAAAAAAGATTCCAAGGCGATGGTAAGGTGTACCAACCCATAGGTGTTCATTCACCAATCAACAAATTGCAGCAGCAGCAGCAGCAGGTAGGGAGATCTGGCCAGCAACACAGACAGATTGAAACTGGCGCCTTTTATCATATGTCACTGGTCCCCTAAATCGGATGCTTCCATTAACAGGTGTTCACACAGTTATTATCATATGGCTAGTTACCATAGACGATATATGTAACAATATAAGTTAACTACTACTACTGCTATCTACCCCCCAGAATAAACACATAAATACAACATTTATGCCCGGGGTTCGTACCCCGGGGACTCCCTGGAGGAGACACAGGACAGAACAGGTGAGTGTTTCTATGCACAACTTAAATATAATCCGCCACCTTAATGCACTAGCTCACACTTTATATGATAATACTTCAGCACATAGATGCACAACACACACAAAACCTAATCTTTAACGTTGTTTCTCAATTACAAACAAACGTATGTGCAACAGTATTGTCGGAGCCTAATCTAACTACACTCTCTTTCAGGCGGAGCCGCACACCCACCACAGCACCTGCCAGAAGACAACACAATCAATCACGACTCATAATGTTCAATCAATATTCTATAAATATTCAGTAAGTAGAGCCAATAAATACTTGATACAAAATGTGCAAATCTTGCTAATAAAGTGCAAATATTGCTAGCAAAGTGCAAAGTGCCTCTATTAAAGTGCATCGTTAAGTTGTTTGTTTAAAAGTGCAAATACAAAGACCCTGTTGTGCAATATTTACAAGGCCAAAGCCGTCAGTCAATAGTAGCTAGTTACTATGCATCTACCATATTGTTTAGCATGGTATACATCTTTGGACAGGCATAAATATAAAACCAATTTAGGAAATACAGTCTACATATAGAGGTAACACATCCTTTATAATATATAATCCATACACCTGTTTTAATTGCAAAAAAGTCTTGCTATGTGACCTACCTCACAAATTAGTAAAAGGATAAGGTTACAGCTTAGACTGCACTAACCCAAAGACAATAGAACAAACTAAATGGGGTGTGACTGAGCAAACTAGTGAGTAGTACTGTACAAAAGTCAACTGAATGGAATAATAACAGCTACACCAACTACAACATGTTTTGAAGGGTGCTTATTTTCCTAATGGTCAGCCTACATAAAGGATACATTCATTTCTACCATAATTGCCAGTTTACTCTATCATATAGGGCAAAGTATCTCATGTTCTTAAGGGCACTTCACCATGTTTTTATTCCATTCAGTGCACCCTATAGGGCACTTCACCAATTGTTTTTCTTTCATTGAAAGGGCACCCAATGTTACACTTACGGGAACCCTAAATGGCAATTTTTCCCACCTTTGTTTTCATTAGAATGGCACCCATACAGAACTTCCAGCTCACCCCATTACGACAACTCATAGGGCACTGCATTACATCTTGTGGGGGTACTTTACAGGGCACTATCACATTTTCTTCCACTGAAAGGGCACCATGGGGGTACTTCATTCCAGATTGTCACATATAGAGGCACTCTATAGGGCACTTCATCCTGATTTACCCATAACTAAGACAGCAACTACAGAACTTTGGTATGTTTTCCCCTTTGTGTGGGCACCTTAGAGGGCATTTTATCGTGTTTGCTCTACTGTGGGGGCACCTTAGAAGGCATTTTTGCAGTATTCTTTCAGGAATCACATTCCTGCATAGGCTCCTGGTCTGTATTCAAAAGTAGATAATACTGCATCCACAGATATGGAGAGATTATGCTAAACACATTGATATACTGTTACTGACAATTATATTTTATAAATACAAGGCTTTTCAAATAAACTAACCACCAAACATGCCATATTTGCCTTCACAAAATCAGAGGAATACTTCCTCTTACACTAAACACTGACAGTACCAGTATATACAGTACCATAGCACAGTTGTGACTGCAAATAGTTACCCTGGGTTAAAAGAAATTCTGATTTTTGCAAACTAGATGGTGAATGTGCCTTGCAGTTCTTCCCAGTGTTCTCATCATTTGAGAATTTGACTTTAGGGATGGTGAGCATAACAGAGGCTGCAGCGGTACAGACAGGATTCATAGAGGTTCAGGCCTGCCTTCAGCTCTCATTATCTCAGAGTTTCTGTCACTGTACTCACTGATACTACCTACTGCCACCTGTGAAACAAAGGAGGTCAGCAATCACAGGGGGACAGGGAGGAGAAGTAGGAAGCAGGAAGAAGGTTCATGAGTGAGAGTAAAGAAGTTAAAGAGTGGGTAAAGTAGCCACAAGAATGAAAAAAGATTACAATGGGCCAAGCAATGGTGAGAAAAACATGAAAAACAAGAAGAGAACAAGAACAGAAAAGACTACTGAAGAAAGGAAAACTAGACGTAGTAAAATTATAAATATTTGGCCCATAATGTATCGGATTCAAATTTGAAGAAAGAGAAGGAGCTGGTCTGTGAATGAAAGAAAATGAAAAGAACTGTAACTTGGTCATATATGGGCAGCAAAAGAACAGACCTGACAACCCTGAGTGAGCACATCAGGATTAATGGAAAGGCTGGATGCCTTAAATGCCAAAGACTCTTTGCTTTTATATAGTTCAAGTGAGTTGGATGACTCATCATGAACAGACTACAATCTTGACTGTGAAACTCCAAAGGTGAAAATATATGGGCATTTTGTCAAGGAAGTGAAGAAAAGCAATAAGCCTTACATCTTTTATTGGAAGTGGCAGATGGAGTAAAACTACTATGGGTTAGCAAGCATGCTTTAATGAACAAAAGGTAATGAAAAATCACAATTGGCCATAATCCCAGATAATTCTTTATTTTTATTTTCATTGCTTGGATTTTTATTTTTCACAGCCTTTGAGAGGGTGACTAAAGTGGAAAAGGTCCAATAAAAGAGCACATAATGGTTCAGACCAGCTATGTACAGTGTTCAGGCCTTAGGATTCAAGTATTTTTAGTACATTATCCATTCATTGTTTGCCTTAACTCAAGACGGGTTACTTACACTTTAAGATATAATGAGCCAGTGATAAACTGAGAAATTGTTATAACAAAACATATGTTGTACAAATAACTGCATTAGGGTTGAACATTCAAGGAGCTCTGCTTGTCTGTGTTTGCACTTCCAAGCATGTGTGTGTGCCTGTGTGCGAAATGTAGCTGTACGGTGTTGTGTGTTCATTGTACTCTAAATGGTAATGCAGCAGAGTCTATCTACATTGAGTAAATGCACAGGGAGTTTCCCTCCACAAGCCTGCCAACTCCTCTCAGCCAGCCCCAATGGGTTATCAAAGAAGACACTTGGCAACCTACTTTCCGAAGCAGAGCATCTGCCCATTCAGAGGCAATGGGGCTAATGTCAGACTCTATCATTCTTGCGCTCACAATGACCTTGGCGTCAGCATATACAGCAATAACTGATACATAGATTTTAAGTGCAACAGGGAGAAAATATAACTGCAAATCAATTCATGTTTCAACGTAGGTCCTTGTGACATCCACTACTAAAGCAAAGTCACCTTCAGAGTGAGTAGAGGTTGCCATTACTTCTTTAAGAGGTAGGTTATTGATATTCTGTTCGGTTTGGATATGCTTGCTTGCATTGCA
The DNA here is from genome assembly GCA_038419695.1 of Scomberomorus guttatus. Lineage (NCBI taxonomy): Eukaryota > Metazoa > Chordata > Actinopteri > Scombriformes > Scombridae > Scomberomorus > Scomberomorus guttatus. The sequence continues at coordinate 15,251,161 of CM076445.1, forward strand.
AGTTTTGGAATTGGGCTTCCAATTGAAAAATACCCGCACACAAAGACACCCAAGAGACACTTAAAAACATCTGGCATCTGTTTAACCTTCTATCTGTCTGTCTATCTCACTGTCTCTCTCAAAAAGGCCACCTGAAAGAGAGATGAGACTGAAAATCATGACACAGCAAAAAAAAAAAGCCAAAAACAAAAACAAAAACACGCAGATAAAGCAAACACAAATATAAATCCACCAAAGATTAATTATGACTTCACTGCAACAAGAGAGGTTATATTGTGAACAATCATCTGACTTCAGGCAACAAGCACAAACCACAATGTAAGTGATGATATAACTCTACCCCTCAAAAACCTGTAGCGTATATGCTGAAGCAGGAAAAGGACACTGATTAGAAACAGGGGATTATACAGGCTTTGATTTTGCTGGTGGTCCCTCTTGTTTCCCTTGTGTCCCAGCCACTGAATAAACCAGATTCGCCAAACCGATCGAGTGCAAACTCACTTTGTGGAACATCAGGAGCTAAAGGACCAGTATGTAAGATTTAGGGGGATCTATTGGATGACATGGAATATAATATTCATCAGTATGTTTTAATGAGTTTATAATCACCTGAAAATAAAAATCATTGTGTTTTCATGATCTTGGAATGAGCCCTTTATCTCTACATAGGGAGCAGGTCCACCATGTTGCACCGCCATGTTTCTACAATAGCACAGAATAGACAAACCAAACACTGGCTCTAGACAGCCACCGTAGGTTCTCCTACATGCTCGGAAGGGGAGGGGGAGGGGAGCGGTATTTAGTTGGTTGAATTCTACAACCTCACCACTAGATGCCACTAAATCCTACAAAACTAGCAAAACTATGTAACTTTTAAATATGCAAATATAAACATACATTTTTCCTCTAAGCAATGAAAAATAATCCACCACACCCACCCTAACCTCTGTTTTTGGCCTCTACAGTCTATTTTTCTAAAGATGGTCAGGTATGGCCACTTTAATTCCCAAGCAAAAAGGTTCTGAGGCAAAAGCAAAGACACCAAAGAGTAAAATTGGCAGGAACTCACCAGGCCAAAAAAGAAAGGGACAAACAGCAGAGTCAGAGAAGATTTACCCTTGGTCCAACAATAACACAATGGAAAGAAGCGAACAGCTGACTCAGAGATACTGTCTGCTTTTTGGCTGAGACATACTGTATGTAAAAATCAGTTACACAAACTACCTCTCTGTATAGTATAATCAGTTGTTTTTTATCATAATTACCACAAATAGTAACCGCGTCTATCTTTTTTCAGACGCATCCTTATTGCTGTGTTGCTCATTATTTTCTGCAGTGTGTGAAGATGATGTGGATTGTAATGTTACTGTGACATATTTGCATGTTGGGTAACTCAGCTGCTTGTTGCCATGGCTTGAGTTGTCACTCCTGCCGAGGTGAGACCCAATGTTGCTAGTCACTCAGTCGGTGAACTTTTGGTGAGTAAAGCCAGCTGTTAGCAATTAAATTTTAGCAAACAACTGCTGTGGGTTCAGATGTTTTTGGTCATGATAATCACATAAGCCATAAGCATGGTAAAGGATACCACAACAGTAAAACCTAAAGTAATTTCATCTAATTTGAAGACTCCCATGCCGCATGATTCCCTTTGCAAAGATGACAGTCTCTCTCACAGTCTCCTTCACAATCATTCTCCCTACATTTACCACATGTGGCAAAATCACTCCTACATACAAACAAACTATGACCAAACTTCCAACAATTCTTGCATTGCAAAGGTTTGGGAACATACTGGCTTACTGGGGACGACACGTGATCCAAGAACACTCTATCAGGCAAGTACTCCAAATCAAAGTGAAGCATAACAGATTTGGTTTCATACTTTTCATTAACTTTCATCAAACCTCTTCATTCTACAGCTGTCTGTCACCCCTTTACGCTCTTTACGACTCCATCAACGACACCTTTTATTGGAGCTTTCTTGCTGAGTGGAAAACATGCCACTGGGTACATATCCATCCCAGAACCCAACACCAAGATTTTCAAGGCTATTTCCATCTGTGTTTTTAAAATACACTCAACATTTTATGTCGATCAGTTTACCTTTGCCCACTTCACTCTTAATCCATCTTGCTTCAGTGTGCTTTTCTAACAAAGCTCTATATCCAGCACCTTCTTTCAAATCCCGAATCTTCATTCCAACCATGTAGGTTTCTTTTTCATGTTCACTCTCACTGTGACTCAATGAATCAACTTTCTTTTTCTTTCTCTTTCCTGAGGCTCTCCCGCTTCTAATCTCAAAATACTCATCTTCCATTTCCCTTGTTCCCTCTCTATTTTCCGGCTCCGTTCCTCTGTCCCTCCAGCCACGTTGCCTACCTTCCACAGAATAGTGTGATACACTTGCAACTCGGATATCAACAGAATGGCAAGCCTGTAATTACCACTTGTGGCAGCATAGGCGCTGTGGAGTGATCTACAGCAAGCACACAGGAAGGCTGTCGTAGAAGAAGAAAGCAGGGAAAGCTGAATGTGATGGTCATGGATGTACTAAGAGAACTGGATACAGTGTCGCCGCTCAACCTTGCTTCTAATTTTGCCGCTCGCGGTATTTCAGTGAGAAAATCCCCTGTGGCCCAAAAAGCATTTTCCCCATAGACAGCTATTATAAGAGACGTCTATAAAACTGCTGACAAGACACCTCGAACTGCAAATAAGATCCATTATGACTCTATCTATTATGAATTTTTAATCCGTGAAGGTTGTATACATTAATAACAAAACTGAGTACACCCCTGGTCAGTTTCACTAAAATAAGTAATTACAAATCCTGTCCATTTAGTACAATTTTATTCATTTTTAAGACTATACCCAAGAAGAATTAACCCAATTCCTTTGGAAAACAGAATGATTGACTAATTTAACTATAATGGAAGGGCCATATTGCAACAAAAGTCAGCACACCCTTCCTTAGTGAGACTCTTTTTTTATATTTTGTATGCCCGCCTTTATTTTGGATGATACCAGTTTTGCAAAACTCTTTGGAAAGATGTTCCTTCATTCTCCAAAAGATTATTTTCAGTTGCTCTTTGCTGGAGGGGTTTTGTTGCTCTATCTTTGACTTTAAAATACTCCAAAGGTGTTCTATTGGATTCGAGTCAGGGGACACACTTGGCCATGTCATAGTTTTCACTTTTTTCTTCTTTAAAAACTCTGTGTGATTTTTGCTGTGTGTTTGGGATCATTGTCATGTTGGAAAATTCCTCTCCTGTCAACCTTCTTAAGACTGGGAGTCACCTTTCATTCAGTATTTGAGTATACAAACTTGCATTCATAGTGCCATCTTTAAATGTCACCCCCCCTACACCTTTTGCTCTCATTCAGCCCCATATAAGCACACTCCCACCTCCATGTTTCACAGTCGGCACTATGCAGTCACTGTGTTAGTCCTGACCAGGTCCACTCCAAACATGCTGCACCCCATCTGATCCAAACTAATTTATTTTGATTTCATCTGACCAAAGAGTGTGCTGCCAGTATTCATCAGGCTTCTTTTTATGTTCTTTGGCAAAGTTTAATCTTGTGCCATTTTGTGAGCAATGGTTTTCTTCTTAGGCGTCGTCCGTAGAGGTTGACTTCATGTAATGTCCTTCGTACTGTCTGACCAGTCACTGAAAGACCAATTTCCACAGATAATCCTGAAGTCAGAAGCACTTACCCATCTGTTTTTAAATGCAATGTTGCGTAAATAACAAATTGTGCGCGCCGGAGGACAGCCAAGTTCTTTTATAACCTTGTTCAGGCAATTAGTCTTAATTGGAAGTCACAGGTGTGATAATTTTTGTTTCAGTGGTCACAAGTGTACTCACTTTTGTTGCGTTGAGATTGTACTTTCAGGCCTGTATTTTCAATGTTGTCTATGTAACCTGTTTGTTTTTTAATTATAAATACGGTCAAATTGCCTACACCTCACCCTAAAAATACTACAGTTATTGTAAGATGATACAATTTTGAATCATTTAACATTTTAGTAATATTGCACAGGGGTGTACTCAGTTTTGTTATGTACTGTATTTGTAAAACTTTCCATGAGCCTAGAAAAGCGATTTTAAAATCTGTGATGTCATCCCAATGTAAAGTCTAAGGGCCGAGCGGGAACTTGCGGGTGGGGTCACTGGGAGAAACTACTGTGCATATTCAGTGGGCCGCACAAAGTGGAAGCAAACCTGGAACATAGAAACTTTTTTGGCTTATGCGCCAGGTGAGCAATTCTCATTTGACTGAATAGGTGCTATCGTTGAGTCTGGTATCCAGTTCTTATAACACAACCATGGTGATGGTCCTTAGTTTAAACCTTTACAGTGCCTGTATGTCACCATTGTACAGCCATGTGCTGTTTTCTACTTGCCGTTCTTGTTCTTCTCGTCTTTATAAACGAGTTGGTTATCTGGAAGGCGTGGCGGAAGAGGAAGTGATTGGGTCGGCGGTCCAGATCAACAAGCTATTCATCAACAGCCCTCACATAGTGTCCCTTTAAAAGGAGCAGTGGTGGGGATTCTGTAATGGTGATATCTATCCCCTTTGACTAATTCAGAATTGACCAAATTTAAAAGTGAATCCACCTCAATTGTGTGTATGTGTGTGTGTGTGTGTGTGTGTTTGAGAGTGTTTACAAGCAGGATTTCCAGTCTGAGAATGGCTTAGCAGAGTGTCTTTGTTTTGGCTGAGCCCCTTTGTCTCCCCCTGCTCTTTGAGAGCTGTGTCTATCATTTTAAGTTCCTGACAGCCAAGAATAAACTACTTGTAGCTTCTCCCCTCTACACCACTGCTTTGCAGAGGGATTTCATGTGCTTTGCTTTTGGCAGTTTTCCCACATAGTACTAAAGAGCAAAGGTCAGACAGAGGGAGATAGTACTTTATTGTCATATGTTTCAAATATTAATGGCTTTTACTTTAAGAGAGCAATATTGGCTGATGACCTTAAGGCAATTGCCACTCAATTTTAGGAATTAACATTACTAATAAGATTGATTATTAATGTTAAAGAGCTAACACACCACAATGAAAAATATATAATAAGTAAACCTTAACCCGCAACATGCAGCATATATAAGCAAGCAGTTTTCTTCCCCTGCCCCCAAAACTAATAACTTTTACCTTTCACACATTGAGCTGACAATAATAAGCTAGAATGGAAAAAGCTATTATATTAGCTGTGTCATGCGACCTGTGAATAGTCCACTACATCACCAAACTTTTAGTTTCTGTGTGTGACCAGGCACCAACAAGATTAGAACATTATGCTACCTTCCAGTTTTGCTGAAAGCATTATTAGTCGATATAAACAATATGGGACATGAGGTTGCACTTTTATGATATAAGTGGCTAAGATATGATGTCCATGGGCAGAGGGCATGGAGAAAGTATCTATAGCCGAGAGTAAATGAAATCATTCCATAATATTTAGTAAATTAGGTCATTTGATAAAAGAAAAAAATCTTTCCATTTAAACATTCTAAAAAGTATCCTATTATTTATCTATTTATTAGTTATAACACTTCATTTGAGGTTGATTTGTGGACCCCAGCAAGAATACTTGCTACCATGGTAGCAACTAATGATTGATATTTTTTCTTTTGTTCTTTTAGTTTTTATCATAAATGCACTTTTTAGTGTTTCACAACACTTCACCATACAGATAGATACAATAACAATATAGTAATTAAAAATATATTACAGATTTCAGCTTTGTGAGACCAGTAAGCCGTGACTGTCATTAGGTGACAGTATGTCCAGCCACTGAGGCAGACTGGTAACTCTGGTTATGCTCCTCTAGTCCAAAAGAACATACAGGAGTGCTATGTTCAGTTTAAATGTTTTTTTTTTCCTCTGACAAAGTTGCCTAATTACTGCAAAGCATCATGTGTGGCTTAAACGCAGCTCAGCAGGACACTCCCAAGTTCTTCAGGGAAGAAACTTGACCTTTCCATCCTCCTTACATACATCAAACAGAAACTAGGCCTGGCAGAGATCCCGTAGTCTCAAACTAGAATTACAGATGTATACCCTCCACAAAGATATTCACTGCAAGGCTTCACTACAATTCCCAGCAGGAAAAATAAGGCATAGAGGAAGAATTATGACTGTGAACTATTCTGAGTATTGTGACCAGTGGCAAGTTCTTAAATTAGAACACATCCCCGTTGCTGAAATTGGATGGGGATCCATGAGACATACTGTATTCCTCTTCAACTCCACATGCAAGACCAGGAACCTGGAGGGATGCAGGCTTCTAATAATTTACACGGTGACAATAATTTATACATACTGTATCATCTGCATATTGATTTTATTGTATATGTATAATTTACTGAATATATTGTATAAACCCCCTCACGATCTGGGGTTTCATGGCTTCTTTAGTCACAAGTGATATGTCTAGGTAAATGTATTACTGTCAGCAACACATCTTTTGTATTGGGAAGTAATAGTTACCCTATTTTAGAATAAAAGCAACAAAGTTTTAAAAATAAGGCAGAAATGTAGTGGCAATCTTACTCTTTAGTAGTGTTATTACATCCAGTGTGTCAGATTAAAAGTCAGTCAAAGGCAATCCATACACCAGTAAGAAGCACAAGCAGTCCTAAAAAAGAGGAGGCAAATTAAATCATGACTGTATTTTAATTAGTGCTCAATACTCCACACGGTAAAATACTGTAAATAATTTAAAAAAGCATAATTATTGCACTGGAAGGCTTGAAGAAGAAAAAGTAAAAACAAGATACTAATGCAACCCAAGAATGTCCAATAAAGGCTAATAACTGAGGGCAGTGCCCTCAAAAGATAGTCCAGCTCAACTTTTATTACCACTGTCATTCTGGTACTTTAAAAGCACAATGCCATTAGCTGGAGTGTAAGCGCTGTTACCTGATGTACAGATGCAGCAAACAGGTACAGTACAGTCACAGAAAGGCACTTGAACTTTCAAAACCCAGACACGTCATACCCAATAACCCTCACCTCCATGCAGCCATTGCAGAGTAATATAAATAAACTGCAACAAGAGAGATAAACAAATTAACCATTATAATAAGAACTATTTTCTGCTGAAGCTTTGTTTTTGTGGAACAACCACCTTTGCTATTGCAAGATTTTTATAAATCCCAGTTCAAGTGTGGAATTTGGTACATGCACTTTACAACCCCCATTAAATGTTAGATTATCATCCAGGATGCATGCTGTGAGTAACACAGAATGCTAGCACTGTGTTGTGTTTTCAAGCCAGTCCATCACAGTCTACAGTACAATAGGGCAAAGACACAACAAGTCCTCCAAATTAACGGGAGATGAACTGCGGTCTCCTGTATTAAAGTCACAGACTTTGTTGTTTTGCATAAACATCACCTGATTTCCTCCTTTGCTCCTGCCATAATTATTATGGCTGCTGGTGGTTTTTCTTGGCAGGACAATCTCCAAAGACAGCACATGAGGTTCAGCCAGAACATGGTTTCAGTGTTTTCCTGTAAAGAGATAAAACCTGAAGGACAGGGAGACTGGAATAGTGTGAAAGCCCTTTTCACTGCATAGAAAGATTCTAGTCCGGTTTAAAAACAATGGGAATACTAACACTATATTTTTATTCAGCAAAAATTAATTTATCATGGAAAACACTGAATGGTTGGAGAGAATAATGTGCTTTAGAAACTTGAAGCTAAGCATTTTTTCCTGCAAGGTAAAGTAAGCACACACAAACATGCCAGAACATACAGCTTTTGAAGATCAATCAACTACTAGAAGGGCGATGCTTCATCCGTAAGTGTGTGGATTATCCAGGAAATTTGAGATATGAGCCACAGTAAATGTTTTCCATTTTTCTTCTATGCAAACAGCCAGAGAAGTGACATCCCAGCAATAGCTCCCCAGTGTCCAGGTCCCAGTCCTGCGCTAGGCCAGCAATCTGTTTTAAATGAACTGTTTGTGTTCCTCTGACACATTTGGTGTTATTTTAATGGCCTGGAAACCACAGAGCAATATCGTAAAGGATTATTATACCTTTAAATCACCTGTGAGAACCGATCAGAGTGCATAGGAATTCCATTAATCATTTTGCCAGGGTGCAGCTCAAATTAAAGAGCGAGCCTCGTACTCACAGGCACAGCAAACCAGCCACATAGAAAAATACTCTGTTTCAGTATGTGGTTCTTGTTTTTCATTCCCAAACATATACTGTTTTTGTTTTAGCTATGTAATGAAAATACAAAAACCAAAGGACTGTCACTATTTCAGATTCCATGATGATGAAAAAAAGTCCCAGTAGGAGAGGAAAGTGATTTGAAACCAAATGCTGGAGGGAAACAGTCTGCTGTGTAGCATACTTGGATCAATTTCTATTAACCCTCACCTTGCTGAAGAAATGTTAGGTAAAAAAGTTAATTCTAAAATGTGTATTTAGAACGCAATCTGAAAAGGTTTTTCTCTTTGAATTACTCTGCATAATCCAGGGAATTCATAATGTCTACTGTGTTCTTTGCTTAGAATTTAATTTTAATTTTCCCAATAGGGTGTTTAGTCTTCTTGTTGAAGTAAATGTTAATGGCTGTACCAGAATTCTGAAAAATAACCCACAATGTGTCACAACCACATGAACTGAACAGATGACCCTTTGGTTCCAAAAATGACAGTTTGGAGACACATTACATGCCCCTCCACAAAAGAAGATAGATATGAGACATAGGATATGAGACAGAAGTATCCAGCCACAGTCAGCCAATCAATAACTCAGCCAACAGGAACTCCATGCCAACACCCCTTTAATTGCCTGTTCTTCGCTGAATGATTCAGGTTTTACCGAAGGCTTTAATGAGGTGTTGAATTTCACTGCAGGGATTGAAACACAGGCAATTAAAAGGCAGATGTACCGAGGCCCAGGTGAACTGAAGGACTGAGAACAGGAGAGTGTACCAGAGTGTACTAGATATTAATATCTGCAAAACCAATGGATAGAACTAGAATCCAAACCACATTACTGCTGAAGATTTTGCTAAATATATGAGCCTACAAGTGTGATGAACAATGGAAAATACCCAGTTCACTATGCATATTTATTTCAAATGCATCACTGTTCCTGCCTCCATAAATAAATAAAAATAATAAATAACATTAAATAAAAGGGAGAGACTTACATATCCACTACTGGTTGTGCAACATCAACTGTCAATCTTGAACTCATATACTGAGTTTAGTTTGAACCTCTATAACCTAACTGTATAGAATATTGCATTTGCCTGTATTAACATTTCCAGGGGTGTTATTTTGACTCGGCTTGCATGCAGAACACAAGGGGGATGGAAAATAAAAGGTGAAGCCAAACATTGTTAAAATAAGCTATTCTAAGCTTTCCTCAGGATCATCCCAGAGGGCAAGGTGAGGCAGAGAGCTGTATGGACAACTAAACACGAGTGGGGGAGGGTAAAAAGGAAGTGCGAGAGGCATAAGTATGCTTCCCAGATTTGAAACCAAATCTTTTTGTTTTGCTACGAGATTATACAAAGCTACCCTCTTTGTTTGTGTATGGCATTTTGCCTTTATTAGATAGAACAGGAAACATGGTGAATGCTAAATTTTTTTCTCTCTTCTTTTTATACTGTTTGTTATATCACTGTCGATTTAGAATCTTTTTGTTACATTTGTCTAAAAAACATGGTGAGACGGATGATGCCAAAGCAGCTAATATTCATCCACAGTCCTCAAGTGACACAGATACTTTTAAAATTGGCATTTTTGCTTATGTTATGTCACATATTTGATTGTTTCCATGTCTTGTGCATTGACGATCGAGATAAAAGGGTATTTTAGTGATTCTCAAGAAATCTTCGTCATTTACATTTCATGCTTTTATGCTGATGATGTTCTCATAAATGCCGATGCATAAAGTGTAGCAATGGAAAACCTTTTCTCTTTGTTATATTAATTAGGTCAAGATGTGGTGCTTCATCTGCATTCAATTGTGAATGTATAAAGTAGCTGTCTATTGCATTTAGTGAATCCATTAGCTCAGAAATAATCTGGGTTTCCATTCAACTCACGTGGAGTAGATTATTATTTAAATGTAGAATTTGTACAGCATTAGTGTTTGTCGTCTAGGCTCTGACCTCATCACTCCCCACAAACACTGGTCTCACACAGCAGGGAGTGGGGAGCAACTTCCCCCCAAAACCGCATTATATTCTGAGCCCAGCACCAGCCATTATGAAGAATCTGCTATATGTGGGCCTAGGCACCAGCTGCCATGTGGCCATTCCTCTGCTAAGCACCTCAGACTATGAGGGAAATATGCTATCTAATGAAATAAGATGGAAGAATTTAAACCCAGCAATCCACCTGATATGCAGTAAATGGCTGAGACACTCAGTAAATAATGAAATCTAAATTCCAGGCTCGGAGCAGACACATGAACACAACACATGAACAAGCTTAGTTTGGCAAAGAGAGTGGCTCTAGTTCTGATTGATCTACAGATGTCCTACGGTGACCAGGCGCCCCGGTTTGTTCAGGATTGTCCCGGTTTCAAGCTGGGTGTCCCGAGGCCTGACAAATATCTGTAAAACCCTAAAATGTCCCAGTTTTCAACATTCACTACCAAATTGTCCCAGTTTTCACCACAATTACAATAATAATTATAATTATTTATTTTTAGCGCTTACATGGACATTTATCATATTCGATCCCACTCATTATTAACTCATTCTGCATACACTGCAAGAGTACATTTTCGGTCACGCACGGTGAAAATGCTGATATAAAAGATCATATTAAGACAGCCAAACATAAGCGGTGGCTACAAGTGGGAAGTAGCACCGTTGTGACCTACTTCAGCGGGGCAAAGACTGGTGACAGCCATCTGAATACTCCCAGTAGGTGTGCTAAGCGCTAAAATAATTGTCCCCCATTCTGTTGAAAAGACCTATGATGCATGCATGTAACATACACTTAAGGGTCCCGATTTAGAGGTTTGAAAATATGGTCACCTTAAGATATCCCCCAAAACAAAGAAACACCCAGGGGGAATTACGCAGCAAAACCGATACTCTATATGAGAGAGCCTCCAAAGCTGTGTTCAGACCAAATGTGAAGCGAATTTTCACCTTGTGTTACTCACACGAATTTGACGGCAGGATCATTTGTTTTTATTCACCCCAAAAAGCCAAAATTCATTACTGTACGTTAGCTGTAAGCTAGCTAGCAACTGAAGGCACTGGCTGTGTCTGTGGGTTTGTGTTCAGTTCAGCCTCTGACCGAACTCACCAGGAACTCCGGTTTCTACTGTTATTTCCCTCCAGTCTCTCTCCTTTTCCCCCTCTCCACTCTGTACACTCATAAAGCGCCATGATAGGTGCAAATTTTTCACTCAAGTTGAAACATTTTCAACTCACACGAACACGTATTCACATCACCTGACATGAATTCATGTCTATTCACATCTCTGCATTGACTATTGCATTGACTTTTTATAAATAAATAAATATATATTTATTTATTTGTTAACCATTATGATACAGTATAAATGAGACACAGGAGCAAACTAATTCACTAAGAAAAACTTCAGAGAACAGCCTAACAAAGGACAGGGAGGCATTGCACTTCAAAATACATCCCTTTCAGCTGCAGATTACTGACCACAAACAGCTTTGAGCCTGCTAAATCATTTAAAGGCTTTGAATGAGGTTTGATAGCATTTTTTTTCCAAATTAGAAAAGACAGCACTTATTTCATTTTTAAAATATTACTTAATTCATTCATTAATGTCTTTAATGTAGATACTGAATGTACATTGTAAACTTCATGCTCCAGATAACTTCAGTTTCCACTCATTGAAATCGACATGACGTAATCGACTAGATTGTTTCACTGAAGAAGACTTTTCACTCTACTGCAGTTGTTGAAACTACAAGAGCTAATGGCAACAGCAAGCAAACAACAAAACGAAGAGAGGAAGCATCTTCCCTCACAAATGATCTTTGGCTGAATACAGACAGCGCTAACACAGCACACTTGAACCAGACAGCAGACTAGCTTCACTTGGCATTTGTCAGCATCTCACTCATTAGCAACAGCTGATGTAATCTGCCATGAGTGATTTTTCCGCATTTTATCAACAAAAGCACCCATTATTCCGAAACCCTAATAGTTTGAAAAACTTCCCATTGGACCAAAAGCCCATTAGTCTGACGGCCGTTATCCAGAAGAAAAAAAGCCCATTGCTCCGAAAACACGCTCTTTCACTCTCGCTCTCCCTGGAGTTTTTTGCCCTTAATATCTTAGTGTATTTTGACATGCAAGCGTGAAGATACAGTTTACAAAATATTTGCTTTTTAGTGTGCCCATTGGCTAAAAATGTCAAGGCTTTAAAAATAGATGAATTAAATTTAAAAAATTTAATTACAGTTAACAAAATACAATATACAACGTGACACTTAGCCTACTCATTGAAATTCTTTGTGATTGATTCGCATGATTGTCAAACTTCGGCAGCTTCTGATCTGAAAACAGCAATATAACACACTGATTTAAAGGTTGATCAAATCTAGCCTATTGGAGAATGAAACTTTGAGAGAAAAAAAACCTACCTAAGATATGACTATCATTAGCTTCACAAAGCTGGTATTAGCAGGGCTGCCATTCAAGACTAATGCACAAAAACGCACAACATGGTGTCAGGAAGATGAGTCAGGATTTATTTAGTCTTTTTATATTTTAGCTATAATTTTCTTTGAACATCAGCACACATCAGACTACAATGAGTGGCTGTGAAGTAGGCCTTCAATTAGAACACACCCTGAGCATGAAAAGGCTTGGCACCAATAAAACACAGAATTTGAAGATGCTTTCTCAATAAACAATGAAACAATAAAGTTAAAAATCCCTATCAAAATTATAGAGAATACCTCAAGGTCTAAATTATTCTTTCCTGTGAGAAAATGATCAAGACTTCGATTATTTTCAAAGCTTTGATCATTTTCTGGTGGGAGAGCATCATTTAGACCTGAAAATAGAGGTGCCGAAAGACACACTGTAAGGCAATTTTTAAATTCTGTTCAGGAACAAGTGGCTTAAAAAGGCATGTCATTGCTATACATGCATAGAAATATCAATAATAATTACTTATAGTCAATTACGCACTGTCAACCATAATGATGTTGAAGAAGAGAAATCATTGCTATGCATCTTCATCAGCTGAGGTGAATTTATTTTAATGTAGTGCATGGCACAGTAGCGAATCAGGAGCGCGCATCTGATGCTCATGCCACACACACGCATCCTATATGTGTCGCTCTGAGCTACAGGGGATTTACACAAGTTTTAAACATTACATCTGCTATTCATGTGGATTAGTAGGCTAGGCTACTAGCCTATGTAATATGCTGCCAAAACTTGACAATGGAGATTACTGCGAGATGCCTGCCTCGCGTTTAGGAATTTCAATGGGCAAGTGTCACGTTGTGTATTTTGTGAAATTAACCTATTTTTAAAGCCTTGACATTTTTAGGCAATGAGCACACTAAAAAGCAAAGACTCAGACAAACGGGCTCACCAGCGCCGTGCTTGAATGTTGACATTGATCTTGGCTGATAATAAAGAGGGAGGAAAATTTGATGACAGACAGCAACACAGCCTCCAAAATCCGGGTATTAAATCCAAGTACCAGAACACACAAATATTTAATATTTACACACTAGCTTTCCACTGACAGTGAAACGCTCGCACTGAGGAGCCCTACTGGTCCCCACAGTAGCAGATAGCAGTGAGCACCGACTAAACAGAACTTAACATCAGGGCTATGTTTGGATATATATGCATGTAGGTACAAGCATCAAAACTTAGCTGACTGAAGCGGTGATCCCTGCCATCTCCCAAGGAGCAAGGGGGGGACACAACGCAAACATAGTTCCTTCCTCAAACCCCCCAAAGCGACATGATCAAGCTGATATGCAGCAAATTTGCTTTTGAAAAGCTATATGAACAGCAGCAGCAGCAGCAAATGGCAGCAAGCAAGCATGTAAGCAGTGTGGCAGTAAGTATGCAAAGTGTGAGCAGAGCACTGACAGCTTAAATACGGCGCCATGATTATAAGGGTGTGTTGCATATACAGTTTGTTGGGCTGCCTGAACTAGCTCACAGGCGTCGCTTCATTTATGTTGGTGATCTGCAAGAAAAACAAATAGTTTCATAAAATGTTTTGGTCTGTAATAACTCTACATTCTGTATGTACTGGGTCATACAACTGTGAAAAGTAACTACTCATTTAAAACTTATTCATGACAATCCACAGTACATTACTTTTCATTTTCATTCGACTGCTGAGGTGAAAGCTGTACATGTGGAGTACAAAAGATGCCCTTCACTACAATCAGCATCTCAGTGAAACCATTGTGATTTATGGTCAACCAAACTCCTGTTTATGCTAATGGTGCATGGTTAATGGAGCAGATTTAACAGTGTCTATTATCAAGTAATCACAATTTGTTCCCCTTATACTTAACTCGATTGGGAGGTCTGGATTTCTCCAACAAACAGGCAATGGATTGTAATTAAGGCTGTGATGTGTCACATGGAAGAGTGAACAGGGTAATGGCTGTTATGGCAGCACTCCATTTACAGATGAAGGAGCCTGAACCTGATCATCTCTTGCTGTTGTGTGCATATACTATAAAAGCAAAACCAGGGTGTGCATTAGGAGGGGCTGAAAGGAAATGGCAACCTTAAACCATGCATTACCTAGTACTAATGAAAATTGACACCACTGTCAGCCACCCGCACCCTGCCGCCATCACACTAAATTTGAGCAAATCATCTAAGCACCATCTATTAGTTTAATTTAGCAATTAGTAATTGCTGAATGTGTCATGGCTAATTGTTTATCTGAAAAACTCACACTGGCATCAACAGAGATACTTTGTTTTGATTGATTTATTTTTTTAGTTCAGGCATGACAAATTGTGCACACAAGTAAGGAAACAAACAAATGCCTGGCTTAAGCAATACTGGCATCATACCTTGCATTTATAAGCTCTTTTGTTCTTTGTAGTTTATCCTGTTAATAATTGTTTTTTAAGTGAATCACAAACTGATTATGTGGATTAGACAGGATTGGGGAAAACCTATACATTAAAAAGTAGGTTACAAGACTTAATCACTCAATGAAGTTACTCTTGGATTGAATTCATTAGAAGCGCATTGATGACACCAAACATTTCAGGGGCACTGCACACACTGTTCTCAGTTATGATGGCTGATTAGACCTCTTCTTGGATTAAAACTGGGTGGTGCTGTGCTCTGAGTTTGCTGAGGCACCCAAGCTCCTTATACTATTGCCGTGTTCACTCTACGATGGATGGATGGGAAGGATTGGAAACATTCCCATGTTGTGGACATGCGAGCATTCACGTCATCTGACAACTCAGGAAGACTGTATGATAACCGAGCTGGTCGCGTGAGGTTTTAAATCACTGTGCATTAACAAAATTACATTATATCCATTAAATTTTGGTTTAATTACATTAAATGGACTTTGGCTGACATGTGGCATCTATGTTTGCTTGGTTTTCAGACATTTCTGTATTATTAGGCCAAGTACAGTATATAACCAAGTCAGCTATATTGGAGCTTTTGGAAAATCCCAGTTTCCCAGTAGTAATTACGACTTGCAGTTTCACATGAACGCTCTCTAGGGGTCGTAATTACCCATCAGTAATTATACAATTCTTAACACTTAAAATTAGTTTTAATAACCCGTAATTACAGCAACTATGATATGATATGAACGCTGTCCAAAATGACCTATTTTATATAAATTGCACTAGATTTACTATTCAGTATTTTATTTGAGTGTCCTAATTCTTAGTATGAAATGAATGAACTATAGTGCCCTCATTAATTCCCACAATGGAACAAAATTACTGACAATGGCATGAATGCTACTTTCTGCTTACAATCTGACAGTGCAATGAATCAGATTTTGTAGATGCAAAAATTACAGCCAAGCAGCCATGCAGTACCAGTAATGACACAAAATGATTGATTGATTAGTGTCCGATATCTCATTTTACTACTACTAGTCTATTATATAGGGAGTAGTGAATAAATAAATGGAGTGTACTCAGTTTATAAGAATCATAAGTGTATAAATTGCGCCACCCTAACAGGTGCAACAAAACTGACAGGGCATGGGAGGTGACAATCAAGCTCAGTCTGTACACACCCATACAGAAAAATTAAAACACCTGTGTAGGTGTGTAGGGACTTTAAAAGTGATTTTGAATGGATGGATGGTATACATTTACTTAATCTCAAGCTGCTGCCTAATTATGGAAAAATACTGATGCCCTTATCTGACTGGAATCTCGCTATTAATCTCACTATTAATTTTGGCTGCCCTATAATCTTTTTTTGTGTCTGTATTTGTTCCTTTTTTAGATATTGTGTATTTATTTCTTTTGCTTTTCTTTTTCTTCTTTGTATTTTATTGTGCCATGGACTCCCCAAGAGTTGTGTCCTTAATTAAGTCTTAATTGAATTGAATGTACTGTATGTATTTGATTCAGTCACTGTTGTGTGTACAGATTTGCAGAAGCATAGTAGCTATTTTGTTTCAGTTACACCTGCAGATTTCTTTATCATTTTTAATGCAGTACACTGTAAATACTGATACTGAAGTCTTTTAGATTCAGAAATTCAAGCCTCTTACCCCTGAATTTGTATTTCGCTATTATGCAAATAAATGCCTGCACAAAACAGAGTGGTGATGCAGAAAGGAAAAAAACAGACACTCAACATTGTCCATATTTAATTTACCTGAATTATATAAATATATAACAAAATAAACATCACAGGGTCTGTGGTAAATTTCTTCTCTACTTTCTTTCTCCTCTCTCCTCTCCTCCTCCTTTTCTTTTGGGGTTTTCATGTGAAGCAAGTTGTTTAACAGCTGTTCTTCTCTGTCTGCAGTCACTTGTGTGCTGCCTCACTTAGTTCATCCCTTGATCTGTCATGTTATCCTCATCCCAACCCGCCTCAAATTCCCACAATATCCCACTGTTAGACAAGCCCCACTTCACATCCATTCTCTTTTCTTCTTTTTCTTTTCTTTTCTCTTCACCTTTCCTTGCATGTCTCATTTTACTTTTTTCTTACTCTTGCTTCTCTTCTCCTCTGTTCCTTTATCTCCTCTGTTCCTCTCCTCTGTTCCTCTCCTCTCCTTTCCTATTATTGCTTTCAATCCTTATCTCTATCTCCTCTGCCCAAACCCATGCTTTCATTTAAAGCAACCCCTCTCCCAACCCTCATCGTCTAATAACTCAGTAATGGTAGAGTTGGTCTGCAGAGCCCCAAGCTATCAGCTTTTATGGCTCTAATTGTTTCTGCTGACTGCTGTCGAGTGAATACAAATTGGCCACAGAAGGGAGCAACATTGAGCACCGATCCAAGACTAATCTCAGACATTCTCGGTGGACGCAGAGTCAAAAGAGGAAGCTAATAACTTCATACTCGAAATGGTGTGGATGAACTTGAGGTGGGAAAAAAAGAAAACAATGGAATAGTTCAATCATCACAGGTCATTATTACCTCAGAATTCAGTCATATATCATGAGATACTTCATCCCCTTCTTCTCTTGCATTATCAGCTTTTATCCTCCCCTTCTCCTTTCCCACCTCCAACCCCCCTTTCACTTATTGTCACCATTTCTAATAGTGAGGGATTAACATTTAATATACTCTCCTGCCGAGGATTATGGAACAGGTGACACATTTTCATTTCAAGCTCACTCCATCAAACAGGATGCATACAAACACAGCATGCAGCAATATTTGATCTAGGATTACTGTAAAAAGAAAAAAATCACAAATGATACAAACAGTTATGCTTGATGTAAGCTGCTTTTCATTTTTGTGCCACAACTGGATTAAAATGATAAACCATTTTTTCCACTGATTCATCTGAACATGTTTAACGTTCAAAATCTCTCTCTCAAAATACAGGCCCATACTGGAGTTTATTTCCTTTCAGTAGTTGTGAGACAATATGTCAATTCATACTGCTTAAAAGATTTACAAAGAATAATTTTAGTCTATACTCTGTATACCATAAATATGACTGACAGAGGGACTAAGTGAATGACAAAGCACATTATTATCGTGTTTGCTCTGCGTTTGTGACCATAACTCTCCAGCAGTCATAGCTCATCAGTGGTGTCAGGCGGTATAAAAGAACCAAACAGCCTCTTGACACCATAAGTGGGGGTTTCACTGCTAGCTATCATAGATAACCACACCACAACAAAACCGGTCAAATCATCTCTTTCTGCAGGCCAAAGGCTAATTAGTTGGCCTTCAAATCATAGGCTATCAAAGCGCTTCCAGCTACAGAAATGGAGCTAACTGAGGCAGTGCAATAAGGCTGCCTGGCTTTCCTTCCCTGATTTTTTGTTTATTTCTTTGTTTATTTTCTTTCTCAACAACCATTGGGTAGATTGGCATGACATTTTGTACAAATATCCCTGTTGCCCAGAGGATAAATCCTGGCCAGTTTGGTGATCTGCAGGTCAAAACTTTTCACTTATACAGTGAAATATCTCAACATACTGGATGGATTGCCCTCAAATTCCTTACTGACATTCATGGTTCCAAGACAAATGCATCCTAAAGACTTTTGGGATTCCTCTAGTGCCACCATGAGCTTCACAGTTTTGGTTTAGAGTGAAATGTCTTTTCAACTATTGGATGGATTTCCATGAAATTTGAAAGGACATTCCCTCTTAGGGTGAATTGTAATAACTGGTAATAACTGTGGTGATTCACTGACTTTCTAGCACCATCATTGGTTCAAAATTTTAATTTGTTCAATACTTTGCTTTATTACCTGCAAAACTAACAACATTTCCATCAGCCTTAGCCAACAAGTCCTACAAATTAAATGACCAAATAGATTGTTTGACCATGTGCACTCCAGAACAACGCAGGAGTGTTTTCTAATCTGGCGCCCCTATTGGCAGTAAGTTTATGATATGATTGTAGTTCCGTTTTTTTAAAAACTGTCCTGACTCACGGTTGGAAATGGGAAACAAACAGTAGCTGCGGTTACATGCGCACTTTTTTTTCATTCTGATTGAAATCATTTCAATTGAAGATTTCGGGTCAACTGTTTACATTGGATGTGATCTAATACGTTCTGGTGTTTACATGCACCAACGCATTTAATCAGCTGTGTGACATATGCAGAAGT
Organism: Scomberomorus guttatus; assembly: GCA_038419695.1. Lineage (NCBI taxonomy): Eukaryota > Metazoa > Chordata > Actinopteri > Scombriformes > Scombridae > Scomberomorus > Scomberomorus guttatus. The sequence goes on from CM076445.1 coordinate 15,270,440, forward strand.
GACTCAGCCATACATTTCTCCGCTCTCTGTTTAGGAGTGGCTGAGATTGTCACTACAATGAGAATAGCTGGTCCGCCTTTAGTCAGTCCACCTTAAGTGAACTGGTCAGGTTAAGCTAACCTATTATCGCTAACTTCGGGGCTAATCCCCTTCACTTTAATCAGCAGGTAGCAAGCAGGACACATGAACTTGGATTGGTTCTTGAGGAGTTGTAGCATTTATTCACTGACAAAGAGCCTAAACTGTACAGACGCTACACTGCTATGTTCACAGCTGCTAACTTCATTCTCTCTGTTACACGCACACTTTCTCTCTGCCATCACTTCACCAAATGTTACCTCCTTTTGGGGCAAACATGCGCAGAAAGAATATATTTATTCCAACCAGAGACAAATGATGGGATTGAGCATTTACATGGTTATTAGGCACTAATATTTTCCTATTGAATGGATTATCAAAAGTTTATACCACCCCTCTCATCCCAATTCCGATTAAGCTGGATCCAATTGATCAATTCCAATTGAGGTGGTTACATGAGGCATTTTTATTGTGATTGGGCTATTATTCCGATTGTTAGTGGAATATTAGGGTCCATGTAAATATAGCCAGTGTCTCGGTCTCCTGTGGCAAAGTCCACAGTTGGGTTAATGCCTCCATTCACCTCTGCTATTCCAAGTGAGGATATTTGTCTGGATATACGTCATATGACTGCTTCCGGTCATAATTACTACAGCCACTAGATGGCATCTCACTTAAACGTAGGATGTTTCTGGGAAACTGACATTATGACATATTGTGTCATTTTCCTTTTAGGGCAGTCTTGCCTTAACTGTACTTTGTATGTAATGCTAATTATCAATAATTTTAGCATGGTAACACACTGAACTAAGATGGGGAACATGGTAAACATTATACCCGACAAACATCATATACATCAGCATGCAAAAGTTATTGGTTAACTCAAAACACTGCTGTGCCTAAGTACAGCCTCACAGAGCCTTTAGCATGCTCCAGCACCTCTGGTCTCTTGTTATCGAAACCTTTGGCATTGTCTCCATCTCAATTCTCTGTAGCTTTTTGTGGTTCGGCAGCTCTCCAGAATGAAACAGTCCTTTTTCTTCTTCTCCTTCCTCTTCTTTACAGCAGCATCTACATCACTTGACAAACCGGTGATGGGTAACAAATACCTAATGGACTCTTATCATTTACGATTTGAAATTTAACTGCAACATAATTACAATTCAAAAATAAAAAAATAAAAAAATACTGAGAAATGATGGCCTGTTCCTTGTTATAAGTTTCTCATTTAGCAGTTACACAAAAAAGACAGGATCACATAAAGCCTTCCTCATATCTCTTTTTACTAGATCTGAATGTGAGAGACCAATATGAAATGGGATACGAGAGAAATAATGTGCCAGCGTTTCTCTAAAATATAAAGGGCTAATGTGTCCTTCTAAGAGATGAGAGTGTTGGAACAAAAGCCTACAAAAGCTGTATTCCTCTAGTCAGAGAGCCCCTCTTTTCAATGAAAAAGCAATATAGAAGATGAGGTGTGGCAGTAGCTGAAATGCATTTCCATTAGGAGCCAACCTCCTTGGCCTCAAAATGTGTGTTCTACTGTGCTTTTAGGCTTTCGTGCATCTGTGTGTGTGTGTGTGTGTGTGAGCGAGGGGGAGGGAGAGCAAGAAGAACAGCTAGACAGTCTATCTTTCTATATGTGTTAAAGGACACACACAGATATACAGCGCTTGTGTTACCTCTTATGCTGCGTTGATGTGTTTAATCCTAAAATCCACACTCAGGTTCTTTTCTTGAACTCCTCCACCACCTGTAACAAAGGCCGCCACTCCCTCCACCTTCACCACCAACCCCCCCTGGATAACAGGATTTGCCTCCATCAGGGCTGTTTTATCATGACTCTAGCTGTATTACTGGGAGATTAGAGAGAGGCTTGGGGATGGAGCCACGAACTCTCCTGCTGGGCGGGTGAGCGAGTTGGCTTGTGTAGCTTTGGGTCAGCCTTTTCCAAAACAACAGAAGTGGGTGTCTGAGTTGATTCATCTCTGTGAGGGATTGTGGTTCTTGTTCCAACAAGAGGAAAAACAGCATAATCCAAGTGTTGTGATGCCAATCAATTATTCTGTGGGTCACATCGTGTTGAATTGATCTCACCATCATTATCAGGGTTAGCACAAGATCCATAAGCTGTTTTAAGCACATACAGTACATTTAGGTTGCTTAAATTAAAGCACTGGGATATCAAGACAACCAGCCTGCCTAGAAATTTCTAAAAAGTACCAAATATAGTATCAAATTATTATGTCCCCCTAATCAGAAGATCATAATTTCTTCATTTTTGTATGAGTCAACATGTTAAGACAGAGGTCATGGCAATACACAACTGGTTAACTACAGTTATTATCCCACTAAAGAAAGACAAATGATTGGAAATCATTTTCCACTGTGTATACAAATATTACTCAACATAAACAATCACGTGGATTCAGCCGTTGTCTTATGTTAGTTCCTGTATTAAAAGACGTGACAAATTGTTCAGTCTTCTGTTTGACTCACCTAACCATCACACTTTACAGTAGGGTTGCATAGAGACCTGAACCACAGACTCCAGTGGAGGTAGCAGTATTCTTGGTGTATTTGCACCATAATGGCAAATTGCTTCCCTCATGGAAGAAAAACACATAACTACAGTGTGTCAAAAAAGAGACGTGTGTGTGTGTGTGTGTGTTAAATTGCTAATGACTTAACCAACAAATTTCAAAACATTTAAAAGTGATTGACAGTAAAACAGGTAGACTATAATAAATATGTCAGTGAAAAAATAAAACATGTTAAATCTGAAACGACTGACTTAAAACCAAGATTTGTTGAAGACTTTGATTTTTCTTTTGTGTCTCCTTGTAGATGATCTTCACTTTGACACTGCATATACCTGTAATTTACCGCTGCGAGTGGAATCACTTTACCAACCACACAATGCTTAACACTTAACTTCCTAACACTTTCTGCACCATTACACTGGCTGCTGTCTTTAGTGATATCACCTTTCATTTTTTTGTACATTTGCACAGCTATCGGCAAACCCCAATATTAAGTGTGTGGCGTACAGGCACATGGCTGGCAGCAATTTTGAGATGAAAACAAAGCATCTTACTTTGTCTCATTCATGATACTGTTAAAGTGAATAATGGGCCATCTGTTGTGTCTAAGCTGATAATCCTTTTCTGTAGTGTAATTATTAAAATGGTTATTCTTTTATTTTAAACTGCTGAGCTTGCCTGCAAATTATGTGAAATTTCACTATTAATACATCTTTTGGATCCTGGTTACTTAAATCTGTGTTTTGGGGTGTTTTAATAGATGCAAGTTTTATGACAATAGTTCAGCACAAATTTTGCATTTTTGAGATTAGCCAAACAAAATTACAGAATTTCTTTTCGTCAAAAAGTGGTGGCTCCATTTCTCTGCAGTTCTCATGTCAAAACTTCCAGTTTGAATAACGCCAAAATGCTGCACAACGGTTTGTAATACCCACAGAAAGGATTTTACAACTCTGTCTATCTATCACGCCAGCAGCTATTTTATCTTTTATTGCAACATTTGCGAGGTTAACAGTAGCAATACTTCACAAATAGTTCACATAACAAAGTAAACCACCAGGAGCATGTGTTACAGGTCCTAAATGAAGCACTGGGCCCAAACTGGTGCAACACATTTATTTATACGGGGGTTACGTGTGCAAAACATTTAACACAGTGGTCAGCAATGCTCATCATCACTTTGTGACACTAGCTCTATCTCTGACCTCTGAACTTCACTGTATATACTTGAGCTTAGAGTCCTGCTTTACACATATACACTCATGGACTTCACTTATTTTAACCATCTAATACACAATACTACAAACATGTACATGTTTAAGCTGCACCTTAACATCTTCTACACAACACAGAAACAACACTTAACATATATACCAATAAACATATTTTAAGTTCCATAAATGTCTCTTGTTCAGTTAACTAATTCAAAACATCACATTACACATTGAACTCTATTTACAGGATGACCTAGTCAGTCTAACTAGCCCTGTTACTCCTTATATCTGCTGGCTGGAAAATACAAGTAACTTTCCAGCCTATGTTTCTACGGGCTTACAGGTCTGACTTGGCTAGCTAACTGCTTGTATTCTAGCAATATTCTTATTTTAAACCCTCTGAACACAAATAACATCATCAAAGTATTGTTTCGAGTGTATATAAACTAAACATTTCACGGACTTTACTCAAAATGGCCGCTATTGCTAAAACACTCATTACGCTATGTTTAGACCGGATATGGAGGCTTTGCAAAGTGCCACAAAACATCAAATTTTCACACGAGTAAGTTTTCTGTTCACACCGGAAACGCATTTCTCTGCACCAGTCAACAAGGGATTCCACTCCTCTGCTTTTTCTAATCACATGTATAGCTGATCTTTTAACATGGGTAAGTAAAAAAATCATCAATAACATAAAGCTATGTAATTATGTGGCTTTTATGAAGACAATGAAAAAACCTTGCACAGTACTTGCAACAGAAAATCTGACAAGAAACGTTTAGGTTACTTGCATAACCCTGGTTCTCTGAGTAGCATGAGTGAGTGTCTCACATTGAGGTCACGCCATATTCCCCAATCTGAGACACGAACGAATGCTATGAAAGAGAACACACTGATAATCTATTATAAATTATAAAAATGCTATATATGATATAAATGATCTCACAGAGAAAATATGTGTGAAAATGTGAGACACTCAAGCTACTCAGAGAACCAGGGTTACCCAAGTAACCCACTGTTTTCTTGTCAAATTCACTCGTAGCACATGGAGAAGGACCATAGACCAGACACTGAAACTATCACTGCAGAAACTGGCTGTGCTTTCCGGCGCTTCTGCAGCCGCTCTAAACCCACCATTAACCGTTGTTAACTATACTAATGCTAATATTAGCCTGCAAATCGCTGATGCTAATCGCTAGTCAGTCATTAGCAATAGCCAGTTGCTAATGCTAATTGCTGGAGCGATTTGCTTATACTTCCAGCACATACACACATCCTGGCCCACATTTACATTCAAATTCCCATTGCATCCGATCCCAAAAAAATGCCCATAACACTTAAGAGTTTACTGTGTTTTGTCACCATAGCCGTTCTTACCCGTGCAAAATATTTAACACAGTGGTCAGCAATACTCATCATCTCTTTGTGGCACTAGCTCTATCTCTGACCCCCGAACTTCACTGTATGCCACAAAAGCAATGCGTGTTGATAGCTAAACTCAGAGCGCCCTCCGCTGTTCAAGCACAGACACACATATAATCGTCTTTGGCTCTGCCACTAGCACAAATAACGATAAATCCTCACAATGTCTATAAGTTTTGAAATGGGGGTGTTGAAACCCCTTATGGGCCACACATGCATATATGCGTATGTATTTTTTCACACAGGGCTAAAGTTGGTCAGATCTGCCAGTTGACACAGAACTTTTCATTTTGTTGTTGTGATGCCCAAACTCTCCAAAATCACGCAAACTTCTTTTATGTATTTCGGTTTGCCACTTTCATTTTGATACAACATTTTTCATGTAGTAAACCTTTAAATTCTAAGTGACATGAGGTACAGTGTTTTAGGTGATAAAAGCAGCGTTGGATTAATTGGTGGCTGTTACCTAAAATGTCATTCATTGCTGTTGTACGATAATGATGATATGGATGTCTGAGGTCCTCCCCGTTCACTGAATTAGCCATCAAACACTCTGTGTGTTTCATCTGCTGCTTCTAATGTCAGAAATTGGATTTTGCATTCCCAAAGTGCTGCGCAATTACTCATCCCTCAAACAATGTGGGGACCTTAATTAAACCTAGGAAAGCACAAGAATGTCTGTGCTTTTCTGCACACCAAAGTGGAAAGCTGTTCTACACAAATGACAACTTTATATGGTTAAAATTATAGAATTGTGGTCAGTAAATTTTTTCTGTGATATGAAGAACTGGATAATTAATTGGAAACTGTCACTGTTTCCTAATCTGTCATGGGTTATACAAGCCATCACTACACTAATTGCATGTAACTTTTCTGTTGTTACCTCATGGCTTCAATCCCTGATATTATCAAAGGTCAGTCACCATGCATGCACTGTACGCCCCCACCATATGCCTCAGAGTTACAAAATTAAAGCCTTGTATGTGAAAACCTCATGTTCCACTCATCAAGGTGGACTACTCTAAACGGCGCTCAAGGAAGAGTAACCTTATCTTTGATGGCATTCCAGTGAAATCAGTGAAACCCTGCTGATTGATTAGAGCGAAGTTGACGTGAACCAGAAGAAACAAACCTGCAACAATAACAAGTGAAAGGCTAAAAATGTTCTACTATAACCAAAAGTTGGCAGAATTGGAAAGTGTAAAAGAACATACATGTACTTTGATTAGGAGAGGACAAATCCCAACTAACTAAAGCCCAAGAAGAGTGAATATTTTCCATTGTTGGCAGGTTGACTGCTAGAAAGGTTTGGGTGCCCTTAAGCAAAAGGAGTGTGTAATCCCACGTGCCCTTGTGCATCTTTCAAGCTCTGGGCCCTCTGAATCATTCAGGTTTCTGCCCCAGGCATTGATGTTGGTATGACCCAGTAAACAGCACGTATTGTTGAAAGTGGCTTGATGGGATGTCTGATTACAACAGCTAATGTTCTAATCTGCTGCACACAGATGGCCAAAAATGGCATTCTACGTTTAATGTGTAGCACTCCACAATAAATAGCCAAACATTGGTGTTATAGTACCTGCTCATGTTTTTATGTATGTCAGTTATAACACAAAACATTTCCAAGTAGGTCATTAAAATCTGAACATGAAGATATTTTCCACCAAAATTTGTATTGTGATTGATGCAAATGTGTTACTCATTCTTTTTTGCATTTAAAATAGTGAGAATTCTTGAGGTAATATTCAAAATAAATCCAAAATATTATTTTAATGCCATAGTCATCACTCATTCACCAGTGTGAACAAATAGATGTTTTTGGTAATCAAAACTGTGTATAGTATGTACAACTACCCTAAAAGATAGAATCAAAACTTCCAAAACCCTCTGGTTCCCAGAAAAGTAAGATGTAGCTTATGGAAATCATGTTGTAACAGCATAATTCTAAACCTTTGTATCACATGCCTGAAGCTGAGCTGATAAACTGACTCAACTGGCTGGTATTTTTTTCATTGGTTTCACAAAGGCGCGCACAAAACCTGCCTTTGAGCTGCAAATTGAATTTTTGGGAGACATCTCACTATAGACACAAACAGTGAAGCACAATGGTGCACTATGTTGTTTGTGCATGTTCAGCCAAAGCAAGAGACTGGAAGCGTTTCTTGCAGGCTGCTTGCATCACCCACAATCTGCACATTGACACTCCCATATGAATGATATGTCACTCAAAAGAGATCATGAGCTTTGATAGCGAGTGTGTGCTCAGAATCAAGGCTGTTGTATCTCATTTTAGTCCTGCGAAGGTCAGGATAATGATGATGGTGGCACTCTCCTTGCCAAGGTTGTTAGTATGTGGTGTATCATACACTCACAGCCACAATCACATTCACCATTATCCTTACGCAACAGGAAGATGTCAAAATATGGGTTAGTCTAAACCACAGAGTAATAAGAATAAGTACTTTGACAGAAAAGGTGGTTAGACTTTATAATAACGGTCAATAGTAAGCCATTTATAAGCCATTAGTTAATGATGAACTAATCATGAATAAAACATTAATATACCTTTGTAAATGATTAATTAATGCTATGTTATCATATCACAAATATGGTGTACGTCATCTATAAATGATTAGTTAATTATGAAATATTCATGAACAAATCCTTAGTAGGCTATATAATTAATTGACGATTTAATTATTGGTTAATAGATTATGAATCACTTGTGAGCCATTCAAAGCGGTTATTGGCTGTAGATTGTTTTCCAACTTAATAGTCTACAAAAAGCTTTGCACCTGAATATTTAAAGTTTATTTTATGCATTTACATGTACTTTGTAGTAAAACTTTGTAGTAAGATGAGTCCAATAACACAACTGGCGCTTATCAAAAGTTCCTGATAACCCACCCTGCTCCGACAGAACCAGGTTGAAACTTGATGTGCTGGCAGTCCTGATTCTTTGTTGGAGTCAGTTGTGTATGGAGTGTCCCAGGAATTATATTCCTCTAAAGACACACAAGTAGTTCTAGCCTTTTGTGTAGAGGTAACACTACAGGATATAACATGGAGGAAAAGCAGACGCAGCTATTCAGCAGAGTGACTTCAGTCAATGGAGAGTTATATCACCTGATATAGGATTTAGTGCAATTTGCATAAGGTAAATGCATTTCAATCAGGAGAGACAAGTGAATGGAGAAAAGATAATGTTTATTATACAAATCGAAATGATAGCCATAAGTCTTTGACGCTTGGACTCCACAAGGACATCATCCCTGAGCAGCTGCGAGATAGATCCCCCCATGGAGTCCAGACACTGGTGGTGGTGGTGGCTGATGACTTCAGACAAGACTGATGGCCGATGAAGTGATGGGACTGATGATCCTGCGGAGACTGGGCCGAGATGGGGAGGTGGAGGGGTACGCATAACAGCTGCATGCCAAACTAATGCAGAGAGAGACATATTTAAAAAGACAGCAACCAGATGATAGGTTAACAATGAAAGTGTGTCGCTGTGCTATTGGATAGAAGTGATCAGATGGTGACAACTCAAACTACGCCCCCAGGCATTAACAGCTAGGAAATAGAGTGAGCATGTGTGAGAGATGAGTATGACAGAGCAGTATGACCGATAGAATTATGCCTGGCATACAAAAGATAGTCTTCCTGACTGAACAACACTGTTCCGGTTGTGCTGCAGTGCTGACGTGTTTTCCTCAGCTCTCGACTTGCAGTATGCCTTTTTTTGCATTTTCTAATTTCCTAAATATTTTTCCAAAGAGAGCTATCACCGGTTACACTGGCACTAACGAAAATGTCTATAGTGGAATTGCAGAACGGAACAAAAGTTTACTCTCGGGACATGGGAAAGCTTCAGAGCCCTACCACAGACTTAGCTACTAGCCTAGCCTAGCATACAGTGCTTCTCCAATTGGCAAAAGAACATAAAAGCAAAATTGTGCAGCTTACCCAGCAAAATCGATAAGCTGCACGGAGTGGGAGCATTGACTCTGTAGCAACTACTGTACAAGGTACCGAACCACCAAATGCTAACAGACAGACACAGACTTTCATACACAGGATTGCATCAGATGTGGAGGGTCGTGGACTTGGCTGACACTATGTTGAACCCAGAGAAGCTAATCACAGCACTACCAGTAAGGCTAACCAAAACCCAAGAAATAGCCCCAAAACCAATGCTAGTCCAAGGGCCAGTAGAAACATGGTTAACTACGTTGAACACAGGGAAGCCAATTATACCACTAGCATTAAGGCTAACCAAAATATCCCCAAAACCACTGCTAGGCTGAGGGCCAGAAGAAAAACTGCTAATTCCACACCAGAGCCAGACATTATTCTGATTGCGGACTCTATAACCAAGCATGTAAGAATAGCAAAAACTGAAAATCTAACCGTAGCTGACACATCTGTCAGGGAGCTAACAGAGATGTTGCCAGTTATCCTCTCTACACATCCAAGTGATATGAGGTTTATTATCCACACTGGGTCTTTCGACATTCTCCGAAGGAAAACTGGCTCTGAGAAGCCTGAAAAAAGACTTTCCCCTGCTACTGGAAAAACTGAGTGACTGTCAGTCGCAACATATTCATTTCTGGCCCTATTCCAACTCTGGAGAAATGAATCAAATATTTTAGCAGACTCCTTGGCCTGAATACATGACTGACATCTTTTGTCAACTGTAAAGACTGCTTTAAACCTGATGGGGTTCACCCAAACATCACCGGATCCACACAACTTAGTGCCAACCTACATCATGCCCTTGGGATGCCACACCAAAACAACAATGTGTGGATAAGCACGAAGGACAGCGCACATAGGCAGACAGCCTGTATCTATCCCCCCTCCTTGCTTCCCCCTCACAGCGCACAGGACAGCGCACACAGGCAGACAGCCTCTCCCCCCTCAGCTGACCCTCTGCTTCACATCACCCAAGGCATTCAGAGGATGTCTCTGTCCCAATCAGGGACCCTACGACCCCACCACCACCCCCACTACCACCACCACACTGACCAATCAAGGAGTTAGTTAAAACTGCCAGGCTGAAGCTCAGTCAAATTGATTAACTATTAAACAGCAATAACCACAGACATCACCACTCAGGTGTCCACCAGAGATGAGACAGATCCAATGCCACTTCATTAAACATACCGGTGATCTTAAACAGCCAGTGGCATGGTCAAGCACACGCACAAGCAATCACAGACCATCTGGTACCTGTCTCAATAATCTGAAGTTTGTCAATATTCAGCCACATCCAGTCTCCCTTCCTGTCACAGAATCCAAACAGCTGAAATGAGCTCTTTTTAATGTCAGATCATTTTCTAACAAATCCTTCTTGGTTAATGATCTGATAATTGAAAATTATTTGCATTGTATGTTTTTAGTTGAGACCTTGCTAAACAGTTCTACTGGTATAACAACACTGATAGAGGCTTGTCCTCCAAACTATAATTTTTATCAGTCAGTCAGGCAAAACAGGCAAAGGAGGAGGGATGGGAGCCATTTCCTCTACACAGTTTGTGTGTAACCCATTTCTGACCATCGCTGTGTGTTTTTGGTGCCAACCTAATCTTAACAATGACTAAAAGGGATTTTTTGGATCAAAAGAGATTCCAAGATGGCAAGGCTGAAGCAAAGTTCTTATAGTATTATGAGGTCATTTGAGCCACACAGTTATGACTGCTCTTTAAATGACATGGTTGAAATTTCAACAATACCTTATCATCTGCTTTAAATACTGCTGCTCCACTAAAGGTTAAAAAGAGGTTGACTGACAGAATCTCCCCGTGGTTAAACAATAACAGTGTTAATGAGATTAAGAGAATCTGTTGGGCAGCTGAAAGGAAATGGAGGAAAACTAGACTCACATTTCACTGTAGTATATACAAAGAAGCCATTAGTGCCTATAACGTCTGGCAAGAAAAGATTACTTTTCCAAGATTATTACAAAGAATACTGGGAACTCTAGACTATTATTCTCCACTATTGACCAGCTATTCAACACTGCCCCCACCCCTCCACAGTACCCTGCATCAAAATGTGACTAACTCAAATTGTTGTTCAATAACAAAATAATTTCAATCAGAGCCAGTATTGCTGCTGATGTAAACACAGATGATCTCAGCAAATCCTGTAAAAATGATGTAACAATGGGAAAATTCACACTAACTGAACTTTGCAAGGTCATTCTCCTTATATACAAAGCCCTTAATGGGCTAGGACCAAGCTACACTGCTAACTCCCTTGTATACTGTCTGCCTTCAAGAACTCTGCCATCATCTGCTGCTGGTTTATTGGAGGTTCCCAGCAAGAGCTGAAAGAAAATCGGGGATGCAGCCTTTGGCAATTACGCCCCAAAGCAATGAAACACACTGCCGATAGATATCAGGGAAGCCAGCTTGCTAAATACTTTTAAAAGAAAGCTAAAAACTTATCTCTTCACTTTAGCCTTTAACTAGCTACAACTTTCCTGATACAGCCGGAAATTTTTTGCACTCTGCTTCGCACTTACGCACTGCTGCGCTTCTTTTAAAATGTTGTATTTTACTCGATTTTATGCATTCTATGTGTTCTATATTTTTATTATTTTCACTTTATTTTTATCTTATGTTTATTATTATTACCAAGTGGGTTTTATTTTCCATCTTATGTTACATTAATGTTTTTTAACATGTTTTTATGTTAATTTTATGTCTTTTTTCATGTGAAGCACTTGGTGCATGTAATTTGTTTGTTGTAAAGCACTTTGATCTGCACTGACTGGTCCTGAAAATGTGGCTGGTGAATCCTGCATTCTCCTGGTCCTGACTGACACCTTCATTCCCAAATATTCTTCCAAACTTTTCAGACTTCTCAAGTCTTTCAAAGACTCTTTATGAGACTCAAACCATTGAGGCTTAAACCAGACTACAAGTACATTATCCTGACTCACATAATCAAACATGGCTGTTGGCCTGACACGGCTCTCACACGGCTTTTTGCATGTTCCAGTATGTGTGGCACAGTGTGGAGCTTTTCCTGGTGAAGTTCCTGGTTTAATGGACTTTGTTTATAAATGAGATGTTTAGCAGCACTTTAATATCATGTTTGTCATTTTGGAAGCTGATTACTGGCAACTAAACACATTACAGAGTTCAATTGTAATATTTGTGGAGGGAACATCAGGTCTGTTCATCCAACTGTCAGAAACTGTTGACCTCTGCTTTGATTTATATTGTATGTTGGTTTCCATCCTAAACTTTAAACAATGTTCAAAATTTAAACGGCAATAATTGGTTATCATACATAAAAAACAATTGAATGTTAACATCATGATGTTTGTTAAAATGTAAAATAGAATGTAAAAAAGAGGAGTTGGTAAAAATGTTTAAAAATAACTTACAGTTGATGCAACTCAATTTTTATTGCAATTCTCAATTTAAGTCTGATATCATTCATAGGTTGACTTTAATGAAGTTGGTTTAAACTCATTTTCCTCCATTTTTTGCTTAGGCTTAACTCAGTTTACTTATTTATACTTTAGATTAGGGGGATGCAAAAAGGTTTGTAAAAGTCTTGTGTGCACACATAAGCCTTTGAAACAGGTAAGAATAATCTGAAAGTGATCAGATATTCACATGATGAATTGTTTACACTTTAGATTAGGGGGATGCAAAAATACTAGTAAATTACTTATAAATTATTGATTCTTTCATTTACACATGATTTATAACTGATGAGGATGATGAAAGTAGTTGGGGATGGTATAAAGCTGACACATGCTGTCCTCAGCCCCTCTTCACCTGCATGAGGAGCTATACTGGCACGTCACAATGTGCATAAGTTCACATTATCCCACCCCCACAGACCCACAAACACTGCCCCTCGTGTTCTACGAAGCACCTGGCCAATACTGGAAACATGGGAAAGTAATTCATAATATATCAAAAAATCATGAATCAATCATCAACTAATGATTTGTTCGTGAATATTTGATAATTAACTATTCATTTATAGATGACTTACAACATATTTGTGATATGTTAACATAGCATTAATTAATCATTGACAAAGGTATATTAATGTTCATGATTAGTTCATCATTAACTAATGTCTTATAAATTACTTACTACTGATGGTTATTATAAAGTGTTACTGAAAAGGCCTTTGTGCCCTGCACCATCAAAGGATATTGCTGACTGTTTGTAATAGACACAGTAGGTGAGGTGAAAAGCAAAAGATTTTTCAAAAGCGAGTTTTTCCAACCCGCAGGGATATGACAATAGCGGTGTCTGTTATAGGAATAACACGAAGGGAGCATTGTTTATTGTGACTATGATTGTGATGCAATACTGTAGGTGCAAAGTGCAGCAGCGTACAGAACGGCAGTACTCATGTTTCTATAATCACAGGTGAGAACTATACTCACTGGCTTCTTTTAAGATTAATTCTTATTCATTATGTGAACATTTGGTCCTCAACCATTAATTGGACATGTGACAACACCATATCACAACTCCAATTTCCTTTGTTTGTCGCATGCAAATACAACAACTTTTGTTAAGGTTTGGCAACTAAAACAATGTAGTTAAGGTAGGCTCTGAGTGATTCAGAGCCTACCTTAACTACATTGTTTTAGTTGCCAAAGGATTTAATGATGTTTAAATCTACCTTTGTAGAAACTAAAACCTTTGTATTGCAGCAGAAAATGTCTTTTCTCTGTAAGCAACTGGACCCAGGTCATGAAGGCAATGGTGGAAAGTAACTTACTATATTTCCTCAAGTACTGTACTTAAGTACAATTTTGAGGTGCTTGTACTTAACTCCAGTATTTCTATTGTATGCTTCTTTATACTTTTACTCCACTACATTTCAGTGTGAAATATTTTACTTTTTACTCCACTACAGTTATTTGACTGCCACAGTTACTTGATACTTTTCAGATTTGAAATTCAAACACATATGATTATATTGTAATATGATGTATTTTTATAGATTGAACTACCTGATATTATATACAATTGTTAAAGTTTGCTCCACCATCATTCATGTTGATATAATAATATCATATGGAATGGGACCTTTCTGCATAATGAGAACTTAAATTTTTGATATTTGAAGTACATTTTGTTAATAATACTTATGTAGTTTTACTAAAATTTTTAGGACTTTTACTTGTAATGGAATACTCTTATAGAATGATATTATGACTTTTACCTAAAGCATTTATAATAGATGTTCTTATAACAACAATGTATCAGATGACAGTAAGTCACCACTTGTAGTGATGAATCCAGAGAGAATTACCAGCTGCAGTTTAGCGGCTGGCTGGTGAACATAGTGGAGCATTTAGCAGCTAAAGAGCCAGATATTTTCCTTGGGAGTAGAGATCAAAAACGGCTAAAAGAGAGTGAATATTGGACCTAAGATTCATCAGGTAGACACAAACACAACTCCGAATGAAGGATAATGTTGCTCTGTAACTGCTGGATGCTTATCCAACCATATCAATTTAAAAGGTAATGACATGTCTGTTCTGTTCACAACTTTTCTTATGTTGCCCCCTGGTGGCCAAAAAATCTGTTATTGCAGGTTTAAATAAATCTTAATACCCAACCACTTCTCCACCCACATCACCTTTGCTTTCCACCATGTTATTCCTGTCAGACTACTACCTGCTTTTGTCTTTGCCTCCTTCATTTAATCCTTTCATGATAGGGAAAAAGCACATGTGCAGCAATTTGCATTTCTGGCATACATACACTAATTTCATGAACCTTAAATCTCTCAACCTTTTTCGTGCTGAAACTAGCATGTAGGAAACTCCCAGATTGACGATTATGTTTGTATGTCTTATCTTCTCTCTGAAATGGAAGCTAACCCAATGACTTTATTTGAAACATCTCCAGAGAACTGTGGGTGTGAAGTCATGTCGCTTATGTCCTACTTTTAAACAACAACCAACACTAGGTTCTATGCAGAAACAGGGCACTTCTTTTTACAGTATTTTCTGTTGTCATTGTCTTTTAGATATCTGGTATGGCCTTTTTTCACTCATTTTTATAAATACTGAGTCTATTTTAAACATATCTGTGATATTTTATTCACCAAAAGTTGTTTAGATTTCTCTAAATCACTTCACAGCCCAGATTCCCCTCTGCCCTCCGGCAGGCTGTTTCAGAAGCTATTTACATAAAATCGACATTATTAATGACCACCTACTCCGATTGGCTGGAGGTGTGGCCCCCACCTTCACTCCCAGCCAATGGGAATACTACCTAATGAATAATGCAAGTTCCCTTACACCACACCTTTACCTGGAGTAATGTCTGCAGCTGGAGATGTAAGACAGTATATAGCAGTCTATGAAGCGGAGTTTGATCCTGAATGAAGGGGAGGAACCTGCTGTTGCACAGTTGAGACGTCAACAGGATGTTTCAGAACGGTAAGATTGTGTCCAAGTTTGCTAACAAAGTAAAAGTCATTTTTTCGAATGTAGCCGGAGGTTGCTAGCTTAGCTTTAGCACAGATATATTATATTCCTTTAGCTGAGTAACAGAAAGAATCAAGTTCTGAGTCTTGTTAGGCAAACAGTCAGCTGTAAAAAATGTACAGAACACAGATTGTCTCCAAAAATGAATTGCAAACTCTGACTACAGAAGTTAAGCAGGGCTGGACTCATGCTAAAGCTTCCTAGCATACTTGATTTGACTTTCTGGTGTGACGTAGTAACGGGCTCTGCCTCAACACTGCTAGCTCTTGAGCCACAAATTTCAAAATTTTAAATACCGGTAACTTAAAAAGACCAAGGAGATAGAATTGAGTAATTTTACAGCACAGGAGGGCCCCTAATCCATCACCCTAATCCATCACAAAGCTCATTTTCCACAATACCAGGCCTTTAAAAATGTTTTATGCACCCTTGTAAGCCAGGACAAATCAATTAAAACAATCTATTCTCTGCAATACCATTGATTTTCAATGCTCAGGCAATATTATATTGGAGGGTTACAACAGTTTAGCAATAACATTGTTACTCAGAGGATTTAGATTAGACAATTATTAAATTATTCTTGTCATTCTTGCTCTACAGGGAGGCAGAGAACATGTAAAACAAACAGAATACAGTCAAAGGCAGAACATGATGAAACTTATTGCTTCTGCAACTATGCTCAGGGGCAACAGATATGTCAGTATGTCACAAGTCACAGCGGTTTCAGAGACTCTATCTGAAATTGATTGTTATAAGTTGTCTTCATATGTCATTATTATGACATATATGGAATGTTGGGCTGACTTAATGTCACTTACCTGTCCTTTTCTATCTCTGTCTGACTTAAAAGAGGAACCATTTCACTGCACTGTTTTTACCACTGAACTCCCCTTTTCAGAGGAGGAATTATTATTACCTAAAGTGAACTATGTCTTATTGATGAATCTGGAGTAAAAATATGTTTTAAAAAGTTCTTCTGATTGACCACAGTATTTTTGTAACTATTTTGCATTGCAGATAAACATAGCACAAGAAGCAGAGCCGTGGACAGAGTTGAGCTTTGTAGAGAAGTAAGACAATTTCCTGTCATAATCATAAATAGTGTATTAATAAAAAATACAGAGCTTTTTCATTATGGTCTTTAGGTTCTAACCTAGACAATAAGATGAAACAGACTGCCAGTAAATGTCATCAGCAAGTTAAAAGACATCTGGGTTCACCACAATCACTGAACATAATATGTCAACATTTGATTCCATATATATTTTTGACACCAAGTGAAACACCATAAAGACGATACCGTTTGGAGTATGTCCCAGAAATGTTCAGATGTCTCAGCTTAAAGAGGACAACCTAAAAGGGCTACAAAGAAATAGAGACATGGACCTGTATTCATTTGGCCATTTAAAAAAAAAAAGTTAGGGGCCCAAGCTAAGCAAGTGAATGACAAGGAGACATTAGATGAAACACAAATAGCATTAAAAGATCATTTCATCAATAGGGAAAAAAGACAAGTCTATAAGACTACCCATACACATATTTATAAAACACATAAGTAGGCCTATCTCAGTGCATATCAGATGTTCACTGATAAGATTCTGAGAGTTTGATTTAGCATTTCCATGACAGGCACCTCATCTTCGGCGTGCATTCACCACACAACTTTTATATCATTCTTATATTTGATTTTGCCCATCTTTGTCTTGCTGTTTGATGAACCAACCAAGTGGCTGTCTGATAAAGACAGTTCACGGTTTAGCTTAATACGACTTGGCCTTTGTCATGGAATTATAATTACTTCGGAATATATTTAATAATTCAAATGCAAATTGACCCATTTGGTCAAAGTTCAGACCAGGCAAGCACATAGAGATTCTGACATGATCATTAAGAGAAGATTATGACTGAAGGAAGAAGAACAGAAGAAGATTTTTTCCCCCATCACACTTTACCACCACTGCTAGTCAAAATTCTCACTGGGCCTTCTGACTGATATGTTAATTGATCTTTTACTGACTATTAATACAGGGCAAGATATTCATGAACTGTGCAAGGAATATTTATGAGGCAATAAAAATGTAAAATGACCACCTTATATGACTAGTTTGGGAGACTTCAGCCTGCACTATGTCACAATTTGCTAAAATTCATATAATAATACATAGGTTACTTCTACTGAGCTTTAATCATTTCTGTCAAACATTTAAAAGGCCTGATGAACCCTACTAATTCATATGGCAACATTATGTACAACTTTATTGTTTAACAAAAGTGGATTTGTTATCTTTAGTCCCAGTGAGACACGCTCTGCATCCTTAATATCAGCAACAAAATATGTGGGTTTATAAAGACAAATAATAATAATGATAATAATAAATACAGCTGTGCAATAAAAGGTCCCGTTATCAAAGGCTGCATCTGTGTATTTTCCCAAAGTCTCTATTTCTTGTGCATAAGTCGCCCCAAAATACAGTGTGTCTCTGCAGGTTCAGCACATGTGACAGCATCAGCATGCAGATCAACATTATTATGAATGTGAGGGCTTCCTCACTTTCTTGTCATCAATTAGGAAGTATAACAAAATGCATTCAGTAGCAAGCAACAAAGGTAGCGAGATTAAAAAGCACTGATCAAAAGAAGTTGATGAAACACGTACAATGTCAAGCTTTGTTCACTGTATATGTTTATTACTTTGATTATTTTTATTTGCTTTGGTCTGATTGTAATGAAGTTAGGTTAAATTCTACTGTTTCTACTGAGCTCATGACATTTCCTAATACTATCATCAGGCCAAAATGCACATTTTTTTATACAAGAAATATCAATACCTGCTTGCTATGAAATCCATTAAGTGCGTTCAAGATCCCCAGAGTATAGACCCTTTACACTTTATAAACGCTCCTCTAGTGCTACCTCAGGATATGTCATAATGTAATGGACAGATTTCCATAAATTTTGCTGAGCACATTCCTGATACCAAGAGGATAAGTGTTTTGCATTTAATGACCTTTCCTCTAATGCCACCCTCTGGATAAGCATCCCAGTTACTTTAAGAACAGCAAAATTGTCAGTGTGTTTGTTTTGTCCAGCACTTATGTATTTTGGTATGAAACTAGTGGGGCTTTGGACTTTTGGTCAAGTCTTTAATGGACTGATATCTCAGATATTTTAGGGTACATTTTGACAGCATGTAAGCAGTGTCATATTTCTTATAAACACTGTAAACTTGCACACACAAAATGAAGGTGTATGAGAATGTGTCTGCGCTGGTGTGTTTTTTGTGTGTGTGCTTGTGTGTTTATAGGTCACACCCCAATGAAGGAACAACACAGTGAATAGAAATCTGTTTAATGGTCAGATTTGACAGAATAGCAACAAGGGTTTAAGAAAGATTTGGGCAACCTAATTGCTTTTTTTTCGCAAGAGGAAGAAGGAGTCATCCCCAATTTCTCTAAACACACAAACTGAAATGCAATCATTACTACAGGTATTATACACATTTGTAGTCGTTAAAACAAATTAATGCTTGTAACTCATATCATGAACATCTTTCATCAGCGTATAACATCAGAGTAAGTTAAAAAAAAAACATTCACTCAATACCAGTGTCAGGAAATTAATTGGGGTCAGCACAAAGCAAAATAAATAACATCTGAGCAGGTATGATAGAGTTCAGATAATAATGTTCAGGGAAATGTGATTCTCACAGGAATTCATCAAGCAGATGCTGAATAACTGCAGCATTGAACCCACTTTAGAAACAGTCACATACAATCTAAATTTATGATACAAGAGCTGGCAGTATATAACAACTAATTATCAGCTCTGCATGTATTTTGTTGCAGGGAAATTATTCATCTTTGTGATAAATGTAGATACTTGAATTAAACAGACCTACAGAATATTGTGTCAGATAAATACGGCATGTTAACACAAACTTTCTATGTCTCCTTTTTCATGTTTTTTTACAAATCGAAACTCCTGATGAATACTTGATTTTCCTTATTTTAATGTAAGGGAGGATGTGTTTGTTGACATTTGGACGACAGCATTTTGTGTTATTATTTCAATATTTTCTTCATTTTGTATGTTTCCAAGGTTACTAAAATGTATTACAGTTAATTATTTTACCTATGCATATGGAAAGATTTGTACTTATTTTGTCACTCCCTATTACAGTACTTGATGCATGTGCATGATGCATGTAAACACATTAAATTGTTGGTCCTGATGCTGAATCTTTTTAATTTCGTCCAGTCTTAGAAATTTCATGTGCACTGAATTATTTAAAGTTTTTGCTACCAATAGTTAGGTAGTGTTTTAATTAGCAGTGGTGCTATGGTGCATTTGGGTGTTATATATTAAGATAGAGGAACAAATAGTGTGGAGAAGTTGTTTTTTTTTTCAATAAAAGTTTATTTTTAACGGTAAGCGGAGCATTATAAGGCGATAGTCAACATTGTGAAACCAGTGTTCTAGTATATTGGGCTGTTTTGTCAAATAACGATCAAAAAACAGCACTATAGTCACCAAATGTCATTTTATGTTTGTGAGTAGATGTTTCGGTCTGCAGTATTCATAAAATTGTTGTGAGCATCTGTACTTTTCTCCCACTAAAAAAAGACATGGAGAAAAGCAAAAAAGCAATTTTTGATAATAGTTTGGTTCACTTCTGTTGAATGTTGATTTAAATACACCAACCAATAGCTTTATATTACTTACTCGATGAAACAAAGTATTAAGTTAAGAAAAGTCTTGTGAAACTGGCAAAAAAGTGGAACAAAATGTTTTGGCAATGATTTTGACTACCTTTGTGCATGGTTTAGGTTGTAGATACCTCTTTGTGATTCAGGGAAGGTAAACTCTTTAACTTTACTTTCACTGTCCTGTCCTTTCTTCTCATCTCCCCTCCATTCCAACCTCTTACCCTTCACTGCTCCCCTTGCTCTCCGAATTAGCATAGACAGCCGGAGGTGCATGTATTCTTATGTATTGATCTATCCATTTTTAATGGCCCGACGCTTCCCAGAGCAGGAACCATCTTATGCAGGTTCCGTTGGGCCAGCAATGCTGTCAGGGCTTGTTGCCACTCCGTGCTACTTAGAGCGAGAGCAGACGACCTTGGAAGTGCATTAAGAGCGTTCCCAGGGGACACGGATATGTCCATCAGTCCTAGTCCCACATGAAAAATCCACAGAGAACCCCAGATGGTCTCTACCGGACAAATCTTAAGGGAGAAATCCACCCTAAAATAAAATTAGCATGTGTTATCTATAATGCCTGCAAGTAGCCAGTCTTGTTTTCATTAGACAAACCAGGAACTGATCAATCACCATTAAAATACAGATTGATTCTGAGGGCACAAGTATAAGAGCTGAGGGGGATCTTTTCAGTAAGAGTACATTTTCATAACTGCTACTGTAACAATAAAAAAAACACTTTTATTTTCAAGCCACTCTTGAAAATTATGAATTGATGTTTAAAACGTTCTAGCTTTACTCATAAATTTAAATTAAACTGTTAGTGAACATTAAAGTTTCTTTTTTTTGAGGGGGTGGATTGTTCTTTTAGAGACATGCCGCCTCTCATAAAATTCAGAGACTAATCAAACTTTCACACCATGTTCTTTCTTAGTGAGGGTAGCCATTAAGAAGGGAACCATGCAATGCACCCCGGACTGTGAGATCACAGAGTGTCACTGGGGCATAAGAAGAGAGACGGGCTGAATACCAGACATCCTGTATGATTCATCCATCACTCACTTGACTCTTGCTTTCCAGATCCATTACCATCTGTACAGTCTAGACTGTTCTCATCCTCTCAGCCTTTTTTTTTTTTAATTCTTCTGTTCTCTCTGAAAATCAACTCATTTCCTCCCTGTGATAAAGGCACTGTCACTAATGAAGGCTTCAGACGCTTAATGACCAATCAAAACACAGTCTGCTGAGATGGCAAGCAGCTAATTGCTCGCGATTCTGTGTGAGGATACGGGGAAGGGATTGGCGAGCTGGAGATAAGGATGAGGACACAGATGAGGGATGGGGAAAATTGTGAAGGGAGCGCAAAAATGACCACAAACGCACGATTATGGGTGTGTGAACACTGGTGAGGAAACTTTATCGCTCGTAACCGGTCCTATGTTTGATTAACAAAATTAGTGCCGTCAAAGTCAACTTCAATGATCTATGTTATTAAACTTCTTGGGGGAAGGCAATAAAACAGTATTTTTGTGAAATAAACACATATAGATACAATTATAGATACAATTGGTAGCTTTGCGTTACACCCCTTAATGCACACACACATACATACGTGGATTACATTCATACATTCATACATTTCACATACATTCATGCAAACGAATGTGGACACATGTAGCACCAATTTACATGCACAGCTTATACATACATAGCTTATGCGCAGATTACATATTCATGCACTCATGCAGAGGTGCATATACAGTACTCACACACACAGTCATGCACAATCACAGAAGGGTGATCCTCACACACAAACACATGCAATACGTCGCACACATGCCACACATATCTTGAGAAGACACAATTCTCAGACAATTGCAGGCAGCAGCCCTTTGGGTTTTCTCCCTCTCTGACAGTGTGTCAAGGCGGGCCTGTTCTCCAGCTGCTGGCTCGCTGAGTGAGAAACCAGCCTAATGAGATCACTGGCATCCAATTCGGCAAGGGTCAGCGCTCATTTCGAGCAATTCATTTTTAATTGGTCTCAAATCTAATCCATTTCATAATGTCAGCTCCTGTGCTCATCTCACCCCGAGGCTGCTGAGTGACACAGAGTGATTCCCTTGATGTTGTTTGCTCTGTGTGTTATTACATAGCCTGAAGTGATTGAGGATGTTGCTGTGATTGTTGCTTGGTTGGTTGGTTGTTGTTGATGCAGTGAAGTTACAGTAATCCTTTGCCCTGCTGCAGCACCGTTGCCGCCCTCCAACACTGATGACCATGTTTAATGAACCTGATAGAATAATGATATTTCTCATGTCCGTGGGTTCTCGCAAGAAACGTCACAACAAACCTATCATTTCAAGGATGACATAAATTCTTTTACGGTTTCATTATGTGTGCCCCCTCCCTTATCATGGGACTGATGATGTGCAGAAGAAGTGAATGACTAATGCTCTTGTCTGCCTCACAAACTACTTTCAAGGCAACTTGGTGCAAAGCACTCAACACCCAGCTGCTCAAGGGGAGCTAGAAGGAGGCTGTACTGGATGTCCCTCGGGTGTCAATGTTGAAGATGTCATTTCCTTAAAAGAGCAAATATTAAAGTGTCATGTCATATCCACAATTTAACAATCCTTTGGAAAAGTTTCTGTTGCACTCGGGCTGTGTTTGGATCTATCTCTCTTCTCCTTTTATCTACTCTCCTTTTATTTTATTCTACTTTTCAGGCTCTCCTTTACTCCATCTAACTTGTGTGACCAGCTGTGCCTCCTGCTTTGGTTCCATCAAGATGTCACTTCTAATTTGCTGTTTGTGCTGACTCCATCCCTGCTAGCAATCAGTGAAGAAGACATCCATTACTCCTAGTCGTGACAGGTCCCCACAGATTCCCGCTGGTCCTTAATGACACCTGACAGAACACAGGTTTACTACTTAGCAAACTGACCCCCCAGAGACAGCCGATGGGGCCAATTTGGCTAACACATCCTTGCATGGTTTACAAGGACCAGACAGGGGAAGGTAACACAAGAAGTCTTGTCTTGTGCCCTACGGGGTTCTCATACTGACCCAGCAGGGTACTGTCAGGTACTTTGTACACAAAAGACTTAAGTTTGCTGGATTTAAATCATCTCTCTTTCTCCCATCTTACCAGTAGGCTGGAAACAAATAAAACATCAAATCAAGAGGCCCCCAACTCGGTAATGAAACTAGTTTGTGTTTACACAAACTGTGGCTCATTCTCAGACTTCTACTTGGAAAAGATGTCCTCTTGTACCTCCAAAAGAGGGTTTACAAAAATCCTCTTTGAGGCATAATGATTGCTTGATGCCTTGTGTGCCAGGCTGCAGGAGGCTTCGCTGTTAGGGTAGTCTCATTGTTGTTTCTGTGTATTCTGTCTGTGAAAAGGCTATTAGTGTGTCACTGAATTCTTTGGTCAAGCCGTAAGCCATTTTGTTGACCCACAGGAACAAAGTGAGTGCCTTTGTCCTGCAGATCATGTGGCAATGCTGAAGGAGGGGATGGCTTTAGCGTGCAGAGAGGTTCTCTGAATGTTTGGTGGCTACAAAGTGCAATATGTATGGTGGAAGACACTAGACTACTTAATACAGGGTGCACAACTGTATCTGAGTTGAACTACTTAAACCTTGACCTTCAACCATTTACCTTACCTAAACACTAACATGCATGGTGTTTTATATCCTCCTTATTTTGTTTTTTAATGGGGTGGAGGTTCATTCTTGACCTTGGGAATATATTTCTGCGCTAAAAACGTTTCCCAAAAGGACTTTGGTCATTTAGGACCTTGGCAAAAGCACAGTATAGTAAAAAAAAAAACGTCAGCATATCAAAGCATGAAAGTAGATCTTACTAATTGATCTTTGTGGGTATCTGTGTTGGTGGAGTAGAGGTTGGAATGTGGCCAAAATTTGCATCAAAACCCAAGACAACTTAAATACCAGCTGCACCTGTGAGGCCTGCCAACACTGTAAAAAATATTGTTGGTGCTTGTGTTGAGTTTGTTAGACATTTTATTAAAGAGGATGCTGTTCATTAAAGAATATCATCATCAAAAGCCAAAGTCTGTCTCCCTCGTCTTCTCTCTCGCCCACTATGTTTGTAGTGATATATGAGGCCATCCATCAAGCAGTTTTAAGTAGATATGAAAAATATGCCAAATATGATCATAACATCATTAGTGACAGTGAAGTTTTTATCTTCTCTTGCAAATTATTATTGCACCGTGTTCATTATTATAAGCGCTCATTAGGTGGCAAACTCTCTTCAGGACCATAAACATTTCAGCTAACTTCGCCCGAGAAGCTGATCTACCAAGTGGAGTCGTAGTTCTCATATTGCTGCTTGTCCACAGACAATTGAGGGTGTACAGAAACACCTACCAGCTCATTTGGCAAGCACAACCTCCTCACAGAGGGTGACAAAGTTGGACCTAAAGCAATTTGTTTAAATTACCCTACAGATAAGGCAATAAAGTAATAGTGTGAGTGTCCTTATGCGTGTCCTTCTTTAGGCGTAAAGTTTTAGCTCTGTGATTTACTATTTACAGTTCATCTCATGTTAATTTCCTTTTAAAAGTGTCCCCTTAATTAAGTTAGCAGTGCTAAATGACAACTTTACGTACACTTTTCTTTCATCTCTACATCAAATGCATGATTTGAACTACAGAATGCCAATGCTGAGTCAGTTAAGAATATGTTATGACAGTACATTTACATCTCCTGAGAATTATGTTCATATTGGACACCTCTGGTAGTTGTAATAGCACATCCGATGCCAAAATTTATTGCCAGTGCAGGAAATGAAGTTGTGGAAATCTAAATATGTTGCTGAGACTTACTGCACTTGTCACATTCAAAAAGTGAGGGAATAATCAATTGAAGAACGTTGTGTCTCATGAAAAAAAAACTCATACGAACACACAAACTGATTTAATTCATGGCATTCACCAATTTTCCAGCTTCAGTAAGGTATAAACAAAATTTAAATTGTCCAGAACTGCTTTATGAGTCATGCGGAAAATTACACTTGTTTGACTTGACAATTATAATCAATAATTTGAATGAATTTGATTTTAAATATGTTGCCAAAATAAACTAAAAAACAAAATAACTAAAATAAATGTAATGTAAAATTATTATTCTGTTCACCATATCATCATTATGGCTTGCCAATTTATAATGATGTTTGGCAACATTTGATTTTTGTTTGTTTTTTTTAGATTTTATGATTTTATGAGTTCTTTTAGAAACACAGCCTTGGTAAAAGTCGACATGTTTCAGACAACATATTTTAGATCCCTGCAGGTGTACATGCATGTGTTCACATAAATAAGAGACTCACCATTGTCCTTGATGAGGACTCAAGGGTTTGCCAAAATGATGAGGGACAGAGGAGGAGGAGCAGGAGGAGGAGAGCAATGGCAGTAAAAACATGGCTGAGCACCTGCTCACAAAAGAAGGCTGCCAGCTCATAAAGCAACTCTACAGCTCGCTTGTTGCCTCATAAATCCTTCTGTCCCTGCTGTATGTTTTTACAGCGACAGGTCTCCCTTTGTATAAAGATGTAGATGAAAAATGTGACTAATTCTTCAGAATTGGCTTTAGTGAATGTGATGTAAAAAAATGAACAGTGCACATTTGTCAGTTTCTTAAAATGCAAAAACGCATGGGCTTCAACCAACAAGGTCCCGGTTCTACCTGGTTTGATTGCATGCTGCAGGGTAACACTACTCCAGAATGACAGGACAATTTCCTTCATTTGATTTGTTGAATCTCTCATTCACAATTCACCAGAGTGAATTACTAATCTAAATTAATGACTGGGCTGCTCAAAATGGACAAATCTCTCATGAGTTGCGTATAACTGTCCCCACACCCTGCAGTCTCCCCAGCTCACCCAACCAAACCAGGCCGCTGGCATGTAAAGTTCAAAAAGTGCCTTCAAATGGTTGTTGGCAATGAAAATTGATGGTAGCTCACGACAATAAAGCCACATCACACTGCAAAAACTCCATTGTGGATCCACATTACCTTCAGGGCCCAGTTTTTGTAGTTTTTATGTTTGAGTCTGTGTCCTGGTCAGAATCTGAGCAGCTATTATGATATTGGGCTGGTTGTTATAGAAAATGAAATCGAACATCATCATGTTTCATTCTCTTTGGTGGCTTGTTTCAGGACAAACTGTTTGACAGAATATTTTTTTTCAAGGAAGAGGAACAGCCCAGCGTGTGTGTGAAAGGCAACCAGATCAAAGCTTGATGTGCAGTTACATCGTGTAAGCCCAATATCACTTGACCTGAGTCATGTGGTATTTTGACATATTTTTCATCCTTTTTTCTGTTATTGTGTGCCAGATGAATGAGATTGGCCACGTGGATGGGGTTTGATAATACACTGAGACCCAGAAAGGCATAAAGACACTGGCACAAAAGTACTAAAAGGTTCCTTTTTATTAAACAATTTTATCCTGATGCTGCCTGTCTACAGTAATACAACCTGCAAAATACAAATGCAAGAACATTTTGAAAATGACAAACAACATTTTGATATTAAAAAGCTGAGGATGAACTCAGCTTGAAAGGGTATATGTACTATTATTATTATTTGGCATAGCTAATGAATCAAGCAATGTGCATATAATCCATACAGTACTAGCATCACGCAGATAAGATCTTCACAGCATTAGTGCTAATTCAATGGAAATAAATTGTGGACAATACAATTAAACTATCTAGTAAGTATTAGATAATTGAGTAACATGGTTTCAGATATTCAAACAAAATTTAACATAAAATAAATAAAAAGGCAACCCGAGTAAACACAAAATACAGTTTTTAAATGATAATTTTATTTATTGAACCAAATAAGTTATCTAACACCAACTTGGCCCATGTGAAAAAGTATTCGGCCCCATAGTTGCTATATCCATTCATCTAGAAAACCGGTTTACTCCGGTTACCTTTGTTTTATTTTAAATTTTGTTTGAAGATCTGAAACTATTTGGTATGAGATACATACAAAAATAGAAGAAAGGAGGCAAATACTTTTTCACCTAAGTAGCTATCAGCTGGTCAGTTGTTGCACATTGCGTTTTTTTACAATTGCTAACAAGCATTTACCTATACTTAAGATACTTTTTCTAAACTCCTACATCACACAATTAGCCAAATAGTTAAGTTTTCAATCCAAGAGGAACATATAGTCAGTCATAGCACAACAACTTTCAATATACTAACAGCTGATGGCATTACAAACCTACATTCGTTTTCATGTTTCAGTTCTACCTGCATACAATAGACAATATGAAATCCATTGTTTTTTATAATTCAGTTTCCTTTTACTCTAAACCAATCTTGTTAAGTGTGAACTGTGTGCATTTTTGGCAACATGCTGTCTAGTAAAAGTCATCTTTACTTTATAGAACGTACAGTAGAAAAAAATAGTAAGTGACAGAATTGCTGCAGTAAAAGCTTTACTGTATTAGCTACATGAAATTGCTGGCAGTGATCAACAAAAAACCCAACATACATGGCCTTTGGTTCCAAATGTGTAAAAATAAAATGAAAATGAAATAAACACAATTACAGTAAAAAGGCACAGAAGAGAAAAAAACACAAAAATGCACAGTCCTGTTCTAATCTATACAATCTGTAGCATTTGGCCACATGTTCTCGTCCACATCACATCTCATGATGTCTCTCGCTATGCACCTTGGATAGAAATGCTTGGCATGTCGTATCCACCCTTGGCAAGTCCTCAGCTGGGATGCCTCTGCGGCCAGCATCCATGGCATCCAGGAGGGACATTTGGTCATGTGGCTGATGATCATACACTTTCCACCTCCAGGCGGATGAAAAATTCCTCAATGTAGAGGACCCTTGTCCAGACATTATTTTTTTTCTCTCTGTGCTCCTCTGTGTTGTTCTGTATCCACATTAAACAAAATCAATCCAAAAAATCCCATTTTTACTGTATATTGTGTTGAAAGAACTTTAACACCTGGCTAAATCTCAAAATGTTTCAATGATCTATTCTTGCAGCCTATATTGAGCTGCTGTTGTTGCAGAAGTAGAGGCTTTACACTATATTTAATGTTTTGAACATTAGGTTTTCATTTCTGGCATGCTGTGTGCAAGCATTTCTAAATACAGTTTACACACTATAACTGGGCCTATTAACTAAACATCCCAAACCATGACGCCATCCACCAAAACACAGACCCATTTCCCAAAACTATAAACACTATTCCCCTGTTTTTCACTCCTGTGCTCATTTAGAAAGCACTGGCATTCAGTATCATTAACTCAAGTCATCACAGCTGGAACCCAATTAACACACAATTCTCCACTTGGAAACAAAAGAGTCAAAATGATTCCCAAACCAATCAGAGCCTCAGGGTAGATAGATAAAAGGGCTGTGGGTCACTTCACTTATTTTGGAACAATGGATCCACAAAGACCTGAAGCAGAATAAATGTGATTTCTTTCTTTATGTACAAACTGTTTTTTTCATTGTTCTATATTGGTAATTACATGGAAATTATATCAACATATTCTACGTTCTTTATCAGTTGCATATTTTTACAGTACATTTACTTTTTCACTCAGTTTCAGTTTAATTTACCACAGTACATTGGGGAATTAAAAATTCTGAAAATGTATACATGTGTTGCGTTTTTATATTGTGTTCATCATGTAAAGAGGTTGTTCTGGGGGAAAATCATAAGTGCCATTATTCATTGCAGTAACAGGTTTTTACAGTAGTGTTTTGGATTGATCTCACCAGTGTGTAATGGCTATTTTGTAGTGTGTATTTGATGGCTTTTGTGTGATGTCTGAAGGCAAAGCTTGGTTTAGATGTAAGATTACACGGTTATTAGTGGAGAGTTTGGTTTTGACATGGAAGTTTGAAGTTTGTGAAGACAAGCCGTGCAGTTATGCATTTGTATTTAGAGTTTTGGGAAATTGAGCATAATTTCAAGAAATGTGTCTTTGCAATTGAGAAAAACTAAGACTAGAAAGAGCCATAATTTTGGTTTTTGGTTAGCCTGTATGTGAAGAAAATTGAAGCATTTTAGAACTGTGTTAATTGACTGCATATTCTGTGTAAACAACATGAATTGTGTTAATGGTACGGTCCACAACAGACAGATGTTAGAGTTTTAAAAATGTGACTACAGATTGGACAAAAGGATGTTAGTGATTGTAAAAAACTGTAAGAAGCATGTAAACATACCTGCAAATGTCACTTTTGTCTGCTTAGATGCTGGTGTGTTCCATACTCTTCAATCAAACACACAGATATGCCCCTCCAGCCAGCTGAGATAAAATTGAGCATTTCTGATATTTCACCAGACCTCTTTCTCTTTGTTTTTAATATTACTAAAACAAACTATTAAAAACATGATGACATTATTTTGACTGCAAAAAGGGATGTGATTTTAGTCGGACTTTAATATTTGATATTATCAAATATGATGACCCAAAATAAAAACAAATATTTATTTGCAATTTTGCAAAATAACCACAAATTGAATGATAGTGGACCAAAAATAGATCTCCTCCTGTGAAGCAGACATTGCTGGTCTGTGAGAGCAGAAATTCCAGGCTGAATTCCTGCAGATGAAGCCAACAGTGTACAAGGTGAATTGCAGATAAACACGGATGATACTGTGATACAATATAAAGTTGCTCTTTTGTGTAATTGCACCACTAAGCTGGAATGCCCTTATCTCACCATGTGAAGTGGAACAATTTTAAGAGCACTAGAAGGAACATATCTAAGCAGACGTCATCATATGACAAAATAACACTAACTAACAATAGTTGTATTTTAAAACTTCATTATTAGATAGTTTATAGCCTAGGCCTGTGACATCATTAGCTCCCACTCAGTGCATCCAGTGTATATGTACAGTATGAACTGTTGCTCCTATACCTCTTTCCCCTGGTGATGGTAAAAAAGCTGGAGAAAAGAACCGTGCTTATGTCATTCCTTCAAATTTTACAGTATGAATGTGCAATTTGCACACTCTGTAATCCCTTAGCAGTTATTTTTAATGCATGTTGCCTGATATGCTGCATTTTATCTAGTAATTATTTATCTTTACTGCATTCAAAAAGGAAGAAACATGTATTCCACACAGGATTACAGTAATGACTTTATACTGCATCTCTCGCATCTATAGATTAATACTGCCTTAGGCATGATAAATGTACTGCTTTTACAGTTGCCTGTAAAACCACTGTTTGCACATCTCTTTATCATCAGGTGGCACAGGCAGCAGCTGTGAGTGGATGAGCTGAACAGAAGCCAGGACAATAACATTCACACATTAATGGTTCCTATGGGGGACATGGCTTGTGACAGCAGTGAAGGTGAGAATACAGATTCGGAATAAAGAGCAGAACAGCATGAATATGGTCTAAGAAAGCAAGTAGGTTTCAACAAAGAAAAGATTCATTATTAAGAAAAACATAAAATGTATATGCTGATATGCTGCCATAGAGATTAGGTGTGGATGCGTTGTGTGCATTGTTAGCTAATTTACAGATACAAGTTTGCTTTAAGATCAAAGTTATCATGGTCAGATCAGTGTTATGAAAAGTTAAAAAAACCTTTCAGAACCACAGACAGCTTCAGGAGAGCAAAAGACAGAGAGAGACACAGACTTCATTAGGCTATCACTGACTCTAATACCAAATATTACAAAGAACATTTTTAAAAAATGAATTCACCACTTAATGAGAAATTTGGCCTTGTTACTACTACGACTAATTTGTCAATGCTTGGAAAAATAGCATGAGGGTGTTTCCTACATCCATTCTACCCTAAAATCTTGTTTTTGTGTCTGACAAACAGTAAAGGAGAAACCTGCTTCACAAAGGTGTATGATCGGTGAGGGCAGTAAAGTCTTCACTACACGCTGATAGACAGAGGGGATACTAAGCTTTAATGCACAGCAGAACTTATGAGAGGCTGCTGCACGGCCGCCTAACTGCACGGACCGGTTGTTGAGAATTGTTAATGAGACACCAAAAAGATCTTGCATAGGTGCACAAAACAAAAGCAGCCCATGAGCCATGATAAAGACGATAAAGTCAGCCGCACTGACCATGGCAGAGCTGTGCATGCGCATTTAAAATGACAGGACATGATTTTATGCATTTCTTATATAATTTATTGCAGCATTAGAAATGCTGCTGTATATTTATTGATTTTTTTTAAGATCCAGCCTGCTTATTGTAGAGACTGAAGGTATTGTCCAAGATTCAAATTCAAGTTCACTTGGACGTCATCTTCCATCCTCCCACAATGATTTGAAATTTTTCATTAAAGACTTAGGGGGATATTTGCATAGGATTTGAGGACCCTGTTTATGCACTAAAAATCCAAATTGTGTTTTACTAAAGGGATGCACCAAGGTTTTGCTCCATTAAAATGGAAGAAAAGTGGCACTGCTGAAAATTGTGTGTTTGGGCTCATGTAATATGTATTTTGAGGCGTTCCTGTTTAGAGGCACAAAATATGGGAGAAGGGAACAGAAATTCATACAAATAGCCGCTAAACCTGATTTATCACCTCAGACTGAGCACTGCTACAGAGGAAATTGTGTCTGAAATTTAATGTCTGGGAAAAGCAGGTGTAAAATCTACAGCACTGTTGTAGCAGACACACACACAGGGAGAGACCGTATAGCAGAGAGAAACAATGAGAGATAGAGAGAGATGCAGTTTAAAGACACATTACAAAGTTATTCAGTAACACACAAAGACAAAAAGGTGCAATATGAGTTAAGTAGAAGAGTAGAAGGATATTTTAACTCATATTTACTAACTTACAGCATTCCTCTTGCTGTGACACAAAAGTTTGTACCCCTGACTGTAATTTGCAACAGGCTTAGGGCTCTATTTTCATGAACCAGGCAGTGTGGCGCATCTCACAAACCCAGAGTTTGGGCATTCTGTAGAGAGTTTTCCTCAGAAGAAACTTTTATTTGCAGAGTTTATATGAATACAGCAGCTCAAATATCCTGCCAACAGCAGATGATGTCTCTTTTAAATTTCAATTAACATTTCTGGACATGTTGAAGCTCCTCGGGTCACCATGTTGCGTAATAGTGCCGATTTCACTTGCTTCTTCTTCGGTTGTCCATCAAAATCCGATGACGCTTTGTCCAGCTTTATTTTACAGTGGATGAATCCCAGGTCTGATGAGGTAAAGCCATGTATGTATTTTACGAACTGGATACCAGACACAAAAATGGCGCCTATTCGATCGAATGAGAATTGCTCGCCTGGCACATGAGCCAGAAAAGTTTGTAACTTCCAGGTTTGCTTCTGCGTTGTGTGGCCCACTGAATATGTGCAGTAGTGTTTCTCCTGCTGGCCCCACCCACGAGTTCCCACTTGGCCCATAGACTGTACATCGGGATGACGTCACAGATTTGAATATTGCGTTTCAAGGCTAGAGGAAAGTTTTACAACTATAAAACCTTCATGGATTAACAATTCATCATACAAAGAGTAAAAAATTGACCTAATTTGTAGTTTGAGGTGTCCTGTCGACAGCTTTGTAGATATAATGGCGGTCTATGGGGAAAATGCTTTTTGGGTCACAGGGGATTTTTTTGCAATACCGTGCAATACCGTGAGTGGCCACTAAGAGAAATTGGCAGCAAGGCTTAGCGATGGTGTATCCAGTTCTCTTAATACATCTATGGGTAAAACATATTAAAGAAGATATTTTACTATTAATAACTGCACACTATATACTGTGTAGCATATGCAACAGTTATAAATGAGGCATACCAGAAAGAGGCATGGTGAAATTAATCTGTGTGTCTTCACAAAATATTTGGTTATAGAGGTACTTGCTGGGCTAGTTCGTGAACTACTGTAGCTAGTGAGCTAACTGCTATCATGCTAGCCAGCTGAGCTCGTGCTAGTCACTAGTGTGCTGTGTTGTTTATTCCCCCTGGCATTTTGTTTACCACTGTTCATTCAATAAAAAGTTATCTAAGAGGGAAAATAAAGTTTGTTAACGGAGCTGCTAACAAGCTTGTTGTTAGGTTTGATTGACTGTTGGTTCATTATCTTGGCTTGGTTGCTAATGAGACAATAAGTTCACAGTTTAGATGTATTTCTACTATCGACTACAGTCATGTCTGCAAACCATTGCTCTTTTTTGTGGCACAGTCTCCCACAGAGGATGTCAAATAATAATGAATGGTGCAACACAGCTAGCTATAAGCTACTATAGCTTTCTCCATCCAAATTTGCTGCGATGTGAAAAATTTAATCAAGGTCTGTTTTAATTCGCCCCCAGCAAGCGAATCCATTAATTGCGGTGATTCGATCAAATTGAATTTGTCGTGAAATTCAAATGCTGGCATATAGGCTTAAAATCAAGAATCCTACAGTTTGTGACTGACAGTGCTTGTTGGGTTAAAAATTCTTTTAAATAATATTTTTATATTATGTGAAGAACCTTTTCGGATTATGTGAAGAATGCTCTTCAAGTTGTCTACAGATACCCAATTGAGATTGACCTTCAAAAATTTAAAGCATTATTAGCATTTCTCCTTGAAAAAGTGTAGCTGAAGTGCTTAAACAGACACTTCTCTCCCACGTTGTGACAATACCTTGTGAGGAAACATCACAGACAGAGGTTCAAAATGTCAAAGAATCGCTTGAAGCTATATTTTCTTATTTTTAGTGACCCTGCTGTCAATTGTCATTCAGCACCCGAAGAATTCACCCTCATGTAATAAAAAACGACAAGACAAATCCTTCGTGCAGTGTATTCTCCGATTCTCATGAAAGGTAAATCTATACTATGACACTTATCCTTAATTTTCATTTTATCTATATTCCTCCCTCAGAATTGTTAAACCACTCTCAGAGATGCCAAAACAGAAGGTGTTTTTGAGACTGAAAGGGACCAGTGAAATATCCTTACACTGCTCCTAAACGTCTGCAGCAAATGCAGCAGAACATTGAATTGGCAGTTTGCTTTGTACTTGAAAACCCTTGGCTGATCCCTTGTACTGACTGAGCGGAGGAGGTGGATATTTATCTCTCCAGGCATAAAAGATAGAGCTTCTTGTATTTTAAGTTTTAAGCAGATATATGTAAACAGATTACAGCACCATCAGGATGTAATGCATAAATACACATCTGATTTTGGTGGGGACTTTTAAAGGTACGTAATTAACTGTGTGCAGATTTGTGTTGGGGCAATACTTAATACTTAATTTCATGTTTCTGCTGAAATGATGGTCAGTTTGCTGATTGTGATCCACCATATTAGATATTTAAAAATTAATGAATAAGATAGTATAGGTTAATATGAACAAGAATTTTCCTCTCGGACCGTGTCCTTGTTTCTCTTGTTTTCTTCTTGTTGCCCTCTGGTTCTTTCTATGTCATGTTCATTGAATGTAACACCCACTCTCTGTTGGTCTGCAATTCCTCCTTGTTTCTCACTGTTCTGACTCATGTCTGTGTCACTAAATTCATCTGTTTGAGTCCTTCTCCTTAACTTCAAATCACCTTTCCTTCAAGTGTGCCACCATTCATCTCCTTTCTCTCAAACCGTCAAATCACCATCTCCACCTCTTTAATTTTAGTGCCTCAACCTCTCCCTTCTCTTTCTTTTCATCCTCTCATCATTACCTTTTCCTGCTCCTCTATTGTTCTTTATCACTCTCCTTTTCTTCTGTTTGTTCTTTCTCCTCCCTCTCTCCCAGGCTCCAGGGTTTCAGGTGAAGTTCAAGCCCTTCCGTCGCTCCTCCTTCCTTCCTTTCATTCTTGCCTTCCCTAATTTTTCTTGTCCGTTTCCTTATTTATCTTTCTCTGTATTCATCTTTTCATTCCCATTGTGAGTCAAGAGGGTGATGTCATCCTCATCTCATCTTCTGTTTTAGCCTTTCTACACGCCGCAATCCATTTCCCATCCGCTAATCCTCTTCTTTTACGTCTCCCTCTATCTCCATCTGTTCTCTCTCCTTGTTTCCTTTCTTGCTTCCATCACACTGGGTTCCAAGGAGCCCACGTGGGGAAGAAGTGTTTGCTGCCAGTGTGTCTCTCTTTTGCTTATCCCTCTGCTCTTTTCCTTCACACTGTCCCAGTCCCAGAGGTCTCAGATTCTCCTCTCCCTCTTTTATTCTCTGCCCCCCACCTCCACCCCCCATCCCCCCGTCTCTATGCCTCCTTTAACTGTCCTCTCCCCCTCCTGTCTCACCCTCAGCTCTCCTTCCCTCTTCGTTCCTATGCTCCCATGGGTGCAGGTGGTAGAGGATGACGCCTCGCTTTGATTGCTGCTTGGCTGCAGGCATTCCCGGGGCAGAGTAGCTGTGGAGCTTCAGTCTGTTGGATGTACTGGTAAATAATCCCGACTGGGGAGAAAGGAACAGAGAGACACTCTGGAGGGGAAGAAGGAAGGAAGGGAGTGTGCATGAGTGGGAATTTTGTGTGTATGTGTGTGTATGGGGATTTTTGATTGGGAGGGGAGTGTTATCACCCATCTACTTTTTGGATGACTATTTTTTTGGCCATTATTATATTATATTATATTTAGTAGAATAGGCAAAAAGGACAAACAGTACATCACACAGCATTCATACACCTAATGAATATATTCACAATTACATTATATAATTAGCTACATTATTTAAGTGACAGTCTTGACTGTTATTTAATGACAATTGTTGCCTGAAGCATATGTATAAGTATTAATATATACAGTATGACAGGATTTGAGCTTTCATACAGTACATACACAGTATGCAATGTATAGGCTCAGAAATGGTAATGATTTTTTCTTCATCGTCGTGCTGATTAACATTCACATCGCTGCTGTTTGGGACCTACAAACATATGTTTTATTCATCACTGACTCACAAGCAAAGTCATCTTAACGCTAATCAAATGGCACCGAAGAAAATACTTTAGGGTGACAAAATTTCTACTAATTTAATAGAATATTTGCAGGGTGGCCTACTTGCTGCATTTTAGAAGCTTTTTCTTTTAATGAGACACAATGTTTGGAGTTTAGAAGTATAAGTGAAAGTCCTTTCAGTACTGGAGTTACCTTTATAGTCTAAATTAAGAAAGAACATGAGCCGGTAAGAATATATTAGCATCAAGATAACTCAGTCAGTGCTTTTGTTACAGAATTACAGATAAAGGTTGCCACGATGGCACACTTTGCAGAGACAGATACAATTACTTTGACTTTTAAGTCCTTTTTAGACCTCATAATATAGCATTTGGTACAACTTTAAATTACACTTTCTAACAAGTATGTGCTCAAACAGTTACACATGCACAAAGAAGTTGTGTTTGTGTGCATGCACATACACACATACTTGTTTTTGTCTCATTAGAGGAGCGCATGGGTGACTTGCAATCATTCCTTTGAGACCAGTTAACTTGAAAAAACATAATTTACCCAATATTCACTGTAATAATACTCACTGAAAAAAGTAAATCCTTTTTTACCAATTACTCAACAGCAGAAGTGGTTAGTTACAGTACTTGTTACATTACTCAGATCAATTCCGTCAAAGGTGCCTTTAAACAACTCCAAAGCATCCATAACCCCACGTCTCACTTTCTGTAGGCTGTGATTTAAAGTTATCCCTTATTGCAGTCAAAAATAATGTCAATGTTTGTTTTTTTCTGTCAATAAAAGGAAGAAAAAAGGTCTTTGGGGAAATATCAGAAATGCTCCTTTTCATCTCAGCTGGCTGGAGGGACATGTTGATGTCTGTGTTTGATTGACAGCAGCTGGCAATGAGAGACAAAGTAAACAAACTTGCTCTGTATCCTACAAGTGATCGGCAGACAGTGTGTTGTTAGCAGTGGTACTGAAGAGTCAGGACAACATCATCTAAACTGAGCAAAGTGACATGCTGTGCAGCATGTGATTATTGTATTAAGATAGACTTTAAAAAAATCGGAACCTATATGTCCTTTAACCAATACAACCAACCGTAAAATATAATGATTTAACTTGTGGATGCCAGTTTTTTATCCCTAAATAGGAGCTGAGCTCCCACAATGATTGTGTGAACATATTTTCATCACCACATGATTAATACAAGTATTCACACACACACACATACACACACACACACACACAACATACAGTAGTTGCCCTCTCCTCTAAATGCAACCCATTTGCAATTATTCCATTCCAATTCCATTGCAATTATAACTTTGTTAAGGTTAGAGAAACATGTGATGTGAGTTAGAGTTACTACTTCCTTAAAGTTAATCAACCTTCATCATCATGTCTATAATAATAACCACAGTATCGTAGTTAAGTTTTTTTTTAAACTGTCCCGACTCACGGTTGGAAACAGGAAACAAACAGCGGTCTCCTGTGGCAAAGTCCACTGTTGGGTTAATGTCTCCATCCAACCCACCTTCTCCGAAAGTGGAAATTTGTTGACATATACGTCATCTGAACTGTGCCAATTTTCCAGGTCATAATTACTATGGCAGCTAGATGGCATCTGTCACTCAAATGTAACTATAGGTTGTTTTTGTGTCATTTTTCTTGGGAGGACAGTCTCCCCTCATCACTACTTATTTTGCCCCAAACCGGACTAATATACACTTGGCCAGATGTACGATGAAACATCCCATCGTCAGTCCTTTAAAGGACTAAACCACAATCCAAATGGAAACTAAAGGGAAACCCAGTTTTAAATGGAGAAGATGGACTTGTCAACTTTTAGTAAATGAGCATGTAGCGTTACAGTCAGTATATCAACATATCTCATGTATAATCTAATGTCTAATAAGGTCTCCATATTAATTTTATTATATTAAGCTCTAATTTTAGTAGTATTCACCATACATATATACTGGTTGCATAGAGAGTTATATTTCTGACTACACTGACTTATGAAAGTTGCACAAAAAAGAAAACTTTTTATTTGTCTGTATTTCATCCTCATAGTTCTATGTGGATATATCACTAATTTAAAACAGCCAAATCCTTTGAAGCAGGGTTTGAAATGAAGTGAAGCCACAGTGTACCGCCTCAAGCACAGGCTTTTCCACTAATAGCTGCCAATGCAGAAAGCTCAGTCAATCCCCAATTATACAGTGATAAAGTTAGTCTCTCTTAATTGTCCATTAACGTAATTATCACACACAGTAATTGCCTTTCAAAATAATGGGCACCGAAATGGCCCAGTAGCTGAATTTTGATAAGCGCTACACCTAAATTAGACACATGATGTTTTACCTGAGTGATAAAAATACACAGGGGAGTGATTAAACCACAGGAAAAACAGTTTCTGAGATCATTAAATGCTTAAGCGGCACAGTTTCCCCTTTTGAAAGTGCATGAACAAGCCCAGAAAACAGACAGATCTGTAAACAAAAAACGGAGCAAATAATGGCTAAGTGAGAGGGCTGCTGTCGCCTATGTGACTAAATGAGAAGATGGAGAATGTAAAAAGAAAAGAAGTGCACAAGGAGAGGGGGAAGCAAGCCGGATAAGATATAAATACAAAGAGAAAAAAAATTACAAAACAGGAAGAGAAGCAAATGCAGAAAGTGATCGAAACAACAAAGGAGTGCAACAGATTTTGTGGGTAAAAGAGAGGGGACGATGAAGGGAAGAGTATCAGGATGCCTGCTGGGCCTCCTGAGAAGTGACAGCCCGATAAACACCTGAGACTCAGACAATGATGATGGGCGTCAAGGAGCGAAATGCAGCCCGGCTCTTGCTCTCTTCCTCTCGTCTGGCGATAATGGTAATAAACAGCAGCATAAATGAGCTTGCCACCTGTGTGTGTGCAGGTGTGTGTGTATGTTTGCAGCATAAATGAGCTACCCTCTTTGGTTTGACAGGGCTTTATGGATGGTGTGTGCATTGCTGGGATGAAAGGCAGATCCATTTGTGTCTCATATTAGAGGAGCGCATGGGTGGCCATCATTTCAGCTACTATCATCCTCTCATCCTTTCCCGTCTCCCACTTTCTTAAATCCCCTCCCTCTTTTACTCGTTGCCTCTTAAACTCACTTTCTCACATTACCCTTCTTAGAATCAGCTTCTCTTTGTACCTTTTTCCTCTCGTTTTTGTCACCTCAGATGTGATATTTATTATCAGCTTCGGCTAATGTGTCTCCTTCCTCATTTTGCCTCTGTCTTTATCCTCATTGTTCTTATTCTTTTATTTTACCTTTTTTGCCAGTGTTATGCCTTGCAATAGCAAATTGCAGCAAAAGGGATTTACAAATGTTATTGATTATAAACACAAAATGTTCAGTAGTTTTAGGTAGTCTAGACAATGAATAAATTGGAAATTTAATGTCTCTCATCTTCCTTGTCTGAGGATGAAAGGGTGACACAGGCTTTACACTGTTTGAGGTTTGATTAAGTCTTATGGAGTGTTGACAGAGACGGAGAGTGCAGCGAGTGGATGTGTCAACTGTTAGCCATGTGTATGTTTGGCTAACAAGAGTGCGTGTCTTCAGCGAGTTATGTTTGCTTTCCCTGAGAGTCATTTCTGTGTGCAATGTGGCTGTTTGCCGCTGTGTTTGTGTGGGTGTGTGCACGTTATCATACTCACAATATGAGAGAGAATACGTGACAATAACACAAACTAGATTTAGTCAGCTGTGAGTTAAATTTAGGCAATAACTTTGGTTAAGGGCTGCTCAAATACTTTACAAATTTAAAGATTTGCTCATTAAAATGCACAGTTTGGGTCTTAAGCCTAGTTATGAGGATGGGGATGGGCCAATAATTGGTCAGCAACATACTCTAACTCAGCTTAGTCATCATTACATTATTGGTTGACCTTAATTATTAGTAACGAGCTGCATATTAATGTCCCTGAAATTTGTTAATTCCTGCCAGGGATCCTTACAGTGATCACTGTAATGGAGCCCATTTTGACATTGTGTTCCATTGGGGACTATTGAGTTTTTGCATTGAAAATGGTTTTTATGGACTATATATAATAAACCGAAAACCATCCTGACTGTGTGAAGCTGTTGGTATGAGAGTCAGCTCCTGAGGCCTTTATACTATCAAAGATGGCAGAATATCCCCTCCGGGTTGGAAGTAAGACGTGGCCGCATGTGAAGTAATTCAAGTATTTTAACATCTTGGTCACAAATAAGGGGATCAGTGCAGTTTCTGCAAGTCATGTATGTGTTGTTCAACCCTCAACTGTCGTCATGAGTGCTGGGTAGATACTGAGGGAATGAGATGAGTGAATACGAGCAGCCAAAATTAGGTTTCTTTGCAGAATGTCTGGGCTCACCCTCAGGGACAGAGCGAAGAGCTCATAGCAGAACCAGCCCTCACATTTAAAGGAGCTAGTTAAGATGCTTCAGGCATCTGGTCAGGATGCTTACCTGAAGCAGTATTCTGGACACGTGTTACCATGAGGAGGACTTGGAGCAGACCCAGAACACAATCGAGACACTACATATCCCCTCTGGCTTGGGAACAACAGGAGGAACTGGAAGACATTTATTGGGTCGACTGCACCGTAAGGCATAATAATAATAATGAATTATTATTGGTATTTTTATTTTGATGTGATCAGTGAGTAACCTGCAATTATTTTAGAAGTGGATGACTAACCTATAGTGGTTATTGAATAAAAGGTGAATATCAGCTTAGTATAGTAGCAAACTGATATATCCATCAAACACCTGCATGAGTGTTTGTGTTTTTATGTGTCTGTGTGTGTGTGTGTGTGTGTGTGTGTGACATCTTGCTGGCTCCGCATCTCTGAACCAGCAAGATGGGATCAGCGGGATCAAACAGCCAGTGCTCTTCTGTCTGAACCACACTGTTACTGGGAGCCCACAGTAAGACACACACACACACACACAAAAGAAAACACACACACACACACACAACCACACACCCCACTACTCCCATCAAATGATAATACGTCAAACAGCATCTGTCCAAGTGGGAATAAGACCAGTGAAGCAAACACAGTAAAACCAGAAATAATCAGATGTTGTGCACCTGTGCGGTACATGTGCATATTTCTGTGTGTGTGTGTGTTTGTGTGTGTGTGTGTGTGTGTGTGGTGGAGGGGTGGTTGGGGTGAGTGTGTGTTTGTGGTATTTATTCTCATTCTTATTATTATTATGGAGTCTGAAGTTTGGCGCGATCAGTCTCACTGACTAAGTGAGTTAGCATAAACACATCAAAAAACTTTGAAAAAGGTTTTCTAACTGAGAAATGAGAATGTAAAAATAAATTATTAAAAAATAGGCTCAGGTTTTTTCAAGTCCATCTTATTAAAAAACTCACATTCCCATATGTATGTTGAAAGAGTTATCGGCCGCAGTAATCAATCCTTTGTCCATACTCGCCTTGAAGCAATTACACTGTAAGAAATGATGGGGCTAAATCTGCTATCCCTGTTCTGGGCAAAAATACTTTTTATTTTAAAAAATGCATGTAAAGCAGATTTATTTTCTATGTTTTGCATATATTCAAATTTCCATGACTTCTACTTGTTGGAAAACAAAAGAACCCAACCAATATAAAATCAAACTTTTTACCGTATTATTATTACTATTATTACTATTATTTAATATTTTTTTATATTTATACTCTTTTCATCAAAACTGTGATTCTGTCTTGGTAAGTTCTTTTCAATTATCTAATCCCATTCATGACCTAAAGGAGAGCTGCATGGAGAAGATGGGATGGGATCATATTTTTGATGGGACATTCTTGTCGGGTCACTGTCTGCTGCTCTAAGACCTATGAGCCAATAGATCTACTATGATAGACAATTAAAAAGACATTTGATAAGAATTAGATATACAGCTACACAGTACATGCTCCACAGTATATAGTGTAGTTTGATATACGTATATAATTCTATTTTGAAGTCTTAGATTATATGACATAAACAAAACAGTCAAATTAATAGACTATACTCTGCAGCTGTGGGAAAAAAAAATAAATCTGCTCCTTCACCCTTCTCAACTGAGCCAAAATTCACTTGAAAAAGTAAAAGAGATATCAAAAGGTAGCCTTCAGACTGAAGTCTAAAAAAGTCAAAAGGTGTTTTATAATTAATTTAGAATATGCTGAATACACATCCAATAATTATAACTTTATACTGAGAAAAGAAGCACACTGATGTAATGTGACGTATGTGGAGCTGTATCTGTTGTGTTGCTAAAACAAGTGTTATGATGATGCTGTTTTTACAGCAGCATGCTCCTTTCATACAGTAGCTGCATCATATCAGCTGCAATGACCAATCAATAAACGGAGCAGGTGTTCCCGTTTGAAATATCTCAGCGTACACTTGTGTATCCTTGCTTCAGGCTCCTCTGAAAGCCTCCTTGTTTCCTCTCTGCCTTGAAAATTAAGAATATAACACTGCTTGGGTAAATAAGAGAAGATAA
Source organism: Scomberomorus guttatus (assembly GCA_038419695.1). Classification (NCBI taxonomy): domain Eukaryota; kingdom Metazoa; phylum Chordata; class Actinopteri; order Scombriformes; family Scombridae; genus Scomberomorus; species Scomberomorus guttatus. The sequence continues at coordinate 15,313,327 of CM076445.1, forward strand.
AATCATGTTTATCAAAAGTTAACTCCGAAAATCCTGCTTGTTTAGTGACCATCAGATCAGACATGCGTGCCTAAATGAGACTGTGACATGTGCCATGTTAACTGATACGAAGACAATGTCAAGACACTAGTGCTGTATGCATAAAGCAGAGATGAAGCTCTGCTGTTCAGGACACTTGTGTTGCAGTATTGGGAGGTTTACTACGGGAATATCCAGTTATAGTTCATTCAAATGCTAAAAGAAAACCAGCCAACCAGTTAGTCAGTCAGTCAATCCATCACACAGTCACAAGTCAGCCAACCAGTGTATGACAAATTGAATGTTTCTCTCTGCCCATTATCCATTCTTCTCATTCAAGTATGATCAAACCTGCTCAACACCCCACCCCTTGTCCCTTCCCTCCCTCTCTCTCTCTCAGGCCGTGCTAGAGGCAGAGCAGAGTTACGGATGTGATTCCTTTTGTCATCCAGATAACTAAATTTGAAACTGAAGTTGCATTTAAAATGTATGCACTCAAGATCCATTTTAGTTAAATGAGGCATCAGTGAATGAGAAGGTAATTTGAGAACAATAAAAGGGAATGTTTCTTTTCTCTCTCTCTCCCTTTTTACTCTCATTATTCCTTCTTTTTCTGTGATACCCCTGTATCCTTTTCTCCGCTCTGTTACATGTGCTGACTGTGCAAGCCGGTGAAGATTAAGGTGGGCAAAGGATTCCTTCTGTCTCATCTGCAATGGTACAGTGAGCTGACAAGTTTTAGTTCACATTGTCGAGCTTACAGCGTTCATTTTGTCAATTAACATTCTTTTATGACTCAGTTTCTATGACAAACTGACATGTAGAATTTCTACTGTGCTTAGAAGAAATAGTCTTTATTATGTTGACTAATGATGACAGAGGAGGGCCACCCTAACCCTAATGACAAGAAGTCTCTTCATTTATAGAAGACAAAAAGACCAAACAATGTCAGCCCTCATCAGTGTTACAACCATGCAGTGTAAATGCCTCTTAAACAGCAACCATACAGGTGATCCACTTTAAGATAACTGGCACTGCACCTGAGAAGGCAATCAGATACATAACAATCAATGAGCATCCAGCATTGGACCATAGGGAGAAGGTAGAAAACAAGTTCACAAAAAATGTGAACACAGTCCATTAGACTTACTAATCCATGAAATGTCATCACATATCAAATGTTAATACAACAATGACAAAATGGACAAAGGAATGAGACCTTTTCAGTGACCTGCATGCATTCACTTTATAAATCTGCAGAACCATGACATACATGACATTTTGAGACTCTTTTTGGTACAATAACCTCCTCCACCCATTCTCCTTACAAAGTTTATTTACATACTTCAACTGTCAAACTACCACCTCACAATTCAGCATGTCAATTAATGTTATCTAATCCTGGAAGAAAAAAAAAACAAATTTATACACTAACTTATGCTCATATCCTTCTCTTGTGTGCAAAGCCATATCCTTTAATATACAGTAACATCATCAAGAGCTATGGGAGTAATATTAAGGTTAAATTTGTTATCTTTCATGCTAGGTTTAGATTTTTAGATAGAAAAGGTTGCAGAGTTAATGGAAGTACATATATATATATATATACTACACCAGTGACACTTGTTTGTGTGGGTTGTACCAAAGCAAATTGGTTTTCAAAGGAAAAAAAATCATGTTTAGGTGCTGCTCAGTTTTAATTCCAGGGTTCTTTATATCCACGTTAGATTAAATGTGCAGGAATCGTAACCCTTTTTAAATATACCATGGCCATCCTCACTTCTTCCTTGTTTTGGGGGCTTTTTGCCATCACTCAGGTGTCAGGAAATGAATGCATACTCAGTTGACTGATGCCAAGATGCCCAATCAAGAAAATTCCACAGTTTGGCCATAAAAAAGTACTTGTCCATATTTGGATTATAGACCTCTTGAACTGCACTGTTACAGTCAAATGAATGGGTATAATATAATATAATTTTGATGGATATTACTGTATTATCAAATGTATCATCAAGCTGAGTCTATTTTTGGAAGGTGCAGCGTGATTGATGACATGTCATTGTAAAGATATTTTTGATCATAATTTGATGAAGATGACAGAATCTAGACTCTTATATATGATTTTACATTTTTTTATCGATGCAACTGTCTTATGCGTTTAATTAAATCAAGCAATATCCAAATGACTAAAATGTGACAAGAATTAATTCAGAGTATGTTTTTTTCTCAAAAGACTAACTAAATGAGGTGCCACAATTGCTACTCACTACTGTCAGTTTTAGAAACTGTCAGGCAGTAAGTTGATCTAGGATTGAGAGGGAGGCAGATTGATTCTGGGCATCCAACTGTGTTGAATATCGCCTCTCCTCGTCACCCGCCTCTGTCTGGTTCTCTATAATTGACAGAGCGGAAGTGATACAAAAAACACACCACATTTAAATGCAATCAGGCAGCAAACATTGAGATATTGTCTTCTAGCTGTTGTTGCTGTTGGATCTATGTGTCAGTTATTCTCTTTCCCACACACAGGTGAGAAAACAATAGTGTCCCATTCATGCCATCAATATTTGTGTGTCCTTAAGTGAACTTATACTACATGCTAAATTGTACTGTAAGTGAAAAAGAGACAATTCAGTGAGTTTGCTCTGTTTTTTCTTTTCTATTTTGGTATACCTTCTTTTATACCTTCAACTAGCACATTTTTACCTTGAAATTTGAAATTCCTCTTATAATTTGTGAAAGTGAGACTATGGGAGAGAGATGCTGGGATTTTCTCCAGTGCCAGCACTGTATCGCTTAACCCTTCACACCAGAGACACAATCTGCTGCTCTCAGCGCTTTCAGAATGAACAAAGATCTCTCAGAGGTCTCACAACCCGCTCTTCCTCCCGTTAGCTGGACACATTGAAGAATGGTGGCAGAATCAGTAACAGTAGTCCACTATAGCAGCCACATATCATAGACTGAAGCTCCTTTGGTGGCTTCAGATGAAAGATGGTATCAGCCGGTCCGTTGTCATGTGGTGTCATCGTTTGTATTGATTCCGTGACAGATTAGCCCCGAGGGGAGCAGCAACGGCAGATTGTGTCTGTTTCTTGTTTTTGCTTCCTGCTTTCTAGGCATGATGCAATTGACATGGGGTGTATTGATTGGGCAATTATTGCAACACTTGAGACAGCTCGGGTCAGAGGGGTTGGAGTAGGAAAAGCGTGTGTACATGTGGCGTTATATAGTGGCAGGAAAATCATTCTGTATCGACGGAGCACAGCTACACCTTTTGTAGTGGCTTTATCACACGGGAAACACGCGCCCTCCCCAGGATAACACTGGAATATCAGCAAACTAAAGAGGTTTACTGGGAACATGATGAAATTGATCCCTGCTTCTCCTCAGCTCAACTACTTGTTCACTGGTGTGGGCAGCAGCGGTAGGCAATCTATTGGTACATCTGAGTATTGATTTGGACTGTAGTATGTAGAGCCTTGCTTAGTACAGTAAAGGACAATGTAAACCAACAAAGTAAAGCAAAGCTCTTTGTTAAGAGAATGATCTACTGAGGGCTTAATTGCTTTTTGTTTTGGAGAAAATAGTTTAGTTTCACTGAGCTCAATAGTCTGTAGTCAAGCTGTTCAGCATTCGTCTCCAGCTCCATCCAAACAGCCTGTCCCTTTACCTGTCTGTGTGACATAAGTTACTAGACAAGTTGGTCGCTACCTGGATCAGTCAGGGGCAAAGATTGGCGTTAATGGTCTCTTAAATCAGCTTGTGTTGTCAGAGTAAGGGGCTTGCGTGGGGGGGTGCGGCAGACAAACAACCATCACACAGCCGCCCCTACTCACCATCAACTCTCCAGAGGCCTTTAGCGACAGGAATGCACCGGCGTGTAAAAGCAGTTATAACTTCATGCTCTAATTGCCTGTTGTTCTTTAGCCACACTTGAGCTGAGCAAGAGGCATTTGAAGACAGGATTATGGCTTTTAATAACCGAATCGATAAGAGAGGAAGAAGCGCGGTCCTCTCATGTACAGTGAAACCTGAGATTATTGACGCAATACTGTCAGTGTCAGAGGTCTCAAGTACTACTTAATTTATATCAGCAGGTGAAACAAGGTCATCTTGTATTCATACATGGGTTTGTTTGGTCAGCATTAGCAGTACAGAGAAATCATTTGTTTGGGCAATAGGAAGCCGAACACGTGAACCAAAACAAATCATTAATTTTGTTGTAGGGGAAGAAGAGTGACACATATAATGAGTAAATAATGAGCAGCAGGAATAATGAGTGCACCACCACCACCACACCATCTGTACCGCAGTAGTGCAAGTATTGGCTGAGGCAGGGGTGTTTTACTCACGTCTACAACTCGCACATAAATGATTCACCCGGTTTTATAGAGCCTGTGCAAAAATAGGTGGACGAAAGGTGCTCAATATGAACGGCTATCATTAATATGTACAATACTCCTGTGAGATCCTTAATGACTTTGATTAAAATTGTATAAACCCTTGGCGTGCAGAGAGAAAGATGGCGAAGAATAGAGAGAGAGACAGACTGTGAAGACAAATGAAACCACACACACACACACACACACACAAACACACACAAGTGCACATGCATATATACATGTGCATAAATAAGGATAGACAACTACTATACAGAGCTTAAAAAAATGATAGACAGATGAACATGCTCGTATACACACACCCACACACACATACACACACTTGGGGGCCATGCTCCAGACATCCTCCAGAGTATGATGGGGGCAGGGGAGACAGTGATGAATTACAGGCACATCTGGGCTGTAATAAGTAGGTCCCGCATCCCAACTGCATTCAGCAGGAGGCAGAAATCCTGCATAATGGTTTCACATAGAAAGGCCAGGTACCCCAGGCTGTATAATGCCTTGTCAGCGTGCGTGTGTGCGTCTTGTCATTGCTGGATTTACAACTTGGAGGGCAGAATAAAGCAGTCTTTTGAGGTGTTTTGGCTACTGGTGCCTGAAAACATTTGATACTGACGCTCAAAAATGATTGTAAGATCTGTAAAATTTGGAGGGATTTATATTTTTTACCTAATTTTACTCAAGTTGAAAATCTGCAAGGTCCATTCTACTGTAGGTTTAAATTAACTTGATCATTCATAAACACCTATCATATATCAAAAAAGGTGAATTTCAGTTCAGTTTCTTCTTTATTGTAATAGTTTATTTTTTTGAAGATAGGTAGTCATCTCACTTCTGCAGATATCAACACTGGCATTTATTATACTTAAGCAATGAACAATCCTTACATACTTTACAAACCCTTAAGTAGTCAAAATGGACACTTAGTGACACTTATATTCCCATTTTACTTCTATAGGAGATTTGGGGGCACCCATAAATGATTCAAAGAATAAAACTTAATCAATGGTAACAAACCATTGTAACTCAGAGAGAGAGACACATTTTCTTTTTTAAACACTTAATAAATTGTCTGATAGAGCTCTCACAGGTGCCGGAATGAGACAACAATCGATAAGGCCACATAAAGCAAGACACTGAAAAGTACCAGCACCTGCATTAATCCCTTGGCTTGTTTAGCCGGGTAGTCTATCCTCATCACGGTGCATCTACTGAGGTAGCCTGTTATAGACTCAATAGCCCCTTTAAACCAGACACACCTGGGGAAAATATTTCACCGTAATTTATTAGTTCCTTCTTGTTATTTTCATGCAGAAGGACTTTGGACCAGAAGTGAGCTTGAACGAATGTTATATTCACATTTAAACATTTCAACTACATAATTAAGTTATTTGTTTTTTGTTTTTTTGTGTTATGTTTGCTGCTGTGGCAGAAGAGTAAACTTTCTTCCTTCATATTTTCAGTTCTCATTTTTAATTTCACTTTTACTGTATCTGTGTAGCATGTTTTATAAAAAGATACACTAGAGAAAGCTTTACATATTTACTTAAACATGAAGTTGAACTTCTTGCCACATTTAAGACCAAATCAATTAATTATAATTGTTTAATTGATTCCCCTCCGGCATATTGAGTATGAGCCCAGATACGGTATGTGATCTAGATGGATATGGATGATCCGTGACCGATCATTGAAGGCAGAATCCACTAAGCCTGTAGAAATGAGAGTGCTAATCTGTCTAATTGTTCTGACCATACAGGACTCAATGTAAAATTGACCCTGAGCAGCACATCGTTTAAGACAGTGATTCTGAATCAGAGCCCAGGCAAAATAAAACAAATAAAACAGTGAAAAGGGAAGAATAGAATAGAAATTTTACATAATTATTTGCACTTTAAAATGCATCAGTTTGTGTCTCAAATTATGTAATTTTTAACCTTCAGTTTCATTAGGACACATAGACAATGATGAAAAAACAAATAATAAGCAATTAAAACTGTGACTGTTCTTTGTCTTTCTCACATACCAAGTACATTCACAATGAAATCACCCAGGCGCTATCTGCTTTATGACTAGAGGAGTGTGCACAAGCCCGTGTGTACAAGCCCTCTCACGACAGACACCTCTGTCTTTGCTTGCAATTGCTTGCACCGTGGTGTGTTCACGCTTCGCCACCCTGGCCGTTTGAGAAGCACTGACCCTTTACCGCAGCTACTGACCGGCGCTGATGAAGTCCTTGATGGGTGGTTGTAAGCCAGGTTGGATTAATTAGCTTGTGGGCTAGCTGGTGTTGCGCCATGCTCCAGGAAGTATTACTGTGGGCGTGTAAAGCATCAAGTCAGGCCCTGACCTTTTTATGCTGGGGTAAAGAAAAACACTAGTTATCATGGAGAGATCCCTGGAGAATGAGAACACATTACTTGTTCCCACCGGGGCAGTTTACTACAGTATGAATGTCTGTCTTTTTAAATGCTTCTCTGTATCTCTCAGGGGAAAAAGGAATTAGCTGTGTTGTTATGTTATACTGTGTTGAACTAGGTGTCATTAGTCTCTCTGATGGTTTCTGTGTCATGTTGTGTGACATGACTGTGCAGCCTCTCCGGACTGCACGTTTTGTGTTATGACATGTAAAGCTGCTGACATACTTACTTTTTACCAACGCGTGCATGTAGACAACATCTGCAGTTCCAGCATCATTGTTCAAATACTTGCTTGCGTACTTGGCGTATATCTAGACGATTAAAAAGTAATCATCCCACTAATCATCCCTGGCTGACACTGGAATGTTCCTTGTGAACTTTTGCTTGTGCACAACACAAACAGAAACCGTTGCATCACTGAGGAGGTTACTATATAGTTGATGTCGACATCATGGCAGAAAAAGCAGCAGCATTGTAGCAACCTCCCTCCAACTATTTTGGCTGCATTTTTGTCACTGGGGAGTGACAGTTTCTCTTCAAAAACTTACCGCCATTGTTGTGGTGATCCAGGTCACACAAGCTATGATGCGCATGTGAACGCGTAGTTAAAAGCAAGTATATCAGCAGGCCAAGATGACCACTTCAACACCCACATAAATCCTCTGAAAAAGGATAGAGGTGACACATTTGGCTGCTAAAAGCTTCTCCAATTCAAATTATTAACTTTGCTTAACTGATGAATACAAATATGAGTCATGGCTATCGGCATGGCAGTAAGTGGTAAAAGAAATAACGACAGAGAGGAAGACACATACAATGTCACCATGATTTGGTCACAATAGACCTTCTTCACGGCCGGCATGAGCAGAGAGACATGATTTGACTTATTAAGCACAGATGGAATTTAATAACATTAATGATGACTTTGTTCCACTGAACTGACTACAAAAAGAACCAATAGAACAAGAACAAATAGACTCATTATGAACATTTCTTGTTCATTAGTGAAATAAGGCTGTAGTGAAGTCTCCAGTCCTCCCATAGGTTTTTAGAAAAGGCCCAATAAGAGTCATCATGTTTATAACACCTCTTAAAGTACCAGAAAAGCCCTCAGTACTTTCACATTTGTTCTCCCTGAACCAGTTTATATCTTCTTCTAAATTCACTTCCTCCACAGGGCCAGCTCTTGCCAGTTGTCACAGTCAGCCAGACAGCCAGGACAGATGAATTGCGACCCCTTATCTCACTGCAGCAACACAAAGTAGCTGTTTTGCTGTGTTGCATCATCCCTGGTAATGCTGAGAGTCTGATAGTAATCTCTGCTCTGCTGGATACAGAGGGGATGGAGATTGACAGAATGTGCTCCTCTACAGCTTTTTATGCGGCCGGACTATGACTTTTCAGGCCTGACTCAAGGGTTTCAGGCAACTCTAACCTGCATTTCTAATACATGTAGGAGTATTAGTATTTCTAATACATGTAGGAGTATTAGTATTTCTAATACATGTAGGAGTATTAGTATTTCTAATACATGTAGGAGTAGGGCAAAGAAAGCTTGCAGTAGTAGTAGTGTTACTGAAATAAATAGTAAAAATCTTATCTGTCACATCATTTTTTCCCTTTGCTTTGAATAAACAATGTAGTATTTTGTCTGTCCTTATCAGAAAAAGTAGCATAACATATTTCATCTACACAGTACATCAAGTGCATGGGCGGCTGGTTATGTTTTAAAAAGGGGAAGCAAACTTGGAAAGATACATAATTTGCAGAGGGCTCTAAATTACAAAAAAAAAAATGTAATTTAAAACAAATTTCCTGCAACCTCTTGGATTAAGTCAAGAAACAGCCACCTGCACTAGTCTAGATTAGTTGAGGGTGCTGTGAAAACCAAGAATGCATCAAGAACAGTATATAATTGGGTGGAAATGGTTATTAGAAGAATGGCTATTTCATATTTGAAATTATATTTGTAAAAACATTATGCAACCTACCTAAAATGCTAGTAGGTTGCAGGTTACTAGGCCATCGTCAAGGTCAAACAATTTATATAAATGAAATAGCCTTACAACACATCACAATATGATTTGGATAATTAAACCTGGTTAAACAATGTTAAACCTGACAGTTGCTATTCTCAATACTCACCAGGCCACCTTCAAAGTCTAACAATTGCAACAAAGTACAAACAGTTTGGAAGAATGAACTGGCCTCACAACAACTATCTAATTTCAATCTTGCCTGTTTATTTTATACACAGGTTCTAGTGGTAGCTATTCTCAATAGCACCACTAGCTGAAGTAGTTGTAATGTTATACAGGAATAATTAATCATAGCTTCAAAAACAGATAATTTTAACTGACATTAATTTAAATTAAGGATCATTTTAATGCACAACTCAGAAGACTTTTGTTCAAGACATAAAAGGGTCATTTTAGTCAAGGACTAGATTATCACTTCTCTCTACTTTCTTATGTTCAAATGCAGGGCCGTGCAGAGACCTTTAGAGGGGCAGGTGCTCAAAGTTAAAAAGGGGCACATGGAACTAGATTTTAAAACACCATACACCAACATTTATAATATAACCTGTTGAATTATAGCAACCCTTATACAAACAGAATGTAACCTGGAATATTACAACAAACCGCATCTATCTTAACCTGATACAGGTACAGATCAGAGCTGAATACTAGAAACACTGAACATTAAAAACATTCACAGATCTAAAAGTGCAGGTTCACATCAAAAAGTATTAATGCATGTATCAAATACATGACTTACACACTCTTATCTATATGCACGACATACAAAAAATAGCCTACAAAGCTGACACTGTTGTTATTCTAGTTACTTGTAGTATTTAAAGTCTTAATTCTAGTTACTTTAAGCTTATTACTCAATATACAGCTCAGCTCAAAAGCAAACAATGAAGAAATTCTCACAAGCAAGCAGCCAGACCTCCTGTACACTTAACAGGTGACTGAACAACCATTCAATTTAAAACTGGATCAATCACAAATGAATCAGACTCTTTCCATGTGAGTCCAGACAGCTCACTGTAACTCTTCAGCAGCTTCAGTGTCAGGAAAACTACCTACAGCACATTATATTATCTCTGCTGCATTCTTGTTAGGGAGATAAACTCACACAACAGCCACAGAGACATTTAACCATCAGAGAAGAAATTAACTTAGCGACCAAAGAGACAAAGAGAGAGAAGCTGTATCTGACTCACTTTATCTGATGTCTTCTTCTTTCTTTCATGGAGGTGAAGAAATTTAAGCTAACTCTCCCGGTTGACTACATCATTGTAGTCCCGCCTTGGGTCCAGCCTGGACAGCTGAGGCAGCGAGGCCCGAGGCTGCATCAGCAGAGCTGGACTCTCCATCCGCTCTCCGGCAGCGTCTTGCTGCTGCCAGTGCCGTGCCCCCCAGTCCACATCCATTCTCCCGTTAGCTTAACACTCTTCAACAGTCCTTCAGGGCTGTTACAGCAAGCTAAATGTTGCGTTGGCTAACACGATATCTACTGCTCGATTAAAAAAAAGGGAAACATAACCGCTTTACTGCATACAGTGGTAGAGAATTGAAGATGAAACTTGGAAACTGTCATTGGACCAACGTAATGTCAATATTTTATTTGTGATTGGTTAGGGAGGACGCCCTCCCTTTTACATGTTTTGGCCAATAACAGATTACCATGAAAAAAAGTACATTAAATTGATATTAGATCCCGCCCTAAGGAGGACAGCAGGAGCCTGTCCTCCTTTGCTCTCCTCTCACCACTTCACACAGACTCCCCTCTTGCCTGCCCTGCAGGTGTCGCTGTTGAAGCATTTTAATCAGATTTTCAGTAATGGATTTTTTCCAAAGAAGACAGAAAAAATATTTTATGATCATGTAAAAAAAAGTTTAAGGTGTGCCCTTGCTGAGGCAAGGTGTTCATCCTTCAGATCTGTGAGCTTTTAAATACTGTCGGATACTGCTCGTTGAAGCAATAGGGACTGAAATTCCTAGCTCAACAGTGCTGGGCGATGAAGTTCAGAATCTTTTCAGTTGAATATCTCTTGAGTTTGATGTGTTCTGAGTCTGAGGTGAGCAACCCCTCAGCAAGCTTCCCACTCTTGAGTACGACCACAGCTCTTGGCTTCTGTACATCCAAGCTAACAACACACTGCTACGGTCACGAAAAGCATTACGACTTTCACTTGGTGAAAAGAAATTCACTCTACATAACTATACTTTTTGAGTTTCTGTGACAAAGCCTAGCTTAGTTTTAGCAGTGTGGGTGGTGACATATGTATTTACCCTTAGGGTTTCTCAAATGCACTGTACCATGACTGAACTGGGTGCTACTGGTGTATCTGTATATGGGAAACTACACCGAACACTGAAACACAAGTGAGATGTACATGTTAGGAATGTTTATCTTATTCTTTATCTTATTTTATCTTTTAATTTTATTCAGTTACATCTTGGGTGTGGTTGTCTTGGTTGGGGTATTTCTATTTACTGTTTGATCTAATTAGTCTTATTCTTTAAATGATTTTATTCCATTATTCTACTGATTTTATCCAATAATTCTTAATTGTTTTTAGTCATTAGCCAATGGTTGTTTTTAATTGTGTACATAGTTTTATATTTTACCTTAAAGGTGCAGTGTGTCGAATTTAGTGGCATCTATCAGAATGGACTTGGTGGAAATGGAATATAATATTCATAAGTATGTTTTAATTAGTGTATAATCACCTTAAAATAAGAATCATTGTGTTTTCATTACCTTAGAATGAGCCCTTTGTATCTACACAGGGAGCAGGTCCTCTTCCATGGAGCCCACCATGTTGCACCGCCATGTTTCTACAGTAGCCCAGAATGGACAAACCAAACACAGGCTCCAGAGAGCGGGTTTTGCGGCCAGAGTAGGTTCTCCTACATGCTTGGAAGGGGAGGGGTATTCAGTTGGTTGCCACCTCCAACCTCACTGCTAAATGCCACTAAATCCTACAGACTTTAAACTCACTGTGAGTGTTTGTGTTGTGTCGGCTGAACTTGCTGTATACTGTCCTTACACATATGGTGTTAAACAACAAGAACACTTGAATCCTAATATAATGTGCGTGTGCGTGGGGAAAAATAGATGTTTATGAATTGTGTGTTGTTCAGCTGTGAACATCAAGTTAAAAATATCATTGCTAAAATTTAAATTGATCAGAGTTTTCTAGAGTATCTAGGTTTACAACACCAAACTATTTTTAATGGTGTGCTGAAATAGACCAGTCTCCAGTGTAGCAATGAGATAATGAGACTCATCTTAAAAATCCATGTGGCTATCTTTTATCATTAACCAATATGGCAAAGGGGAAATACAAGCAAACATATCCTAAAAGGTGTTGTGCCTGTCCTTCACTCCTTCACTCTTGGATGTTTGTTTTTTTTCTTCTTCTTCTTATGACTCAACCCATATCTGAACCACTCTCCATCTGGCCTGCTGGCTCCAGATGCTGCCAGACTTTTTTCTGATTGGGCCATCTGGGCAATTCTCTGCTGGAGCTCAATTGAAAGTAAATATAGTGTTATTTCTTGTTGGGGTTGCTCTTTTTTTAATGTGCAGACCTCCAGAACTTGAACACACATTCAAAAGGATGGCACAGCTAACTGGAAAACAGGCTCTTGGACAGAGTGCTTGCAACTCCTTGTCCTGTGTCACACAAAGTTTGATCTTGAATCATTTTAAAAATGAAAGCTATTTTTAAAATGAGGTCATTCATTAAGGTCAGACCATATGGATGATGCTTTTCTTGGACAGAAGTGCTGTATGAGTATTATGGACCATTAATCAGGAGAACATATTGCATGTGAGACAATGAGATAGAAACAACCAGAATCTCTCCCTCCCCTCTTAGAGCACAGAGGAGGGCTGCTTCCCAGAGTTTTACACAGGCCTTTCAGCTCAATAGTGCAACAGGTAACAGTACAGTCATGCCCTAGTCTGGCCCTGACCTTACAGTTAACAGCATTTTTCAACCTATTCCATGCCAAATCATGTCAAAAACTCTCTCTCTCTCTCTCCCTTTGTCCTACACATAAATGCTGAAAGGTGGATTTGTCACTGTCTAAAAATGGTGGTAGAAGTATTGAGAGCTTTTACTACCTACAGTGTGAGCATTTCACTGCATATATGAATGAGAGTTAGTAGTTTTTCTACTTCCACAACTCCAAAAGAGAGATGCATCATCCCTCTATGATTTTTAATTATTTATAAACTTTATAGTTTTGAACCAGGGCAATCAGTATTTAGATAAAGAAGCTTATGAGAAATAAGGTGTGTCAAATTTTGTAAGCTACACGTTGTATTTCAACTGAGTCTAAATAAAAGCTATGTAACAATTAATGGCCCGGGTGGAAATCAATTATGAAATCAGAACAAGAGGTTAGTGGAAATAATACAAGTTTGAAATGTGTCGGGCTGTATTGCATGATTTTATTTCAAAACTGGAGGTTGTGTATATGATGGGAGACCCAGATGAACGTAAAGTTGGTCTGACGTGTCTATCAAAAAAATAACAGAAAGCCTATTGACAAAAATCTGACAAGCTCACTTGGCCCATTTGCATGCACTTTTGAGATGGTCCCCAACTTCAGCCCCTCAGTTTCTCATCTTCTGTCAAGTCACACACAGAGCTAGGCTTCAATATCAGACCATGAGGTAAACATACACCAGAGGAACATCAGCCAAACCTTATTCCACACTTCACTATTATCTGGTGAAAACTGATGAAAAGTTATTGTGTGTCGCTGAATGTGACACACAATTGAATTCAAATCTAACTACACCTCTGTGTTTATATCTTGGCTTCATGAAAGATTTGAAGTCTTTTTATATGATTTTTAATTGGATTTATGGACATCTATCCTTGGATAGAATGGATGATGCCACTGTAATTAGTGATGTCCAATGATTGTAGCAAGGTCTGTATCGTGTCTGTATTTGAATTTGACTGGGAAGCATGACTGATGGGTGGGGGTGGGAGGCGAATATTACCGCAAAAATTCATTTACACCCCTAGTAAAAAGTAGGCTACATTATTTCTCTTTGAAATGTAGTGGAGCAGATTTATAGGGAAGCATATGACAATAAGTATGAAATACTCAAGAAAAGTACAGGCACCTCAAAATTTTACTTATGTACAGTACTTGAGTAAATATAGTTGGATATTTTCCACCACTGAGTGCAACTGTGCAATAAAAACGCCGTCAAGTCTGCTGCTACTGTATCCATAATGATTAAGGAACTATTAAACCGACTCTGAATATTATGACAGAAACAGTATTAATGTAGCTCTCACTAAACAATTAGCCAACATCAAACACATACTGACAAAATCTTTAAACACCCACTTTAGCTGTGATCACTTTCCTTTTTGGATTTTTTTTTTTTACAGCTGTGATTCGGAGGTTCTCTGTGCGCCCCTCTCGCCTTGCTTTGCAAAGCAGCTCATAAAAACAAACACCTTGATGAAAAGCTCAATTTATTTCTTCCTCATTTCCTCAGCAATAAGTTTCATCCATCATCCCCCCACCCCCACCCCCACCCCCCGCCCTCCCCCATGGCAGTACTATTAAAAAGTCTGTCAGCAGATGGAAACTGTCTGTCAAAGTATCTAATAAAAACTTTCTATTTTATCTTCTAATCACAAAGACCATGAGGTAGAAACATGGTGAGAAATTTAAAAAACTACATGTAGAAATGGTAAGATCTCCTTTACTAATATCTTTGTTAGCTAAAGTTCAACATTTAAACTTAGAAATCAAAATAAAAAAGAGCTGCGTCACAGTTATGAGCATGTGCGGTTTCCCCTTCTTTATATATAATCTGCGTCTTACATAAAAGGGGGAAACTGCACGTGCTTAGTGTCTCTCAATCATGTCTAATAAAATGAGACATTTAGAATTGATCTCAGGTGTTTCCAATAAGGTTATCAATCGGTTAACTGGCCACCACATCTTAACAGTCTCTGAGGGTAAAGCCTTTGCTGTGTCAGAAATCACTATAATATATTAACCTACCATCATTTTATTTGAGTGTCCTTATATGTGTAAATGTATCCACTATATAGTGCCCTCAAATATTCCACAATAGATTAAAAATGGCATGGACAACAATCCCACATGCGAAAATGCATTTCATTCCACTCTATTCACACAGTGTTCCTCGCCCGCATGGTACCCTTACAGTTAAGGGAATAATATGTTATTTAAAGTTTCATTTATTTATTTATTTTTTTTCCTTAACAGATGTCACACAAACTTGAGCCTGTTTGTCAGTGAACCTTCACCGAGAAATGGCCAATCTTTGGTCAGCCTGGCAGGGAGATCTTTTTATAGCAGACCCTCTATAGCGCTGACAGCTCCTTACCACAGTACAGTTATCATGTCTGAACCTTGGCAGGTCCTGCACAAGAGAACACATCAACATGAGGTACAGATACAGCATAGGCCTTAATCACCAGTTCTCATCAGGCTGTCAGGCATGTCAGGCTCCTCATGATAACCCCCTCCACCTACTCCAGGCACCTCTTAAGCTATTCATACTCCTGCATTAGGATGTACATTACCTGGGGTGGTACAGTAAAGGGGACCATGCACAGCGATGTATAGCATGATTTTTTACAATCAGATTAAATTATGCATTTTAGTCAGTATATTGGATTTGGGAATTGACAGAAATTATATTTCATTGTCATTGACTTTAACTTTAAAATCAGGTGAGAAAAAAGAAAGAAACAGAAAAATGGACAAACAAAGTCATCAAGAGGTCTAACAAGGACCAGGCAACGCATTCACAACAATGACTATACAGTTATACCTGGATTTCACATCATTATCTCTTTTTTGCTCATATATATGGCAGTTTACTGATTGAAGTGTTTGAATGATTAACTGATTGAAAATAAAATGCCATAACTGATAACAAATCAAGCACTTCTTCTTAATGTGCTCCTCAAACAGGAATATAATATACCTGAGGCACAAATCCCTCAAATAATCTCTCAGCAAAATATTGGGCACCTGCAGCGTAAGCTCAAGGTGTACTGTAGTGGTAAACACACTTAACCAGATAAGACCAGAATCTGGCGTTAGGCCAGAGTGTGCATGTGTGTGTGCTTTTCAAAAAGAAGATTTGGGGAAGGAGCAGCGGGAGACAGCTCTATACCGGCACCATAACAGGGGGAGAATCGAGTCGAAAAAAGAGGGGAGAAAAAGATGAGATCAGAGGAAAACGCCCAAGCCAATCCACTGTGGGAAGATGGGCAGAGCAAAGTAGAGACAGATGGGAAAGATATGAGAGACTAGATTAGAGTAGTCATTATTCAGAGCCATTTCTTTGTAAATTATTTTTACTGCATTGCTGCTTTATCAGACTGAATAAATTGGACTGAGGCGGGATTATGTATGAAACAGTTAATGTGACCAATTCAAGCCTATGAATTAATGTAGAAAGAAAGCCACTAAAGTCGTCACACATTTCTGCATTGCTATGCCGTACTATTGCACGCAAGTCTTCCTTTAATCCTTTACTGTGATTACAGCAGAACATTGTATGTCTCAACTAGACCTGACACATTTCTTACACTTTAACTGCTGAAAATAGCAAAAGTTCACAGCAGTATCCATTTATGAATCATGCACAGAAAGTGGGACTTATTTGCCCAAGGAGCTACCTGACAGTACTATTGCCTTCACCTTGACAGTGTGAGCATATTGGAGAACAAACAGAGGGGACAGATATAACAGATATACAGAAGAGAAGAGGGTGGTATGATTTAGCCTGGTTCCAGGCCTCTAAAAAGGCCACTCACATCTCAAATTGTGTCAATGATTCACAAAGGACTGGTATAGCTGTTTTCCCACTTGGAAAAACAATAAAGTCAATCAGAGCAATCACTATACTGCTGCTCATAATACATAAACTGCTCTTTAACTTTAACTAGACTAACTTTATCATGCAATATTAGCAGACAAATGCTAATGCAGACAGGCTGCTATGCACACTCGCTAAAACTTGCTGGCTAGCTACATTCCCGTACATGGTAGCTAATGTTACAATCCTAATCCTTTCCCAACCCACCTACTGGTCCTCACAACAATTCTTAAATTAAATGTTCTTGTTACAAATACTTGTATTGAAGGCATCTTTAAGAGTTCTGAGGGATTTCTTAAACATGGAATATGTGTGTTCAATGATCAAACCAATGCAACAGCGTAACAGTGTACTCCATTATCCTCATTCGAACAATTATCGCATCTTGCCCCGACAGCCAGCATTTCACTCTGTCTTTGTGGTTGGCTATTCAAAACAACTGTAGACACCTTTGCCTTCAGACATGGTTGGACGAGACGTTGCACGGACTAGTTTGTTTCAAGCATACCCCCGCCTGAAGAGTCTCTGATGTGGGAAGACAGTTCCAGAGGAAGGGGGAGGCAGTGGAGAAAACCCAGTAGACCAGGTCTTGTGGTGTCAGCAGAACCAAGGATGGAGGAAGTCAGTAAAGTTGCAAGGGGCACAATCAATTAGACAAAAACCTGAGAGAGACACTGCAGTTAGGCTGTGTTCATACTGACATTAGCCCCGTGTGAAAAAAGACAGAGCCCTCTCATGGCAGGTGGCAGATGTACACACCAGAGACCAGGGTTCACATCCTGAGTCCTGAGTGTGGTTCGGTTTAAGCAACAAAAGCATTTTGGTTAAATGTCAATAAAATACATTGTGCTTCAAGTCACTGCAGACTTATTTCTGTATTAAACCAAGACCATCTTCCCCTTAACCAAGTGCTGCCAGAGCCTAAACATTAACATAAAAAAGTCGAACATTGCTGTAGTTACTACCAGCGTACATCACACTGCAAGATCAGATATTTTGGTGGGAAAAAAATAACTACTGTCACTGAACATTTTACTCATACGTGCAGTATGCGACTTGCCAAATATATCAACGACATTTTCTCATTATGTTATGATAACATAATTCAGCCAGCATTGTTTTCTACAAAAGGTATTTGCTGTTGCATTTTAGTAATATATTAACATAATGTCTAGGAGGCAGGGTTGTTGAAACTACTCACTAATGCAAACTCACATTTGAGTAGGGACACACTAGCCAAAGGTTATTCCTTCCAGGATAGCCTATTGATGTTTTTTTAGTTTCCAGTTGTTGTTTACCTCAAAGCCAACGCTAGTTCATCATGAAGACATTTGTTAACGTTGAAGTTAGAACAGAGTTTTACCAAGAATTCCTTTTCCAATGAATTTTGTGTAGAGCTTCACTGCTTTTTTCTCATCTGTAGAAATTGTATATTTGTCATAAAAGGTTATATTTCCATGGGATTCTGTGGCATATACAAGTCTGAATAACTTCACAACAATGGTACCACCCCAAGCTAATTTAGATCCAATCCTTTATGACCAATGGGTAATACAATTGTTTTCTCTCCACACAATATTTATTCATAGAGTGAAACATATTTTATGTTAAAATTGATAGAGTGAAATATATGCCAGATCCCCCTCACTGATTTGATTTTAAACCCATACATCTATGGTGCACAGGCTTTTTCCAAGTAATAAACTCCAGTCCAGCCAATAATCAAGCTTTTCTATGAGAAGAGAATCTAACACATGTTTTATTCCTTTGATCCGTGCTTTGATTCTGGGAACATGGACAAATCTCTCGCAAAGCATAAAACAACCTGAATATCTTGATGTCAATAATCAAAACCTGGTAACAATGCAGGATGCTGAGAGGAGTGTTAAACTAACCATTTAATATGTGTATACAGTACCAACAACGTGGTACAGCTGGTTCATACCTATCGGCATATTAGTTCAATGAAACTTGTTGAAACGTGAATCTGTAACAAATGCTCCACTGTAACTTTAGAATTGTTCACATTCATTATGCTTATTTGAAATAACATTATGGAAATTCTGTTTGTATCTTTGATACAGCTGGTTTCTTGTGCTTTAATAATCAATATTTTTCTAAGAAAGTCACTTGACTGACAGATTCCAGAGACATCTGTGTTTATATAGTATTTGTCTGCTGTGAATTGTTGGCATAATATGCACATACATGTACATGCCTACATGCATGCAAACACACGTATATAGTCAATTATCCCCTGCCTGTCGGTGTACACACTTCTATGTTTGCTTGCATGAGCACGAGCGCTGCTTATTAAACAAGTAGAAAAACAGTTGCTTGTTTGATTAACATCAATACAAATTCTCCCTCTCATCTAACTAACTAAAGCTATGGCCACACAGTGTTTTCTTGTCTCCCTCAATTTGAATCTCAATGCTCACTCCTTTCCACTCGGCGGCATCTTTAATAAAGGCTGCTGCTTCTCGGCGAGGGTGTCCTGTCTCTAGTGAGATGGTTAATAAAGCAGAGATGTTCTGCCCACATCCAGAGGCTTTGGAAGGGAGGAAGGAGGGGTATGAAGACTATTATTCAGTCAAGAAAAACAAGGGGCTTTACATACAGGCACCACTGTGGGGAGGCAGCGGTGAACTTTCTTCCTGTTCTTTTTTAATGTGTTTTTCTCTTCTCGAGTCTAATAGCTTCCCTGGACCCAGACAGCTTCACATTAATTGGCCAAGGAGGCGATGCCAAGGCTATTCTGCTCAGGTCCTCTGGCGCTGCCACCGCCAACTCAATATAGACCTTGAAGTTTGCTCTTTTTCTTTCTGTCTGCCTGTTTCTCTCTCTCTCTCCTTCATGTTATCTCCTCTTTCTTCCTCTCCTTTGTCTCTGTGTACCTCCCCAGTCTTTGCATGTGCGAATGTTTGTTTCTCTCTTTTTCGCAAACGCACACACACACACACAGCCTTACATTCTTCCTCCTCCTCCTCTCATTCATTGATTCCTCCATTAACTTTCTTCATCTTCTCCATCCTCTTGATGTTTCCTCTCCATTCTCCCTCTCCTCTCAGTCTCCTCTCTTCTGTCTCCTCTGTGTCTCTCCTTCACTCTCTCTGTCAGGGAGCATATTAAGCAGGGGCTTCACAGCAAGCCACAGCTAATTTAGACCAGTGCCCAGCGGGACTCTCACCAAGGCCAGCTCAGCAGGACACAAGCATGAGAGGCACCCTGAAGACCTCTTATTTCCTTCTCACCTTCCTCCGTTCACTGTTTGGTAAAAGGAAGAAAAGGAGGTCTTTGGCCTTACTTGGCAGAGGTTGTCAGACACCACACATTAGATAACAATCCTTTTGTTGTACTGTACCCCCATGATACCCTTTAGATTTATGTTGGGGGGGGATTTTAAAATGAGAATATCACTTCTTTTTATAATTTTTATCCCTGCTGTGCCTGGTAAATGAACCGGTGATTCATCAAATACTGTACTTGTCCAAGTGTTAAGGTTTTTGTCTCTTCACTGCAGAGGTTATATTACATATTCACAAGTAAGAACATATACTGTGTGTTGGATCTGTAGCCTCACTAGTTATGTGAAAAACTTTGTTAAAAATTACAATGAACAATACAAGATGAACACCATTAATGTCAATTGTCATGTGATAGTATTCAAGGGTCAGAAATGAGTGTATTCAAAACTTATTACATATTCAAAGCTTGAATGACAGCATAATTGTCCTTTACTTTAACTATGCATCTCATAGCTTTCATATGCTTATTATGTCACTTATGATTCTGAAAAACGGACACTGTTAAAACACGCTAGAAAAAAACAAATATAAATATAGCCACAAGTGGCAATGATCAGGGTCCAAGCAGATTGGGAGCATTTGGATGTTTGTTTCTTATTTAATCATTAATGAAATGTGCTTTTCATGAATGCAGCTGAAATTATGAGACACAGCCCAAGAACTTGAAGATTTTGTCTTCGGACATTCTTTGGACATTCTGACAATGGTTATTCCAGCAAATAATTTATATCAATTAATTAATATGATTAAGGACAGACTTAAATATATGTGGATTTTTTAGGTGAATGTATGACTTAATGCATTTGCATTAAAATAGTTCCTTTGTACATTTTTTTTTACTTTAATATATTCAGCAATTCTTATATTGCTATGAGCAACTCTTTACTTATTCTCTAATGCACTCATACCATACTGTGTTCAATTATAGTTTGCTAGTGCTTATATTATTATGTATTTTATCATTATATTTTTGTATTATATTATTATTATTTGAATAAACATTTATTCAGATGTATGTTTTTTTTACTGTGACCATTTATGGACTTTGAACACATACACTTATTACGAATATTAAGGAAGAGAGACATTTTACAACAGTGTTTCTCAATAGTTCTATTAGGGAAGACAGATTTCCATATTCTATCATATCCATTTATGGGAATCAAGGACTTGATCAGTGTTTAATGAGATTAAAGAGGTATATCAAATCACACTGATACTCAATAGTATAGGTCCCCAAAACTGTTGAGAAAATCAAACAAACACTGCATACATTCTTTCATGAAATCCTTATCCACTGGTTTAAATACAATGGTAGACTAATCTATGAAGTGAGTTCAATAATGAAATGACCCATAGATAATATGACATACTTACCATGCTGTGAATTAAGTAGTTCATTATTTACATGATTTATAACTCATGGCTGAGTTATAAATAGAATGGAAATGAATGACACACATCTCCTATATATTTTATTACGCTTATAAAGCACTCCCCTTTTCACCAATCACTGGGCATTAAATTTAACATGACCGTAGAACATATGGAAACATTTTCACTCAAATCAATGTTATGTTGTTTTTGTATGTATTGTTTGTTTGTGTTTGTGAGATAAAGGCAGTCTCAATTAGCAGATTAGGAGCATCTGTGTATGTCTGCATTTTTTTCACCTTCAACTCTAGTGAGTGCTGCTCTCATCAGGGTTTGAACTCATAACTTTTGAATCTAAAAGGGGTAGAGAAGTAACAAGAGCTTAAAACACCAGACTATTCAGATATACTGTCACTTGCCAGTAAAAGATGTCTGTTAAAACATTTTGTTTTATGAAATCCTTATCTGTTGGCTTAAACACATCTATGTGTGACCTTCAGAAGAATTTGAAAACATGCCACATGCATAAATTGCCACATGGTCAGCTAGTTTGAATTGGACACCCTGGGACTTGAACTAGGAACCTTTATATCCCTGGAGAAAGTGACTTATTAACTGCACCACTGGGGAGACATGGTTTCTGCACACCTTCTTATAACATGAGACAATGACATCACATGTGCCAGACTGGGGTATTTTTATCTGTTTAAACCTAAAATGCTTACAACAGTCAAAATGTGGGTGAGAAAATGCAGAAAAAAATCATACATCATTCTGCTGGTTTCAGGTGTATTGTCAAATATTTCGGTGACGTTTGATCCAACACTGAGCAAAAAAGAAAATGTTGTGCATACAGTACAAATTACAGCAAGATATTGACTATCACTGTGGACTCCACATTTGACCGATCTGAACACCATTTGAAACACTTGATATCTACCATCTAGCAAATGTCTGTGTCAATTTTGGTAACATTTGAATGAAGACTCAGGGAGATATAGATGTTAATTCATTTTGCATATTTTGAAAAATATAGAGTGACGGACTTCTGAATCGACCATAAGTTACAGTGAGGGAGACTTTTGTCACACAGTGGATGTGCTGGAAACATTTCAGCTCTCTAGGACCTACTTTAATTTTTAATTTAAATGATTTCTGGATGTTCTGACTGCAGTATTGATGAATGCGTGAATTTACGCTTAAACCACTCCCCTCCAATCAGGACCAAACTTTATACAATGAATTGATCATCAGTATAGAACATGGGGAAAATTTTTCACTCAAATCCATGCAGCTAATTATGAGAATTTTTCACAGCGAAGCTCAGACCTAGCCAATTTTGATTTATGAACATTTATGTAAAATTGAACTTACAGACACAGATTTAAAAACATAATTTCAAAATGGTATGAATATCAAAATCTGAAAAAGTACTTTTTTTCCGGCTTGATCTAGATTATGCTATGTGCCAAATTTGATACCAACTACTCAAAATTTGTAGGAGGAATAGTAAAAAAAACGATCAAGGTGCAAATGGGCGTGGCTTATATGGATAGATTTGTCTGAATTTTGTATTTGAGACTTACGGTTCAGAAGTTATAGGCCAAAATGTAATATTCATTGTTATAGCGCCACCATCTGGCAAATTGGTATAATTTTTAATTTTTTTTTTTTGTCTGTAGTAGTAGGTGAGATTTCCAACCTATTCACCAAGTTTGGGAACTGTAGCTGTTACAGTTTCTGAGACCCAGATACGTTTAGGGCCTTTGACTCCTTTTAGAATAATCCTAACAGATACAACAGAGTTCCAGCAGCTTCACTGCTCAGACCCCAAATGAACACTGCAGCTAGCGGGGCCTGACACTTAAAGCGCTATTAGTCTTAAAGAAAACCATTACATTCATGCAGATTCATGTTTGCTGCTTATCCATGGTACACCTGCACAGGTGATTTCACTCTTTGGCTTATTAATGTTCTTCTCAGGAGTGTGTGTGAGCTTTGTTGCACTTGCTCAGGTGGGACAAAGTATACCTTTATCGTTATCCTGTTATCCTGTTTCTGGCACATTTTAGCATTTTACATTGCATAACTTACTATATATTACATTCATCTGGCAGATGTTTTTGTAAAGCGCTCAGACTCCATAGGTACGTTATACAGTATTCTAAACTGTAAAGTACTCTTAAACAAAATAAAAGATAAAAAAATGCATTTTCTGTGTCAGTGATGTAACTGTCTGTGTGGACCTGCCCCAGCAAGAGATGTCATGAGGAAATAAAATTTAAAAAAAGAATATTTCTCTCTTCCAGCCCTTTGGCCAGGCTTTGAATGATGTCTGAGAGGAAGTCTGGGCTCATTTTATGAATGACCTTGAGGTTGCCAGAACTCTGTGGAGAGACAAACAATGCACTCACTTCTCTCTGATTCATGCCATTGGTTTACTCTGATTTCTATATTTTTGATATGTTTTAAGACTGAATATTTAGATTGCAAGCACATCAAGCATCAAGTACATCAATATGTTTTATTTTCTCATATGCTGGAGTTTTCAAAAATGATTCTACCACTTGTTGCATGCATTACATCAATGAAATAATATTGCTAGGACCTTGTCTTGTACAGTCAAGTCAGTAAATATAAGGATAGTGATGTTTTTCATTGTTTATCTCTCCTCCAGCTCAATAGATAAGGCTACCAATGAGTTTCTATGGTCAAACAGTGAAATGATCTTAAATGGTTACTTATGGGCAAAAAAACTTCCACTCAAGTTTTTATTAATGTGCAAATTGAAAATGTGCATAAATACAGGTGGATGGGAACACACTTACTTGTCATAATACAGTGAATACACTGTATGTCTCCCGTACTGTAAGTCACAACTTTTGTAATGTCCCTTAAAAAATATTAAGGGGAGTTGACAGCTCATTCTCCTTAAAAAAGTAAAATATAGAAACATGTCAGTTGGTGTCAGCCGTTGCTCAAAGTCTAGCATCCCTGTGGAGCACAGAGTAATTTACTCCATTTTGAAGCACTGCAATGCTGAGCTTAGTCACAAGCCCAAGCAGAGGTAGACACGGCTCAGAAAGACAGCTATCGATCAGAGCGAGGCTGTCAGATGTTTGAGGGAGAGGTTCCCTGGAAAGCACCACTAACGAGCTTTGCCGCCTCCCACTACAGTCTTTGATTCATTGGCGTTGGGGTGGGAGAGGAAGATGTAAGAAATGTTCTATGGTAAATGTGGGGTCACAATCAATGAAAACACCAGCGGCACTCTTTTCTTAGAGACTAACCCCCACACACACATACAGCCCTTCCCCAAGCAAAATCGTTTTTGGAGGAGAGGCAATAGAGAGGCGAGTGTATTGAGATCTAATCAAATATCCTAACACAGAGCCTGTGTATTGACCAGAATTTCAAGGCAGAATTAACCAGTGTTCCTCCCTTGTTAGTTCAATGCCTTAGAAGAAAATGTTTCAGATGAAAAGAGGTGGAGAGAGAAAGAAAGGGAGATGGAAGAAGGAGAAAGAATTCAGGATACATGAGAGAAAGTAAAAGCATCATGTGCTCCACTCTCCACTGTCCAATAAAACAAAACATGTACAATATTAACAGTATAGCAAATACAGCCCTTATAAAAATACATGAAATATAAAAATGAATGAGGTTTTACAGCAGCATTGAGCATGATTAAATAAACTGTCATACTGAGCTCGAAGTCCAAAAAGTATCTTCAACAGGTTAATAATAACAAATGTATTGTTCTTCATAAAACGTGAAAAAAATGTGAAAAGATCTTTTATTAACATCTTTAACAAACAGTAAGATACGATGACTGACTCCCATTTTAAAAACATAACAAAGACAAGGCCAATAATATAGCAGCCAAAAAGCTGTCAACCAATCTACTTTTCCATTCATGTGTGTGTGTGTGTTTTTTTTAAGTGTGCTATTGAAAAGGATAATACCAATGTAGTTATTTGTCCCCCTTTTTAGTTTGGTTTTTCCCTTCATATCATATAATGGGGAAGGACATCATGCTAGGACACATAAACTGTAACTTAATGGGATTTCAGTTTGGGAAAGAAAGGCAGCTTCATGTGATGATAATATGCAATAACTTGTATATGGTTCCTTATGGTTACATTTTATATAGCAAAAGTACTATTTTATTAAAATAACAATAATATACATTTCTATTGTTGTTAATTTATGTTATATCAGTGAACTTCATCACAGAAATAGAAGTAGCTGCCAGGGAATAATCTCTCAATTACTGTTGCCTTATTAACTTTTCACATGTTTTGTTTGGTTTTTTTTTCTTCTTTATGCAGCATTTCGAAGATGATGATTAGCAAGTCAATGTTAAAAACTCATATTACAAAAATATCATACAAAATGCCTCCAAGGAGAGGGCTTGCCTTATTTGAATAAGAGGAGCTGATGTTTTCACAGTCCATTATTTTAACTGCTCTACCTGAGAGAATTTTAATACATTGAATAAATCATCATTTAACTAAACAGTGTGTTTTATGCACAAATAATTACAAAGAGTATTGTTCTTCCACTGAGCTATAAATATTTGAAAACAATGTAAAGCAACAAAGACTAGTAGGGTCCTTTAAACATATGCCGTTCACTGATTTTTACAGCCACTTGGGGGAAATGAAAGACGCTTTTTTGGTATTTTTGCCCCTATTTGACAGTGGAAAGTGCAGAGAGAAAGGAAACAGGGGTGGAGAGAGGGGTATCATAGGCAACAAAGGTCTGCCACCACAGAGACAAACTGCAGACGTTACAGTTACTGTATGTGGTATATGCGTCTTAACTAGTTGGCTTTTGGGGCACCCCAGCAAAACAAGCTTTAAACACAACATTGACATATTATCACCTCATCAAGTTAGGCAAACATGTTAGCAAACTCACTGATATATCCATCAGATTTAAACCAGCATTAGAATTCATTTGCAGTGGTGTTTCTGTCCACCTGATGAATATAAGTCCAATATTCATTCACTTTTATCTCTGTTTTGTTCTCCACCAACTGTCCATGCAAAATATCTGGTGCTTCAGCTGCCAAATGCTCCACTGTGTTCACCAACTAGTTGCTAACTTTCTCTGTTGTCATGTTTTGTGGGCAGGTAACAGATAAATAGTTGGTTTATCAGAGTTTTTTGCTGCCTGCCTGCAGGAAACAAACTTGATGAGAGCAATGAAACTGAACCAAAACAGTACATTTGCGAGCCATAAAACCAAAACAATGAGCTGAAAGACACTAAAACACTCTAAAGAGCTGTAGAGAAGTCCAGTGATAAAACAGTGGGTTCAACACTATGAGCAATATATAAATATTATATATAAAAAATTTTATTAGTGCAGCTTTAACTGAATGAATCATACAAAACTTAACTGTGCATTAGCTTAGTTACACATTTATAAAGAAAATAAAAACTGTTGAATGTTGAATAAGTTAGCAGTTAGTATTTAGTTCACATTGTTATTTTTACTCTATTATTGTTCAGCTATACAATAAATGGCATCCTCCCTTTTCTGCCATTTGTATTTGCCACCTCCCTCTTTCCATTTATAAACTCTGCCACGTTGCAAGCAGAGTTAGACTAGTGAGTGGTTCACTGTGGTGCTCCAGAGGGGATGTGGATGTGTCAAGGAGGAGGACAGACCTCTAATTAGTTGCTTTCTATCTCTTGGGAAGGGAGGGGCTCTAAGATGCTGTCCCTGCTTCCTAATGAGCGCACTGGAGACCACCGAGACAAACCCTCGCTAGCTAGAGTGGTGGTACACATTTCTGCCTGCAGTACACTTCATGCACCTCAAACTGTTTGTCCCTAAAGGTCTCACTTTTTTTTTTTTTCACCTGTGTCATTCTCTCTCTTTCCCTTCAGGTTTTGTATTCTCCCACTCTGGCAGCCTGGTCCCCCACTCTCCAACAACAACAAGCCACTCTTCTAGAGTTGGAGGGCTCTTTTTTCCCTGGAGACTTTAACACACGCACACACAAACACACACACACACACACACACACAAGCACTGGCCAGGTACTGGAGACAGTCATACTTTAGGCCTATAGCCCCATTATTGCTCCAGTGCGGCAAGCAAAGCACCAATACACATCTCCTTAAGCCCCTAGAGAGGAAGTTTTAATCTGAAGAGATAAGACCACTGAAGATAGTAAATTACTTGAATGTCTGGACATACTTGTACAGGCGATTGCCTGCTCAGTTTGAGGGAGAGCGGCAAGATCATCATCTGCTGGCTTGTGCAGGGGAAGAAGTCTGAGGAGGAAAATCATTCACCCCCCTCCCTATACAAGAGATAGCTTGGTGGGCTGTGTTATGTTGGGGTTTGATTAAAGAATGCCTCTCATTTAAAGGTTCCCTCCAGTTACTAATCAAAGCAGTGTTGATATCTGGGAATTAGCTCGCCAAACACTCTTGCCCTGCTGTTTTTCACTCTCCCTCTTAGTTTTGCTCCTGCATTTCCTTCCTCCATTTGCTTCCATCTCCCTCTACCTGACTTTCGCTCACTTTCATTCAGTCTTTCTGTCTGAGTCGCCTTGCTCTCTCTCATCCTCTGTTATTCTCCTTTCGCGTCCCTCTCTTCTCCTTCCTCTTTTTCTTTCTATTTTTTCAGTATCGCCGCTAGGCGTGGGTCTGTTTTTTGTTGGCAAATTAACCGAGAGAAGACAGTCCCAGCGGTGGCAGACCAAGCTCAACAAGTCAGTCAGCTAAACAGCCATCATCAGAGAAGGGGGTTAACTGGTCATCAGGCTACAGTTTCATATAATTTTATGTGTTTTACATTGAAGTTATTAACCTTAAGTTGGGCTTGGTCAGCTGGGGTGGCAGTAGTTAGTTGGAGGTGATTATAGCAGTGGTGACTGATGCTACAGCATATGAGATATTTTAAATTTATTGTTTGCTTCCGACTTAGTGGCATTATTTCTGTTTCAGCACAATAATGTCCACATGTACAAAGCAAGTTCCACTGAAAAATGGTTTTACAAGTTTGGTGTGGAAGACCCTGACTGGCCTGTTGCTTGTTATGC
The DNA here is from genome assembly GCA_038419695.1 of Scomberomorus guttatus. Lineage (NCBI taxonomy): Eukaryota > Metazoa > Chordata > Actinopteri > Scombriformes > Scombridae > Scomberomorus > Scomberomorus guttatus. The sequence goes on from CM076445.1 coordinate 15,341,834, forward strand.
CAGGTTCAAACATGATATTTTTGTCTGATAAGACATCACTATGTCAAATAAGGTGATTATAGAGTCATAAATTCTTGCTGTGACTTGGCTGAGAGACATAACAGACTACACGTTGGTACCCGACCAATCATAGCCCGCTGTGAGGTCACTGCGTGAGGTCACACAAGCAACATCATTCCTCTTTTGCTTCGGCATGGTTACAGTTCTGCGCGGATGAGCGTTCTGTGCACCTATTGCTCAACATCATGAGACACATTATGGAAGTTATCGTAGTCTTTTTGTCGAGACATTGTGATGCATCCCAGATGACTTTGTCGTACACTATGATACACTATAAAAAACGATCAATTGTTGCACCCGATGCCCATTTTATCAGGCTGATTTTGTGTAGTCTGAACCTGGCATAAGAAACCAAATCTCTGCAGCCAGGTTCCAAACTTTTGCAGGAAGCCTTCCTAGAATGGTGGAGCAGATGGTTCCGTTGTGTTCACCCACCTGCAGGTCGTCATTTTTAAGTTAGATGACAGTGCAGGCTCTCCTGCAAACCAGGTGGGTTTAATTGTACTTGAGGATGCTGTAGATATTGATGGTAAACATTTAATATGTTGTGTATTTAGCTTGCAGTTAGTTTGCTGTCATTGTAAAGAAACACAGTTGTCTAAATGCATATTTTCAAGTTCAGGAAGGCCGCTTTATGTACCCAGAATAGAACAGTAATGTAGCTTTAGGATGTTAGCAAATGTCTGCTAGCATTACCAAAGTAGCAGCATCAACGCTGACAAGGAACTTTTCAAGCTGAAGGCAAAGCAAAAATGAAGACGTGTACCGTGATTACACATAATTAGACATGAATGCTGGCCCACTTCTTTGTATTTACATCTTTTAGGACAGTCTAGATCCTGTGGGATTACAGAAGCTTCATTGTAAATTTGAAGATAGTATCAGGTTCATATTGACTTACTAAGATAAGGTTAGCATTAGCTATTAGCTTAGGTATTGATGGTAACAGTAAGCCAGTAAATTAGCAGGAGGCTGGTTATATTTTCTGTGCTGCGATTGGTCTGCATTTTAATTTTATTCTTTTTCTTGGCACATGTAGAGCTGATGTTGAATTCATCCCTGTGGGTGGTTCTACAAGCCGACGGTCCGGTGGAAGTGTGAGCAGTGGACAGGAGCACAGCAGGGGCTGTGGAAAAGAGTGCAGAGGGTGTCCTGGCACTGAGGATTCTGCTCAGTGTGTTGGTCAGAAATGCAGGGAAATACGACAGCTGTGGAGAGTAAATGCTACAACCAATGACTAGAGACAAATCCAACACTGCTGCATATGGAGGTACACATATTCCAGGAGGGAGTGTTGCACAGAGGATCAGGGATGACACCCAGGTAATAGCTGACCTGCCGGAGGACAACAGACAGTATTTGCATAGCAGTGTAGAACTCTTGGTCCAGGTCACACACTTGTCATCCCAAATTGCTGTTTTTGGAGAATCTGATATCCAGAGTGTCACAGAAAGCAGTTTCATCTGTATGAAGATTTAGCTTCCATTTCAATTTTTCCAATTGTAAATGGTTTGAGGTGCTTTATACTGTAAATAACTTAATTATGTACATTTTATTTTCTTGTGCTATTGTTTCTTGTACAATAAAGTGACTACAGCGAATTGTTTCTGAACAAATACATTTTTGTTACACCGTTGTACCATAAACTATTTTTCACAGATCCTCACCTTAATTTAGTAATGGCATGGACAAAATTAATTAACAGCTAATCATGACTTCACAGGTGGTCTTCATCTGATGCAGGGACAAGCCTCTGTCTCTGTGGCCTCTGGAAAAAAGGCAATCTCAAAGAATCCACACATTGAATCTTTTACATGCCAAGAGAAAAAAAAAAGAAAAGTTACTGTTTGGAAACATTAATAACACACAGATGTGGCCTGTATTGTTTTGAAATACTTTGTCACTCTTCTGTTTTCAGAAAGCAGGACAGTTGACGGACAGTTTGACCAGACCTGACACTCATGCCAATTAGATTAACTGGATGAACAATATGCATATTTTGTATGTATGATTTAAATGTAACAACCACCTCTTGCACAGCAGTGGAGTCAGTGATACATTTTCATGCAGTGTCATGCCTCCTGCTAATCTGTGTCTACAGTGGCTCCTGAGTGGTCAAGGCTGGTACAGCAGACTGCAAACCAAACTAATGAGGATCATCTGGCCTTCTGGATCAAAACTGTGGCATCCTCTGCCCTGATAACACTCATTTTATTAGCATGGCCCACTGAACTTTTGGGATGGAGCTGTAGTCTTTGGCCTCCTTCAGCATCTGAAATATGAGAATAACAACTTATGTCTACTAGCAAATGGGTGTTATTATCAGGTCACACAAATGATATGTCCACTATTACAGGGCTGCTTTTCACGGATATATTTAGCAACTACACATAAAGTGTATTATTTATTGGCACAAGGGAAGACTGGATATTACTCTTATTAGAAAGATCTTAGAAATAAAGCGTCAACATCATCAATGGCAGCGTAACACATTATAGTCACACAATAATGTCAACTGCTGATCTATCTGGGGATACAACTTGCTCAGGGCAATTTTTCTCAGAAGCATGTTTTAATGGTTAATGGTTAGCCTAGTGTAAGCCTCCTCACATTTTTTAATCAAACATGCTAAAGCAGAGCAACAGTACGTAATATGGCCGAGTGATTGCTTTGCCTTCAGCTTGAAAAGTCCCTCGCCAGTGTTGATGCTGCTACTTTGGTAATGCTAGTGGACATTTGCTAACATCCTAAAGCTACATTACTGTTCTATTCTGGGTACATAAAGCAGCCTTCCTGAACTTGAAAATATGCATTTGGACAACTGTGTTTCTTTACAACAATAACAGCAAACTAACTGCAAGTCAAATACACAACATATTAAATGTTTACCATTAATATCTACGTATCCTCAAGTACAATTAAACCCACCTGGGTCGCAGAAGAGCTCGCACCATCATCCATCTTAAAAATCAGGACCTGCAGGGGGTGAACACAACGGACCAATCTGCCGTCTGATTGGACAGATTAACTAACTGCATCAGATTCAGCTGTAAAAACAGGGTCAAAATTTGTACTTGTAACTTTTAGTTTGTAGCTTGTAACTTCAGTGTTGCATATACAGGTAGGAAATTTGTGTGTCTGTCTCTCATGTAACTTCACTGTTGCACACAAACGTAGGAAAATTTTTACAAATGTGCAAATTATATCTGTGTGCACAAAACTTTTTCGCACATGCACAAAATATTTCTACAGCTACAAAACTTTATTACACATTCACAAACAATTTCAAAAGCTCAAAATATAAATGACCCTTATTTGACTCCATACATTGTTGTCCTCTGAATTGTGTGTTTAATGGTGTTTTATGATATTGGCAGATTTCTTGCTAAGACATTTACAAAAAAACGAAGTAGAACTTCAGTTAAACAAGCGAAAGCTACAGCAGGAAAAGTTTCTGTGTGGCAGTGACTTGTACTGGTGCCAGAGTTTTACATGTGCAGCAGCTAAGATTTTTGAATGTAGCTTAATACAGTGATGTTAGAGTACTGTAAATTGATTTATTTGGATTGTTGAGTGATATTAGGTCCAGATTTGGTAATATTTTCATTTAATAGAGGACAGTCAAATGTTGCACTGCTTACACAGGTTGCTTTTTTTTATTCACCTGATGATTTGTGAGGGAGAAAGACTTCAGAGGAGCATCTAACCAGAGGACAGATTAACTCTACATTTCTTCATCATTACGCACAGAGAAGGGAAAAAAACACACCACCCAGGTAGATTCATTTGATTTATTGTTTTCTCAGCTCAGATTTTTTTTTTGATTTTTTTTTTTTTGTCTATTTCTTTCTTCAACCTGAGTTTGTTTCCCAACCCAGAGGACAGAATAAGGGACACGGTCAATATTTTTATATCCCATTTCACAAAACTTATTATATTCTGTAAATAGATTTAAAAATTTAAATTAAAATTTAATACTATTTTCTTTATTTTAATATTTATTATTACCTTACTTTTGCTCTGTTTTTAATTCTTTATTCTTTTATGTTGCATTTGTGGGAGCAAACGCCAACACACACTCTTTGAATGCTTAAATACTTGACTAATTAAAAAAAACACATTCTGATTCTGAATAAAAACTGAACTGAACCTTTTTCAATTTACTGGGACTAAGAGAGATATTTTTTCTTATTTCTGAGAGCTGGGACTGTATCTATGTCCAGTGTTATTGTTAAATAAATTATATATGTTCTGAGTAAGTCTATTTCTTCTACTCCTCCTTGAAAAGTACCTATAATAGGTTAGGTGATTCTGCACATATCACACCATAGTGTGCCAAGGAATTGCTTACACATCCTATATACAAACGTGTGCCATTACACCTTAGATAGAATGATAAGCTGCAATTTCTAAATCATATCATATTAAAACCTGCCAACAGTTAATGAAAGCTATTTCTATAGGCAGCCTGCTGATGCTGCTACAATGTAAGCAATGCAGTTACTTACAGATCACATTTACCTTATTTAGAATTTTAAATAAGTTTTTTACCATTGCGCATAAACAGAAAGCTCTGCCAAAATGAATAAATCCTGTATTTTACAAAAATTTAAAAAAATATATATTTTAACCGTAGTACTCTTGTGGCTGCTCCTTTTATGCTTTATCTTTATCAATCTGTCTGTCACCGCCTGACCTTTCTCGTGTATTCAACAGAACATTTTTAAAGAATTCCACTAAAATCCATGCAGTCTCTTTATACGATCATGCCCTTCACTAACCACAGACCACAGGGCACCATGGCTCCCTTCGGGCCTCCCTCATCCTTCCCCTGTCTTTTACCCAGTTTATATGAGTGCTAGATTCAGCCTCAGTCTGTGACAGATACACAGGGGATAGAGTGGCATCAACAAAGAGACTCGGCTACTGTCGACTGATCTCTGCATCCTTTTGTGTTGACACTGTTTTTGTGCGCTGTGTAAAAAAAGCTACAAAGGTTTTCAGCTTCACACTCTGTTGGCTAATTGTATCAAAGCATTCTCAGCCCCGTGTTTGTACAAGCATCAAAAGGAGAGAGCTCCAGCATGTGAAACCTGTGCCAGATATCACCTATCCAGCATGGAGGTACGCAAGAATGCAGAAACCAGAAGAGTGTGACGGTGGCATTTGTTTGTCTCCCCACCTATAACAAACAAAACCTGACAGGAAATTTATAAATTCAACGTCACTCTTCCCGCTCCCAATAATGAAATAAATCTTGTGGAGCAGTTTGCCTAAGATAGTGGGAGATGGAAGTTATGTGGAATGAGGACAGAATGAGGGAGAGATATGGAGAGAGAGCTAAAAAGAGACAGAGACAAAGACTATCTCTCAGACTTTGTGGTTGGTCAGACAGTCAGAGAGCATATCAAAAGGAACACCTCCACACTGGGGCAGATGGAGTGTGTTTCCATGTGTGCATCCATGTGTTTGTATCCATGTCTAAGCATGATCGTGTGTATGACTGTGCGTGATGGTGTTTGTGTGTGTCTGAAAGCAGGGTGGGCTACACGGTGCAGGGTTTCATTGGAGCTAAAATGCTGGCACTGTCTGTTCGTTCAGCCATGAGACATGATTTATGTGCAAGACACCGAGTGTAAATGTCCTGCCTGTGACCAGCAGACCAAACAACAGACCAAACCTGAGGACCAACAAAACTGATTATACAGTGTTTTCCAACCATGCTACTCCCTCATAGTTCCCTCCATTCTCTCACTCTGGTCCCCTGTCTACATCTCGCTCTGTGTGTGTGTGTGTGTGTGTGTGTGTTTTGTCTTTTTACACAATCTCTTTGGTTCACTCTGTTCCTTTTCTGCCCGTGCCGTGCTTTTGTTCACCCCTACGCCCAGAAATATTAGCAGATGTACCCAGCCTGCAGCGAGGCTAAGTCACAGCCTTCCATTGTGCCATTTATAACACTTCCACATGTGCAGTTTTGCATTGTCTTTCAACATCTGCTAAAGATGTGTTACCTGCATACGGTACTGCACTGCTTGTGCAGAATTGAAAAAGTAAGGCAGGAATATGTCATGTCAAGCTGCTTTTTTTAGGAGTTCAAAGAAATGCATTGTAGTGTGCATACCTTTCATGCATTCATGTCTTCTGAGTTTCTTGAGATTATTTAGGGAATAGTTGCAGTGTGATGTTTTACATTGTCTTATGAAAAGAACAAGAGCAGTATGATGATGATGACAGTATGTGCTTGCAGGTACTGTATTCATTGGACATCCATGGTCACCTGTTATCTTGCCGCATATCATCGACACAGTTTAGTGACCGATATTACTTACCAAGCATCACTCCAGACAGTAACTGAACCTTATCTGTCTGACACATATTTTCAGATACAGTTGCAGGCATGTACGTGACACTAGCCGTGTTGGAATGCCGTAATGAAAACACCAAAATTTGAAAAAACGTCCTCGACTTTGCAAAAAAGTTTTTACGCTTGCTTGAGGTGGATTTTGGAAATGTCAAAAAAAGACTTTATGTGCAAAATGGGGAATGGAAACACATTTGTCGCAAAAAATAATGACGTAGCAAATGTTTAACTCATATGACTGATCAGCTGTTTCTGCTCTCGGTATCTTCCAGCGTCTCCAGATAGCATGAAGCATAGCCAATACTAGCTGACATGAAAAAACATTACAACTTGCTCAGTTGAATCAAATTCCTGAAGACCCCTTTTCCTCTCGTCAAGGTAATATAACTATTTGTTTTGTTTCCGGTTGGCAACCTCTACTTCTTCTGCTCTCCTTACTGGCGGATTATTTCAGTCTATAGCGCCATCTTCGGACAAAATTACGTGTTGCGTAGCCTAGTTTATTTGCTTCAAACTAGTTGATGGAAATGTACCTAATTCGAAATTTCTTTTTTGCAACATTCAAAAGCTCGCTTAAAATTCTCTTGCGAACCAATTTGAAACACAGCTATTGAAAGACATTGTTCTCAGCTGCCCAAACAGTGAAACAAAATAATTAAAACAAACAAAAGGAGGAAACAATTTAGACCAAACAGTCTTGAAAAAATGATTGAGTCCTATCACCAGAAAAGAATGGTAGTGTTTGATGGCTCTGCAAAACCTGGTTTGTGTTCACTGATGTTTTGAACATCCAATTTGCAAAATGTAATTTAAAACATTTTTTAAATTATTTTCTGCTACAGTACATTTTGGTCAAGGTTAGGGAAACATTAAAACCTTTGTGCTGAATAGCTGTGTTGTCTCCGTAAGTATACGACTTTTTCTGGTCTTGAGCCTTGAAATACTATAAAGGACGTGAAAGCAGATTAGGACAGAGAGGAATGTCAACGTCCATGTGTCCAGGTGTAGAAATGATGGGGAGTGGCAGATTGTGTGTAAATTACTGGCTGGCATACTGAATATTTATGAAGCAGACAGAAGCAAAGGGAGAGTTCAAAGTCTAGGTGCGAAAGGGATAGATGGACGCATGGAGGAAATTGGAAGGGACAGAGTGTCTCCTCTGATGGATAATGACAGCCCCAAGTCACAGATTAAAGCCTGGACAACTGCTTCAATAATGTTAAAACCACCATGAGGCTTCTGTCAATGAAAGCGACAGAGAGACAGACTGAAAAAGAGGTGCAGAGACAGAGAACAATGTAGAATATAATGAATGGCCCACAGTGGCTGCTATGTCTCAGATAATATACAGATGCAATTGTAGTGTCATTGAATTCATGTATGCTTTATGATGAACAGCTGGGAATTCATTTAGTGCATACCCACTATGAAGTAAATAAATTAAAGTGACCCTCTCACTAACAGAAAATGCTGTTAATTAACAAAATATAAAGAACGTTCTGTATATGTTTACAATGATAACCGAACAATATTAGCAGTTCCTGCCAGAAATATCTGGCTCTTTAGCTGAGAGTGAACTCAAACAGTAAAACTGTGGGCCATAAAAACAAAATAATGAGTTCAAAGACATTAAAGTGCTCTGTAGGGCTTAAGGGAAGTGCAGTGCCAGGTAGTAAGCGTCTCCTTTCACATTACAGTTTTTTTTTTTTTTCCATTGCTAATACTGCTTTTTTTAATATATTAAAAATGTTGATTAGTGCAGCAACACACACCCCAGCTATTTCAGAACACTGACTTCGTTTGTTAAATGAAGAAGTAGGATTTCATACAAAACCGTTACTTCAAACAAGGTATAAAAAAAATTACCAAAACTCACAATCCAAAAATATGAAACTTTACCCAGCCCTAGTAATCAGATGAGATATAGTTTCATGTATTGAATACTTCAGTTTAATTGAAATGCTGTTTATATCATACAAAGGAAAATGTAAACCTTACTAAGTAGACCATTCTTCTTTTTGTGTTGGGGCAAGCAGTCCAGAGAGTTGTGCTCACACACACGCATAGTGGCACAAATAGTGATGTAAAATTAGAGCAGCAAGTTCCCCCTGGCAGGGAAACCTCCTGGTTTGGGAGAGAAGCATCTGGACAATACTGTCCCAGAGGCCCGAATACTGGCAACTAGCTGAGGAGTCCCCACTGTGTCTGAAGATGTAATACAGAGCACAGCAGAGCTCCCTGCCCAGAATTACACATCAGTCAGACAACTGGGGCCAATTCACATACTCAACGGAGCAACATAGATAGACTAGGATAGAATTAGGAGGGGAGGGAGAAAGTTGTCAAACTTGGTATGAGCCGTACTTGTGCATGTGTTTATTATTAATATTATTATTGTTGTGGGGGTTTTTTTTGACAAATAAAACTCTTTCATGTGAAGAAAAAGTTGTCAAAATTTACACAAAACACTTCTTGTACATCATGCTCTCATTGTTTCTTCAACCAGAACAAGATGAGTGTCGGGTTTAAACTAAAGGAAGCAAACAAGGCTCCTTATACCCATCTCTGTGTGTAGTTTGGTACGTTCATTATATTCCTTCATAAGCACCACAAATTATGTTGCATCACTTAAGTGTGCGAAACACAATGCTGTCATGTGCTAAAAATGAAGCATCTTTGTTAAGACTGCTCCTGTGTATGTGTGCATGCATTAGTAGAGATGTAAGGAGGAGACAGGGAGAGCGGAAGACATCCAGCAGACGGAAACAAAATCACATCAAGACAGATAGATAGAATGAGGACAGCTTGGTCCGGACCAAGAGGAGAGCAACGGCAGCAGCTGTTCCTGTTTCCTGTTCTCTCTCAGCTTAGGTACCAACACAGCATGGCAGCACACCCTGGGGACAACCAGAAGAGGCTCTTAAAAAAAACCCAATCACCAGGCTGTATCATTAATAGGTTTTTCTCAAGTGTCTACTCTATTAAGTCTGCCATCTGCACTCACATCTACAGCCCAGCACACTGTGTGTTTGAATCAAGTTTCCACACATTAAAGTACATTTAAAAAGTCATTTCTGTCTGCTGTTGTTGTCACTGATGCTCATCAGTGTTTCTGTAATATAATTCATGTCTCGTCAAGTTTAATTTTCTTCATTTACTAATGCATCATCTGTTCATCTGCTTTTTTTTACTTTTTCATTTAGTTCTTTGTTGTTTTGAAAATACAACAGTTTGCATGATCAAATCTAGACTGCTAATAAAACACACTGTAACCAGCCTGGATATCTACAACTATGATGACTGAGTGCAGCAACTTAAATCAAGACCAGAATGAAGGAGATGTTATATTAACAATTAACTAAATAACTAACTTAATATAATATACAACTATTTTCACAATGAATGTCAAACCTTTACAGAGCTGTAAATGGCTACTGTGGCCTAGAATCATAAACCCTGTGTTGCAGAAGTAAAAAAAAAAACCTAGTTGAAAATCCCATTGACATTTATAATAATGCAAATAAATAAAACCTTTCTCTACAGTGTGTAATATTTCAGAAGTTTAAAAAAGGAACGGTGTATACGTTTTTTGACAGCAGCAGGGATTACAGCGAAAGAGTTGGGAAAATGACTAGAGGAATATGGATGAAACCAAGTTACGATAACGTAGCCACAACTACCACACCAGGATATGGTGATGGGGGGGGGGGGGGGGGCGTTTTTTGCAATTTAAAACTCTGCAGTTCTGCAAAATAAAATTCTTTTTATCTTCTCATAAGTTAGTATAGTGTATAATGTGTATCTTGTTAATATGTTCATTAACATTTAGCTGAATCACTTTAATAGATTATGGTCATTAGACATTTCAGTAATAAGTGTATGTTTTGCAAAGTTATTCAAGACCAGGGTAGCAGGGCGGGCTGAAGGGAAATGGAAATATTAAATATAGATGGCTTTTGCTGACAGCAGAGTGGAAAAGAAATAAACTTTCCAACCATGGAACACCCTGTCGACAGTATATGCCCCCTTATTATCAAGAGGACCCGTGTCAGCCCCGTCAGAGTGCTTGAAGTGTGTTGCTATCCGTGGAAATGTGTTAAGTAGATGTTGATCCGATGCTCACCCTTTACAGCTCTTCACAGTTTCAAAACTTTCTGGCTCGGCTGCCTAATAAGCCTGTTTCAGCATATGAAGGAGGTTTCAACCACCAAATTAAGAGCAAACTCCAACAATGACATTAAATGTTTTATATAATGTGTATTTATAGTGGTACTTAGTCACTATCAGTGCATGAAATTACTACCATTCACCAGCCAAATGCTGTTAAATTGCTGTGGTGGGTGACGGCTGTGTCACTTTTATCCTGGCAGGTCGCAGGATTTCAAATTGTATTTTTCCCTATTCTGAAACTGCCTGAGCTGCTAAAATTTTTTAAATGACTAGGGAAATTTGCTGTCCATCAGCCACTCTGACAGAAAAAGTTTCATAACCTGCTTTTTATATATCTGACTATACATAAAACTGCCTTGAGACAAACAAGCCCACATCGGTAGCATGTCCATCATGTGAACTGGTAAAAATATGAAAGGAGCAAAACATGTCCAGTAATGTTTGACTGTAAAACAGAAATTTCCTTGTTTCCAATTAATGTACAACAGGAATCTACAATCAGCTCTTTGCACCAAGGATGATGAATGGATGGAATATATCTCCATGCAGGTTTCATTTCTTTAACATGAGCTGTTTGTGTGCTGTTGTTGCCTTGGAGTAATTTCAGTAGTACATTTCATTTGTTTTTGCAACCCTTATTCCCGAGGCATATGTGACATTCTGCTAAACCGCGAACTTGAAACGCATTTGCAGTCTGCCACTCAACATGTACACCAGCGTTTGGCAAGACTTTTCGTTTTAGTCTCACTTACTGTTAAGAGTTCAGGACATGAATCACTAGAATAAAGCACTTACCCTCTGCTTAAAAGATAAAGTCATTACTATTCCAGTGGATGCCCATGAAGTAGTTCTACAATACTATCCTTTCATATCACACACAGCACGGTGGGGCAATTTTCCCAAGAAAAGCCCATTTTTATTACAACTGTATGAAATATAAATGCTAAGGAGCAGTGAGAGGCACTGAAGCAGATAGAGATTCAACCTCATAATGTGTAATTTTTCCGGGAACACTATGAACAGATACTAAGCCATTTAAAATCAAAATGAAACATTTTAGTTCACCTGAGTAAATGCCATCTCTACTAAGTAAGTAACTGAAGAGTTATCAGATGTTAATTTCACAAGCCATTACCACAAAAGTCCTTAAGATTTGGGTGCATTATTGATTCAAAATGTTACCTCTGGTCTCCATAAACCAGTTTAATTGCTATGATACTTCTGGTAGACCCATTAGGACATAGTGAGTCGCAGACTATCTCCCTTCATGTTTACGGGTACGCACCTCCTCTACCGCCGTAAAACTGAGGTCTCACTTTGAGACATGTGCTGTTTGTTTTGTGACCTTCATCTAATTTGAAATCAAGTCCTCTGAGGGCTCGCAAACAACTGTATGAGATATTATTGCTAACCATAGATAGGGCGAATGTGAGAAAATTGATGTAAATTACACATACAGAATGATAAAATTATATCAGTACAGTATATCTGATCATTCTTTGGCCACAGGAGCGTTACATAGTTGTCCTATACAGTATGTGGGTCAATGTGTGTTAAGTATTTCTGCGATGGTTGGGGGTTTGACTCCTGCCTTGACCTCGCAGCGTATTGGATAACAACAACTGTCAAATGGCATATAATGTTCTGATCTATTTTACCTTTAATTATCTACTGAGCACCAGATTGTGCTGTGGTGCATATTGTAATAGCGGATGATTAATTAGCTCATAGTTCTCCCCCAGGTAATGTTGACGGGAGTGTGATGCCAGAGTCTGCTGAAGAGACTTCCTTGTCCGTGCATTTCTGCATTCAGCTGTTGGCATTTTGTTAATTTCCTTCTTTGTCTGGCATGAAAGCTAAAACACCAGAAAAATTCTTCTCTGAACATGGCTTTCTTCTGCTTTCTTACTAAGCTCCACAGAGCTCTTATTGTATGAATGCTGTTCTTCAGCTGCTGTCAGTGCTCATCAAGCTATGCAAAAAAAAAAAAAAAAAAAGGTTGAAAACTTGTAGTAAAATGTCTGCAGACTGGTGGTTTCTATTCTTTGAGGCTTTTCTGTTTTTCTTGTGATTTCATTAGAACATCACGTCCCCTCGGGCCCCGAGTTGGTGACTGATCACAGATTCTGTCTGTCGACGAGCTTAGCATCAGTTTGAACTGTGTGCATGGTTGCATAAATACCCATTTCATTATACGCTGACAGTGACTCCAACACAATATTTGCCTGCATCCGAAAGAGCCTTTTGAGCCTCTCTGGGTGGCAGTGTTGTCAGAAAGCATTAATAGCAAAGTCCTTTACAAGGTTTGCATGATGCTTCTGCTAGTCAACAAACAACATAACCACTGAATCAAAAAACTTGTTTGCATTACTTCACACATTTTGTTTGTTTGTTTACTGCCTATAAACTGTTTATTCTGCAGTAATATGCACTAGGATTCATTTTCTGCCACTTATTTGCGGTACATTCAAAACTTTGCTGAGACCTCTCATGCATTTTGCGCTTTTCAGTTGTAACCCTAGCTCTATGAACACAGTGGCACTCTGTAATGAGGCCATTCCCCCAATTAAGGTTATTTTACCCAGGATTCACCCTATTACAGAACCATTCATTGTATTGTATATGTTAGTGGTTGAAGTGTTTCGTCATTAAACAAACTCCCATTCAAAAAGCATCAACTTCTCTCTTAAAATAGTCCATAATTTTTTTTTTTACGGGTTATTATGGTCTCAATCGGGCCATCTAATAAGCGTGCTGGTGGTGATTGGAAATTATTGCTCCGTTAATAAAATTTGAAGTAAGCTGATAGTAGATTGATTGACAGCTGTGATTGACAGTTCGCTCACCTGCTGCTCTCCTCGGCTGTGAGACTCGCACTGCGTCAGACTATTGCCACAATATTTTGGTAAGTTTAATGTTACTTGACTATGATACCTGACCTGTTAGCACAATTGAGCTAAAGTAGCTAACATTTGCCCAAGAGTGCACTGCTCGGTGCGTTTGCTTCGGTCCGAGGTAGCGGGGTGTGTTTCCAGAGCGTGAAAGGCAACACCCCAAACTCCTTATTTGGAAGGTTCCTGGTACCAACCAGAAAAGATGTCACCGACCATAAGCAGCAACTCTGGGCTTCAAACCTGAGGGAGAGACTTGTTACACATAAACCACCAAAAAGACCAGTGGTCTCCCCCAAACTTTGTTGCTCCAACAGAAAGTAGAGGCATCATTTCTGTAAAAATAAAACACAACTATCATTTTATTATGTTAAATACGGTAGGGAAAGAGGCTGATTACATCACTGGGTAATTTGGTATAGGTCAGTAAGAGTTTCAGGATAACTTTACGTCATTATAACAAGAAACATGCGAGAAAAAATAAAAAATTGTAGCCTGACATTGGAGAGACTGTATGTGTGTGTGGTTGGAGGGTGCTCACTAATCTGTATTCTATTACTATTGATGTTTTTTGTACAGTATTAGTAGTCCAGAACTGTAGAATAGCCACTAACAGAGTACTTTAATCCAATAATAGGACTTGTATCCATGCAACCCTCTGTGTCCCTGCAGCCGATCAATAAGAAATGACACTATGTCTGAGAGGTCAAACGCTGCATAGCCCAGTACACAAAAATGTATTATAGTGTATGCTCAGTATCTAGTGCGCTCAGTATTAGCAGATTACCATTTTGTCTTATCCCAGTATGAAATAAAACATTATTAATTCATGTACATGAGTCATTTCAGTTTCTAAGATATAGGCTACAATGCCTTTTCATTTTAGGATTCGACTGTTTTTGTTGTAGTAACAATTTAAATCTGGTGTTCGCAGAAAAGCCCTTCATTAGCCCCTACAGCTGTGCCTAAAACAACTATTGAATGAAATGCCATTTAGATGAAGGAGCATACAGGGTGGCTACATAAAGATATGATATATATATATATATAAACAGTATTTGTGCAGCTGAGAAATAAGAAATAAGTGAGTTCAATTGGAAATCAGTTGCCTGTGTGGATCCATTGCTTTCTTCTTGCATCACATCCTGTGCCATGAAAGCAAGTTATGATCCTGAGAAGCTGTTGGATGTTTCTGTCAGTCTCATTCAACTCCTTCTGTTCTGCATGTAAAAAGTCACATGGCAACATCATAATGTGTTTTACAACCATGCATTGTACTGCAGTACAATCACCTATCCAGTATTTTATCATATTTCATCGTTTCAGTCCAAGATCATCACTAAACCTCAGAGTATAGATTTAACCAGTATTTTTTATAGCTGACTATCAATGTTCATGTTTTGGAAAAGTTTTAAACAATGACACTGGAGCTGTGTACATTTTTGTTCCAAAATGTGCTGAACAAAACCAAAGGTCAGAGTGAATGAGTCATCTTAAGGCTCCAGGATAATCCAGAAGAAACTGATATTGGCGTGAAACACAGTGTTGTGAGCATTTATCAGTATATTCACTGAAGTGAATATACTGTATATTCACTTCGGTGAATATACTGACCGTTTTGATTAAACACAGTGGCGTTTGCAAACTGCAGAGACGTAAATACATACCAACAGTGCAATCCAAAACAGACAACTCCAGCTATGGCTATGGTGAGGTTACATCAAAAAAATACCAGAGGAAGATGATTTAGTTTTATAGCAAACAACAAACATAAAAAATGGGAAGAGAGAGGGTTCCTTCATCCTCTAATAAGACAGACAGTTTGGTCTTTTTATGCAGCAAATGTAACAAATTGAGCTCCTTAACACATCATTGTCAACATTCAAGGTTGTTTCATCGTCCGGCGTAAAAGTGGAGGTACAAGTTGTTTCTTGCCAGTATGCGCACACTGCAGTGATTGAAGCCAAATGCTGTGCGTCATTTTAATCTCAAAGCCACCACTTTGCCTGTGCATACATTCAGGATTCAATTTAATTTGGAGCATGTTGCCAGATTTAGAATAGCAAGGTCTTGCAAAGGTTTTTTTTTTTTCAATTTCTTAAGCTCTGCAATGTTCAGGAACTATTAGAAAACTACATTTTTTACTTAAACCAACAGTTTAAACATGCTTTCTCAACTCAAAATTCCCTTTGTGTTATAAGAACTAAGAATTTGGTTACATGTCCCACGGTGCACTGTGGGGTGTATCAGACCCTAGGGTTGATGACAGGCATTGTGTCGCTGTGTAATGTACAGTATGTGCAATATCTCTATGTGTGCATGTATTTGCTGTATGTGAGTCTAAAAATATTCAGAAGCTCTTTAGATCACATCCCTTTATACTGAGGCTTAGCCCTGCAGTATTTGCCAGATCCCTGGGATCCTTTAGTGTCCCCTCCTTATTATGAAGTGGTCTAAATGATTTAAACTCTTCCTTCCTCTAATCAAATAATTGGTTGGTGGAGATAACCAGCCTCTCTGATTGAGACTAGAGTCGGAGAACACTTGAGGGGCGAGGAATGAAGAAATTTGCCCTTGTCCTGACTTCTCAAAGTCCTCTTTGTTCCAAATATTTTTCCTAATGATGTCTCTGGTATGGAGCTAAATGGAAAGACTGCAGTTGCTAATACTCTTGGCTGTTTGATGTTGTGTGATTTTGAAGGGATACACAGGTATTTTGACAACCTAGCCGTAGGGTTAATGAAAACTGAACGAAAGTCACTTGCTGCTTTGTTGTCGTCATCTACTGGGGGCTCACGCATAAACACTGACACACAAAGACTAACACACACACACACACACACACACACACAACAGGCGAGCTGCCTGTCATTCATGCATCAGCCCCGGCCTCTTCTGCTGGAGATGAGCATGGCATTGTTCAGTCACCCTCACTACACTTCAGGGAGAACAATGTGGGGAAGGAGGACACTTTCCATTTTTTGCAGTCGGCAAACCGCCAAAGCCTCAATGCCCAACCCTGAGGCAAGGAGAGTTTTAAACAGCCACTTACTCACCGCCAGTGTACACTAGGGATGTGCGGAGAGTCCAGTATTTGTATCTGTATTTGTTGAAGCAGCAAAATTATTCATATCTGGATTCAAATAAAAGATTTATTACACTAATTTTAGGATATTAAAGTGTTAAAGTAAGTGGTCTTCAAAAAACTATGTTGCAAAGGAGAATTCCCGCACCAGGTCTCAAACCCCAGTCTCCCAGACCACAGACAATGCACTGACCACTCAGCCAACACCTGGCTCTGCTAAATAGACAGATCTGCAGCTATTTATACATCCATGACACAGACAGACATTGATGTAACCTCACTACGCAATACAAGGCCCAACTTGCGCCTTATTATTTGACTTTTTTTTTTCTTTTAAAAATATTTGTATGAAATAAATATTCGTAAAAACCCATTATTTGAGCTTTTCCTAATGAATTTGGATTTGGCTCCATTCCTAGTGTACACAAAAACACACGCATCAAAACATACTGTTCATATCCACCATGTGTGCCCAGAAACCCCGTTCATGCACATATACCTCCAGGAAATGCATTTTCTCTCTCTCAATTACACTTTTCGTCTTCTTCTTCTTAAAAGCACACACACCAGCCTGAAATTAGAATTTTTCCACTACCTGACACAGGAAGAGAGTGAACAAGTGGAGGAAACGTTTTTCCGCCAATAGAAATACAGTAAATAAGCAACTCTTATCAATCTCCACAGAACTTTACAGAAAGTGATGGACTCTGTAGTTCATTGCATTTACAGAAATGGAGTGAATAAAGCAGGTACCTCATTCATGGACACAGCTCAGTTTTTAATAGAAATATGCCAAGCATGCAAATTAAGTTAGACTTTTTTGCAGAGCTGGCACTGAAATTTTGAGCCGAATGATAAATCTGTTGTTATAATTCAGTCATAATCAGAGCACATTTGAATGACATCATGACATTCTCCGGCACCCCCCTGGGGAGGTGTAGGTGGCCCAACTGACCGAGACTGTGCATGTGCAATTGTCAGTTAGAAGCTCTGTCATAAAAATGACATTTTTATCCAGTTTTTAAGTCACGATGTTAACAAGGCAAACAAGTTTAGTCATTGGACACTTGGATTTTAAGTTACCAGCAGGATGTAGCTGACTGGACTGCCTCGACGGCTGCTAGCTTAGCTAGGTTTTGTTTTAGCCTGGTGGCTAGGCTAGCTGGTTGCTCTACTCCTCTCTATCCCCGGATACTTACCTCCTTGCTGGTGTTGTTTCTGGTGAAACCGATGATATACTTCCAAGCATTCTCACCTCCTCGTTTATCTCAGAGATCAAGGGGGAATTAGCCTCCATTGAGCAGCTCACCTCAGTCCTTCTCAAGCAGCAGACTGACCTCGGTTCCCAGCTAGCTTTGCTGGAGCTTCCTGAGTCTACCAGTCTACCAGCGAAGGTAAAACACTCCGATATAGTCGACCCATCTCCTGGCTGTTCTACCTGGGCCACAGTAGTTAAGGGCAAGAAAAGACTGTCCCTTCCCCTCTATGACTCCCAGAATGATGCCACAGATTTGGAGCTGTCTAACGTCTTTGCTCCTTTGGCTGCTCTACCAATGTCGCTTTCACTGCTGCTGAATGTAGGTTGTGCTAATGGAAAACGCAAAGTTACATCTAGCGTTATTCCCAAAAGGCACAGATCTCTGCGCAGGAACTCCAGCAGAAGAGCCGTCTCCTTCTGACAAATGCCCTCAACTGTGTACTTCATCACCAGAGGGCAGTGGTAGAGCTCCTGCTGCAACAACCAGGGCTCCAGTCGCTCCAGCTGTTCGCCAGCTTTCGCCCGGCCTTGGTCCCTCCAGCCAAGGGGCTGCGCCACTGGATTGCTGAGCACGACCAATGCTGATGCTAATCCAGCTAGCCTGGTTAGCGCCATGCGCACCCTTCCACTGGAACTTGCCACCTACAACAACTGTATGGTAAGCAGGAATCTGGAAATTTTGATAGTAGGTGATTCTATCGTTAGATACTTAACTTCCCTGATGCTATCACATACTGTCTCTCCGGTGGCAAGGTAGTCAACCTAATTGAACTCATTCCAACTCTCATTGACCTGCATTCCACTGTTAATTTTGTTTTAAGGCACGTGGGAGCGAATGACGTCATGGCTAGGAATTCCAGCAAATTACATGCAGACCTGGAGTCCCTGTGCTACACAATTGAGAGTCCGGGAAGATGTAATATGTCTGGCCCTATTCCAAATCTTTCCAAAAACTCTGAACGTTTTAGTTGACTCTTCAGTCTCCACCACTGGCTAAAAATCTTCTGTTCTGCTGCAGGATATGACTTCATCTCCAACTTCACTTACTTTTGGATTAATTCAAGCCTGTACAGAGCAGATGGTGTGCACCCAAATAGAAAGGGAACAAAGCAGCAGCTAATTTCATCCAGTTTATTGCTTTTAATTCATTCCGATATGCACCACGGCAAGACCCAGTCCAGACCTGTGTATCTCCCACTATTATATCCAGTTCTAACAGTGTAGGTCCTGCCACTGTATACTCTGAATCTTAAACCTAGTCTCTGAAAAACTCTAGCCACCACAGGCCTGACCCTGCCACAGCTGACAATTCTAATTATTCTGCAAATTCCTAAAAGTTTGCACTTCTAAATGTCAGATCCCTTACTAATAAAACTTTCATTGTTAATCATTTTATAACATGTCATAGGCTTGATTGTATTCTCCTTACGGAGACTTGGCTTGATGAAACTGGAAGCAAGGAACTGACTGAAGCTTTTCCATCTATTTTTTCATTTTCACACTGTACCAGGTCAAACAAGAGTGGTGGTGTTGCTGCCATTTTTTCAGATATTTTATCATGTAAAAGCATCCTATTTGGTTCTTACTCTACTTTTGAGTATTCAGCCCTGGAAATGAAATCTACATATCCCTGTCTAGTACTCACAGTTTACTGCCCTCCAAGGCTTAAAAAAGGTTTTATATCTGAATTTGGGCTTTGGGCTTTTATGTAAAATCACTGTTGCATATGACTCAATCCTTATCTCTGGGAATTTCAACATTCATATTGATAACACCACAGACCATTCTGCTAACCAGTTTACTGACATGTTACTGACAACCTTTGATTTTATACATCACACTGCTGGGCCTACTCATAATCAGGGTCACACTCTTGATCTGGTCATTTTCAAAGGCCTTGATATAACCCAAAACTGCACTCTAGATGTTGGGATTTCAGATCATTTTTGTTTTTTTTTTCCCCAATGTTGCTTGGATGACCAAACATGTACCTGGTCTAAAATTAGTTAAAAGGCATTCCATTTGTGCAGACATCTGATAAATTTATCACACAAACTCTGCTTGGAGTACCTGGTCACATTCTGATGTTAATTTGTCTTCATTGCCTTTGTGTGTAATTATTTATGAAAACCAAGTTTCTGTTCAGTACAATTGATAAATTGGTCAATCCCTTCAGACCAATACCCACTGAGTTCCACTCTTCAGAAAAATGCAACAAATTTGCCTCATACTTTAAATCCAAGATTACCAATATTAGGAACAATATTGTGGCTTCCTCTGCTGGTGCGAGTGACTGCTCTTCTTCCACTCAGTGCTATACTGCCAACACACTCATACTTCGCACTTATTCCGAGTTGTGAACTGCAAGAAGTAGTACAACAGTTAAGCTCTGCAACATGTGCTCTTGACCCAATGTCTACTGTTCTGAACTGGCTTTCTTCTTAGCTTACTGGGAGATCTTTCTGTTTCTGTTGGCAACTTTGAATTACTGATGTCAAATATTGGATGGCCAAAACTTTCTTACAGCTAAATGAGGACAAAACATTTTGAGGTACCAGATTCACTCTTTGTTAACTCCCCTGTTGGTAAAACCCTGTGAGCATGTCAAAAACTTTGGACGCTGATCTTAACTTTCAGAAGCACATATCTAATATCTCTAAGACTGCTTTTTATTATCTTAGAAATATATAGAGAGTTAGATCTTTCCTATCACAGTCAGATTCTGAAAAGTTGGTTCTTGCATTTATTTCCAGTCAACTAGATTATTGTAATGCTATGTTGCTGGACTGGCAAAGCGAGTGTTTAACTCCAGCTTATTCAGAATGCTGCAGTATTAACTAAAACCAAAAGGTGTGAACACATCATTCCTACTTTAACTTCTCTTCACTGGCTCCCTGTAAAACAAAGAATTGATTTTAAAATACTTTGTTTTTAGACTTGAGATCATCAAGTAAAAGTCTCCTTACTATATGGTGCCTTCAATCATTATGGTCCTACTCTCTGGAATTCTATACCACACAAACTCAGGTCTGCTACAACAGTGTAGTAATAATAATAATACCTTATCCTCTCTATTGGAATACCTTCTAATTCTATGTTGTTTTACATATGTAACATCTCCTTAGTTGATGTTTTTATCTTGTATTTTATATATACTGTAATAAAAATGTATTGTTTGTCATCTTTACCTTTTTTGCTTTTGTTTTTAAGCACATTGAGTTCACACCTGTTGTATGAAATGTGCTATATAAATAAACTTCACATGACAGAAGCAACCAAACTGCCACATTAAAATGTTAATCACAATGGTAAAGTTGTAGAGATTCAAAATTATCCCATTGTACAGCTATGTTATCCATCAAGCTTTATTTGGAGGTAATCCCAAAGGTTGTTGATGAGAATCATAACACTCTTAAATAATGTAACATGCCATTTAAAATGTGAATAGGAAGGGAATTCCATTTGTATTATTTTCAATTCTGTAAAGTCTTTCCTATCCCTTCCTCATTCCTCTGTCATTTCACCAGAGAACAAACCGGGTGTCCCGGTGTCAAAAACTGCCACACTTGTTGGCGATACAGCTGACGGTGGCACGGTGTGTAATGAGGGACTGTCGCTGGAGCACTGAGGGGAGACGGCAGTGACATACCGGCGTGGGAAACTCATCTAAATCACATTACCAAACCTTGCCCCGAAGGCTCGCATGGCTGGCAGATTAGCCTGCATGGCTGTCGCTGTTGTCGCTGCTGCTGCTTTCTCTGAATTCTCTGCTTTGTGTGGGTTGACGGGTAATAAACATTGTAATCAGGTGCACAATGCTGAATGGTTTAACTAGAACATGACACTAAAGGGAGAGGGACCAGTATGAAAGAATACAACAGTATGAAGATGATATGTCAAAGTTTTTTTAATGGGGAAAACTGATGAATCACACTGTACTTTGTGAAGTTACTAATGCGACAACAACCAGGACTGGCCTAGAGTCAACATATCCCCAAAATACACACGTTTAATTATAAAATTATTGACTTATTCTGTAAGGCAAGGCAAGTTTATTTGTATAGCATATTTCAACAACAAGGCAATTCAAAGTATAAAAACTCTTTTACAATTCCAATATTAACTACAAATGCATTTCCTGCAGAAAATGCATGTAAATGCTGAAATAAATCACAAAGCATTGCTGAAAATACTACAGACTTCCCCATATGTACAATTTTATAGAATTTGGTAATTAAACATTCAAAAGTAATTTAAAAAGTAAATACTTATAGTGCAGCCTGTCTGAACATTGTACACAAATAAAGACAAAACAAAAAATGGTAATGCTGCAAATAAGTAAATTTGCATTTAGAATATTAACTACTGGCTTCATAGGCTGTGCCTGGCTGATTCTTACATGTTGGAAAAAACCTCAAACTCTACACTGAAAATGTGGAGGGAACAAGTGATGGAAACTGTTGCATGTAAAAAGATGCTGGGAAGATTGAATATTGATTGATATTGATATGGTTAAAGAACAATGGGACAGCTTTAGTGGGTATATGTCAGTAGGGAGCAGCCTAACCATGACAAGAATCTGATGGTACATCTGTAATTGTTGCCATGTATTAATGCTCACCACATTATCATCAACATCTGTTTGGTTACCTGACTTTTTTGTTTTTTAATTGGTATTTTCTATAAAATTCAATTAAAAAAAAATACACTCCTCTAATACAAGCTGGAACCAAACTGTCCGAGTGTGTATTTCTATGGGTTTGTAGTGAGTGAGTAAAAAGACTGAGAAAGTGACCGAGTGAATGACATTCCAGGGATGCAACACTGAAGGACTGGGGTATTGCCAATGTGTTTCATATAGGCCAGTATAGCACTAAATCTGCTAGTACTTAAGCATAAATGAAAACTATATATTAGTAAAATAGCATTTTTTTGTTTGATGTTGTGATAAGATGGCATCGTCCCAAATCATTATCATGACAAAAGTAAGGGCATATAGCACAATGCAAATTGATTGGAAATGTAATTTATTTTGCCTATGCTACCAAGCAAAGCAAAAAGGAACTCACCTATTGATTTGCTGGATTTAGATGGGTGAAAAAAAAAAAAAAAAAATCATACTCTGTCCAGGCAGACATGTGACAACTCTACTGTTGTTGAGAGCTGCTGCCAGCTACTGCCATTGCAAGCTGCTACAATAGTGTGATTGCTTGCAGTAGTCACACTAATTATCAGCCTTCACCTTCAGTATTACATACACACATGCTAACACTCACAGTTTAGACACTAATCCACTATGTTCTGTTCATTTTCTTATATGAAAAGATAACAGGCAAAAAGCAAATCTCTTCATTTGAATGTATTACAATTAAGGCCTTTTAAAACAATGACAAATGGAGGGAGCTGCGACATGTCAGTCAGCCTCGTCAGTGAGAAGGCAAAGACAGCATCAGCGATCACAATCATCGATACACTCCTAGACTGTGGCTCTCAAATAAAAGTTCTCATGAATTTGAACATAACAAAGATGTGAAGCCACCAATGTA
The DNA here is from genome assembly GCA_038419695.1 of Scomberomorus guttatus. Lineage (NCBI taxonomy): Eukaryota > Metazoa > Chordata > Actinopteri > Scombriformes > Scombridae > Scomberomorus > Scomberomorus guttatus. The sequence goes on from CM076445.1 coordinate 15,365,205, forward strand.
CCTCTATACACCAAAAACCTAGAGGATTTTGGGTCAAAAAGACAATTGACGAGATAGTAAACAAGAAAAATGAAACATTTCTGCAACCCTTTCTGGCTTTTTACAATTACTTGCTGTTTTACTGTAAAATGAAGTTTGCGAGGAGGCTGTCAAGGAAGGTGATAAGAGACAGACTCAGACACTACCAAATGAAATCAAGCATACTCAAACTTACCTTGACACAACTTCACTGACATCCTCTTTCATTTCTGCTCCTTCTCAAACCAACCTCCCTTTAAATAGGCCCTCCAATCTATCTAGGCAGAACCATATTTCTATCAGGGGGGTCCTTTCCCTTATACTAACAACTGGTATATGACAATGTCACTTGTATCAGTTAATATTGTTTACACACACATCAACCACAGCATAGTCCTTACCATAAACCAAAATACGTTCATATAACATAAATACAAAACCAAACATTTAACTAAATAAAATACAAGCCCCATACTTGGTCTGACCCATGACATCACTGGTGATGTCAGCAAGATCTTAAAATCAGGAAGTGGTTCAGTGCCTCCCCCTTTTGTCTCCTGGAAAGCATGCTGGGTATATGGTAAGTTACAACATCAGCATGTTAGCATGCTGTTGTTAGCATTTAGCTCAAAGCCACATAGCCTCTAGCAGCTGGCTGTAGCTTGTTAACTTGTTAGCTTGTTTTTGGACAGTAATGGAGCTCTACAGCACAGAGGAATAAGATATATCAGGTAAACAATAATTGTTAGTAGGTCAAGGTTTTGGTCTTTGTGTTATTTGTTAATATTATATGTATAATAGCAAACATATCGTTTAATAAAATAAAAACAATTCAAAATGTCATAACAGGTGCATGTTAGCAAAATCCTGAATACCTGAATATACAGATGAAGACAAGTGTTTAATGCTACAGGAGTGATTTCAGAAGTTTTTGGTGATTCAGTTTTGATACTTTTTCTCCACCATGAAAAACAGGTTTTATAGCTGACCACAACCTCTTTCTCACACAGACTATGAACTTGAATATGGCTGAATACGCTGTTTCTTCCATGTACAGTAAACTTGACATCAATCACTGTAACTAAAATAAAGGTGACCACATGCTGTTCTTCATCAAACTTTTCACATCCACCCCCGAACCATCAGAGGGAGAGTGTTTCAAGATAGATTTTGGGTGGAGGGTCACTTTAAAGCTACTTAAGGGTGAATTACGAGGATCATCGGGGTTTGAGAGGTTAAAGAGCATTTATAGATGACAGACTTCTGTGTGCTCTTTCTGCTTTGAACACTTTAACCAATTAAGCTAGTCAACAGTCAGCAGGCCTCTTCTTATCCTGTTATGGTTGGGCCTTTGGACATTTAGAATTTGAATATCCACAGAGGCTTCACTTCATGTTATGTAATGCTGTTTAAAGCAAACTGCTGTAAACCAGCTCTGTTCAGGAGCTACAGTCCTGTATGTATGTGACATCAAGGTCTTATAGCTGACACCAGTATGAGTGAAATAACATTTAATTTAATCTTACATAAATAATGAATAACAGCTTTTTATGCTTGTGAAGGCACTGTTAAAGTGGCTATAATAGATATTGTAATAACAATGTATGAGCTGACAGCAGTGAGTAATGTGCTGGTCATGGCTCATAGTAATGAACCTACAGTAAGTTATGCCCAGTGTTGTACTGGCATACCTGAACAAATCCTGGTGTGCCGGTGTACCATCAGGAAAATACATTTTTGGGCTGGTGGAAGGTCAAAACATGTTTGTTTTTACCGGCCCTCTCTGTGTGTCTGTCATTCGGGGTGCACATGAGAGCGTGCTGCACGCCTGTGTCAGGCAATCACAGCCCCCCGTTACTCTCACTGCCAGTAGGAGGAGACAGTAGTCCCGCACTCCAGCTTTAAAGCAAAGTGTTGACTTATTAATAAGTTACAAGATTATTATCAGTTTTAGGTATGTCTATATTTAATACACAGTGGATGCTATTCATGCTGATACAGTATGGACTCTCTCTTATTCTATTCACTGAACATAATTAGTAAGCTGAATCAATTTTTCCAAAAAAATGGAATTTGTTGTAATGTATTAAATTCAATCAGAAAAGTACCTGTTGTTACGACTGCAGTCGTATTTTGTTGTGTGCTAGACATGAGATCTGCTTTCTCCTGCAGAGTGCGTGACATGCAACAGGTGAGGGTGCGTGCATGTATGTATGTAAATAGATGAATAGAATAGAATAGATGTATATTGGGGAGGAGAAGACGGTTGGTTAACTTGTTTCCTCCACCCGCAGGCGATTCAGTCCTTCTTGATGACAGCAGACTATAAGAGTCAAGATGCCGCTGTACCTGCGTGAGGCAAAGTTTATCTCTCTCTGCTTCCAACCAGCCACACTGCTTCTTGTTCCAGCAATGTAAGATTTACTTTTTGTTTCTAGCAGTGGGCTACCAGTTTTGTTTTGTTTTTTTTCTCTCCTGCTTATTTAATTCATTTCTTTTCTTTTGTTAGGTCATATTTGTTACCTTCCCAGTTAGATTTGTCTTGTTTGTTATGTCGGCCGTGTCCTTGAGAACTTGAGGTTCTTCCCAACTCCATCATTTTTACTACCTTGTAAATAAACACATCAGTCATTACACTTCTGCAATCTGTCTTCTTGGCTACTTGGGACTTTGGGAAGATGGATCTAGTTCATGTTGCATCTTGGCTACCCCTGGATGGGACATAACAGTTATGACACTATAATGGCTGTCATGGTAAATCTACGAATCTACAGCATAATTTCCATAACTGCAACATCATAGTTATAATCACAACTGTAATGCTGAGTTTCTGTCTTTAACAGAAAAAGTTGTTTCATAGAAAAAGCATTCCTACATTTTTCTGAGGATTATTTTAATATGAAACAAATGGAGGAAGTGTTAAATTTGCATTCAAAGCAAACAGCGGGGACATCTTTAATATGCATGACAAACAAGACCAGATTAGTAAAATACAGACTTTTTAATAAAAATCAGTAATACCAAAATCCAGGTGAAAATTGGATTCTAAAAATACAACTGTCAGCGCATACAGTGTGTAGCCTTACAGTTTCTTTTTGTTTAATCTTTATTGCTAAATGAGATTCTCTTTCTAACAAGACCACATTAATTCTGAACTGCTGGGGACAATGCTGTGATGAGTGAGAAGATAAAATCTGTGTGGTGATTAGTTTAAACCAGTTTGCTCCTTTTTGAAATATTTTGGGAACTTTAAATGAAGATTGGTGAGAACGGAAAACAATGGACCATTTAAAAATAAATACATTTCGCCAAATCTTCTTGTCAAGCAAAGTATCATGAATGATCACGATTGTAATGTGTCCTCTCATCTAATTCTGGGTACTCTGGGTTTTCTGAGTCTCCCCGTTTTCTACAGTGCAATGACAATGATGTTGTGTCTTGTTACAGACATTTAAATATTCACAGCGGGAGAGAAAGTGTCCGTACCTAACACAAATGATTGATGATGTATTGATACCATATTTAAAACACAAAAGGTTCATATTCAGCCACATTATATTAGCATATTCCAGTTTTCTGTGCATTTTGGCCTTATGTTTGTTTCCTTTTCTGTCTTTGGGTTGATTATAATCAAATAGCACATCATAATTAATATTACATATTACATTTAATATTTATTTGGATCATATCAAATCCTCATCAAACCTCTGAAATTTGTAATTATTGTAACCATTGTTCAAGCAGCCAAGGTGAATAGCTTTAAGCTCCAGTTTAATGTGGTATTACTGCGTAATTTACTGGAAACTTACTAGACTAGACTTTACTAGAAATTCTCTGCCCCTGTGGCTAAAAAGTCATTATTCAAAAGCAGAAATTCAAAATAGAGTGTGAAATGCTATAAGACATTGTTTTGATTAATTGATTGAAAAAATAGAATACTGTTTAAGTGTTTTGAAACAGGTGGTCTCACAGCAACAAGGTCCTCGTTTTTTTATATGTGGGTTTTTGTGTTTGCACAGTCTAGAGATGTACGGAAACTCTTCTTCTCCCGTTGGAATTTCTTAATTCTGGGCTGACCTGAAAAAGCTACAGAAAGTAGCTTAACCTAACACTTCCATTTTTAATGCATTTTGAGAAATAAGATTATTCACTTTTTTGATGAGAGTTAGAAGAGAAGATTGATACCACGCTTGTTTCAGTGTTTAGTATGGAGTTGGAGCCTGGAGACAATTAGCTTAGCTTTGCATAAAGACTAGTTTGGCTGCCTCCAAAGTTAAAAATAAATCTGCCTACAAGCACTTTTAAGGCTAACTAATTGACACATAGTGTCTTGTTTATTTAATTTGTACAGAAATGTAAAATGACAAGTTGTGGTTGGAAGATATGGAGTCTCTGCTTTGTGCCTATAGTATGTTGGCATGGCAACCTCGAAGTGAGGACAAGACTCTGTGCCTGACCACTGTTTGCCAAGAAATAGTTACTCTACACTGTAATGAATTGCTGTAAATTTACTGTGGATTTACAACAGTATCTTACTGTATTTCATAATAATACTAATACAGTAAAATACTGTTAAATATTCATCCTTCACATGTAAATTAACAGTTAATGCGATCAGTTAACCATAACAGTAGATAACTGAAACTTATCAGCATAAAACAGTATTTTCTGTCAAGCGATGGAAATATGCGCTATCATCCCTTTACCAGTCCAGTCACTATCCTCATATGATTGTAGACTAATGTTTCTGTTTTGATGATAACACTTTTTTTATTAATCAAACAGCTCATACTAATCATTTTTGAGTGACAAGACGTGACTGGCTATTCCTGAACTTGACTTTGAACAGCACAGCTTCAGTAGTCTGTCGTCTAACGAGAGCAGTCCTTGCAGAGTTCAAGCAAGGAGGTAACGTTACGCTTATCTACTGAAATTGGCGGTGTCCAGTATTGTTTTGTCTGCATGAGCTGTTGACATTTCAGATAATGTTTCATAAGGTTTGTTTCATTTGGTCAGGTTACTAAAATTTGGCGAAGCAAGCTCTATAACTAGTGCAAGCTCAATTAGCCATAGTAATGTTAGCTAGCTGACAGCAAAGTTAACATCCACAGGGGGTGTCTGCGCCCTCAGCCGACACTCCAAGTTCAATAAATGCATGATGTTTCCAATGTCAATGAGTAATCATGTTAAATAATCATGATTTCAATATTGACCAAATTAATTGTGATTATGATTTTTGCCATAATTGAGCAGCCCTACCAAGTCATGCTAGCTTGTCGCGAAGGGGGCTAAATAATGCTCCAAAGTTAGGCAAACCTTTGGCGAAGGAAAAACTGGCATGGCCATTTTCAAAGGGGTCCCTTGACCTCTCATCTCAAGATATCTGAATGATATCTGAACCCACGAGTCTCCTCTTTACAGAGATGCCCACTTTATGCTAATCCCATGCAGTTTTTTGCATGCAGTGTAAAAGTGTTATTTTCACCTATTCTAAAAATGGTGTATTTGAATATTTCTGCATACTGGGGTCCCTAAACAGTCACGGAATTGCTACTGGAAAAGCTACTTGACATCTGGGTGAGAGCCCAGATGGACTGATGATTCTTGCTGATGTGAGTATTGATCAGTGATTGCTGAATGATTCTTGTAGTTGTACACATACTATAACATTATTATTTTGTTCTACATTCTCTTAACTTTTCAGGTGTCTGCCACCTACGCTGACATTGAGAGAAGGTTCACTCTACCAACTAGTCCTCAGCTCATTTTGCTTGGTATGTATTTTGGTGTACATCTTAAAAGAACTTTTATTTTATAATAACTATAATAATTATAATTATTTTATAATGAGAATAAGGTAACTATAGAAAATGCTTGTGCAGATTCCATGTCCATCAGTGTAATGGCATGTCATACTGAAAAACAGTATATTTATTGTATTTTTAATTAAGATACATTTTACTTAACTGAAACTGAAATTACTGCATTAGATTTGAAAAGTGGGGGAGCCTCTAGTTCCGGAAGTATTTTCTGCCCTTGTGTAGTCCCATCTGACAATCCAGGCAACTACCTTTTTTCCTGTTTTTGAGAAATATTACAGTCATCAATCAAAATGGTGTCAGATGGCACTGGACAAGGTAGAAAATACTTCTGGAACTGGAGACTCCACCAAATTTCACATACTATATTTCATAGGAAATGAGCCCATGACAAACAGCTAGTGGATGATCCGCATCAAGGGGCACGTGGTCTGTGAGGGCATTCAGCCAACCAGGACACTGTTTGTGTAAATGACACAGGTAATATACCAGGCCCACTGGTATTGTATGTGGTGGTGGTGATGGTTAAGATACTTTAGAGGCCTATTGGATGACTGGAGGAGGAGGAGGTCTCACTCTATATTGGCCAATATCAAGGCAAAAATCACATCACCTCAATGTGTCAAATAGAAAAATACACACGCACACAAAAACTATTTACAATAAGACAGACAAAATCACACTCAAGACAGGCTCAAAACAAGAATCCAGTTGTGTGGAACTTCAGTCAGTGTCATCATAGAAAACATCAGGTCATAATATCATTATCATTGTCCTCCAAATTCAGACCTCTTGGTGAAAGGGAGTCAAGTGTGCAGATCCAGAAAAGTTCTTTATTTGTGCCTGAAATGGGGAGTATATTTTTCAGAAATTACAAGCAGAATTTTACTGGTCCAACTCCAGAAACAAACAAACAAAAAAAACTGTGCAAAACAAAGCTATTTAATGTTGAAATGTCCTTGATTATGCATAATTATACATTTATTTCAACAATTAGCACCAGCATATTGCCTATCGGCAGTTGTGTGATGGTGTTGGGAATACCTTGGGAAACAAGTCTAATATTCACTTAACGGACACAATAAAACTTTTAGAGGAATCTAAATGTGTTGAACTGTTTTAATGCCACAGACTATGATCTTACCCATTGGTATTTCCAAGCCTGTCGTTTTGGGTGGGCTGTTCTTCATTCTCTGCTGAAGAAATAATCTTGATGGACAAATAAGGCTTAAACTGGTATGGGCTGATGCCCTGTGCACTCTCTGGTTCACTCTCCATTCAAATGTCTTCAAGATGCCCATGAAGTGACGTCACGTCCATAGAGGCATCTTATTTGCGTGGTCTTGACAGGCTGGCTGCACTTGGTTGTGAAGAGCAGCTGACTATAATTAATGAGAGCATCATTTGGCCTGTCCTTTAAACTTCTAGTCTTCAGCTAGTTCAAGTACTGTTTAAAATACTTCAACTATCTACTTTTTCAAGCTGAAGCAAGCACACAAATTGTCTTCTGAAAATCTAGCCTTTACTAGTTTCTGCTTGGCTCCATTCCTCCCACTAGCCCTGCTTAACTTTCCAATATACCCCTCATGCTACCGACCAACTGACGTAGCCCACTTATGAGGTAACCTCCATCCTTAAACTATAACAACCAACTAACCACCCACTCTTCTTCTTTGTACTTTTTGTCCTGTCTGTAACCATTTTCTGTCTCTCTCCCTTGAACACAGTTTATTGCTCTGGCCCCTTTCTCTCCCCTCATTCTTATATACCTTTCTCTCCCTCCATTAGTCTGTTTCATATTTTAATATTTTACCAGTGACATTGTGTTGCTCAATTTTTTTGTTTGTTTGTCTTACAGGCACTTGTCATCGGTGATTGAGGATACCAGCCAAACGCTGCAGTCAAGTCCTCTCTCACTGTTCACTCTCTCTTTCTCCCTTTCACTTTCCCTGTCATGCAGTTCACATTTACATGTGCAAAATACTTACTGTTCTTGATGCTACTTAATTCAGCGTCTGAGGTTATGCTCATGAGTTGAGTAAAGCCTGTCAATATTTTATTGGAGACAGTTTCTTCCATATATGGTAATGGAGTACCTTGTCAGTTTTTTAATACAAATGTTCCAAATATTATTAGTCTTACAAAGTCAGCTGTACAAATGATGGATGAGGGCCTGTAGTAAACTACAGCAATATTTTATTGAATGTGTATTCTCTTGAGTTTTCTCTTTTTTTTAATTTGTGGGGATTTATAGGCATTAAATGCAGAAGTAGCAGATTTTATTACCCTTTGTAAAAAAAAAAAAAAAACAGTAACATACTGGCATATACTGTAAAATGACTGTAAAACCCAGTTATCCTACTGTCATATACTGTAATCCAATACATGGTAATATACTGTTAAATTACAGTAGATGCACTGTAAAATAACAGTAAAATTCTGCCATTTCTGCTGCAAGTAGTTTACTGTTATTTTACAGTGAAATTCACAGTGTATGTAACTCCCTGTAAAACTATTGTTGTAGGTGGATTTTTAAGGTTTAACAGAGCGAGGCTAGCTGTTTCCCCCTGCTTCTGGTCTTACTGCTATGGCTAAGCTAACTGCCTCGTGGCTCTAGCTTCATACAACATACAGACATGACAGTGGAATCTATCTCCTCATCTAACTCTCAAGGAATTACCCTTTTTTTCCCCAAAAAAGGATCAACCCTGGAAAATCAGAGTGAAGGGTAAACATTTTTATAACGTTAAAGGCACATTCTTTGTTAACATCTGATTTGTCATAATGTGAGCAATCCTATGGTTTTTTTTTTTTTGTGGATAACCCCAAAAAGACAAGGTATAAGTGGGCAGAGAGAATGGATGAAGCAGGTATTTTGAAACAGATAAAAATCCAGGCTCTTAGGCACACCAGAACAACTCAGGTAGAGATCCTGCACTACAAATCATCCATCTGATTAAGTTTATCTATCCAGGGAAGGTTTGCTGACTGCGCGTGCCCTTTTTCCGCAACCACCTGCTTCACATTCATTGGATCCGTTACACACATTCACACCTGCGAGATAACCACTGCAACCACATAATATCTTGCTGTTTCTCCTGCACTTGACAGATCCACTGGAGCAGCTGGGGGTTAAGCACATTGCTCAACAGCACCTTGACAGAAATCACTAAGGGAGGAACTGGGGTCATTTAGTTTACCCACCCTGTCTTTCTGGGCCCCTATGGAGCTTCTGGCCATGTCTATTAAGTGTAAAGCACTGCAGTACATAATGTGTTACGGGTATCAAGAACACTAGCAGAGAAGCTTTAAATGTTTCTTCAATCTACAACTTTGCTACCAAGATATTATTTCTTAACCAACTTTTTCGCATGTAACATGTAAATTAATATAATGAATCTATTATTCTATGAAAAAGAAGACTGACTTTCCAATCCAAGGGGTGTTATGTTGCTCATCACCACAACATTTAAATGAGAGGAATTCAGAATCATCTTAGATTGCCAATGATGTTGACCTCTCCCTCAACCTCTATTCAGTTAATTCCAATGAAGGTCACTAAAGCCACGCAGGCTGATTTAAATGTGGGTTCCATTAGATATTAAGCCGCACACTTGGGAACTACCTACCCCCTGACATTTAAGTTGGGCTTATGAAAGCCTAGACACATATACCTTGTGACTGGTGTTAAGTGGAGTGAAGCCCACAGGATCTAGGCAGGTTTTGGCCCTTTGAAGCTGACAGGCCTGTTCCCCCTTGGCACGCCGTGACTCCACTTTCTGCTTTATAGGTAATTTATTCAACTGAATAATTAAGGGCCAGTCAGCAGCAGAAAGCATGAATAGCAATAAGCAATAAGAAAGTTAGTTTCCTTCAGCAGTTAAAGCCAGCCTGCCCAGAGCAAACCCATATCCGAATTATTATCATTTGAAATGGATTCTGCTGCTATCTTAGGATTGATTGATCCTGCATGGTGCAATAGAGCAACCAATATTGCGGTTGAATGTGGAAACTGTTCCATGTCTATACTAGAGGCACTGCAAGGATGCTCAAATCAATGAGTTTTCAGTTGATATTTAGTAACTTCCCACATATGAAGACTGTCCTCCAAGAAAAACAAAAGAACCAGTTGTTTCAGCAAGTGCTTGTTATGTTTATGTTCAAGTGACAAAGCCCTCTAGCGGCAGTAAGAATTATGACTGGAGCACAGGAGGAAATCAGGTGTTGTTATTATATGGCAAAGAGTTTGCAAAGTCTGCATGTAGAGGAGGTCTGGGTGGAAGGATGGGTCAACAAAACATTAAACTTGACCACAACTGTCCCCTAACCGTAACCATATGGTTATTGATGTAACCATGACAACCAATGTCCCCTTGTTTAACAAAGCAATAGTTTTGACCCAAACTCACATGTTTCTCTAACCTTTACAAAGCATTTAAACCCCGATCTTTACCCTAAGTCAAGTCATTTTTGTGCCTAAACCTTACCAAACCATAGCGTTGTTATTGTTATTTTACAACTGGGATTTGTCTTTTGGAAGGAACAGACAACTTATGTCGTCAGATCAGACGATGCCTTAATGTATCACTCTGGAGTGCATGGACCAACAACGCATTTTGTCATTTCATTTGGAGGATTTGTTGCAGATATGACTTGCAATGCAAATTGCAAGTAAAAGCATTCAACTGTCGCCAAATTTCACTGGTTTTTCAAAACCACTGTCCAGTTTCATTTCAAAGTGTCCTGTGATTGGCTAGCCATATCACTGGTAACCCAACACAGAATAAAAATATAGGACACAATTATATTCTCCACCACAAAACAGCAACATGGCTGAAATTCACAAGGCAGAGCTTCTCTAAGCAGATTTTTTAGTCAGTCTGTCTCTCTCCCTGTGCTTTTTAACTCTTAAATTTATTAAGAAATTTAAATAATAATTTATTAAACTCACTTTTAAATTTTGTGGAACATGGATGGACTTTGACATACAGCGCATATTACCCATGAATGTATTATTAAGCTGGGTACGGTGCTGCCAGATAGCCTTGCTGCCAGTTTATCCCAGTGGCCAAATGTGGTACTGCAACTAAAAATCCTCTGTGTCCGAAAAACTGTTGACAGACCAAGGTCAGTTATTATTCTTTATTAATTGTTTGTCATTTGTGTATATTCCTAAATCATGAAGGTATATAAGACGTTCCCAGTGCTTAGAAAAGTTCTTTTTATGTGCATGTCGTCATCCCAATAATAAGGTTTTTGGCTTATGCTCTTGGAAGCTATTTTCATTCAAAAGAATGGGCTTATCTTGGCTTCCAGTATTGAATTTTTATAATACATTCCTGAAACTTCCACTGCTACAACCAATATTGAAGAAAAAGAAGAAGAAGAAGAAGAAGAAAGAAGGCGTACAAGTACAAACAGAATGTCAAATAGGTGTTGTCTGGAAGTTCAAACAACCACAAAACTCTAATTACAAATCAATTTTGTGCACTTCTCTCTAACCTAGTTGGCATAAAATTATTAGTAAACCCCACCTGATAATCCAGATAGTTTCAAATAGATGCTATTACTGTCTAGCAATATTATTTCACCAGTATGTGACAAATGAAGACCGACACACACACACACACACACACACATGCTCTCATGCTCCTGTCCCTGTTTCTTTGTAATTGAGGCCTCTGTGATAAGCCAGGGTCAGCAAAATAATGGAGCATGGAGTCCTTTAAAACATGAGCACAATTAGGTGGGAGGCAAACACTGCCGATGACCTCTGACACCACTTCATTATTGTGCAAATGGAATGATTTTACTCTCTCACTCGTTCTCAAACACACTGCCACTTGTTCCGTCTGTTCTGCACACACTTACTACCAGTTGTGTATGCCAGATAATCTACTTACAGTAGCTGCTGGGCCAATATAATGGTTTCAATTGCTCAAACATAAACACATACTGAGTCACACACGATGATTCGATTACCAGGTAACTACTTGTACAGAACAAGGATTGTTCTGTTTTAGGCATCATCCTCTCATTAGCGGCTTTCACAGAACTGAGACACTTATCAACAAAAAGGCCTTTTAACTCCACTAAATTGCCATATTGAAAGGATCACAACGATCCACCATAAGCAATTACAGCCCATTCACTTCATCCCTTCATGTCTTAATGCACAGACACAAGTGCACCTTTTCTTCCTTAGGATTTCTTTATTCTTTGTCTCTGTCTGTAGTTCTTTCACAACTACCGTACATGTGAAAATACATACACACACACACATGCATACTTACAACAGCTGTGAGCAGTGAAACCTGTAATTTTGAAAGAGATCTGCAAAGCATAACAAGGCCGCTGTCAGCCCTCCCCTCTGGCCAGCCTCTGATTGAGTTGTCAGCTCAAGTGGACCTTTGTGTGTGTGCGAGAGAGAGTGTGTGTTCATGTTAATCCATGCAGAGTCTAACCTGTGGTCAATACAGAGCAACAACACAGACAAGACAGAGCATGTAAGTGAAATCACACATAATAGTGCAATTTAGAAGTGGCTGGGAGTGGCTTTAAATTTGGCCTTTGCTGACGTGCCTCATCTTAAAATATGTTCATGTTGGCTGAGAAATGCGGCTGAGAACTTTAATATCTTCAAGATGCAATTATATATTTTTTTTAAAAACCACCACATATTAAAAATTAGATAAAATCTGAAAATCTGAGGTTTTGGGTGCCTTTGGACAAGAGCTACATCCTCAGCTACTCACTCACTAGCTTCAACATTCATCCACATTGGTACTACTTCAGAGGTGCTTATTGTCCCCCAAAGACAAACTAAAGTACAGAATTTCTCCACCCAGTGGCAAGACAAGTGACAATTCATTTTATTTGGCTCTCAGGTCTCATACAGTATGACATTTTGGCATTTTGAGACTAATGAGTTTCAGTGTCATTTACAGAGTCCCAAAGATATATTGAATTCACACATGACAGTGATATTACCGTGATGGAATTTGCATTTGGCACAAACCTCTCTTTTTTCCCCCCTCGGTTCGGGAAATAATATTGTCTCAATGTGAATGGCGTGTGATATCCTGTTTGTCCTGCTAGATGACTGAGTGTATGTGGCTGACTGTCTGCCCAGCTGCAATTTTTTCATTTGTTTTACCGTGTGACTATCATTCAATGCATCTGTCTCTCTGTTTTTCTCTCTTTCTGCCTGTCCCTCCTTTCTCAGTCTGCCTGCCTATCATCTTGACTGCCTCTCTTGCTGTTTACAAAAACTGCTAATCTAGTTGCCTGCCTGTGTTTCTGTAGGTGCCCATGTTTTTAACTGTACAGTATATGCAACTGTCCTCTTATGGCTATCTATTTGAGTTTTTTACTACTGTATTATCACCATAGTGATAATAGGCATTTTTTCAAAACATGTAGGTTTAAGTTCCCTTTTATCCTCATATATTTATAATATCCTTAATATGATATCCATTAAAATCCTTTCATTATCCTTTTCAGGTAGAATGATGTATTTGATGTTAGAAGAAAGTAATTATAGTTTTTGTATATATTCATAGCAAAGCCCGTCTGCATTATTGTCATTATAATTCATATCCCAGAAATGTTAATTGCATCACCGAGTTGCTTTCACCTCGTAATTATATCATTACCTGTTCTGTAAGAGGACAGATGTGTGCTTCAGTCATTTCTCCTGTCACTTCCATTTAGACATCATTTTTTTATTTCACTCACATCTTCCAAGTGTGTCATTGTGTATGGGGATGTGTAAATAAGGTAAGTAATTTGTGGCATACAGGTATAAAGCTCAGCTTGCTCTGCATGACAGGCAGGGAGAAATGAATCTGAACATTAAAGGGCATCCAATCGTGCTTTGATCCAAATCCACATGCATTGTGGAGGTGATACATTATTCTACTCAAATATAGTGGAGACTTGCTGTGTTCCTGCAATCTCTATCTTGCACAATTTGCTATATAATATACAGCATTGATTTGATATGGGATAGCAACACATCCGATAATAGAGTTAGGGCTCTATCAGTGTCAAAACAATAGTCTCGTTGGTGCAAACAATTACACTTTGTAGCGATAACAAAGCCCTGCTTTATAGATTGTTGTAATATGTTTAGCCAGGCTGGGAATCACTCATGTAATATGTCTGACTTCCAGCAGTCAAATGGTAATGCAGTTAGACTAATGGCTGCACTCCTATAGGCTTCACACTGCTGTGGATGATAAGTATAATAGGTTTACATAAATAAACAAGCAGGGAGCAGTATAACCCCCCTCATGGGTATAATATACATGAGTGGAATTGATGTTGCTGGAGGCTGGACTGGTCTGGTGGAAATGCTGCAGTATCGTACTGTATGCCGCATGCACCATGGCATTTTAAGGATGCTCCGTGATCTTGGCATAAAGGTTGGACAGGCTAAAGGTCAGACAACCTAATGAAATGAAGAATGCTGTTGCAAAATCCTCGACCAGCTGGCATAATTCAGGAAGGAGAACCAAATGATCAGCTGTTATCAAGATCCCACTAAGTTGGACAACTTAGCAACAACTCCAGTGCTCCCTAAGAAATTATTTGACATTGAAATTGTTAGACATTGTTTATACTTGGCTTAAGTGTGTGTAGATGAGGCATATCACTGAGGAAGAGAATACAGTGTGTGCTTAGCAGACAAACTTTAGGTAAATTAGATAATAATATAATAAAAAGGATAGAAATGCCCACTGACACTTTGTTTTCAGGATTGCTGTCACCTCCGCCAACAAGAGCACTCCTCTGACAACTCCCTTTGCTCGTCTTCTATCCCTCTTTGTAGCGCCTAACCAAAGGCCCTTAACAATCACAAAAGCAATATGAAGAAAACCAAGTACTAATATATGAAATTTGCGGTTCTTAAGTCGATGGTAAAATGTGTACTTGCTGACAAATAAGGAAGGCTGAGCTCCATTCTGGCTCAAAACGATTCTAAATAAGCAGGCAAATGAGTGTTTGTAAAGTGGCTCTATCTGTAATCCAGCAAATAGATTGTGATTCTAGGAACAATTTGGCAGTGTAAACCTGTAATTCACAAACTAGCTATCCCAAACTCAGCTAACTACATAAAACAATATGGGCCTCAAGCAAGAACATTTTCGTATACTTTTTCTGTGAAGTTTGCGACAAGTGCTCCAAGTTGGATTCACCAAACTCTCTTAACTGGACAAACTTGTTGATAATGGCTTGTTAGCCTGATGAATGCCACCTGTTCACGAGGAGGTGCATGTTTGTTAGCATTATCAATGACCCTAAACTTGCTATATAAAAGTGTTACCAAAGAGTAAAAAGATACATTTCTCACCATGGAGCTTCAAGTCTTGCTGTCTGAAATCATCAAACAAAAAAACAAAAACAAATTTAGCGGTGTCAGCAGTGGGGGACCCGAAACAAGAAAATGACAATAGTACAACTGCCATAGGAAATAAGGATGGAATATACAATCTGACATTAAGTTAGATGCTAAAAAACATCTTGCAGCTCAAGTCTAATATGAGAGGCGGTCAAGGGAATATTATACCCTACAGCACAGTAAGTGATGTTACTCTGTCAGGTGCAAAAGAGGATACTTGACAGCAACCTGTGGCAGCTGTTGGAGTGAGAGAATTTTCCTAACAGCTACTGAAATGTATAAGTTGCTGTGCTGAAATATGAAAAATCATAAAATCTAAAAAAAAAAAATCTCTCTAAATTGTCAAGCCATAATGATGATGATATGAACAGAATATTAATTTGGCATTAGGTTTGTCTTAGTTATATATTATATTTAAGTTGATATCTATATCATATTTAAACTCCAAATTCATTCAAATCAAAGGCAATATGACTTCAGGTCAAATAAGTGTTTTTATGTCCTGTGGAGAAAGGCAGACTGTACATGACTCATACAACAGCTCCACTCGTGAATTTCCTTCATACCTCAGAATGAGAATATTGGTGAATGCCACAAATTCCCTTTCTGTAAGTCACTCATACGTTCCACTTAAGAATTAATCTGTTTATATGAGTGGTTCTTGCTTGAAGGCCATTAAGAGAAAGACTTTAAAGCAACATACTGTAAAATAACTGTGTTAAAATGTTAATATTTGCTCTTTTACATTTACAGTAAGCCTTTGCCCTGTCAGAATTTCATGGCCCACTGCTGTTTTCAGCATGGATCCATCCTGCCTTGTATCAACGATTCAGGCTGGTGGTGGTGGTGGTGGTGTAATGGTGTGGGGTATATTTTCTTGGCACACTTTGAGCCCCTTAATAACAATTGAGCATCGTTTAAATGCCGCAGCCTACCTGAGTATTGTTGCTGACTATGTCCATCCCTTTATGACCACAGTGTACCCATCTTCTAATGACTACTTCCAGCAGGATAATACACCATGTCACAAAGGTCAAATCATCTCAAACTGGTTTCTTGAACATGAGTTCAAAGTACTCAAATGGCCTCCATAGTCACCAGGTCTCCAATTTTGGAACCCATCAGGTATCTGTCTGATGACGATTTAGCCTGGGGGCAACAGCCAGTATTTCGGGGGTTCCGGTGTAGCCAGCAGATATCGAAATAACAGATAATGGATATCTGGGCCAAGACTTCCTCTTCCATGCGCCAGTCATTGTTTACAGTCCAATTAGAAACTTGAGACGGTCCAAATGACATTTCGGCTAATCTCTATAAACAGATACAAGCATATGAATGCAGATACATTTTTATAAAGCTAATAAAAAACAAGTCGTCACCAGACGATAGCCAATGGGTTCTGAGATTGCATTTCAGCCAATGGGTTCCGCCTCTTTTGCTCTCCACATGGACTGTTTAGCTGCATGCAACCAGTTATTGGACTTACCTTCATCAGATGGCAAGAAACACAACTTCAAATAAATGCTGATGTTTCTCTGTCAAAGCTACAATATGCAAGTTCTGGTAATCAAGCTAGTGCTAGCATGAGACTCAATGGAAAACCACGACGCTCCACCATCACCTCCCTCTCCCTGGTCTGTTGTGCTCTGCCCACCCGTTCACTTGCAGCCTCATGATCACGTGCACCTGATGCATTGTTTTCTCCCCGGGGCTGGAAGTAACAGAGCTCTTAGATTCAATTAATGCAGGTAACAGGAGCTTGCTAGCCTGTAAGTAAGCCATAGCAACATCTTCCAGCAGCTAATGCTAGCTTGGAGCCTTGGTGCGAGAGGAGTAGTAGACCAGAAGTGTGTTCATGTATAATTGACAGCTGTGAGCTCCCACCCCTGACTTTGGCCTTCTGTAATTGGTTAGAAGCTGAGGTTTGCTTAAAAATGTGAGAAGGGAATATTTCTGCTGCCAGGCTGTTCAATTAGCCTGAGTCACATAAACTTTTGACAAAAACTCTCCATATTAAGATATGCTTTGGAGCATATTTCAACAAAAAAGTAAGAAAATTAATTAATTCCCCAATGGACCCTTTTCATGGCAAACATTTTAACTTGTCAATAGGTGTAAAGAAAAACATTCACGATGGCTCCATTCCACTAACTGTCCCAGTAAGTCGGTGAGTGAGCACGCACAATATCAGAGCCCTGGAACTGGCTCACTTAAATGGAAAGCAGCCATCATTATGTTTATGTTTTTATTATGACATGTTATTAACTCCACCTTTGCTTTTCCTGCTTTGACAAGTAAAAAGTCTGCCATGAAAAGGGTCTATAGATGCCACAACAAATGATTTCTCCAGTACTGGTCTCTGGTGTCAAAGTCCTGTATTTTGTACATTTTTAAAAATGTATTCAGCAAAGTAATTTCATGATAGATAATGCAATTTTTACACTGTATGGTTGATGTTAACAATACAATCAGGAGACAAGATACCAGTGACCATTAGTTTTTGCAATACGTGGTCAGGAACAATATATACTCACATGTAATTACACTCAAATAAAGCAAATTTCATCCTTTTAAAGTCAAAATTCAGGCGCCCAGACACTACGTGTGTGAGTATTTCTCGCCGTTCTCCCCTCCCTTTGAAGATCCTGTGATGTACAGACATAACGCAAACATACAACCATAAGAGAAATCACAGATGATGACCTGTGGAAAATGATGAAACATGTAGGGCCATGTGATTGTTTGATCCTCCAACAGCAGAGCCATTGAGCCACTGTCGCTGCTCACACAGAGATCAGTGACTAACGTGGCTTTTTGTCGGTGAGTTGTAACTGATATTGAATTTGTGCGTGCCTGTGTGTGTTTAGGTGTGTGTGTCTGTGTGTGCTGAGGAGAGCAAGACACCACTGAATGATATAAATTTTTTAGCTACATCCAAGACTGCACTGATTTTTAAATATGTCCTTGCGGGCACAGTTCACTTTGATGTGGGGCTGGTTGTGCATACAATGCAATGCAATGGAAGGCAGCCAGGACGATGGGAAAATAATTGAAACAGACACATGGATAGAAACACATACACACGTACTCTGTCTCAACTGCACACAGATGGGTACAGAAACACACACATAAAACTTCATTTGTTCTCTCACTGTTGTTTTCAAAAAGCCTGTTTCCATGTTAATAGTCTTACCAGAGACATGCTAGTACAACAAACAGAAGTTATTGAGTCACGATCTGAAATTGCATGTTCTCACACGCTAACAGGCACACGAATACACGTTTAAGTAAACCTATCAAGACGTATGTTGCTGCTACCTTGTTTTTGCCCACATATCCTCAAACACACACACTTAAAACAGTTGGTTTTGCTCTGTGTGCTTCAACCCACTCACTTGCTGTGTTATTATTGCAGCCTACATACTGTACATGCCTGATGCCACTTTCTTTTTAAGTTGCCATGTGACTTCATGTAAAATACATGCCCACTTATTGATTTCACCAAAATGTTTTGCAAGGGAGATGGATTAGATAAAGTGGTGAGAAAAAAGGGGGAAATTAGAGTTTTAGGGCTTTATAGAAGTGGACATCAGAAACACTGCTCAGGCTCTAATAACACTCTACTGTGCCACATTGTGTCAGGCCATCCTTTTTCAGCATATAAACTTATTACATCTGTAAAAAAAAAAAAAAGTATGACCTCCCTCTCTTAATGATCAACTCTGCAAAGCAACTAAAGAAAAATATATGGCTAAGAGGCCAGCTGCCCTGTTTACCTTCCTAACAGGGCACATCTACTAAAAAAAAAAAAAAAAAAAAAGTTTGTAGCAGTTCAATCCACATATCTCCTGCCGGAGGGTTAGAAGTTTGCTCTGTAATAATTGCAGGGTTTCTCTATTTGCTTGTGTTTTCTGTATTTGCAGCATTTATTTTTGTTATCATGCAAATGTGATGTCAAATTGACTTCATTGTTTGTGTTTTTCCTGTTTTCTTGTGTTTTCAAGTTGCAGTTGTGTTGAGCTCTTACATGTTACAAACACCTGTTCTGATACATTTGCATACATTATATACATTTATATACAATAAAACATTCATCATTTTCTGATGGTATCCCAATAAGGGTTGGGTGGAGCTAGAGATGACCACTTTTATGTATTTTAAAAAAATTTTATATACTTTCTAAACTAAATGTGCTGGTCTTGATGGCTACAAAAATAAAAATGTATACCTCAAAAGGTGCCTCCCCAAGTTCACATTTTATTCTATACCACACCTCATTTTTCTGGCCCCAAATGTGCATACTGTACTTTAAAATCATGACAGTATCATTTTCTGTGGCTCTCCATCTTTTCTCTTATGTTTTCTCCTTCCCTCTTATCCAGGGTGTGTCCTTTGTCATTTTATCCAACAGCTCACCCAATACATTAAGTGTGTGTTCAGGTGTAATAATGCCTGGGACACTGGCAGGTGTGAACAGATACAATCTGTTCATTAGCATGTAAGGAACCTCCTGTCATGGCCAATAACTTAGTCACCAAGTTACAAAAACTCATTGTCACTGTCAGTGCCATGCACACACACTTCCTCACACTCTGGTCCACACACAAACACACATACAGTCACCATACTCTGTGACTATGTGCTGGTGTGTGTCTTCCTTAGTCCTTTACAATTCTGCCCCCTCTTGGTAGCTGTTGTTATTCAAGCTGAGGGTTGAATGTCTATTGCTTGAAAACCAGAACCATCTCTGCCTTTACAGGGAAAACTCCTCTATAGCTTTTTGGCTGCATATGTAGCTCAACACCATCTTTCTACTGCAATAACAGTAATAATAAATTCATTCAATCATGAATCATTATGCTTTTAATGTGCCATTTTGCAATTCATTTACCGAGGCATGGATTGGTTCCAGGTAAACCACTGGGAAATATAAGATTGACTATCACTACCTGGACAGGTGAAGATGAAATAAAATCTCAGCAACAATAAATGTATTTGATCCCATTAATGGAGAACATTTTTGATTGTGCTCAACTAAATCAGCTTCTTGGAATTTAATTTAAACTTAATCAAATATCAGGAGGTTTGAGTTGTTGCCATGGAAATTATTCGCAGTACCTCATTATTTTTTATGTTTGCTGCTTAAAACTGTCACAAGACATCATAAAACTGCTGTGGTCTAATCAGCTCTGTTGCAACATTATCTGTGCCAAACTATACCACACAATTTGTCAGAAATTGGCTATTCTCTAATCAAACACATTACAGTTTATGTTTGGTGTACTGTACCCTAATCATTGCTACAGTATCTTATCTATATTAAAGTCAGATGCTTTATACAAAAATACTTAGTTAAGGACAAATAGTACAAAGTGACAAACACCTGTCACATTAATCAGTAAGAGTCAAGACTGACACATGGCAAACCTTTTTTTATTCTATATTTAACCAATTAAATATCCTATTATGGTTAAAATCTATTTAGATATCTATTCAGGAGAGACCAGATATCTATTCAGGAGAGACCTGAGCAAGAGGGCAGCATAAAATCAGCATTATGGCAATACAGACAACATAAACATGCCAAGAAAACTGTCAAACAGTTATGATTTCGAGTATACAGTATATGCAGGTATTAAAATTCTAAACACATGCATTTTATCTGGATCATAATACTGGTGACACGGCATTGTTCACCAAGTTTGAGTTAGAAGATCAGAGGTGGAAAAAAAGAGAACAAAAAAAAAAGAGAATAAGTGAGAAAGGAAGTGAATGAGCAGGATGTGCAGGAATCAATGTTGAGCGGCTATATTTACCGTGGTCCAATTAGACAGGAAGAGACTGGAGCACACTAATGACCTGACATTTACACACACTGAACTCCTGATTTGTTGTGATTACAATGTGTGTGTGTGTGTGTGTGTGTAAGGGAAGCACGCATGTCAGAACTAAAGACAGAAAAAAAAAGCAGAGGGACAAAGTAAGAGGGAGTGAGGGTTTGTATGCGAGTATATTGCATGTTTCCTCTCTGTGGACAAAGAAGGGTTGCATGTCAGCATTAAAGCAACAGAGGAGTTTTAAAGTAGCAGATAGGCACACCTTCAGTAACATGCAAAGGAATTCACAAAATGTCCTCTTGTGGAGCCTTTCAGTTTGTCTTAGGACTCTGTCCTACAAAGCCAAACCGCAGTATGCTAACTACATATATGGTCAAAAGTGAAGAAGACTAGTTTCAGCATCTGTTTCACCATATAAATAATAATTAGGCCATAAAAATGTATAACTCCCGTGAAAACAGGATGTAAAATGTTCAGTAATTACAAAACAAAGCTAAAAACCAAACCACACGGCACTCTGGCTTAAACTCTTCAACCTGTTGCACTGCACTCTCTGTCACTATAGCTAAAACAAGAGAGCTATCAAGATAAAGGTAGCTAGGGAGACTGCTATGGTTAGACTTAAAGCTATATCTACTTGCTCTTTTGGAAAATTCAGTTTGTTACCAAACATAAATTAATGAGGCAGTTGCTAAAGTGAGTCATGTTGGAGAAAAATAGGCTTAACTAGTCCTGCTAAAAGGTTAGCTAATTAGCAGAGTAGCAGCTAAGTCATCTTTTGACTCTAGTGGACTTCATGTGATGTGATTAAGCTACTATAAAATTACATAATTACATGTATTAAATTGTAGATTCATTTATGATATCAATTCCAATATAATTAATAGCAGATGGTCAGAAAGACACACAGCAAAACAAGTTCAAGTTCAAGTTTGCTTATTTGTCATTGCCACACACAAAGTATACGAGAACGAAATGTTGTTTCTCACGGTCCAAGGTGCTAACACAAAAATACACAAAAATACGATACAGTCACAGACATCATACACACAAGAAAAAGTACAATTACAAATGAAAAACAGAACTACAAAGGTGGGTCCGTGGCATGGTGTGACTACTGGTGTTTAAAATGCGGTGTGCACACCCTAAACTCGCACTCAGAGATAAGTGGTATCACGACGGTGGTTATCAACTTTCTTTGTTAACACAGGCTTTCTGCTTCAGGCTTTCCCATATAAGGGGGCGTTTGGCACATCATTTGACTCTTCTTCCACACAAAATGGAACGTGCTGCCTACTTCAGTCAGGAGGAACAGGTCATTATACAGGAGAGCCATGAAGAATATAAATACATTATCATAGCAAAAAGCAACACTTTTGCTGCAAATAAGGCGAGAGAGAAATGCTGGCAGAAAATTGCTGACCGTGTAAATTAGTAAGATAATATATTTATTTTACCACTCAGTGCACTCTTAATGCCTCCCACATCCAGAGCTCTTAAACTTTAAACTTGATGCAGCAGATTTAAACATTATACTCAAGAAGTGCATTTAGGTCTGACTCTGTCCAATAATGAATGATAAGTGGAAATCACTTTAGTTTTTGGCCAAATCAAAGTGAAATTAATTTTATAGATTGAATATTATCTGTGATAAATACCAAGAGACTAATCGATTTTTTCTGCAATTTGAAATACAGTTTGATATATTTTAACAAAACAGGAGATCCAACATTTCCCCATGAGCAAGCACTTGGCTACAGCGGCAAGGAAAAACTCCAGTAGCATGTGGGGAGGGAAGGGAGGGGGCAGTGTGTGAAGTAGGGGTGGGGGATGAGGGGTTGAGGTGCTTATGTGGTGGGTGGCAGCATGGTGTTTAGAAGTCTAGCAGAAATAGATAGAAACAGAGATAGCCTATACTTAATCTGTATGAGATATAAACTTTAAATAATCAAGATGAAGTTTATTTTTAATAAACAAACTTGTTCAAATGGATGAGAGCGCTGAAAGATCACATTTTGTTTGTAGATTATCCAAAGGCACAGTGCATAGTGGGGGGAGGTTTTTTTTATTCATGGAAGTTAAAATAATCAGCCTTAAATGACATGAAATGAAAGTATTACAACATTTCTATCGCAGACTGCTGGCCAAAAAATGAAAAATGAAAATTTTAAACCCTATTTTTTAAACTTTCTGTTGTCACGGCTTCCTACCTTTGTAGGTCGGTGTTCTAGTAGTAGTCTAAGCTCTAGTATTAACCCAAGCTGAGCCATGAAATGTCTGTACTTCTGTACTACTGTATCAAATCTAGAAAGTGGAGCTTAAGGTACTTAATGCTTACAGCAGACTGTATAACCACACTGAGAAATTCAGTCTCTCAACCATCAACATAGGATTATTAAAGTTTAGCACCTTTTCCTTCCTTTAAATTGGACTTTTATCCATAGCATACACTCATAAACAGGCCCAACCTGCCTCCATCTCATCCCTATAGCGAGAAAAATCCCCTTCCATCTCTCATATCTCAGGATGCCTTGGCTGACCGCATCCCAATCCATATCCTCAGGCCTACACCTAGAGTAATCTCTCTCCCCTTCTTTTACTTCCCCCCTACCCTGATATTCCTCATAGCCTCTGCCCATTTCCACAGCCCTGTCCTCATTTCTCTACCGAGCTCTAGTGAACCATTGTCCTTGCCCAGCTCATTGACGGTGCTACTAAATCACGTCGGATTCTTCCTCGCACAGAGCATTAGCTTCCCTAGCTCTGTTATTGCTAGCTTTGGCCCACTGGCGTCTGGGTTCTGCACGGTTCTGTTTACAACTGTCCTGCTGCCACCACACACGCACACATGCACACAAACACACACCAAATCACATGCACATGCACATCCCAGATTATTCTCAGCATGCTGCAGAAAAGATAAATGGCTCTTCTGTTGCCCGGCCACAGGTTGCCAGAGCCTGGAGGGGAAAAGATCCATTTGAGAGCCCTGTGATGCGGGGCAAGGTTTGGGGGGATAACTGACAAAGGTAGAAGCAACCTAAAAATTGAATCATGACGATTTCCAGTGTACATGCTTCAGGATGATTAGGAGTCTGGGGAATTATAGGAGGAGAGAATGTCACAGAAAGTGTGCTACAGTAAGTTTGGTATTTTGTTGTCTTACTTAAATTAAAAGTCTGCATAACTATTCATAATCTTGCTACATGCATGACTTTTAAAACCTGTAAAAACAACAAGTATTTTGTTAAAGGTAAGGAAACATTGTGGTTTGGGTTAAATCATTACTTCTTCAAGGTTAGGAGACCTTCGTCCAATGTTTTGTTGACACATCTGGACCTCCTCGCTACACACACTTGTTCTGTCTTTTGTTGAGTTTAAAGGATGCAAATGAGGTAACAAAGGTTGAGTAAAATATATTGGTTTCGTCCAACAATAGTGATATTATAGATGTGGAGGTTTATTATTGTTCATAAATATCTGATTAGTGAGCTGACAAGAGGAGGGAGACAGCAACAGTATGTCCTGGTTAGAGCCATCTGCTTCCAAACAGGAGGAGGATCTATCTGTCTGGGAATTACCTACTGATGGGCAACACCTGGAGGGAGACGCGTGACTCTGAGATGTTTGTCATAAAATCTTTGGTATTAAAGGATGCATTATAAATAATATAAATCAACTAAACACAATTAAACGATTGTTAAATTGCAGTATTTTTAAAATACCCTGTAACTCTTAATACAGAATCCTAAATTCCTCTGTATGACACTCTATTTCAACATGGTTTGGCCTCTTGTAAACTCAGTATTTAATGTTATAAGACTATTATTATTCCTTTATTTGATAGGTATTGATTGTGAAGTGTTGCTGAGAGGTAAATATCCTGCCTTTCATTCGTCAGCTGAACAGCAGTCCATCTGTTTGCCAGGGAACTACTGACAGCTGATACGAAAACAGAGAAAGGTACAAGTCAATAAGAGAATTTGTCTCTCCTGTCTCTCAGTCTGCAACCTGTCTGTTTAGATCTGATTTCAGTCAACTGGAGATGCTACGATGCATCTGATGATGATGTAATGCACAGCTACTGTTCATAAAATAGTTAACTATTGTTAAAAAAGTTAAATGTTGAAGGCCTGGGTTTACAGTACACAAACAATCCACAAAAAAACAACAAAGTTGTACATATCCAAGCATTCAAGCATTCAGCAACAGCAGCATAAAAAATCAAACAAAAATGTCCTGTAATAAAAACGTATTATTTCAGAATCAAAGTGTCATGCCATGTTGATTTCAGGAAGTGAATACAGTGTTTAATATTCTATGCATGTTATGCTTATTTTCTATGCAAATGTCTTCATTAAATGTACAAGTTGCTGTTGGGCTTTCAGAGCAAACTAAAAATAAACCAAAAATAACAACCCCGTTTTCATAAAACAAAAGCATAGTAAATAGGGAATATGAGAACAGAGGAAATTATATCAGTAGTAGTACACATCAGTTTAGACAGATTCTTATAAATGGTTTGACTCCATGAAGCTAATTAGGAGGTTTAGCAGTGTTAAAGCTGCATTTACCCATAGAACAAATATGTATTTTAATTTTATTTTTTGCTGTTTTATTCCAAATGAACTTCACTATTTGTCTTCAAAATGTCTTCATTTTGTAAAAGGCAAGCATCTGTGGAGGGCAAACACAAAAAGCAATAAGGGGAATGTATTAATGCAACCATATCATGATATTAAAGATGCTTTTTCATAGATGCAAGATTTTATCAGCTGAATATATGATTATGGTAAAATTAATTCTTTTTGAGATCTTTAAATGTAGAGATATAACAAAAACCTATCACGTCCACAAGACCATAATTGACTTTAGACACAAATACAGGAAAACTCATTCAACAACCATCCAACAGCCAAAGAAAGACTCAGGTGTTAGGAAAGGAAAGGTTTCAGGAAGGTAGAATATATCATCATCAGCATAAAGCAAATCTTTAATATCAGTGTTATTTTTACCAACATGTGATTTTGGTGAACAGATGCACATATAAAATATATTTAATCATGAATGACTCTATAAGAGAAACATTTTTGCACACACATTACATTTCACTTGTATTTATCAAAATTCAGATATTCCAATCACATCATTATCAATTATTGGTTTTATTTTTGAGTTGTACAAGTGAAATTTAATGTGTGTGCAAAAAAATGTTTCTCTTTTGTAAACAAGTATATGTATGCTAAAAAACCAGGGCTGAAGTTGTATCCCACAGCTAACTCACTAAATGCATGGCGTTATACTTCCTGTTTACATCCCTCAAAGCATTATGGAAACTGTATTTCCGAAACTGAGACCATGATTATCCCCCAAATTGAAGTAAGACAATGAACAAAGAATAACAATAGAAGTGACAAAATCCATTAATATTAAGTGTTTTAATGTTGCACTCAGTATTTTTATGACATTAGTAATGCTCAGAATCTTATAGTACTGGGACACTGACACTCTCCTATATCTCCTCTTGATATTTGCCCTTTGTCGTAAACCACTGGACATACAGATAAAAATTAAAATATCACAATTTGAAATTGGCTCGGGGCGTGAACATAGATGTGGGGTGTTGGGGGGGCTGCAGTTGACTCAGTTTTGTCTGAGGGGAAGCCCACAGTGTCAGACTTTGAAAACCGCTACTATACTGCATCCATAGAAACTTCTTAGTGTATTTTCCCCCAATCTATTCATATAGCCTTAGACCTGTAAATAATACTGCTGACCTTATGTTGATAAATCAGTTTCAAACCAACAAAACCAAATCATCTAGACCTGGAGAGTTATCTGAATTATCTAAATAACTTTGCTATTTTTGCCAAAAGCATCTTTAATCCTTTGTGTATGCCTAGAGGACAAGTATTTAATAGCATGGCCTCGAAAAGCACATTTAAATCTATACCAGACGATATGCAGGCTGGCTGAGTTCATATTAAAGAAGGTAATCTGCAAAAAATTACTTTGTTTTAGAAGTAAATACATCATCTTCTAATAACAAATGATTCAATTTACAACCTCTATGAGTTTCATAAAGGACAGTCAGCATGAAAATTTCCAGAAATTACTATTAAGTAATCACTTCTATAATAATTAAATAAACCAAGTGTATCTAATTTGTTTTGGTTTTCCAAATCTCACCAAAAGCAGACATTATTTCTTTTTATAGCATCACACTTACGATAATCTTTATTTGGGTCTCCTGATTATTTGTGGATCATAATATTGCAAAGCTTCACTAAATTTAATAAACAAAGCAGAACCATCATCATTAGGAGCATATTTCACCATAGATTTTCTCATATTTTTATCCCAATCACTCCGTCTGTGGACTCAGACACAACGTTTGCTCCAAACAGCAACATACACAGCTATTTCTCTCTTTCTCTTTGACTTTTGCATGTCTTTGACATTTCAGAATGTATTCTCAAATTGCTCTGCTTGGTCATAGGGACATGAAGCATTTTTTTTTTATTTTTTTTTACATCTAAGAGACAAAGTAAGCAGTGAATTACCATAAACAAAGCTGCAATTGGAGATAGCAGGCTATGGTTGAAATGTTAGCTGTTATTAATATTCTGCTGGAGTGTTTCTGTGTCTGCAAGGAGGCCGTACTCTCTCTCCCTCTGCCTCTCACCAACTGTCTGTTTTCTCTTAATTGGAGATGGGAGTCTAGGACCACTTTTCTGACCAGCGCACACACACCCCTGGGAGGCAGGTACAGTAGCCAGCACGACCGTGTGTGTGTGTGTGTGTGTGTGTAAAGGAGCTATAAAGGAAATGAATGAGACTAATAAAAAGCATATTCAGCAAAAAAAAATAGCTTTGCTGTGTGTTTAAGTGAGGACCTGCTATCAAAAGTGAGTATTGTTGGAATCTGTACACACAAAAGATGGTGAATTTATTATCTTGTTATATCAAAGACATTTTCCTCATGTCAGTGAATTGATTTGATGACACATTATATCAATACACTGATAATATTTTCTGCATAGTAATTAGATGAAGTATCAAAAGATAGAAATCTCTTCCTTTTCCTATTGACAGCATTTTCTTCAAATTATGGAACCTCATCCATGTCAAAATCAGACGTTTTTGTAAGTTGCAAGAAGCATGAATACTGAAGGATTTCTTTAACCCTTTAATTTCACACCAATATTGCTAAAGCTAACAACCTAAAGTAAAACTAAACTAATTAAAATTACTATAAGCTCCTTACTTGGGATACTTTAATTAGATGTGTTAATTTAGTGTCTTCTCTTCAAAATTAAACACAGCTTGGCCCCCCTCTGCTCCAGAAATGTGGTAAATTGAGAACGACTGCAATCTCAACAACCCGTCGTATCACAAGAGAGAATTATTTCAGAGCTCAAAACCTCCCATTTCATTACCAAGCAACTAAAGAAATAGCTTATCAGTAATCAGGTGTTGAGCCCTGACTGATGATTTTAAAAGGGTGTGGGATGTGATTGTTGTTGGTTTATATTTGCTGGAGTCTGTTATGATTTGGACAAATTTTGTTGAGTGCAATTTTCTTTGCTTCGAATTTGAAAGTGGGGATTCTGACTGTGAGATTTAGTAAAGTGCTTTTTCTACTGCCTGCTTTGTCTTACGTGGGACTGTTTTTAGAGAAACAGCTAACACTTTGACCAACATGGTCGAAGTGTAGCTTTTTTAGCTTTGCCTTGTTGGTATTGTCTGGTTTTAACCTGTTTAATATTTCAACTTTGTAATGTGTCCCAGGCTCCATGCTCTTTAATACATAAAGCATATAAACTGAGCTGCCAGTTGTAATCACATCATGACAACACTGGTACATGTATGTGGTGTGTGTCTGCAGAATAAACCAGTTCTGAGTACATGGTAGCTAAACAAGGATAAATATTTGGGCTGAAAGTGCACTTAATCTTTTTATTCTGTAATTGTCTTCTATTGTATTGATTGTACTTGTGTGTATATCATGAATGTATTCCATTAGATCACACCTTTGATTTAGCTTGGTTTCAAATGAATATTAGGTCACTGGTTTGAGGCAGCATGACTGCTCTCAGCAATAAAGTCCCGGAAATGTCAGTGTGAAAGTGTTTATCTGTACCGTACATGTGTTTGTCCTGTAGGTGACTGTTGGTATAATTGGGTGTAAACATGGTGGATGTGTTGAAGGTTGTACAATAAATAAAATGCATGCACAAAATCAATTCAACACACGCAGTTAGTGAGTGGCATTAACAAGGCCTTAGCAGTGTTAAGAAGCTGTTAAACGTTGCAGGTCTTCCCAGAGCTATAATGTGTGTGGTGTTGTAGTCATCTAGTTGCATAATCGATATAATAAAGCTGTTAATGCACAAACAATTTGAAAAAAACTCCTGTTGCCGAGGATGTTCAATGGATCTTAAAATGATCTTGTGACCTGCATGAATTGGACCTTGTATATAAATATCCCATTTCTGTTGTGTTGTGGTTGTTGTTAATTTCCATTAGTTTTAATATTACAAAACATACATGTTTGTGAGTTAAACTTTGCGCACTGTTCTGGCTTCAATTTTTTTTTTCATTTTGCCTCTTTATTGATGATGAGAGCAGATGAGTAACGTGCATACCTCATTGTGCCTCCCTGATGACTTATTGTAAAAGAGAGCAAGATTTGTTTCTGCAGAGACAGAGAAATATCCGTTTACTCATGTATGCAATAACGTCTAATCAGGAAAAATCAACTTGTCATTTCTACATTGATTAAATGCAAGTTTTGAGTGCATTAGGCTGTGCTGGATATAACACATGGATTAAATCACCCCAAGTTTATGACTGACGCTCTGTAAAATTGAAACAAATGAATGATCTGAATTATGTATTTGATAGCAATAAATGAAGCCATTTTATAAGTGCGTGTGTGGTTGTATCTGAATCTGTCACAGTGAGGATTTCCACTGACAGTCTGTCAACCTTCTCCTTAAGGAACGAGCTGTGTTTTGTCTCTATCCTCTATCCTAACATCCCCTGTCTGTCTCTCCCTCCTTTTACATACCACACTCGCTCTGCTCCAATTAAACCGGCACACACATCTTAACCATGAAGCAGACATTTTTTGTTCATGTAGTGAATGTGGCCATCAGAAATAGAGGTTTTGTCTGTAGAGACAGACAGATTGGAAGAGGGAGAAAGTTTAAGTTTAAAATGTCACCGTTTTGTCAGTGCAGTGTATCAGTGCCATCACATGACAAGGAAGAAGAGTCTAGAGCCAACAGTAGGGGTGCGATCTATTTTTCAAAGTGCGCAAAATGTTAAATCTATTAATCAAATTAAAGGTAATTTAAATGTCTGACAAAATGTTGTGCGAAACCCAAAGGATTTATGAAATATATATGGACCTTTCCATTGACTGGAAACCAAACAAATACATAATAATTCAAAGCCCGAAGAGACACTCACATGAGACAGATTCTGAAAGAAGCTGTGGTTGATTAGTCCACAGGTAGTAAGAAAAACATCAGCTTGTTTAAAAATGCAGCACGTGTTGTTGTGCTCAGACTGTTCTCAGTTCCTCTCAGAGCCTGTTGGATCCAATCATAGATTTTGCTTTAAAAAAAAAAACTCAAATGAATGAAGAAATGACATCACATCAAACCTGGATTTCTCAAACCCTCTACATCAAAGGACTGTTTTATGTGAAATATTTATGATTTTGACACTTAGGGCACATACTTTTGTTTCTTTTTGCAGTGGTGCAACATAAGGTAAAGATCCATGTTGCATGCCTGCACTCACATGCGCGTATGTACATGTGCCCATACACATGTATGTGAGATACTGGTCTTATGAGCAGAAGGCTGGCAGCTCATGTGCACATGTGCACAGATTCACAATTTAAAGGATTCTGTTGCCAGAAATGGAATATAATATTCATAAGTATGTTTTAATTAGTCTATAATCACCTGAACATAAGAATTGTTGTGTTTTCGTTACCTTACAATGATATCTTGTATCTTACATCTACATAAGGAGCGGGTCCTCTTCCACGGAGCCCGCCATGTTGCACCGCCATGTTTCTACAGTAGCCCAGAACAGACAAACCAAATACTGGCTCTAGAGAGGGACTTTCACGTTTTTCGCAAGTTTCGCAGCCACCGTAGCTTCTCCTACACACTTGGAAGGGGAGGGGTATTCAGCTGGTTGCAATCTACAACCTCACCGCTAGATACCACTAAATCTTACACACTGGACCTTTAAGAGGATCTTGAAGCTTGTTTGCTCAACAAGGCAGACAAGAAAAAAGTCTGTGCGTTCTTTTTGTGTTTGGAAGACAGAAAATAAACAAGTAAAGGGCTTGCTGAGACAGGAGACTAACTAGTAATTAACTAACTCTTAATTTTTGTAGTAATGCTACCTTCTCAAGCCAACTGGGACTTGCAAACAGCTGGCTTGGTCTTGGTTAAAGTACCAGGACTCTACAGAAACAAATTAAATATATGGAGGTTATAAAGAGCAATACACAGTTATATGGTATAGCACTAATACCTGAGCTAGCCCTGCATTTCATTGCAGTGACCGCTGGTTACCCATCAGCAGAAATGCCAGCATGAAGCCCAGCACGCTCTTTGTAGCGCTGGTAATAGCTCCAGAGAGCTCAGTCTGGTCAGCACCTTGGAAAATGTTTGTACCAGAGCTCTACATGTCCGTTTTCTTCAGCGTCCAGTCTCTTGTTTGGTTGAAGTGTTGCTATATTATCAGCGTCTTCTCAGCCTCCCAGCCCAAGGCTGCCTCATCGCTTGGCATCCACTGACACCACCCACACCATGGCCTCGCCACATTCAGCATGGGAGAATGTGCCTTATCTCTTTATATCCATCCATTGTGCTCACTCACAGACACACACATCAGGGTGGGTGCCTGAAGCTATTCAAAGGCAGGGAGGAAAAATAAGCGAAAGAGAACCAAAGAAAGGAAGATGTAAAAAGTAACTGAGACGTTCAAGGGAAACATTTTTTGGGTTTTCCTTTTGCGTGATTGAGCATCATTGTGTGTCTTGTCCTGTGCACTGTTCTGTGTAATTTAGTGTCGTCATGTGAGTTTGACAATTAAAAGACTCATGTAAGGCTGAGACATGATAAGAGAACACAAGTGTTTTGTGGATCATTGGCACATGGCACCAAGTGCAGACAAAAGTGCATGGCTAAGGTGGCAACTGACTTGGCTTGATACTGGAAAATTGCAGAGTTGCAGAGGCTTATTGTGGGAATACTGGCCTTCCTTACTGTACCAGGATAGTTTGTTTGGTATTATCACTTATTTTTACCAACAAACTAACTTTTCATAAGCATAAAAGTTGAATATGCAGTTTAGTTTTTAGAGTTCCTGAGAAAGACCAAAAGTTTGACTTAGCCCTTAGGAAGATAGTAGTATACTATGTAATTATTGTCAGGCTGTTTACTGCATAATATCAGACATGCTGAAATACAATGCCCCTCGTATCCTCAAGCCTTGGCATACAGGATTGTTAGCGTAGATTTACCAAAACACACACACACACACACACGCACACACACACATTCTCTTTCTCATTCTCTCATCTGAAAGTAAACACGTCTTCATTTAGTGCTGGAGGCTGGATGCAGCACAGTCTGTGCTGTAATCTGCCTCCCCTTGACAACCTTCAATTCAGATGTATCTGAGAGGCAACACCAATCTGTTGTGTCATACATCAATTTCACATCAGCAGCAACCTCCCCTCTCTCTCTCTCTCTCTGTCTCTCTCTCTCTCTCTCTCTCTCTCTCTCTCCATCGACTTGCTCTCTTGTCTATATGACTTTCTCTCTGTCTGTCAATGTTGGAGTTTTCTATCTTTCAGGAGGTCAGAATATCATGTACAAATATTGTGTTGCCTCTAAAGCATGTTAAAGTGAAAAACATACATACACACATAAACAACAAGAAAACATGCTTCTGTCTTGTTTGTGCAGGTTTGAGTGTGTTTGGTGTGCAGGACAATATGCAGAGAGGCTCGGTAAAGGGAAATAATTGTGACTCAAAAGACTTTGTTAAGATAAGAAAAGACATGAAGCAAACATGAAAAACGTGTTGCCTGCTAATATGTCCAAAAACCAGCCCAACCTCTGCACCATAACTTTTCACTGTATCATGCTTTTTTCTGCTTTGGCATTAAACTTCCTGGCACATTATGTTCACCCGCAATGTAATCAGCAATGCAAAATAGTTGAATGTGAGCACAATTTGTGTTAGAATGTGAAAGAGGTTGGAAGAGCAGCTCAGTCATGTTCAGGCAGTGTTGCTAACAAATCTTGTGACTTTTTGGAGAGGCTACTTGAAACAAGTCAAGAGAGTAGGAGAAAGCAGCGTGTTCAGACCACCACACAGCAGCCGTGCATGTGTGGCGTGCTTTTATCGCATTAACATGCAACAAAGAAGTAACTACAGAAATAAAACTATTACTATAAAATAAAAAAGATGGATTCCCTGTAATGGATTACTCAGCTTGAGTAACTTTCAAGTTGTTGCAAGTTGATCTACATGATGTCCTAGGAAACCAAATACAGCCTAAAAGATAAAACAACACACTACAGCCTTTGGAAAATGGTTGTCAGAGATATAAAGAAAATGATAGGTATAAACAACATGAAACAGCACTGTCTTTAAAGAGAAGCAAGACAACAGTGCTTTTCAGTGTTTTCATGCACAGTATAAATAATACTGAAATAATTTGGAGAGAACAAATGTTTGAACATCTCCGACACACGTGTGCAGAGAACGGCTTCACTCTCATTCCCCGTTGTTGATATTGGTTTGTTTATGTTGTTCTGGTTCCAGCTTCTAATGGAGCGACTGTACCTGAGGAATAAAAACAGTGACAGTGTACATGGGTTAGCAAATTATAAAGAGAGCGAGACGGAGACAAAAAGTGAGTTTGCAAGAGAGAATATGGCGGGGTGAAGAGAGGGGAGGAGGAGGTTAGAGATTCATTAGTGTTTTCCACTCGTTCCATTAGTATCAGGCTGCTGATGCTTTTACTTTTTCCATTTTTTTGTTTTCGGCTCACACAAAACCAAAGCTTCAGGACTGTTTTTCTCTCTCTAGTTAGCCACATGTGCGAACTTAATGAGGTGTAAAGGTGAGCAAGGTATCGAAATCACAAAAAGACACAAAAGAAAGAATGAGCAGCAAGGCAGTATCTATGTTCTATGGTAATGGACTTAATGGGTTTATTGACTGTTACTAATAATGTCCCTCCTTCACCTGGCTTACATATAAAGTTTGGCTATGCTGCTGAGCTGAAACACACGTGTATAGGATGAGGCGTACATCATTTTCACGGTGAGATGAGAGGCTTTTAGGCCTTTTCTCAGTCTTGGTAAGTTGGTTTCAGTAGCATTATCTCCATCTGCTCTGGGTCTGGAAGTTGTACTTGGTCTTTGTAGGTGTTTATTTTTAACCATGAACAGTGTTACCTATACTTCAGTAGGGATTTCCTGTGCATATAATAAACTGAAAAACTGTCCAAATTGAGATTTTGCCATGACATTCGGCCTGGGATCTTTTAGTTTGGTCTAAGATAGATAATAATAACTGGATTTGTATAGCACATTTCATACAAGGATTGCAGCTCAAAGTGCTCAAAAAAACCAATAAAAGGCTGATAAACCGGAATATGTGGATAAAACAATAAAAGGTCATTAAAAACAGAGGCTGAGTGACAGTAAGGCAGGGAGCTGATAAAATGCCAGGCTGTACAGATGTGTTTTTAGCAGTTCTTTAAAACTAGCTGCAGCTCTCTGTCGGTAGAAAATTCCATAATTTTGTGGCTTAGTTTTTAAAAAATCAGCATTCCCAATTTCCAACCTCTTAAAGACCAGCAGCAGATGACCCAAACATAAAATCCAAGCAATCAGTGTGCAGAACATGCACACATCTTTCTCACAAAAGCAATTTGTGAGCACTGCTGCACAGATGATTGTCACTCACAAATTAAAGAAAAAAAAATGTGTGTCCCACAGCGCTCTCGCATGATCATAAGTATATGTATGGTGTTTCTTTTGATTAGTTAAACTTGTCAAAATTAGGAAATTATTTCATGTCGTTAGTCGCAGCTTGCAGCATGTTTTGGTGAAAAATTTGGTGCAACAGGCTCCAGGTGATGAGTCCAAAAATGCCCCAAGGACTCTCAACACTGTGGTTGTATGCTCCCTTTTAAAAATATTTTTCTTTATTGTACAACAGTCTTTTCATCAAACTTGATGTCTTTGTAGCTGGTGAAGAGCCAATTTGGGCTTAAAATGCTGAACTCTTTTTATATGCAATAAAGAAAAAATATTTTTAAAAGGGTCCTTGAGAAGCTGACATGATCAAACATAAAATCCTGAATAGAATCAGTAAGGTCAAATAAAGTGGTTTATAACCATTAAATTTGCATTAATGTGTTTGGTCTGGCTGATGCTGATACATTACCTCACTCAACTTGGACTTCAGCGAGTTCTTTAAACAATCAAACATCACAATTTTATAGCTCACTCGTAGTTTTTTAAACTCTGCATCAGTAAATTGCAAAATACAATAAGAAAAATACTTTTTACATTTGCAATTTTTTTATAAAAGCTGCTGCAATTTTAGTTTTTTGGGGGGCTGCAATAATCGCAAAAGGATAACATGAGATCCTGAAGGCAAAGATGGAATGACTGCAGTTTTACAGTGAAATTCCTCACAAGAATTGTGTGTTTCACTGACAGCTCAGTTTTGAGGGCCATAATAGAGTTT
The DNA here is from genome assembly GCA_038419695.1 of Scomberomorus guttatus. NCBI lineage: Eukaryota > Metazoa > Chordata > Actinopteri > Scombriformes > Scombridae > Scomberomorus > Scomberomorus guttatus. The sequence goes on from CM076445.1 coordinate 15,401,093, forward strand.
TCAGGTATCCAGATTTCCACCTATCAGATACACCAGTGCTACCTGTTTCTATTTCTCCTCTCAGTGTCTCTCAGGCCCTTACTACCACGCAGCAGTTTGTCTGTTGTGTAACTGAGCATTTTTAGTGCACTACGCTTCCTAGAAGACCTGCCACCCCATTCAAAAGAATTTCATCCCCTCTATGGTTCATTCATTTTGTTTAATGGCAAGTGAAATGCTGGCCAGTCCTCTTTCCTTGGTCATCACATCACGCTGTGGCATTTTTTCCTGGAGGTATGTGACCTTTATCAGGGAGCAGAGCCCAGTGTTGCTTCGGCTAACTACTGACCCTCTCCCAAGGAGCTCATTAGCCAGCCACACTCTCAACGGCCACTTCCTAGGCACTTGGGCAATTAGGCTCTCTACAAATACCACCAATACCTGAGGACAGCCAGTAGCCAGGGACAGACCATGAGGGTAGAACCGATTAATGTGTGTGTGCGTGTGTGTGTGTGTGTGTGACAGAAGGAGAGATAAGTGTTCAGATCAATGTGTGTGAATGCATCAGGTCCTTTATGTACTGTTCACTATGTGTGTGTAAGCAAGTGTGTGTTTTGCCTGGCTCTTATAAGGCCACGTTCAAACTGACCTGAGTGAACAAACACAGCCACCTCATTCACTTGAATGTGACCACTGCAGTGACGCAGCAGGGTGCTGATGCAGAAAAGGTTTAACCTGGCTCAATGCAATGTCATCCAGTAAGGCGCTGGCCAACCAACCTATCAAAAACACATTATTACTTTGTGACATGTATGCCGTATGTCTACTGTTTCTTCACAGTTGTGGCAACAGGAGATAAAATGACTGCTGTCATGATAACTTTCCAGAGTTGTCTCATCCAGACCTAAATCAACACGCCGCCGCCGCCACCACCAGCACAGCCTCTTGCATTTTTTTAACACAGAACTTTTTTTCGGGCTTGCATGATATTATAAAAACCATTGTTTGAAGGAATAAGTCATTAAGAGTTCAGGTTGTGAGCAACAACTGAAACTAGACACAAAGTATAATCTGCCACCATGTTGACATAGAAAATGTCATAAAAACATATAGATGTTTTTTTTAACAAATCGCTGGAGGCTGCATTTGAAACCATTAACCCTGGGTTGGATATGATCAGAGGTTTGGAGGAGTGACCACAAAATAGCACAGTGTCCTGTCTGCCTCTGTCTGGCAGCCGTTTGGAGAGGTTGATGGCTCAGTGGGCTGCGGCACTTGATATGTACTTGCAATGTCTTGGAACTCGATTGACAGTCATTGTGGGATGTCATCCACTCTCTGTCAAACTCCCATCTTTACTGTCACTCACACTGGCCACTGCAGACGGTCCAATTAAATACAAATGTAAAAAAAAAAAAAAATAATAATATTCTGACAGGGTGTTCTTTTGATCTTGGACAGTGTTTCCGCAAATTGTGACTTCGAACATGTTTTTTCCAAAGCTAAAATCTGACTCTTAATGATACCACAAAAAGGCAAATAAACTAAGTGTGATCACAAAGCTGTCAAACTAACTTGTTGCACAACAAAAGACCAAAACCCAATCCTGTCCTGTCTGTTGACCTGGCAGACGTAAACTCTGTGTGCACTGAAGAGGTGGTGTGAAGGCAGAGATGGAAGGAGGAGGAAGGATAATGAGAGAGATAGAGGGGAGCTCCTTGAAGCAACATTACATTCCAAGGTGAACTGAACACCCGAGCCAAGACTGTGGTATCCTTCATTAGACAACCCATCTCATTAAGCAAGTCTTGCTACAGGCCACAGTGATACGCTGAGAGGAATAAGCCTTTATTTAGGAAGTAAGGCCAATTAGCATTTTCTTTGTGAAATCCTTCCTAATGAGGGAGCAGACTTTGACATAGACAGCCACTAGAAGTCCAGCTAAAAGATTGTCTTTTGTCAGCTCCCCCTGGGCAAGATTTCTTACCCTGTAAATATTTACAGTTCAGAGGGCCTTGGTGATTGCATTAACAGCGGCGTTTTGTTTGTGAAAAAGGTTAAAGTGCTATATGCATCTGTACCGCTCATTTCTTTGTGTGTAGTTGTGATTCTGACGAGCCGGCCGACCCTTCCATGCAGATGTGCAAGTGTGCAGTCGCTCTCTCCATCTCTCTCTCGATCAGTGATCTTGAAATGGTGAGACGCTGTGTTCGGCAAACAATCCTTAATCCCCCTCTCCTCATCTCCAGCCCGTTAATCCTGGACAGAGGAAAAGGTTAAGGAACAAGGGTAATATGGACATGGTGGAGAATGCCTACTGGCATATATACACTGAGAGCAGCTTGTTTGATGGTTTTCTGTACTCTGATTTGTTTTGCGGATGGCGTTAAGAGACTGATTTGAACTGATTTTGAAATCTGCTTTGCTTTGTAGTTAAAGAAACAAAGAGAAAGTTTTTTTTGTTGTGAGAGAGAAAGTGTGATCAAAGTGAGATGGAGAGTTTTTGAGCCTTTATTCATCAAAACACAAACCTTGCATTGCGGCTATAACAGTCAAAAAGTGTTCTGCCGGAGCAAAAAACACAGCATTTTCTAACATCATTATCCTGATTTTGTGACAAGAAATTTTGCTAGATCTACAGTGTTTAACAATGAAGGATGGCTAATCAAGATGGCCATGTTTTAATCCGGAGTACTCTGCTTCTCTCTACTTATGGAGCCCCACTTTTGATTATAAAGGGGGGGGGGGGGGGGGGTGGTAAGAAATGAAAATGTGTGAAGGGTGAAGGGTTGTCTGACCAGAGGGATTTGTGCTGCGAGCTACCCGCTAAAGGTCTCTCCTGACCCCTGCTGATTCTACTGAGAAAAGGTAATTTAAGGTTTAATTTATTGGCTCTCTGGAGTTGGGAGCACCCAAGCCTGACCAAAAAATCTGAAACTTTACAGAAACTTTACATGAGATTTCAAGGTTTAACCCTTGCGAGAAAAGTAAGGCTTTAGAGGCAAGGCCATGAGTTTGACATAAAGACAGCTGTGTGTCAATGCACGGAGAAAGAGGCAAGCATGGGAAAGAAAAAAGATAAAACAGAGAGAGACTGAAACTACAAAAGACTCTTTAAACACTTCTCTGTCCAGGTATTTGATCTGGCCAAAGCATTTTCTTAAAGTCCATATAACCTCCTCACAAAGCAGCTCTGTTGATTAAAGTAATGATTTAGATGAAGAAATATAAACAGCCTCTTTCTTTCTGTCTCTGCGATCCTCCCTCGCTCTCATTCTGCCTCTTGCTTTGTCTTCATAGCCAAGGGCTATGACTGAATAATTCTGTTTGAGATTTGTAAAAGTGAGGGAGAGAAAGACATCTTGACGTGCCGAATGAGAAAATAGTGATCGTTGAGAGGTGAGAAGTGTTTTGCCTGCCAGAGGTTGCACCACAGCTTCACAGTTGAGCGTTGAGACATTATTTTGGTCGAATTTGAGCGGCAGGAAAAATGGTGATGTTTGACGTCTGTATCATGAGATTTATTCTGTTAAAACGCTAGAGTTGGACATCTAGTAATAGGCACGGTACTATGGATGTGTCAGTGTTCACTAGCTGGGAAAAAATGTTATTTAGCCTCATGAAAGCTTAAATACACACATTACATTAGCGGATACACTGAATATCCTATTTAAGAATACACACAAAAACAACAACAAACTTGCCGAGGTTCTTTGACAACAATACAGAGCAAACTAAGAACCAGTGTTGAGAAGAGAATTTTTAAATTACCCTGCCCTTCTACATTTACTGCATCTAAGTCTGTTACAAAAAAAATCAAAGCAGTAAAATTGAAACAAAGCAAGACATGAAGTGAAGTGAGGTTTTTAAATGCTGAAACACCATCACCCAACTGAGTTGTTTTCGACCTTCAAAGACATGTAACAGTCGGAAAACAGTCATATATGAGGTGGCGTGTTGCAGAAAAGAGAACTTTGATGATATGGCAAGCACTCGTACTTCACGATCCTTGAGCAACAATCATTCCTGCTGTGAGACATTCAAGTGAGCGTGTCCCTGATGCCTGATTCTTTTGTTTTTTCTTGAAATCAAATCCAATTTTTGATACTATTTATGGTCTCCATTTTTTCAGTAATAACCATTCAATGTATTCAAAGTCTGTAAGTATCTCTCCCTGAAGTGTTTTTTTTTGTAAGTAACAGACTGCCTATCTACACATGAGGGATTCACAGGAAACGATGCATGTATGTAATCCAGCGTAACTGTTTGCTCATTAAAAATGCTTCCACAAAAGGAGACATCGATCATTTTGTGAGGGATCAGTTTTAGATTTTGCACAAGGTGATGGAACAAACGAGTGAGCTGCAGACGACAGGCTGCACACCTCCAGCTTCTTATTTATGTAAACCTGTGTGAATTGATTTTTTTGGCCACTTGGGGTCAGCGAACAAAACAAGTGACATATCATCTTTTAGGTTATGTTGAACACATCCAGCTGTTTGCCAACCGCCAAAAAACATCAGAAGAAGTTTCCGTCCATCTGATGAATGTAAGTATAATATTCACTCTCCTTAATCTCTGTTTTTCGCCACTAACTTCTGAGGGAAATATTCAGCTCTTTAGCTACTAAATGTTCCACTATGTTCTCCAGCTAGATGTTAACTGTGTCTGTTTGCCATTTGGTGCTGAGCAGGTAGTGTACAGTGGGGGTTTAGAGCTTTTCTTCTGAAAACAGCTGCCACCCACAGCCAAAAATGATACTATGAGAGTGAACCGAAACAGTAAAGTTGCAGCCGGACAGCTTCACAATGAACTCTTTAAAGCCAAGAGGAGCTGCAGAGTCTGGTGATTATTCTCCATAGGTTCATCACTACAAGTGACACCTCTCACATTACACATTGTCATTTGATACATTTTTATTACATTTAAATACTTATACATTAAAAAAAAAAAGATTATAGCTGCTTTAAAGAGCAACTTCACATCAGCTAAAAATCAAATTTTTGCTGACCTTCAGTGGTTTACCTTCTCACCTTGCTGCAGTGGTGTACAGTTGTACTCCAGGGTGTGACATACAGTATATGTTCAGTTTAGTGAACAGAGCTTCTGACCACAGCCAACTACAGTACACCCATCTGTGATGCTGGATGCAGTCAGAGGTGCAACAGACTTGAACCTTTCAACCAGAGGGCAGTGAAAACTTTTTCAAGTCTCATACAAGGCCGCACTGGTATGATGTGGTCATATTTATTGTGCGGTAATAAGTTACTTTAATTGCTCAGGACAATTAAGAGAGGAATGGTGCCTAAGAGTTTCACCGCAGTGACTGATAATATGACATAACTGTAGTCTCCTGTAAATGATTTGACTGACATGTGGGTGCTACTACTAGTGGGGAATATAATACTATTTTCTTGAGCATACAACAATGATTCCATAGCACCAAGTTTTTGCAGTTTTTCTTTCTCAAAATTAGCGTCTATATGCTGGTTTTTTAAATGCAGGTAAACCCACTAAAAATAGGCTACACTCAACTGACTCCTTTCCCATTGCCAGTAGATGAGTTTGCTTTTCTATTTTTTGTTTTTTTTCTGGTGTTGTCATGTTCAACATCGGCAGCATGTTAGCATGGCTAGTATCGTTAGCATAGCCGTGCCGTGCTGTGTGTATCCCATAGACTGTATAAAAATTTAGCAGCACCGCGCTGGGCAGGTGACAGATGTGTTTACGGTGTTTGTGTGCTCTGGAAGACGTCACAGCACGGATATAAAGTCACACAGCTGACGGACTGTTAACCTAGCATGCTAATACTACATAAACATATGGATGAGACCGTATATATTTACAGACATCTGCAGATAAAAACAGATGAAAGAGCAGTCTTAAAAGACGTGAAAATTAGCATGTCCACCCAGATGTCACGTTTCCATCACTGCCGATCAGAGCTGGAGCCGATAAACACCCGTAATTACTGCAGACCCAGGTATGGATGCAGATTGTACCCTTTCCCACTGAAGACAAAAGCCAGATGTAAGTGGGTGTTAGTGGGTTTTTTGTCCTGTGTGAGAGGGGCTTTAGTTTCAGCCACTTGAACCAGAGAGTGGGCTCTTCCATTTGATATCCAAGGTAGCCTGACTGAAGGGACAAATGGAGAAAGAAACACAAGGAGTATTTGTCTCAAATGATGGGGGAATTGAAGAGCAGAAAAATAGAACAGTCAAAAAGAAGAACAATGGGTTGGTGTGAAGAGGCTCATGGGCAGAATAGTGAAGATTAGGAATGAGATTGATTTATTTTCTATTCAATTACTTTAGAAAGTAACTCTCTTGAAATCTTAAAAAACTGCAATCCTTGCTTGTAAAAGTATAGTGAGAAGTGGATTGCCTCTCAGCTGTAAGACCTGGGCAAAAGTGGCCATGTTAGCTTGCATTCGCACTGCTGAGGTGTTCAACGACAAGACACTGATTTCCTTTGAGCAGCGTGGTGCAGCTCTGTTGCAGATTGCGCTGTGGCCTACTGGCAAGGGTCAAGAGAAAAACAAGAATTTCCTAAGGGGTCCATTGAAAAAGTGAGACATTTGTATTCATTGTAGTAGTAAAGGAAGTTGTAGCAATATTAGCAGTGCTGTTGGCTGTGTAGATGAATGGAAGGATGAGGTGGATAGTCGGGGCAGATCCTCATTATTCCTCCTCTCGCCTCTGATCCCTTGTTATCCCAACACTCATCGCTCATCCATCACCCTGGGGAATGAAAGGAATATTTTTCACATTTGCTTAATTCCCCTAACGTGCCTCCCAGTGCCCCTTAAGGCAATTCCTTTTTTTTTTTTTTTTTTTTTTTTGCTTTAAAACATGGTCCTGTGGTCCTCTGTCAGGGGAAAGAGGGGGAAAGAGTGTGGTATGAATATTGTTAGGGTAAGAGGGGGCTTCATTCCCACTGGGGCCAACCATTGTAAAAATCTAAGGTCTTGTTAAAATGCACTCTGAGGAAGGACATCTAGCAAGCAGCACATGTGAACTGTTTACAGCATGTTAAAGTTTGTTGCTGTAGGTGGGCAAAGGCAGTAAGAGGTTTTTGTATAACTGCATATTTTTTGAAACATCAATTGTGTTTCAGCCGAACAAATGTTGAGGATTTATTGAATTTCTTACTCTAAAGTATGTAGTAGTAATCATTAGATTTTGTCTTACCTGTGAAACACAGTATCAAAACTGCAGTTGTCTATGTATTGTGTGGTGTGTTCTCATAAGTTTGTCACCCATCTAACTAGATGTCATGGCTACAGTTGCTGTAAAGTGTAAAAAAGTCTACAGATTGTGAAGCAGCATCGTTTTTTTTCTTATAAAACATATTCTACAAATCAGAGATCAGTACTGTTTGTGTTATGTCTCTGTTATGCTGTTTGTGGTAACTTGGTGGTTGACGATATCTGCCAGATGCAGAGAACGACACGTTTCACAGCAGCGTCTACGACTGTAACCAAACCATCAGCAAGGTACCATAAAGTGTTATAAACCATAATCACTGCTGAGATGTGAGGTTTTCTTCTATCAGCAACTGTATCATAATTACCAGTGTTGCATCTCAAAACAGGAGCACTAAATGCTGCAATTATGGGGAACATCTGTTGGCTAAACCATTTGTACAGCAGTAGTAGAGGTTTGAGATGTTGCCAGAGCTATAAAAATGTTGTCAAACACCTGCTGAATGATTTGTGTAAGTAACTTGCTGCATTCTTTTCTTCACTGCTGATATAATTTGCTTACATATCAGCCTGTGGAGCATGCTATCATCAGTCCTGAGTGCGACTATGTCATGTATGATACTTTGTAATATGTAGGGGGGTCACACTATCCCCTTCGTTCAACTGCCCACTGTGGAGACACCCCGACCAAATAGTAGGAGCTGCTAGTGCAAGGAAAGTCCACAGAATCCAAAAATTATGCACAAGATACTGCAAGAAAATGGCCTGTGGACACTGGAATGTGGATAAAAATTGAGTTTGTGTCTTATTTTAACACTGAGGAAGTACACTAAACAAAGTCTGAAAGCTTTCCAGGCCTGATGCTAATTACGAGTAGGATTTGGCAGCAATGTCCAGATCACACGGACTTCAGTCATACAGCACAGAGTTACACACGGACGGTCAGATGAAGTCACCATCGAATTCACCAATTTTATCCGATGAGTAAGTTGGAAATAAAATAATCACATTAAATACTGGGTAGACTCTCATCTGCGGGCTTATAGAGACTCAGTTGACCAACATGCTGATAGACTGATGACAAAGTGAGCCTGCCTGTGAAATGAACTTGATGTCCTAAAATGCAAATATGTGGTGCCTGAAAGAAATGTTACATTTTAACACCATGTGTTTATGTAAATCACTTATGTGAAATTTTTTCACCCCACCATCTCTTCTCACACCGAAATACTGCATTGATTGAAAGTTGATTTTTCTTACCTACCTCAACATTTAATCCATAAAGTAAATCTTTCATAATAAATGTTAAATAAAAAAAAGAGTGTGATGTCAGATTTTTGTTGTTATTGTGAAATCTGAGTGACGGATTCAATCTTCACCTTATTTCTGTCCACAGCATGAAAACTGCATCCCAGAGTTTGTGCTCATTTCACAACATTTTTACAAGTGTCTTGAAGCAGCAGACTGGAGGTCTTGTTTTTGAAGCAGAGCCTTTTTCCTCTGAGGTTCTTGCGCTGGATGCAGCTTTGTGTCACAGTCACTGTCAATACACACTGCTCTCCATCTCCATCTCCATCATCACAGCTCTACAGGGACTCGGAAGGAAGAAGAGAAGAGAGAGATATACGCTGTTTGTGCGTGCATGTGTGTATGTGTGTGTGGCTGATGTATGAATATTGCTTCCTTTGTACCAAAGAAAGCTAAAAAGGAAATCTGCCAGCATGC